>CM066321.1:112707554-113377554 GCA_033807775.1 Saussurea involucrata | reverse complement strand
GAAATAGGCTTGAACAATGGGCTGAACTTGAACAAGGAAGTAGGCTTGGACAATGGCTTAGACTAGAACCAGGGGTTGGACTTGAAGCAGGGAAGTGACAACCATGATGATATAGAGAACCATAATAGTAATGAGTATGATGAGTTTTTTGAGTTAGATGATGACTTGGAGGATTATGTAGATATTTATGTGGACCGGTTTGGCGTAAATGGAGAGGGAAGTGAAAGTGTGAATGTTGAGGGTGATATTGATCCTTTTGAGGTTGATAATTTTGAATCAGGGGATGAAAATGGCAGTTTGTGCAAAGGTACGACCCAAACAAAGTGGAAAGTGGTTGATTTTTATTTAGGCCAGACTTTTGGTAATAAATCAACCATTACCAACCTGCTTGATCAAGTAGCATTCAGTTGAGACTAGAAGGGACATAGTGGTTATAAAAAATGACTTTTTCAAGAATTAGGGCCATTTATAGGGGATCATTGCCAACCTTAACGGAGTCCAGTGGGTCCGTCCCTGGTTTAATAAGAACGATTTCAATAAGAACGAGGCGTGGAAATTGAACCACCTTCGCAGTCGATGGTCTGGAAGTTGCATAATAATGGAAATGAATTGAACTCCAAGAAAAGAAGTTTTTCGTGGTGGTGGCGGGTTGCATGGTGGAGCTGGATCTTGGTAAACATAGGTGTTGTTAAGAAGGACCGCCATTGCTTGCAAACACACTTAAAACCGAGTAAGGACTTGGCTGGCAGCTTTGGTAGTATTTGGAATAAGAGTATCTCCGGTGGAAGCTCCCACATGATGTTTTTGTTTTTGTTTTTACGGTTGGCCATGGTTCTATTGTACCAATAATTAAATCGGTTTCTGAAAGCCAAAATTAATGAAAAACAAGGACACGTAAAATACTAGAGATTGCTAGAAATTGTGATCAAAATCACAACAACAAGAAAGTTTATCTATATAGCTTAACAATTAAGCTGAATAATTGAAGATTGATGGTGGAAATCATAAACTCAATTGAAGCCCATGAACAGAAAGAAAAACTTACAATTTAAGGTGAAATCAAACACTTGAACCGTGTGTGACTTGGAATTCGACCCCCCTAACCAAGTGAAAGTCGAGATTCGAGAAGAGAGTGGAGGGTTGGTCTAGATTCAATCGCTCCGATATGGCGAGATAGAGGACAAGTTGCAGACGTATAAAATACCTATTTACGAACTCAGACTACCAAAACTATAATATCGCTGGGTCGGTGATGGGCTGATGGGCGATGGCCTTTTGCACTTTTGCTGCCTTGGTTAACCTTTTTGATTTTTGGAAGGTGAATATTACTCTTAATTTATTGATAATTAGTGTTTTCTATTTTATTTAAAGATTTCCATTTATTATTGGGAATTTAATTAAAATACCCAAAGTTTGACTCTGACTTACCAAAATACCCAAAATCTCGTCGACTTTACCAAAATACCCAAACTTTCCGCGGTGGCCCCCGCGATCGCGGTCCCACGCCCACGTGTCACGACGTTTTGGCCAAAAGTCCCGCGGAAGCCCCTCAAGAATGCCCGCGGTACACTTTTGGCCCCTCAAGATTGGCCGCGGAAGCCGCGGACCCCCCTAACTTTGGACTGGGTACAATTTTGGCCCCTGCCCTGCGGTGGTACCCCACGGTAAGCCGAAATTACATTTTTGGCACCTCAAGTTTGGGGCAAAAAAATTACATTTTTGGTCCCTGTAGTTTTTAGGTTATCATTTTATGTAGTTGAGGTTTTTAATGTATTGTTTCCTTTCCATTTTAATGTATTTAATATAGAAGTTAATTAAAGAAAATGTTTTCCCCATTTTAAGTTATTTAATAAGCAAATTAATTAAAAGATCAGTTATTGCAAATCATCTTCCCAATCGAAACGGATACAGTGCAGGTAAACAAAGAAATCTATGACTGGAATGCGTCCTGGATTCCGGTGATGAAGTCAACCTTTTCCTTGATGACGTCCTCCATTCCCGTGTAGTCGTCTTCGATTTCTTGTAGTTCCTCTTCTACTTCCTTAATTTGTCGTTGCACCTCCCGAACGTGAGCCCTAGCCATGGCCAGTTCTCGTTTTTTCTCCGCTAGATACTCCATTTTCCCCTGCTGTAACAACCCAATCTAAATAAAGCATACATAGCATTATTAATAAACAACTCTCAAAACTGGGTCCATAAAATTTTGTTACATCTGTCAAAATAACTTAGGTTGGCGGAAACAACCTATACACAACTGAGAATAACTACCACTAAAAGTATGAGTGGCACTGTCTCTATCTGCATCCGTACTCTATCCTGCGCCTGTTCACTTACCGGAGCCTCCTACTATCTGTTTACCTGAAAAGGTTTAGTATGGAAAATGCGAGGGTTAGACCATAAGGTCTAGTGAGTCCCTCCTAACAGTTCTCAAAAACATTTAAAAACAGTTTATAACTTTCAAATATCTTTGCATAAAACTTTCTCATAACTTTGCATAAACTTTCACATAGTTGTACATTTAAAATCTTTCACATAAAATCATACACTAGATAGGCCATCCCCATACATTATACACTGGATAGGCCAGCCCCATAAATCAAGCCCCATAAATCATACACTGGATAGGCCAGCCCCATAAATCATACACTGGATAGGCCAGCCCCATAAATCATTCACAAATCTCATTTAAAACTGTAAACAACTTTCATGTAGTCAAAAGCATAAGAATAAAACATGGCATTTCTCATCATGTACTCGCTTTAGAAAACATGTTAAAATAACACGTATTTCAGTTAGAAAACTCACCTGATATGCTTACTTCCTTCCTACCTTGCTCTGTACTCCCCAAACGATCTACCTGAGTTAAAGGATAAACACATAAGCTGATTAACCAAACTGTCCGGATACCACTTACCGGACACTCTTACTTCTCGGACGTCTACTTACCGGACACCACAACTGTCCGAACACCTCTGCTTTCCGGATAACACTACTTCCCGGATAACTCTACATTTCGGGCACTTCTACTTTCCGGATACTTAAGCTTTCCGGACACTCTACCCGGTAACCTATAACATTCGAAGCTTACCGTACAGACTTCCGGACACCTGCATCGCAAGAAGCTTTCCGGGTAAAGCGCTGTTCGAGTTTAATGCTCGAAATCTTGCTAAACGCTCACTAATCAGAAAGATAGTGCGACGATTAACTACATACAGTTCTATTACCAACTCCCACAAGGTTTTACTGACAAAACACAATCCAAAGGTGCTTAAATCTCCCTTAATGGTCTTAAACAACTTTTTGCAAGAAAAACTCTCAAAACTACAAATCATTAGACGAATCTTAAATGAAGTTATGGATTAAGGATTACCTGCTAGATTACTTGCAAGAAACGAAATCCAAACTTAATCCTTTTTCTGATTTCCAAGACTTGATGATTCTTCTCTTCAATTTCACAAAACCCTTCAAAACTCCAATATCCTTTCTCTCCACAAAAACTCAGCCAACAAACACAATGAAATCAGGAATTTGGAATATTGCCTAGGGTTTTGTGCCCTTTTATACTCCCTCTCTTATTTACCAATTAGCCCCTCAACTTCTACTTTTATTTAAAACTTCACACCAAACACAAAACACTTCGAAAAAGGCCTGGGTCGTTACACCTGCTGAATCCCCCTGTTATGGTTCCACATACTTTTTACCTTTTCGATATCGGCGTTCACCTTATCAATGGATTTTTGCACTAAGGGAGTAATTCGTTGACTTTGTGGAAGACCCGTCGGCTGGGTACAATGATACATTGGTGGGCTGTTCCTGTCATTATCGAAGTGGTAATTCTCCCATGCCATCTCCCAGTCTTCTACCTCCTCATCCGTGAATGGATAATCGGCCGCAGTTCGCCCATGGTTTCTCCACTCCTCGTCTGTTTCCGGTACCGTCCAGGTACTCCGGCAAGCTCCATCGTTCAGTGGTTGGTAGGCTGTCGAACGTGAAGTTCCAGCCCCATTCGCCGACCTGTTCCCCCTTGATCTTGAATCTCCAGCCATAGTGTTAAGAAAAGCGAGAGAATGTTTGTAAACGGTGTAAAAGAATGTATAAAAGATAGATAGCAAGTTGTGAATTACTACTTCATCATGCCATCTACTTATAGCCGTGAAAATGTATGTTCTTCATCAGGGATGTGGATATGGTCAAAGATTTCGTCTGAATAGTTCACTGCAAGATTCGTTTGAAAAGAGCCTGTAAGATTCGACTGGAAAAGTAACTGCAATATTCGTCTGCAAAAGAGCCTGTAAGATTCGACTAAAAAAGTAACTGCAATATCCGTCTGCTCTTGAATAAAGGTCTTTCATTAGGCTGAAAATTAGTCTTTAAGTAGTCTAATATAATATTACAAGCCTACCAAATATTATTTGTAAACGCCGTACAAGTCCCAATATAATATTACAAGTAACTACGTCAAGTGATACTTGCACACAAAAACGTGAACGTTTAAGTAGTCTAAGGATTAATGCACATGTGAATCAAGAAATAAATGCTTGTTCATCCAATAATCTCTGTATTAGGATTACCGCAAGTTTCATAAACCTACTTACTAGGTGTTGGAAAATTTTAGTAAAAATATGGGTTTTACTAAACTTTGGACACATTTAAATATATATATATATATATGTGTGTGTGTTATATATAACTAACTCTTAGTAGGTTTATGTTCTCCTATATGAGAGCTTCGAAACGATATATAATGCGTCCAAAACGGAGTATGTGTGAATGAGATATCGATACTCAAAGTTGAGTAATTGGATGAAATTAGCAAAAACCAAATGGGTGTGGGAATGTGTCCCACATAGGAAGAGAGAGTAAAGTGTTGTTGCATGTTTTTACTGTTTTTTGTCACACTTTTTAGGCTCCAAGTTAAATACTTTAACAAAATAATAAACAAAATTATAACTTCAATCACAATACTTTAACAAAATAAGTTAACACTAAAAATAACAATTATTTAATGTTACATAAACAACCTAATGTTGCTGTGTTTGACAATGCGCATAAATGGACTCCGCCATATGTACGCGAAATTCCCTGGCCACATCTTCGGTGCGGGAAGGGTGTAAATCTACCATATCGTTATTAATCAAGATGCTGGCATTACGGCATACCCAGACACCGCAATCCGCATTCATCCCTTTCTGTTGTGTTGAATTCTTGGCTAACCTGTGACGGAAGTTCACTGACCATTCGCGAAGGCGCACATCCTCGATCCGGCTAAAGAACTCCGTCAGCACAGCTTTAAATCTGGCAAGCTGCTCATCCATAGCGTCTTTGAAGAGATTGGCAGCGTCGCTGTCATATATGGTCATCACCATAGTTGGAAGATCAAACACTCCGAGCAGCCAATGTTTAGGATGAATGCATATAGGGATGTACACCTGAAATATTACAATATTAGACAACTTAGTTAGCAACCAAACAACTTAAATAAAATAAAATTAAAACGATTTACATACAGTATCGAGTAACTGCCAATTCACCCCTTCCATGCCATTGCATGAGTTAACCACGGAGGCGGGACCTTGATGTTCAAGCACCATGAACGCAAAGAAAGTAGTGTGCATCACGGTCCACCTCGTGTCTGGTAGACGGGAACGTTGGAGAATTCCGACCTAACAATCGATGTGCTATACACAAAAAATAGATGGTTAGACATGTAATATAAATATATTTGATTATATGACTATAGTTAAACTTCAATACTAACCACATCCTCTAAGTCAGACTCCAAAGGGTCAACTGCCAGCAATACTTTGAAAAACGAGGGGGTGATGTCCAGGTTGAGGAAAGGGATGAATACCAGGCTTGGGAGGTTACCAGTCTGGCACATGTTCAATATATCCTCGGCCGGAAGACGCTCCGGTGAAGCCATCTTTCCCTTTCCCGCTTTCTTTCCCCCCTTCTTTCCCGCTTTCTTTCCTGCTTCCTTTGCTTTATTTTCAGGCTGCGGTGTGGTCTTTTTTTGCCGTGTCCATGGGGAACCCTAAAAGCGTGAACGTTTAGTCTCCTGAACCAGCCTAGACGGGTCTGCCACCTCCGCCTGTGGATCTACAACATCCATCGGGTCATCTTCCGGCTCCGAGAAGTGCTCCTCGAAAATTTCCGGCTGACGGAAGTCCTGTCCCAACCCCATCGACTGAAAGTTAAGTTATTAGATGTTTTAAGTACAATTTCATCATGTTCACAATTAAACCAAAACTACCAAAATAACTTACAGTCTGCGTGGAAGCTGGCGGTGTGACATACGATGACCCCGACATTTGCGGCCTGTAATAGTCTGCGTCCGATAGGCCAAGGAAGTCCATGAATGATGTGGTCCCGACCTGCGTGACATTGATCATTATTAGTCCCACAAATTTAGGAACTAACATATAACTATAATGGTTACTCAGTGTGACTTACACTCTCCGGGATTGACGAATAGGATGTGGTGCCAAACGTCGCCTGTGCCCCCTGTCCGAACGGAGCGGGGATCGACGTCGTACTCGACAGCTAAAACAAATTTAGAACGTAATATTAATATACAAACTAAAAGATCATGGCCGACAAATTAAGTTAAACACTAACATGAACAACGCGAAACTGTCTGACGAATGCCTCCAGATGGTTTAAACGTGTGTCTTGGGGCCCGTGGACGTAGTCCCACAGATCCTCATGACTGCCCCGAACTGGCCCGTAGACGTGTGTCGGATCTTGATGGGAGTAGGAAGGGGCCGCCTCATATGGATCGAAAGGTGGCGACTGATATCGATCGGAATGGGGCGGCTGATATCGATCGGAAGGGGGCCTCGCGTCGTCTTCCTCATCTTCGTCAGATGAGGAACTAGACCCAGATGGGGAAGGAGAGGGACGTCGAACCCTTGCCGCCTCTCTGTCAATAAAGGCCACGCTGTTTCTGTACCAAGGCGTGTCCCTCTCGTAGGCAGTAGGAACAAGGACCTCGAAAGGCGTAAGCGGCGGCTAAATATATGTTAAAACACAAAAAATTTAATAAGCGGGACTAACGTATGCAACATTGTAAACATAGTAAAAGAACTTACATGTCTAGATTGACTGAAGAACTCAATCCAAGTCTGTCTATTTAGGGAAAGACCCCGGTCCCAACGGGTTCCCCTATGTAATCTGTCGGTGCGCTTGTTGAAATATTGAACGGCTGCGGGAAACATCTCCAAGATCCATATCTGTAATTACACAAGAAGAGCAAGTACATAAAAAGGAAAGCCAAACAGTTTATATGTATTATTATTTATGTTATACTACGTATCTAACCTTTAAGGCGTATGTAAATCCACAAAGATTCATCTTGGCAAGTCGATAGGGGCGTCTGGCAATGGCTCGGTGCAAAATAGTGTAGCTATGTGTCCAGATGTGGCTACCCCACGGGTACCTGTTAAACAAATCCAAGTCCTCGACGGCCCTAAGGACCGTCTCGGAAGCAGTCTGGCTCAACTCACGGCCCATGAAGCCCATATCCACGATCGCCACCAAGCATACACAGACAGCATCTTGGTCGCTTAGGGCCCTAAGGCCCTGTTTCATCGTCTCCACGACTGTCTTCAACTTCAAACGAGATGCTGACACACCCCAAACCCTACGAACGAAGGAAATGTCTGCTAAGGGAGGAAGGGGGGAGCCTCTCCAAAAAGCAGTCCTGTAATTAGACAGAACTCACGACGCCCAAACCGCAATTGATGCCCGAAGAAATCAAAATACATCTCCTCCGGATCACCATTGGAGACCTCGACCTCCAACTGTAGAAACACGTGGACTAGCGTGGGGTCGCCCCCAGGGTAAGTCAGATCCATCCATGGACCGAAAGGTATCCCTCTAAAGATGTCCTCAAGGGTAGCTGCGCGATCACCTAATTCCACGAAGCGATCTCTCAACTCCACCATGTAGCCAACGCGACACTTTAACGTCAAGTCGATGTGAAAGAAATTCCTCTACATAGTTATTCATGTATGTTATAGTTAGTGTTATATATAGATGTTTTTGCTTGTTTGGTTTATTGTGTTGATAATTATTCGTTTCTTTTAGTTTTAGAAAAGAAACCACTCAATCTATTGGACTTCCAGGTAGCAGGGGAATCACAAGGATTGCTTAAATCCCCACATACCTTAGGGCTATTTACACCTGTTTGACAAAATCCAAATAGATATATTGCGGTTTATTTTATTTCAATATATAATAGTGTTATATATAGATGCTTTTGGCAAGAGGCCAAAATGAATTTGAGTGTGGCATGTGAAGCCAATTTAATATTCATACAATTTATTTACGGAAATTTATTTATCAAAAGAAGTTAGGGGACCTAAGTTGTCATTCACCAAAGTTAGGGGACCTAAGTTGTCATTCACAAAAGTTTAGGGACCTAAGTTGTCATTCACCAAAGTTAGGGGACCTAAGTTGTCATTCACAAAAGTTAGGGGACCTAAGTTGTCATTCACCAAAGTTAGGGGACCTAAGTTGTCACTCTTAACATCTTTTTTTTATAAAAAACACTCTTAACATCTTTTTTTATAAAAAACACTCTCAACATTTATTTTTATAAAAAACACTCATCTTTTTATAAAAAACACTCAACAATTATTTTTATAAAAAACATTTTAACATCTTTTTTATATAAAAAACACACTCTTAACATCTTTTTTTTAAAAACACTCTTAACATCTTTTTTTTTATAAAAAACACTCTCAACATTTATTTTTATAAAAAACACTCATCTTTTTATAAAAAAAACACACTTAACAATTATTTTATAAAAAACACTCTAACATCTTTTTTATATACAAAAACACACTCTTAACATCTTTTTTTTATAAAAAACACTCTTAACATCGTTTTAAATAAAAAAACACTCTTAACATCTTTTTTTATAAAAAACACTCAACATTTATTTTTATAAAAAACACTCATCTTTTTATAAAAAAACACTCTTAACAATTATTTTTATAAAAAACACTCTAACATCTATAATAGAGACAACATTATAACATACAAATATCACATTCAAACATACAACAAACTTATAAACACTCTAAACCCTCCAGGACGCATTCCAGTCATAGATTTCTTTGTTTACCTGCACTGTATCCGTTTCGGTTGGGAAGATTTGCAATAACTGTTGAGATGATTTGCAATAACTGATCTTTTAATTAATTTGCTTATTAAATAACTTAAAATGGGGAAAACATTTTCTTTAATTAACTTCTATATTAAATACATTAAAATGGAAAGGAAACAATACATTAAAAACCTCAACTACATAAAATGATAACCTAAAAACTACAGGGACCAAAAATGTAATTTTTTTGCCCCAAACTTGAGGGGCCAAAAACGTAATTTCGGCTTACCGCAGGACCACCGCGGGGCAGGGGCCAAAATTGTACCCAGTCCAAAGTTGGGGGGTCCGCGGCTTCCGCGACCAATCTTGAGGGGCTAAAAGTGTACCGCAGGCATTCTTGAGGGGCTTCCGCGGGACTTTTGGCCAAAACGTCGTGACACGTGGGCGTGGGCCCGCGATCGCGGGGCCCACCGCGGAAAGTTTGGGTATTTTGGTAAAGTCGACGAGATTTTGGGTATTTTGGTAAGTCAGAGTCAAACTTTGGGTATTTTAATTAAATTCCCTTTATTATTCGGATTTAAAAAAATTCTTAAAGACGGTTCAGATCCACTTTTCACGTTTTCCACCGTTAACTCAACTTCTCACGCGAATATTCGCATATATATATATATATATATATGGTACAAATCAAATATAAACCATGTATTTGTTGCACTGGTTTTGCATATATGCATTGTCCCATATGAATGTATGTCCATTATATGTATATTCTTGCACGTATTCATATGCATATATGCAGAACCAGTATGCACATATGCAGACTGTGGTTTGTAAGGGGTGCAACAATTGCAAGGTTTGCATTTTACGGAGCCCTCCCTCTCTCTCTCTCTCTATATATATATATGAAAATTTAAATGAAAACTCATCTTTCATTGTACACGTGAGAACATATCACAACCTTTCCTTCTCTTTTGATCCAATAACTCATATTAAATAGAGTTTTTGATTAAATTTATTAATTGAGGTGATTGGTGGTAAAAAGAGAAGATAATTTCAATCTTACGCTACCATATTTGACTTTTTATTTTTTTTCTTAATTAAAAAGTTTTACCCCCGTAAAGTTTAAAATAAATTATCTTAAAAATTACTAATATTTTAATCAAACAAATTACATCAATAAAACGAGAATTTCGTGCTCTTCGATATGACATTCATCTCGATATAGTTTTTTTTTTCATTTTAACCGTTTTTACGTGAAGTGTTATATATGTGTTATATTCATTATGAATATTTATGTACGTTCAAATGTGTACAAAATATCGACATCACCTTTTTCAACACTTTCTTCAACGTCGTAAGATATTGCGTTCTTCATCACCGTAACTCGACATCCATCGAAACGAATCGAGAACCCATCAAGTTTCCGTTGTGAATGTTCATTTCGGAGTCTAAGGACCGTCGTTAAGATTAAAAGGACAGCTCAGTATCGGGAACAATTGAATTTAAGGAATTTTGTTGGCTTTGGAAGTGATTGAACCTTATATTTAGTTGGAGAACGAATTAATTTGCGTGTAGATCTGGACTGGTTGGGAGTCGGGATTTGTCGTTGGAGAAGTATGGATCACCTAAGGTTGGGAGGCAACCGAGGTCTTGTGGTTAGAAACTACTCTAGTAAGTTAAACTTTCTTGGACGTATGGAACTAAATTTCGAGGACGAAATCTCTTTTAAGGTTGGGAGGATTGTAACACCCATCGATCTTTTAAGATAAATATGAAAAATAAAATTTTGGATTGAATCCTATATTTTATGGTCTTGTTGGATGGAGAATCCAAATATGAATCCAACGGTCCTCTCCGGAGCTAAAACGAAGAAGTTATGGCAAAAAAGGTGTTCGGTACCTCCTGAGCGACTATGACAGCAACTATGACACGTGTCAAAGTCGTTGATCAATGTAGCACCAGGGAACAGAAGGTGGTACCAACCCGCGACTGTGACAAGCGAATATGCCAAAGGACATAGTTGTCGGGCATTGTCGTACGGGGGCACCTGGCCCATAAAGACGAGATTTTCACCCTTTTTCCTCATTTCACTTCACCCTTCTCATTTTTCTCTCCCAAGAATTGAACCCTACCCCCCCCCCCCCCAGTCGGATTTTGAAGCCTTCAAGGTGCATTTTACTAGATTATGGAGTTGTTCTTCATCTTCTAGCTAAGATTTGAAAGCTAGGGTCATGGGTGCTGTTAATGCCAAAAAGCGCACCAAAGGGACAACTTAAGGTCGATGTGGACTTAATCAACTAAAGAAAGAATCTTTCGACGAGACGTGCGACGATAAATAAAATAAAGAAACAAGGGATTTGATGACGCAGGAAAAACCTCAATCGAGGAAAAAACCCTGCGGACGACAAGGGGTGTCGTCGCTGCACTATGGTCGCCAATCAGGGGCGATGTCCTTGGTACTGGTGTTGATCGTACGATGATTACAATACAAATGAAGGAAATGCTTCGAAATGTAAAGTACAAGTGTTTAAATGTAAAAACAAGTGTTTGTCGTGTGTGAATACAAAGTGTAAACTATTGGTCGAGGGCTGTTGTCGTGCGTCAAGAGCGATACTTGAGCTTTCCTTCGAGTGTTCTTAAGTTCGCCGTAGGGTTCTGGCTTTCAATACTTAATCTCTAGAGTCTGAACGTTCTTTGCTATGAGTTTGGATGATTTTCTCTGCTGTAAGATGATGTTCGCTGAAGTGTATTGGATGTTAATCGATGATCCTTAAAACGAAGCTTTAGCTTGTCTTTTATAGCCTTCGCGTCATTAATTAACTTCATTAATGATTCAATCAACGGCTACAACGGCTGGAAACAGTCGCCGGAGTGATTATCCATGATGATATTCGTCCGTTACAGTTATCGATCGTTGATGGTTGCGTCGGTTATATCTGTTGCTCTTTAATGACTTTGACTCCTGCATTAAACACTTAACAAACGTAACAGTCAAGGTTAACGTTGGCTTTGGTCGTCGGTATAATGATCTTACGCGATGGTCGTACGGGACGGGCGACGTTATGGTCGAGCGTCGTGAGGAACGTACGACTTACATTTTACGGGCGATGACGGATGTTTTCTGGGTTCTACACAAACGGCCTAGGACCATTTTGAGGCCCAAGAGGATTTCTTAACCGTGCGATCTCCTCAGCTGCTCTGCGATTCTGCTCCGCCATTGCATTGAGCTGATTCCTGGCGACTTCGATCTCCTGATACATCTGAGCGACGGCTTGCTGCGGATTCCCAGATGCTGCCATTTTCCTGCAACAGAAAATAGAAGAAAACTCCAAGAAACTATTAGTAGGGTGCACGTTCGTCGAGGATTTTCTCTAGATGAGGTCCCACGGATGGTGCCAAACTGTTAATGCCAAAAATCGTACCAAAGGGACAACTTAAGGTCGATGTGGACTTAATCAACTAAAGAAAGAATCTTTCGACGAGACGTGCGACGATAAATAAAATAAAGAAACAAGGGATTTGATGACGCAGAAAAAACCTCAATCGAGGAAAAAACCTGCGGACGATAAGGGGTGTCGTCGCTGCACTATGGTCGCCAATCAGGGGCGATGTCCTTGGTACTAGTGTCGATCGTACGATGATTACAATACAAATGAAGGAAATGCTTCGAAATGTAAAGTACAAGTGTTTAAATGTAAAAACAAGTGTTTGTCGTGTGTGAATACAAAGTGTAAACTGTTGGTCGAGGGCTGTTGTCGTGCGTCGAGAGCGATACTTGAGCTTTCCTTCGAGTGTTCTTAAGTTCGCCGTAGGGTTCTGGCTTTCAATACTTAATCTCCAGAGTCTGAACGTTCTTTGCTATGAGTTTGGATGATTTTCTCTGTTGTATGATGATGTTCGCTGAAGTGTATTGGATGTTAATCGATGATCCTTAAAACGAAGGTTTAGCTTGTCGTTTATAGCCTTCGCGTCATTAATTAACTTCATTAATGATTCAATCAACGGCTACAACGGCTGGAAACGGTCGCCGGAGTGATTATCCATGATGATCTTCGTCCGTTACAGTTATCGATCGTTGATGGTTGCGTCGGTTATATCTGTTGCTCTTTAATGACTTTGACTCCTGCATTAAACACTTAACAAACGTAACAGTCAAGGTTAAAGTTGGCTTTGGTCGTCGGTATAATGATCTTACGCGAGGGTCGTACGGGACGGGCGACGTTATGGTCGAGCGTCGTGAGGAACGTACGACTTACCTTTTACGGGCGATGACAGATGTTTTCTGGGTTCTACACAAACGGCCTAGGACCATTTTGAGGCCCAAGAGGATTTCTTAACCGTGCGATCTCCTCAGCTGCTCTGCGATTCTGCTCCGCCATTGCATTGAGCTGATTCCTGGCGACTTCGATCTCCTGATACATCTGAGCGACGGCTTGCTACGGATTCCCAGATGCTGCCATTTTCCTGCAACAGAAAATAGAAGAAAACTCCAAGAAACTATTAGTAGGGTGCACGTTCGTCGAGGATTTTCTCTAGATGAGGTCCCACGGATGGTGCCAAACTGTTAATGCCAAAAATCGCACCAAAGGGACAACTTAAGGTCGATGTGGACTTAATCAACTAAAGAAAGAATCTTTCGACGAGACGTGCGACGATAAATAAAATAAAGAAACAAGGGATTTGATGACGCAGAAAAAACCTCAATCGAGGAAAAAACCTGCGGACGACAAGGGGTGTCGTCGCTGCACTATGGTCGCCAATCAGGGGCGATGTCCTTGGTACTAGTGTCGATCGTACGATGATTACAATACAAATGAAGGAAATGCTTCGAAATGTAAAGTACAAGTGTTTAAATGTAAAAACAAGTGTTTGTCGTGTGTGAATACAAAGTGTAAACTGTTGGTCGAGGGCTGTTGTCGTGCGTCGAGAGCGATACTTGAGCTTTCCTTCGAGTGTTCTTAAGTTCGCCGTAGGGTTCTGGCTTTCAATACTTAATCTCCAGAGTCTGAACGTTCTTTGCTATGAGTTTGGATGATTTTCTCTGTTGTATGATGATGTTCGCTGAAGTGTATTGGATGTTAATCGATGATCCTTAAAACGAAGCTTTAGCTTGTCTTTTATAGCCTTCGCGTCATTAATTAACTTCATTAATGATTCAATCAACGGCTACAACGGCTGGAAACGGTCGTCGGAGTGATTATCCATGATGATCTTCGTCCGTTACAGTTATCGATCGTTGATGGTTGCGTCGGTTATATCTGTTGCTCTTTAATGACTTTGACTCCTGCATTAAACACTTAACAAACGTAACAGTCAAGGTTAACGTTGGCTTTGGTCGTCGGTATAATGATCTTACGCGATGGTCGTACGGGACGGGCGACGTTATGGTCGAGCGTCATGAGGAACGTACGACTTACCTTTTACGGGCGATGACGGATGTTTTCTGGGTTCTACACAAACGGCCTAGGACCATTTTGAGGCCCAAGAGGATTTCTTAACCGTGCGATCTCCTCAGCTGCTCTGCGATTCTGCTCCGCCATTGCATTGAGCTGATTCCTGGCGACTTCGATCTCCTGATACATCTGAGCGACGGCTTGCTGCGGATTCCCAGATGCTGCCATTTTCCTGCAACAGAAAATAGAAGAAAACTCCAAGAAACTATTAGTAGGGTGCACGTTCGTCGAGGATTTTCTCTAGATGAGGTCCCACGGATGGTGCCAAACTGTTAATGCCAAAAATCGCACCAAAGGGACAACTTAAGGTCGATGTGGACTTAATCAACTAAAGAAAGAATCTTTTGACGAGACGTGCAACGATAAATAAAATAAAGAAACAAGGGATTTGATGACGCAGAAAAAACCTCAATCGAGGAAAAAACCTGCGGACGATAAGGGGTGTCGTCGCTGCACTATGGTCGCCAATCATGGGCGATGTCCTTGGTACTAGTGTCGATCGTACGATGATTACAATACAAATGAAGGAAATGCTTCGAAATGTAAAGTACAAGTGTTTAAATGTAAAAACAAGTGTTTGTCGTGTGTGAATACAAAGTGTAAACTGTTGGTCGAGGGTTGTTGTCGTGCGTCGAGAGCGATACTTGAGCTTTCCTTCGAGTGTTCTTAAGTTCGCCGTAGGGTTCTGGCTTTCAATACTTAATCTCCAGAGTCTGAACGTTCTTTGCTATGAGTTTGGATGATTTTCTCTGTTGTATGATGATGTTCGCTGAAGTGTATTGGATGTTAATCGATGATCCTTAAAACGAAGCTTTAGCTTGTCTTTTATAGCCTTCGCGTCATTAATTAACTTCATTAATGATTCAATCAACGGCTACAACGGCTGGAAACGGTCGCCGAAGTGATTATCCATGATGATCTTCGTCCGTTACAGTTATCGATCGTTGATGGTTGCGTCGGTTATATCTGTTGCTCTTTAATGACTTTGACTCCTGCATTAAACACTTAACAAACGTAATAGTCAAGGTTAACGTTGGCTTTGGTCGTCGGTATAATGATCTTACGCGATGGTCGTACGGGACGGGCGACGTTATGGTCGAGCGTCGTGAGGAACGTACGACTTACCTTTTACGGGCGATGACGGATGTTTTCTGGGTTCTACACAAACGGCCTAGGACCATTTTGAGGCCCAAGAGGATTTCTTAACCGTGCGATCTCCTCAGCTGCTCTGCGATTCTGCTCCGCCATTGCATTGAGCTGATTCCTAGCGACTTCGATCTCCTGATACATCTGAGCGACGGCTTGCTACGGATTCCCAGATGCTGCCATTTTCCTGCAACAGAAAATAGAAGAAAACTCCAAGAAACTATTAGTAGGGTGCACGTTCGTCGAGGATTTTCTCTAGATGAGGTCCCACGGATGGTGCCAAACTGTTAATGCCAAAAATCGCACCAAAGGGACAACTTAAGGTCGATGTGGACTTAATCAACTAAAGAAAGAATCTTTTGACGAGACGTGCAACGATAAATAAAATAAAGAAACAAGGGATTTGATGACGCAGAAAAAACCTCAATCGAGGAAAAAACCTGCGGACGATAAGGGGTGTCGTCGCTGCACTATGGTCGCCAATCAGGGGCGATGTCCTTGGTACTAGTGTCGATCGTACGATGATTACAATACAAATGAAGGAAATGCTTCGAAATGTAAAGTACAAGTGTTTAAATGTAAAGTACAAGTGTTTGTCGTGTGTGAATACAAAGTGTAAACTGTTGGTCGAGGGCTGTTGTCGTGCGTCGAGAACGATACTTGAGCTTTCCTTCGAGTGTTCTTAAGTTCGCCGTAGGGTTCTGGCTTTCAATACTTAATCTCCAGAGTCTGAACGTTCTTTGCTATGAGTTTGGATGATTTTCTCTGTTGTATGATGATGTTCGCTGAAGTGTATTGGATGTTAATCGATGATCCTTAAAACGAAGCTTTAGCTTGTCTTTTATAGCCTTCGCGTCATTAATTAACTTCATTAATGATTCAATCAACGGCTACAACGGCTGGAAACGGTCGCCGGAGTGATTATCCATGATGATCTTCGTCCGTTACAGTTATCGATCGTTGATGGTTGCGTCGGTTATATCTGTTGCTCTTTAATGACTTTGACTCCTGCATTAAACACTTAACAAACGTAACAGTCAAGGTTAACGTTGGCTTTGGTCGTCGGTATAATGATCTTACGCGATGGTCGTACGGGACGGGCGACGTTATGGTCGAGCGTCGTGAGGAACGTACGACTTACCTTTTACGGGCGATGACGGATGTTTTCTGGGTTCTACACAAACGGCCTAGGACCATTTTGAGGCCCAAGAGGATTTCTTAACCGTGCGATCTCCTCAGCTGCTCTGCGATTCTGCTCCGCCATTGCATTGAGCTGATTCCTGGCGACTTCGATCTCCTGATACATCTGAGCGACGGCTTGCTACGGATTCCCAGATGCTGCCATTTTCCTGCAACAGAAAATAGAAGAAAACTCCAAGAAACTATTAGTAGGGTGCACGTTCGTCGAGGATTTTCTCTAGATGAGGTCCCACGGATGGTGCCAAACTGTTAATGCCAAAAATCGCACCAAAGGGACAACTTAAGGTCGATGTGGACTTAATCAACTAAAGAAAGAATCTTTTGACGAGACGTGCAACGATAAATAAAATAAAGAAACAAGGGATTTGATGACGCAGAAAAAACCTCAATCGAGGAAAAAACCTGCGGACGATAAGGGGTGTCGTCGCTGCACTATGGTCGCCAATCAGGGGCGATGTCCTTGGTACTAGTGTCGATCGTACGATGATTACAATACAAATGAAGGAAATGCTTCGAAATGTAAAGTACAAGTGTTTAAATGTAAAAACAAGTGTTTGTCGTGTGT
Organism: Saussurea involucrata; assembly: GCA_033807775.1. Taxonomy (NCBI): domain Eukaryota; kingdom Viridiplantae; phylum Streptophyta; class Magnoliopsida; order Asterales; family Asteraceae; genus Saussurea; species Saussurea involucrata. The sequence continues at coordinate 113,360,075 of CM066321.1, read as the reverse complement.
GAATACAAAGTGTAAACTGTTGGTCGAGGGCTGTTGTCGTGCGTCGAGAGCGATACTTGAGCTTTCCTTCGAGTGTTCTTAAGTTCGCCGTAGGGTTCTGGCTTTCAATACTTAATCTCCAGAGTCTGAACGTTCTTTGCTATGAGTTTGGATGATTTTCTCTGTTGTATGATGATGTTCGCTGAAGTGTATTGGATGTTAATCGATGATCCTTAAAACGAAGCTTTAGCTTGTCTTTTATAGCCTTCGTGTCATTAATTAACTTCATTAATGATTCAATCAACGGCTACAACGGCTGGAAACGGTCGCCGGAGTGATTATCCATGATGATCTTTGTCCGTTACAGTTATCGATCGTTGATGGTTGCGTCGGTTATATCTGTTGCTCTTTAATGACTTTGACTCCTGCATTAAACACTTAACAAACGTAACAGTCAAGGTTAACGTTGGCTTTGGTCGTCGGTATAATGATCTTACGCGAGGGTCGTACGGGACGGGCGACGTTATGGTCGAGCGTCGTGAGGAACGTACGACTTACCTTTTACGGGCGATGACGGATGTTTTCTGGGTTCTACACAAACGGCCTAGGACCATTTTGAGGCCCAAGAGGATTTCTTAACCGTGCGATCTCCTCAGCTGCTCTGCGATTCTGCTCCGCCATTGCATTGAGCTAATTCCTGGCGTCTTCGATCTCCTGATACATCTGAGCGACGGCTTGCTACGGATTCCCAGATGCTGCCATTTTCCTGCAACAGAAAATAGAAGAAAACTCCAAGAAACTATTAGTAGGGTGCACGTTCGTCGAGGATTTTCTCTAGATGAGGTCCCACGGATGGTGCCAAACTGTTAATGCCAAAAATCGCACCAAAGGGACAACTTAAGGTCGATGTGGACTTAATCAACTAAAGAAAGAATCTTTCGACGAGACGTGCGACGATAAAAAAAATAAAGAAACAAGGGATTTGATGACGCAGAAAAAACCTCAATCGAGGAAAAAACCTGCGGACGACAAGGGGTGTCGTCGCTGCACTATGGTCGCCAATCAGGGGTGATGTCCTTGGTACTAGTGTCGATCGTACGATGATTACAATACAAATGAAGGAAATGCTTCGAAATGTAAAGTACAAGTGTTTAAATGTAAAAACAAGTGTTTGTCGTGTGTGAATACAAAGTGTAAACTGTTGGTCGAGGGCTGTTGTCGTGCGTCGAGAGCGATACTTGAGCTTTCCTTCGAGTGTTCTTAAGTTCGCCGTAGGGTTCTGGCTTTCAATACTTAATCTCCAGAGTCTGAACGTTCTTTGCTATGAGTTTGGATGATTTTCTCTGTTGTATGATGATGTTCGCTGAAGTGTATTGGATGTTAATCGATGATCCTTAAAACGAAGCTTTAGCTTGTCTTTTATAGCCTTCGCGTCATTAATTAACTTCATTAATGATTCAATCAATGGCTACAACGGCTGGAAACGGTCGCCGGAGTGATTATCCATGATGATCTTCGTCCGTTACAGTTATCGATCGTTGATGGTTGCGTCGGTTATATCTGTTGCTCTTTAATGACTTTGACTCCTGCATTAAACACTTAACAAACGTAACATTCAAGGTTAACGTTGGCTTTGGTCGTCGGTATAATGATCTTACGCGAGGGTCGTACGGGACGGGCGACGTTATGGTCGAGCGTCGTGAGGAACGTACGACTTACCTTTTACGGGCGATGACGGATGTTTTCTGGGTTCTACACAAACGGCCTAGGACCATTTTGAGGCCCAAGAGGATTTCTTAACCGTGCGATCTCCTCAGCTGCTCTGCGATTCTGCTCCGCCATTGCATTGAGCTGATTCCTGGCGACTTCGATCTCCTGATACATCTGAGCGACGGCTTGCTACGGATTCCCAGATGCTGCCATTTTCCTGCAACAGAAAATAGAAGAAAACTCCAAGAAACTATTAGTAGGGTGCACGTTCGTCGAGGATTTTCTCTAGATGAGGTCCCACGGATGGTGCCAAACTGTTAATGCCAAAAATCGCACCAAAGGGACAACTTAAGGTCGATGTGGACTTAATCAACTACAGAAAGAATCTTTCGACGAGACGTGCGACGATAAATAAAATAAAGAAACAAGGGATTTGATGACGCAGAAAAAACCTCAATCGAGGAAAAAACCTGCGGACGACAAGGGGTGTCGTCGCTGCACTATGGTCGCCAATCAGGGGCGATGTCCTTGGTACTAGTGTCGATCGTACGATGATTACAATACAAATGAAGGAAATGCTTCGAAATGTAAAGTACAAGTGTTTAAATGTAAAAACAAGTGTTTGTCGTGTGTGAATACAAAGTGTAAACTGTTGGTCGAGGTCTGTTGTCGTGCGTCGAGAGCGATACTTGAGCTTTCCTTCGAGTGTTCTTAAGTTCGCCGTAGGGTTCTGGCTTTCAATACTAAATCTCCAGAGTCTGAACGTTCTTTGCTATGAGTTTGGATGATTTTCTCTGTTGTATGATGATGTTCGCTGAAGTGTATTGGATGTTAATCGATGATCCTTAAAACGAAGCTTTAGCTTGTCTTTTATAGCCTTCGCGTCATTAATTAACTTCATTAATGATTCAATCAACGGCTACAACGGCTGGAAACGGTCGCCGGAGTGATTATCCATGATGATCTTCGTCCGTTACAGTTATCGATCGTTGATGGTTGCGTCGGTTATATCTGTTGCTCTTTAATGACTTTGACTCCTGCATTAAACACTTAACAAACGTAACAGTCAAGGTTAACGTTGGCTTTGGTCGTCGGTATAATGATCTTACGCGATGGTCGTACGGGACGGGCGACGTTATGGTCGAGCGTCGTGAGGAACGTACGACTTACCTTTTACGGGCTATGACGGATGTTTTCTGGGTTCTACACAAACGGCCTAGGACCATTTTGAGGCCCAAGAGGATTTCTTAACCGTGCGATCTCCTCAGCTGCTCTGCGATTCTGCTCCGCCATTGCATTGAGCTGATTCCTGGCGACTTCGATCTCCTGATACATCTGAGCGACGGCTTGCTGCGGATTCCCAGATGCTGCCATTTTCCTGCAACAGAAAATAGAAGAAAACTCCAAGAAACTATTAGTAGGGTACACGTTCGTCGAGGATTTTCTCTAGATGAGGTCCCACGGATGGTGCCAAACTGTTAATGCCAAAAATCGCACCAAAGGGACAACTTAAGGTCGATGTGGACTTAATCAACTAAAGAAAGAATCTTTCGACGAGACGTGCGACGATAAATAAAATAAAGAAACAAGGGATTTGATGACGCAGAAAAAACCTCAATCGAGGAAAAAACCTGCGGACGACAAGGGGTGTCGTCGCTGCACTATGGTCGCCAATCAGGGGCGATGTCCTTGGTACTAGTGTCGATCGTACGATGATTACAATACAAATGAAGGAAATGCTTCGAAATGTAAAGTACAAGTGTTTAAATGTAAAAACAAGTGTTTGTCGTGTGTGAATACAAAGTGTAAACTGTTGGTCGAGGGCTGTTGTCGTGCGTCGAGAGTGATACTTGAGCTTTCCTTCGAGTGTTCTTAAGTTCGTCGTAGGGTTCTGGCTTTCAATACTTAATCTCCAGAGTCTGAACGTTCTTTGCTATGAGTTTGGATGATTTTCTCTGCTGTATGATGATGTTCGCTGAAGTGTATTGGATGTTAATCGATGATCCTTAAAACGAAGCTTTAGCTTGTCTTTTATAGCCTTCGCGTCATTAATTAACTTCATTAATGATTCAATCAACGGCTACAACGGATGGAAACGGTCGCCGGAGTGATTATCCATGATGATCTTCGTCCGTTACAGTTATCGATCGTTGATGGTTGCGTCGGTTATATCCGTTGCTCTTTAATGACTTTGACTCCTGCATTAAACACTTAACAAACGTAACAGTCAAGGTTAACGTTGGCTTTGGTCGTCGGTATAATGATCTTACGCGATGGTCGTACGGGACGGGCGACGTTATGGTCGAGCGTCGTGAGGAACGTACGACTTACCTTTTACGGGCGATGACGGATTTTCTAGGTTCTCGTCGAGACCTTATCTTAATACAAGATTTGGATTATGACATGTGTCTTACCTGCTCCGGTCGTGGTCGTACGACGTGATTTTTTGCCCAAACAGAATGGCCCTAGACCATTTGTCCCGAATCCGGACGATAGTTCGGGTCTATACACCGACTTGACCAAACTGTTTGGGCAAAAAATCACGTCGTACGACCACGACCGGAACAGGTAAGACGCACGTCATAATCCAAATCTTGTATTAAGATAAGGTCTCGACGAGATGTAACACCCTAAAAACAGGGCCAATTAAAACCTTGAATAATACTCAAGTTATGATCATAAAACTTCAAACTTTGATAACCTGAGGATCAATTGTAAAGGTTTTATATACAACGCATCTAACTCAAATAACCTATTAATCTAATCATACATCATAATCAGATTAACTAAGTTATTTAGCCTCTGTCCCAAAAACATCAAAAGAATAGCTAGATCCTCCGTCATCTCTAAGTTTGAATCTTTCCAAAAGTTCTCATCACACATCCCTGCTTACTTCCCGGAGCTTATACCTGGTAAGAAAATTCAACTTGAAACATTAGGCTTTCCCTTAGTGAGAACATTCAATTCAAATTAAAACATTAACAGCATTGGAATCTTAGATAATCAACGCATATATTCAAACCAGCTTTATCACCATTCTTACCATACTTATACTTGTCTCATAATGACGTAACCATACTCAATCCCACAAGTATAACTACCATTTCGTAAAGTCGTATCACCATATCCAATAATTTACTACGAATCCTCACTGATTCTAGTTTATCAATCAATCTTACAAACTTATATTCAACATCATGCCTTCTCTTTGAAATGGAATACATAAATAGTACTTATATATGTACATTGCCTATTTCAAATCCTTCAAACAACACTTACACTTCATCTAATTCATACTCCCATATCTCAATTATCAATAGCAACTCTCTTTGCCCATTAATTCATTCAACCTGAATAGCAATTATAATATGCCTATTCAAACATTCAACCTGAATAGCAATCATACTATGCCTATTCCAACATTCCGTATGAATAACAATTCTACTTTGTCTATTCAATCATACACATGAATAACAATTCTACTTTGTCTATTAAATCATAGACATGAATAACAATTCTACTTTGTCTATTCAATCATACACCTGAGTAACAATTCTACTTTGTCTATTCAATCATACACATGAATAACAATTCTACTTTGTCTATTCAATCATACACATGAATAACAATTCTACTTTGTCTATTCAATCATACACATGAATAACAATTCTACTTTGTCTATTCAATCATACACATGAATAACAATTCTACTTTGTCTATTCAATCATACACATGAATAACAATTCTACTTTGTCTATTCATCAATCGATATGAATAGCAATTGTACTTTGCCTATTCAATCATTTCCAAGGATACACGGGAATAGCAATTATACCTCGCCTATTCCTCCTTTCAACAAGAATAGCAACTATACTTTGCATATTCTATTATTGGAATATGAATAGTAATTCTACTTTACCTATTCAATCTTTTCAACATGAATAGCAATTCTACTTTGCCTATTCATTACATTCCACTATAAACAGGGATAACAATTATACTTTGCCTATCCTACGTTATCCAATACAACTCGTTTTTACGGATCCATTATACCTTATTAACATATATACATAACAACAAATCACAACTCATATCATATTCTCAATTCTAAGAATACTAGATAACCTATCGTGTCTTCCTCCTCAATTGTTTCCCCTTCGGCAACTTGACACGGGGGTTCCGCTACCCGGTTAGCGGATGGGGTCAAGGGGCAACGCCCTTGCGGGGTCTGGGGGCAACGCCCTAGAAAATTTTGAGAAAACTTAACCAGACAGAACATTCGGAACTGCATCCAAACATCAGAACCTAACAATTCTCATTTTCACAAAGGTGTCCGGACAACAGGGGTTTTCCGGACAACAAGGGTTTTCCGGATACTTTTCTAATCCGGACGTCATCCGGATACTAACATCATCCGGATACCATCCGGTAACTATATTCATCCGGATTCTTACAATAAAATAATATCTTACCCGGATTCTCTTGCGTCCGGAAACATTCATCGTCAGAGGTATCCGGATACGACGATTTATCCGGAAAACTCTGTTCTGCAGCCTAAAATTCGATCCATTTTCGTGTCTGTTCGATTCAGCTCATTCCAAACCATCCCATACAGTTCATAACCAATTTATACAACTATTTCAAGGTTTAATTTAACATGAAAACATTGATTTAAGCAAAGAACAATGAACTCACCTTAGGTTTGCAAAACCCACTTTCTGCACAAATCTGATTCTTCAAATCTGTTGTTTATGATTCCAAATACCTATTCCATAATCAAAATCATTTACACACACACAACTACAACAGGTTTTATCATAAACCAACACAATTATCTTACCAATTTGATGACCAAATCTTGTTTTCTTCCTCTTTTCTCTTTTCTCCTTCTCTCTATCTCTTTGATTCTCCAAACCGACCTAAGCATAAGAAATCAGATAAAATCTGATTTCAGCTACCGTATCTACACACACTTTTCAATTGTGACCAAACACACCTCCAAGTTTCAACCTTCCAGCAATAACACTTAACTTTTACCCCTAACATTTTAACCCCATTTTTGAATTATAAAACACAACATAATCCAAAGTTAAAACAAAAATACAAACAATCCCAATTCTCATTAAAATACTATATCTGAAAATTCAGGATGTTACACGAGAACCCAGAAAACATCCGTCATCGCCCGTAAAAGGTAAGTCGTACGTTCCTCACGACGCTCGACCAAAACGTCGCCCGTCCCGTACGACCATCACGTAAGATCATTATATCGACGACCAAAGCCAACGTTAACCTTGACTGTTATGTTTGTTAAGTGTTTAATGCAGGAGTCAAAGTCATTAAAGAGCAACGGATATAACCGACGCAACCATCAACGATCGATAACTGTAACGGACGAAGATCATCATGGATAATCACTCCGGCGACCGTTTCCAGCCGTTGTAGCCGTTGATTGAATCATTAATGAAGTTAATTAATGACGTGAAGGCTATAAAAGATAAGCTAAAGCTTCATTTTAAGGGACATCGATTAACATCCAATACACTTGAGCGAACATCATCATACAGCAGAGAAAATCATCCAAACTCATAGCAAAGAACGTTCAGACTCTGGGGATTAAGTATTGAAAGCCAGAACCCTACAGCAAACTCAAGAACACTCGAAGGAAAGCTCAAGTATCGCTCTCGACGCACGACAACAGCCCTCGACCAACAGTTTACACTTTGTATTCGCACACGACAAACACTTGTTTTTACATTCAGACACTTGTACTTTACATTTCGAAGCATTTCCTTCATTTGTATTGTAATCATCGTACGATCGACACCAGTACCAAGGACATCGCCCCTGATTGGCGACCATAGCGCAGCGACGACACCCCTTGTCGTCCGCAGGTTTTTTCCTCGATTGAGGTTTTTCCTGCGTCATCAAATCCCTTGTTTCTTTATTTTTGTCCTCGTCGCACGTCTCGTCGAAAGATCCTTTCTTTAGTTGATTAAGTCCACATCGACCTTAAGTTGTCCCTTTGGTGTGATTTTTGGCATTAACAGTTTGGCGCCATCTGTGGGACCTCATCTAGAGAAAATCCTCGACGAACGTGCACCCTACTAATAGTTTTTGGGAGTTTTCTTCTATTTTCTGTTGTAGGAAAATGGAAGCCTCTGGGAATCCGCAGAAAGCCGTCGCTCAGATGTATCATGAGCTCGAAGTCGCCAGGAATCAGCTCAATGCAATGGCGGAGCAGAATCGCAGAGCAGCTGAGGAGATCGCACGGTTAAGAAATCCTCTTGGGCCTTAAAATGGTCCTAGGCCGTTTGTGCAGAACCCAGTTCCAAGATCGTTCGACCAGAATGGCCCTAGACCATTTGTCCCGAATCCGGGTTCATCCGCGCAGAATCAGCATCCAGACCCGATCGTGCAGAATCAACAGCCAGGGTCGTTCAACCCAAATCCTCAGTTTGGGACAGTTCCTCCTCAGCACATAAGGCCACCACCCGTGAGTAATGGGTCGCAGCCTTTCCAGCAAGGGTCGCAACCATTTCAGCAGGCATTTCAGAATGGACCTCAAGGTGGATCGCGGCCTTTCCAGCAAGGATCGCAACCATTTCAGAATGAACCGCAACAATTCCACTATGGGTCGCATCCATATTTTGTCCCATTCAACGGGGACACCAATGGTTCATCGCATGGTAATAGCACTAGCCTAGGGGCCAATCCCTCGGCAGCGGCAAATCCCGATCTTAACGATCCCGTCACTCAGCGTTTGAAGATGTTAGAAGACCAAAATGAGCGTGTCCTGTCCTTGCTCGCTAAGTTGCCTGGGGCAGCCGTGCCTGTCGATGTCGAGCCTCATTCGGGGTACCAAGCGTCGCCCTTCATCGACGAGATTGCCACTGTCGAGGTCCCAAAGAAGTATAACATTCCTGCCTTCACTCCCCAAGTATTCGGGTGTAACCGATCCGACTGAGCACGCCGCGCAATATAAGCAGCTCATGTGGACGATCTCGATCCCATTTATGTACCAGGAAGTATGCATGTGTAAGAGTTTCGGAGCAACTCTCACTGGTCCAGCTCTCCAATGGTTAATCAATCTCAAACCCAAATCCATCGGGTCGTTTGCTGAGTTGGTTAATCAATTCTCCCAGCAATTCGCCAGCAGTCGTAAGATGGAGAAGCAGACCAACGACCTATATTACATCGTGCAGAAACCTAATGAGTCTATTCGAAGTTATTTCAATAGGTTCAATGCCGAAATGGTCAGCATTCGCAATTGCGACGCCAAAACCGCGATCGAAGCCTATAAGCGTGGTCTGGACGATAGTTCGGGTCTATACACCGACCGGACCAAATATCCCCCGGAGAATTTCGAAGACGTCCGAGCTCGAACCTTAGCATATATGAGGGTAGAAGATGATGCCGTCTTTCGTCGCAAGCACACTGACGACAAAAAGTCGTTAGGTGTTAGGAAGCCAGAGTTCAAGACAAAGGTTGTTTCCAAAGTAGAGCCAGCGCGCCAAATTTCAAATGTTCGTTTCAAGACGAAAGCAGAGGCCAAGACCGCGGCTAAGTTCACTCAGTACCCCAAAATATCCTCTTAGGTATTCAAAGGATCCACAAAGAACCTAGTCGAAGCTCTGAAAAGTTCCCAAGCTACCATTTGATGGCCAAAGAAGTCCGGCCTAGACGATGCTAAGAAAGACAAATCAAATTGGTGCGACTTCCATGCCGATCATGGTCATGCGACAAACGACTGTATCGCATTGAAGAAGGAACTAGCATATCATTTTCCGAAAGGAAATCTCAAAGATATCACCGACGATGTCGCTATTCCAGCTAATAGCCATCGACCGTCGACCTCCGAGCACGCGAAAGTCGTCAATTGCATCACCGGTGGTTCAGACGTATGTGGCCTGACATATTCTGTGGCCAAGCGTCATGCCAGTCAGGCACCCGATGATCGACCTATTCCTCGCTCATCCAGACCCAAAGGAGATTTGGAGCAAGAAGCTATGAAGATTGTATTCGACCACGTCGACCTGGGCGACTCGTATCAGAAGCATCATGATGGGCTAATCATTCAGCTCACAGTCGGTAATTGCCTAACGCGTCGAGTCTTGATCGACGGGGGCAGCTCAGCAAATGTCATTTTTCTCAACACAATCAAAGCCATGGGAATTGATCGCTCAGAAATCACCCGACGTTCGACGACTTTGGTCGGTTTCAATGGAGAAGCGACGAGCACCTTCGGAGAGATGATCTTGCCCGTCTACGCCGGAGGAGTCAACAAACAGACCAAGTTCAGTGTCATCGATTGTGCGTCGGCCTATAACATCATCTTAGGTCGACCATGGATCCACGATATGAAAGCTGTTCCTTCGACGTATCATCAAATGTTGAAATTCCCTACGCCATGGGGAATCCAGGAGATTAAGAGTGAGCCAAAAGTCGCTCGTGAGTGCTACAAGTCTACCTTGAAGCCGCGAAAATAAACTAAAGTCACAAGATCAGGCTCTCGACAGGTTCGTTCCTCTATCCCTAAATTAATATCTTTTTCACAGAGACAAGTCTACTATGGTGCCTGGTCGCACGACAACATAGTCGACCGTAGGACAATATTTCATAGGATCACCGTGTCATTCTATCATTTAAAACCTATCTTTTCATGCCAAAAAGAATAAGGTAATAAATGACAGGGGCAGATAGAGAGAGTCTGAAATGGTACGTTCTCTAAACTCCTTTTCATACGATTTTTTCTCACAAAACGTTTACTGACTTAAGCATCGGAGGGTCGTTGGCTAGCCAACGACCAAACCCCGACATCGTTTTATCGCAGAATCGCACGGCAATAAGCATTAAGTCTACTAGATGACTTTAAATTCGCAGAATCGCACGATATAAACAATCAGGATTTTCATCCCTGACCATCCCTCCACAGGGGCATACGACGCAAATTCCTCGTACGATCTCGTCGTACAATCGCAAAGCCTAAAATAACTTACATCTAAGTTTCTTAGCTTTTATACCCTGAATGGATGCTTTAATCGCGTGTTTTTATATTTGTTTTACGTTCTTGTCATCGTATTACAATGAATACCTTAGTCACATGATTTCATATGTATCTTATGTTCGACTTTATAATCAAACGTGATTCGAATAAAGCATAAGCAAAAGATATATATTCATGAACCACTGTATACATATTCAACCCCCGATAGGTCAAGTGGCAAAAACAGACAACGAAAGAAAAAATTCTAGACGACAGGAGGAACATTGGTCGTATCCTCCTGAGGGCCTCCATCTGCCACTCCTACCGCACGACTCTCCTGCAATTCATATTGAGCATCGAAAAGTTGGACAGCCAGCTCATCGGCACGCGCCATGGCCAACTTTACCCTATCTAAAGCTGCTCTCTCTCTTTCCAACGCTGCAGCTTCTCTCTCAAGAGCAGACGCCATCAGATCTTCAACTCTTGACGTCTCATCATGTAACGCCAAGGAAGATTGGAACGTCTGTGAAAAATAAAAGGTGCGTTCAAAAGCATTCGACAAAGATTACACAAGTCATGAAAGATTGACACTCACCGTGAACGCCAGACTGGCAACTCGAGAACTCATCTCTCCGGTCGGAACTCCGTGGAAACGCTCCCCGAAAGATGGGAGCAAATACTTCCCTAGATGAGGGAACGACGTCGTCCCGTCTAGGACACCATCCGCCATAAAGTTAGACGGCAATGTAAAATTGACCATCATAACTTCGGCCGACGATCCCTCGCCCCTGTCGGCAGGTATTGGGATCGACACTTGAGACACCGGTTTCGTCACCGTCGCCGGAGGCGCAGAACTTGCTGGTGTCGCGTCCATCACGCCAGGACGGCTAGATGACGCCTTCGCCTTCTTAGGCAGAACAACTCTCGATGAGTCATCAACCCTCAACGATGGTTCTCTCAGGACCACACTCCTGGTTCTCTTCTGGCTCGACCCCGCTGTCGAGACATCTCCTCCTCTAAGGGCACGCATGATTTGCTTCCCTCTCGACCTAGAAACTGATTTCCTTTCAGTTGGCACTGATCAGGAAAAATGCGAAGCGTCAGACAGGAATAAGAAAAAAATGGTAAAAGACAGGAAACCATAATACACCCACCTGTCGACTCCTGTCGTCCACTTTCCTCTTCACCTTCTCCTTCTTCCTCCTCCATAGCGTCCACCACCACGTCCTCGTCCGCAGTCGCCAGTTGCCACGTGGCGAAAGATCGGTCCTCGACGCTGTAACTAAGGAATCTGTCAATCTTGGCACGAGAACCTTCATTCAGGTGCGGAACGCCGAACTTTATATCTGAAGACAACAAAAGGAGAAGAATAAATAAAAGGTTAGAAAAACCATACTATGATGTAAATCGAAAAAGAGCATACCTCCCATATTCCAGTCGGGACGGATCCACTTGCTGGCGGCGTCCAGTGAATCAACACATACGAACACATACCTGGACCCCCACCCCCGATCGTTCACTCCAGTATTCAAAACTAAGGCACGATCGCCTTTATATCTGGAATACGGGCTATAACGCCCACGCTTATCTCCCTTAACCTGGTACGCTGCCAAGAAATCATTCAAAGACATAGGGGGGTCCCAATCCGCAGACAAACGCTCAATAACCAAAAGAACCCGCCAGAGTTGAGGCATCAACTGTCCCCGTCGACAAACCAAAGCATCGCATCAAATTCTTAGCCAAAGTCAAAAACGGACATTCGAAGCCAATCTCGAAAGGATATTCGTATATCACGAAATACCCCTCGGGGCAATCCTTAGGACGAACAGTCCCCGGACTTGTTAACTCTACTTCTAAGGGAATCTTCGCTAGACGCCTAAAGTCGTCCAAATCTTCCTGGCTAACGATGGAACTCTCTGGGTCAGTAGACATTTCTCACCAGGAGAAAGAAGGCAGTGAAAGCTGAAAGGAAGAAGCAATGCGTTATATAAACGCCCTAAATCCCAAACAATCTCCGCTAAATCAAAGAGATTCGGCAGAAGAACGGCAAGAAGAGCAAAACGGAATTTCTTTCCAAAAAAAACTCAGCGTAAGAAAAGAAAGGATTCGTCGTAATCTTTATTTATGCAGTCGATCATGTCAAGTTGAATCCCAGGATAAACGCTGCGCACCCCCGTCCTTTCGTATGACCGCAGGGATCGTCGACACCTGTCCTCGACAGCTGGTAAGCATCACCGTGTGTTAGTATGATGTCACGACCCCGTTCCCTTTTCAACTTCTCGTGCAGTTAGAAACGAACCAGCCTAGCTCCAAGGCGATTGAGGTAATTTCTAACTCTTGTCTTATTTCCTATGCGTCTGATTGACAAAATTTAAAACTCGGATTTGCTATCCTTCTTTCAAATTTTGGGGGCAAACTGTTTGGGCAAAAAATCACGTCGTACGACCACGACCGGAGCAGGTAAGACGCACGTCATAATCCAAATCTTGTATTAAGATAAGGTCTCGACGAGAACCCAGAAAACATCCGTCATTGCCCGTAAAAGGTAAGTCGTACGTTCCTCACGACGCTCGACCATAACGTCGCCCGTCCCGTACGACCATCGCGTAAGATCATTATACCGACGACCAAAGCCAATGTTAACCTTGATTGTTACGTTAGTTAAGTGTTTAATGCAGGAGTCAAAGTCATTAAAGAGCAACGGATATAACCGACGCAACCATCAACGATCGATAACTGTAACGGACGAAGATCATCATGGATAATCACTCCGGCGACCGTTTCCAGCCGTTGTAGCCATTGATTGAATCATTAATGAAGTTAATTAATGACGTGAAGGCTATAAAAGACAAGCTAAAGCTTCGTTTTAAGGATCATCGATTAACATCCAATACACTTCAGCGAACATCATCATACAACAGAGAAAATCATCCAAACTCATAGCAAAGAACGTTCAGACTCTGGAGATTAAGTATTGAAAGCCAGAATCCTACGGCGAACTTAAGAACACTCGAAGGAAAGCTCAAGTATCGCTCTCGACGCACGACAACAGCCCTCGACCAACAGTTTACACTTTGTATTCACACACGACAAACACTTGTTTTTACATTTAAACACGTGTACTTTACATTTCGAAGCATTTCCTTCATTTGTATTGTAATCATCGTACGATCGACACCAGTACCCAGGACATCGCCCCTGATTGGCGACCATAGTGCAGCGACGACACCCCTTGTCGTCCGCAGGTTTTTTCCTCGATTGAGGTTTTTCCTGCGTCATCAAATTTCTTGTTTCTTTATTTTATTTATCGTCGCACGTCTCGTCGAAAGATTATTTCTTTAGTTGATTAAGTCCACATCGACCTTAAGTTGTCCCTTTGGTGCGATTTTTGGCATTAACAGGTGCATCATCTTCAACCTCACATTCAAGAAAACTAGGGTTTTCTAGGTTTTCATCAAAACCTAGGTGGTAAGTTCATCCCCTCTATTTTCAAGCTTTTTATGAGTTATAAATGTTCCATTGATGTTTTCCTAGTGTTTTGTTTCTCCAATTTCGGTTTGGATGATTTTGAGAAAAGTTAGGTCAAATTGGGATTTTGGGTACAAATGGAGATTTTGTTGGATAATGTTTGGTGAACGATTCTACATGGTTAAATATGATTATTGATGGTTGGAAACTTATGTATCTAGGTTTTTGGAAGTTTTTCTTGGAGATGAAACATTCTTCCAAAGGAGCTCAAGTTTGGGAAGATCTAGATTTAGCCTACGTATAACAATGTGAGTTCAAGTTGATTTGTGAAAACGTTGTACATGCAAAAAATGTCCATTTTTAAGTGTTTATGTGTTTTAATAAAATTATCAATTGTTGAGTTATTGGTGGGTTTTGATTATTTAAAGTATTTAACTTTATAAACCTTGTAAAACACCCACATTTGGGATTTTTGAATGATTTGATAAATCAAATATAAATGAAAGTGTCTTGATGATTTAATGCATAAAAGGAGATTATTTGGTAAAAATGCATTTCTAGTGTTTGTTAGATATACGAATTATGTATATTATAGTACGTTTGAAAATACGAAAGTACGGGTCATTGGATTTTGGACGTTCCCGACTATGTGTGTAATAACCGAGTTTCTTTTATTTATATTTTGGTTCGATAAATAAAATTGTGATAAAATTTGAAGTTAAGAAAGTTGTGTGGTCTAAGTGTGAAGAAATTAAAAGTTTGGTGTTTTATGAGAAAAGTATAAAAGGAAGGGAAAAACCCTAATTCTTTCATTTTAGCAATTGTCTAGTGTGTGTGTGTTGGCGGCTAAGAGAGGGAGCAAGAGAAGAGATTGTTGGCAAATTGGAGAAGAGAAAGAAATCTTGGCAGCTGAATCCTTGATTTAACCAGTAGAAATCTTCAGGTATCTAATAATCTGTCTTCTCCTTTAAGTTTTATGAAATGTATTGGGTTTTTTGAGGAGAAACTTGGTTTCTATGGAGTTTCTTGTGGTTTCCTCTACAACTTGTTAAGAAAGGGTAAGAATGGGTTATTGTGTTAGTCATCGACCCATAGTTGCTATCTGGAAGTGTTGGGAGGATTAGGACAAGAAGTGTTTGATCTTCCTGCATTTTTATGTTTATTCGTCGCGTCCGGAAACCTTCAGATCAGGATAGTGTCCGGACGTTTTGGTGGTGTCCGGATGAGGTGTGGTGTCCGGATGTGTCTTCTGTCCGGGTAAGTTGTGGTGGTGGTTTCTGGTAGTTAACCGGAAACCCTTGAGAACCCGGAAGTGTCCGGATTGTCCGTCCGGATAGTTTAGGACGTCCGGAAAGTTAAGGCTGTCCGGGTAGTTTGGTTGTCCGGATAAATCTTTCGGACAGTGTTTGTGTGACCCTGTAGTGCAGTCTGTTAGGCCGAGGTGTTACCCGTGTGAGTGTGTAATTCGATCAAATGACTTATCGCAGTAGTGTGTATCCTTATAGGTGCAGTTGAAGGGAGGATCCATCTAGTAAGAGGATTAAGCAGGACGTCAGGTGAGTATTTATGAACCTAAATTTTATACAAGTGTGTGGTTGATGATTTTTATCTAATTGTGAGTTTTCCAACTGTTTTATTACAAAGTGAAGACTAAGTGTGTGGCACGGTTATCATTTAAACGGTGTGCTTTTCAATTATTTTTATTGAAAAATGACGAGTCAGTGTGTGGTGCGGTTATTATGTAATAGAGTGCTTTTCAACTGTTTTTATTTCAAGACAAGGTATAAAGGTGTGATTTATATGTGTGGCTTATATGTGTGATTTAAATGTGTGTGACCATGCTCTGGCTTTTGTGTGAAATGGGGGTGTGTCCCATGATTAGTATATATATATATATATATATATGAATTCGTTACATATATGGGCGGTGTGTGCCCGATTACGCTGTCACGGTGTGGGTGACATGGGCGGCGTTTGCCCGATTGCGCTGTCACGGTGTGTGTGACTTTAGCGCGTGCCAGTAGCATGTGTCAATGTGTGCATATCAATTTTGTGTGCTTGTTATGAATTATACAAACTCTTTCATAACTGATTTTTATAAACTGTGAGATTTTGGTGTGACTTGGTGTGAAGGGAACTCACTAGACCTCATGGTCTAACCCTCGCTTTTCAAAACTAAAACCTTTTTCAGGTAAGCAGTAGTCAAGATCAAGTTTAGAGATTTGGCATGACGGGGGTCGGAGCTTGCGTTTAGAAGAAATAGAAGAACTTCCTTTTATGTCTAGTTAGACTTTCTCAGCTGTATTTAGGGTTGTTTCCGCAAACCCTTTGTTGTAAGTGTGGTTAGTGTGAACATGTTGAGCCGTTTATGGTGTTATGAATTAAAGAAGTAGCTTGTAGCTTGTACGTTATGTTTTGGGTTGTTACATTGTGAACATTTTAGAAAGTGTAAACCTTTTTGGTTTGGGGAAAATATGTATTTTGGGTTTTGATGAATAAATCTTAAGTATTGGCATTCTAATGATTTAACTTACGAATGTAAATCTTTTGGTATAAATGCATCTCAAGGTATGTTTTGCAAAATGATTTGAATTAATCCAGAGTTGTGTTGAGTAATTTATATCTGTGGAGCATGTTTCGCTTAAACTTGGGTTATATGCGTTTATTGCAATATTTGACTTTTATAAATGTCAATTGATTCTTGGTCGAGCTTACGGCTCAATTTATGACTTTATTGAGTCTTAAGGACTTTTGTTCAGTTTTAATAATTTAGTGTGAAGCTTTGAATGTAAGTTGCATTTATTGCACTTTATTTAAGAATACATGTTTGAGTGTGTGTCGTTCATGTAGAGTCATGTACTATTAGACTGTAATGCATTGGATCCATAGACATGTGAGTCAGTCATTTTTATATAATTTGGTATTCTCACTTTGGGAAGCATGCTATTTTGGGCATTCTGTATCTCGATGTTGTGGAGAGGAACCGTTTTGGGTTGTACTCTAGAGTTTTTGGTTTGTGGTTAGATGTCTATCTCTTGTGCACGAGGGTTGAACATATTGAGTTATCAGTAAGGAGTCGAGACCCCAATTCTTGAATGCTAGTAAGTAGGCAATAAAGGTCAAATGGAACCTTGAGGTGTAACTTACTAGAGAATGAACATGCAATAAGATCGTGTATCCTTGAGGTGTAGCAGGGCACAACGGGCAATAAAGGATACGATGGTGTCACCCGTTGTTGGGTGTGGGATTGAGGTGTAGCTTAGCTAGCAGACAATAAAGTCCGACTTGAGGTTTAACTTACTAAAGCAAGCACTAGAGTCACGATCTGAGGTGTAGTTCGATAACAGTGCTTTGTGGCTTAACTTTGTGTTTCGCCACCTACAATGGAAGTGGGTTCCCCCGTCACCGAAAGGTGTGTTGTTTGAGTATTTATTTTATCCATGTTTTCGATGACATCTTATATTTATATGGATTGTTTTCCAGGAATTGTCGGCAGAATATTATGTCTCATCCGTGTTTGGACATTTTGAATAATATAGTTTTATTCACGTTTATGTTATTTGGAAACATAATAATTATTCTCATTCTAAGTGAGTTTTGGATTTGAGTCCATCATTGAGAAATGCTTTATATTGGAGTTTTCGTTACGGGATTTGTGTGTGGTAGAAAAATGGGTGGTTTGCACATTTAATTATAAATCTTTTTGGGAAATCATGATTCAAGTTTTACTCTTTTCATTTAGCGAATTATTTTAATCATGAAAACTCTTGAACTCACTAAACGTTAGCCTAAGCTTTTTATTTGTCGGCATGTGCATCAGGTTCCGGTTGGGGAATAGTGCTAGAGACACTTTGAAGAGTTGAGTGCTAGTGGTATGCACCAGAAGTGTTTATAATGGTGAAGTCTTCCGCATTTGGGGATAGCAATTTTGTATTGGGTTTAAGTAACATCCGACCTTATGTAGTCTTGGTTTGTGACTTAAGCTAATTAATGTTGAAGTTATTTATATGTTATAATATTGAGGTATTGTCGAGGATGGATTTGTAGGAAGGATTCTACCCTTCATTGATTATTTTATTGAAGTTTTATTTAGTTGCAATTTCCAGATTTGAGGGTGTTACAGTTTGGTTCTCTTCTTCTGAGAATATATGTTTTTCATCATCCGATACACGATGTTCTACTAAAACCTAGAAAATTGGGTTTCATGTGATGTGGTGACAACAAGGTCTGCTCGGCTGTCAGCTGCAAGCATTATCGGGATCTTGAAGAAGATGGTCGACATGGCACTACAAGCAGAAAAAGTGATACAATTAGAAGAATAGTGGTAGCAGTAGTCGGTGGATTATACACCAACTACACCATGTTTAAAGAATACTTAAATGAAGCAAGCAGTAGCAAAGATGTTTGGGGAATAAATTGCCCCATATGTGATTCTGAATGTGATGGAAGATGAATAAGGCGTTGGAGAAGCTATGATGGTTGCATCAAATCCAGCCCAAAGTGTGCATACAGTACAGGTTGTATAAACATATATAAATATATGTAGATAATGATTGTTAATGCCAAAAATCGTCCAGAATGATAACTTAAGGTTGATTGTGGAGCTTAACAACTAAAGATAGAAATCGTTCGACAAAACAGTGCGACAAAGACAAAAAATGTAAATGAGACGAAAGAATTTGGTGACGCGGGAAAAACCTCAACGAGGAAAAAACCCGCGGACGACATTGATGATGTCGTCGTTGTACTATGGTCGCCAAACAGGGGCGATGTCCTTATGTTTCGGATGTCGAGAGTACAATGATTACAATACAAATGAAAGAAAGACTTTGAATGTAAAGTAACAAGTGTATCGAAGGTAAAAAACAAGTGCGTCGTGTGTAAGGACTATGCGTCGTGCGTATAAGTCGTGCGTCGTATGCTTTAGAAAGAGAGTGTTTCTGCTTCGAGTGCTTTCGTTGTATGATTGTTCTTGAAATCAGATGTCCGCAAATGAGGCTAGGATCTTTGTATTTATAGTCTTCGTAGCCTTGAATGACCCTCATGAATGTAAGAATAACAGTCGTAACGATCGCTGTGGTTAATGCTCGTAATTAACCTTGTCGGTTATGTCCGTTGGCCATTTAATGATGTTGACCCTGCATTAAACATAGAAATCATAACATTTATCACATGTTAGTAGGTCGAGGTCGTGAGGTGTATTACGACGGTCGAGTGTCGTGAATAACTTTCTGGTCGTGGTCGAGACTGGTGAAATTTTACCCAAACAATGATATATATAGATATATGTAGATAATGATGATATATAAAATATAAATATGTTGGGTCTTGTAATTTGTAATTTTCCATTGTTCTTTGCTCATTTGTATAGAAGGGAAGGCTGTAACTATGTCATGTAGCAGTAGATGATGTAACACCCCCAAATCCACCCTTGGGTAATGTCACATCATTCATCCCAAAAATCACCTTACGTCGACAAATATGACGACAAGGTATAATAATAGTCACAATTACATCGGAAGTCTTAGCTTAAAACATTACAAATCTCCAACATTAGCCCGTTCCATACCAGACTAAGTTACATATACTCTAAAATATAACATAACTGAAATAAGTTTGACAACAGGCAAACACATAGAAGGGATACCACATAAAGAAACCTAACTATGTCTTGCTCTTTCCATTGTCCAAACCTGAACCTCCAGCTCCTGAGATGCATACTCGTAGTTAGCTAAAAGCTAAGTGAGTTCATGGTTTTTGTGCACAAAAATAAACACATTCTTTATCATGCATCATCATATCATCATATACATTATACACATTACTGTAAACATAAAGCACAAGGTAGTACTTGTTTGGGCAAAAAATCACGTCGTACGACCACGACCAGAGCAGGTAAGACGCACGCTATAATCCAAATCTTGTATTAAGATAAGGTCTCGACAAGAACCCAGAAAACATCTGTCGTCTCCCGTAAAAGGTAAGTCGTACGTCTCCCATGACGCACGACCATAGCATCGCCCGTCCCGTACGACCATCGTGTAAGATCGTTGCACCTTCGACCGAACTAACGTTAACCTTGAATGTTACGTTTGTTAAGTGTTTAATGTAGGAGTCAAAGTCATTAAAGAGCAACGGACATAACCGACGCAACCATTAACGATCGATAGCTGTAACGGACGAAGAGTATTATGAACATTCATCTCGACGACCGTTTCCAGTCGTTGTAGCCGTTGATCAAATCATTAATGGAACTAATTAATGACGCGAAGACTATAAAAGACAAGCTAAAGCTTCATTACAAAGGACATCAGTTGACATCGAATATACATCAGCGAATATCACCAAACAGCAGAGAAAATCATCCAAACTCATAGCAAAGAACATTCAAACTCTGGAGATCAAGTACTGAAAGCCAGAACCCTACTACAAACTCAAGAACACTCGAGGGAAAGCTCAAGTATCGCTCTCGACGCACGACAAACCGCCCTCGACCAGAAGTTCACACTTTGTATTCACACACGACAAACACCTGTTTTTACATTCAAACACTTGTACTTTACATTTTGAAGCATTTCCTTCATTTGTATTGTAATCATCGTACGACCGACGCCAGTACCAAGGACGTCGCCCCTGATTGGCGACCATAGTGCAGCGACGACATCCCTTGTCGTCCGCAGGTTTTTCCTACGTCATCAAATCCCTTATCTTGTTTATTTTTTCCCTCATCGCACGTCTCGTCGAAAGATCCTTTCTTTAGTTGATTAAGTCCACATCGACCTTAAGTTGTCCCTTTGGTGCGATTTTTGGCATTAACAGTTTGGCGCCATCCGTGGGACCTCATCTAGAGAAAATCCTCGACGAACGTGCACCCTACTAATAGTTTCTTGGAGTTTCTTCTATTTTCTGTTGCAGGAAAATGGCAGCCTCTGGAAATCCGCAGCAAGTTGTTGCTCAGATGTATCAGGAGCTCGAAGTCGCCAGGAATCAGCTCAATGCAATGGCAGAGCAGAATCGCAGAGCAGCTGAGGAGATCGCGCGGTTAAGAAATCCTCTTGGGCCTCAAAATGGTCCTAGGCCGTTCGTGCAGAACCCAATTCCAAGATCGTTCGACCAGAATGGCCCTAGACCATTTGTCCCGAATTCAGGCTCATCCGCGCAGAATCAGCATCCAGGCCCATTCATGCAGAATCAACAGCCAGGGCCGTTCAACTCAAATCCTCAGTTTGGGACAGTTCCTCCTCAGCACATTAGGCCACCACCCATGAATAATGGGTCTCAGCCATTACAAGGGTCGCAGCCTTTCCAGCAGGGGTCACAACCATTTCAGTAGCCATTTCAGAATGGACCTCAAGGTGGACCTCAGCCATTCCACGGTGGATCGCAGCCTTTCCAGCAGGGACCACAATCGTTTAAGAACGGACCACAGCAATTCCAATATGGGTCGCAGCCATATTCTGTTCCTTTCAACGGGGACACCAATGGTTCGTCGCATGGTAATGGCACTAGTCCAGGGACCAATCCCTCGACAGGGGCAAATCCTGATCTTAACGATCCCGTCGCCCGGCGTTTGAAGATGTTGGAAGACCAAAATGAGTGCGTCCTGTCCTTGCTCGCCAAGTTGCCTGGGGCAGCCATGCCTGTCGACGTCGAGCCTCGCTCGAGATATCAGGCGTCGCCTTTCATCGACGAGATTTCCACCATCGAGGTCCCAAAGAAGTATAACATTCCTGCCTTCACTCCCAAATATTCTGGTGTGACTGATCCGACTGAGCACGTCGCGTAGTATAAACAGCTCATGTGGACGATCTCGATCCCATTTATGTACCAGGAAGTATGCATGTGTAAGAGTTTCAGAGCAACTCTCACTGGTCCAGCTCTCCAATGGTTAATCAATCTCAAACCCAAGTCCATCGGGTCGTTTGCTGAGTTGGCTAATCAGTTCTCCCAGCAATTCGCCAGCAGTCGTAAGATGGAGAAGCATACCAATGGCCTATATTACGTCGTGCAGAAAGCTAATGAGTCTATTCGAAGTTATTTCAATAGATTCAAAGTTATTTTTATAACTTTTCTTAATATAATAAATTACATTCATCTCTTCAACAGATTCCTCATTTTGAAGAAACAAAAAGTGATTATAATATTAAAATATTTCATTCATTTATTAAAATATTATTTATCTATCTAAAGATTTATTTTTAAAGATTTATGTTGGTGCTCACATGTAGTGATCATTTTTTTGGGTTATCTCCATATTTGGAGAAAAAACTCATTCTCTCTCATACATTCTCCATTATAGAAATAGTTTTGAAGCAGCTGTTGGAGCAAAATTATACCTTAAATCTCCATATTCTCAATTTTTTCCCAAATGGGAAGCTATTAGAGATGCTCTTGTTGTGTTCTCGAAACTCATTTTAGGAAGGAAAGGAAAGCAAGAAAAATGGGTGGAAAGTAAAAAAAAACTCGTGTTCTCGAAACATTTTTAGGAGAGAAAGGAAAGGAAACGGAAGAAAAATAATGATAAGTTTACTTCCAAAACTTTCCTCCTAAATATGGGAAGAAAGGGAAGGAAATGAATGGAAAGAAATTAAAAAAATTACCGAAATTATTAAAATTACAAAACTACCCGATATTTCCTTTTAATATATATATATTTTAAGGGTATATTAGTAAAATTGATATGTTTCATTTCATTTCTCTCCTATTCAAGAACACGAAATTTCATTTTCTTTCCTTTCCTTTCATTCTTTTTCCTCCCTTTTCGAGAACACAAATGAAAAAAGTACTTTCTTTTCCTTTCTTTTCCTTTCTTTTCTCTCCCTTTCTTTTCTTTTCTCTCCGGATTAGAGAACACAGTGTTAGTGATCAAACCCTTAACACGTGAAGTCCTGTCTGTGATCACTGCCGGAACAATGGAGGATCACCGTCAAACCAATCAAAGTCAAAATTCCAGCTATATCCGTTGACTTTTATCAATAACCAATGAAAAATTCAGAAAATTTAACCTCTTTTTTTTGGATAAGGTTCATCTAGGCTTTGCCTAGACTACATCCTTGGCAATTTGGAAACAAACAAACAAAGCGGCCGTCTGAGACTAAGCCTGGCCACAGAATGCTGACGTCTGGACTCGAACCCGGGGTGGATGGGATATTCCACCACATCCCCCCAAGCCCTTGCCAACACGCCACCACCCTTGTGGTTAAAATTCGATGAATTACCTAATTAAATCCCATTATAATTCATAGGTAATTGTATTTGGGTCCTATTATTTACACCCCTGTAACGGTGTAAATTACCTTGAAACTTCTATAATTTTTTATTTTTTCCATAAAAAGTTACACAAAAGTAAACTTAGACCATCCACACACCTGCAAGATCATACTCCTTTCTAAAGTGTCACATCAGTTTTGCAATAACACCTTCTACACACATGCAAGACCAAACTTCTTTCTAAACTAATAAATTATAATATAAATAATATAGATGTAATAAACATATTAATATTTAATGTTTAAATAAACAACAAACAAATTAATTAAATTAAAAAATGTTATTGTTTAATATATTTAATTTGTGAAAGGTCTTTCTATTTTAGAAAGATGATGTTGGTCTTGCAAGGCCTTGCAAGCCACATGGCATGCCATGTCATCTTGCAAGGGCTCTTGCAAGACTTGTGTGGATGCTCTTAGACCATCCACATCCCTGCAATTCATTTACACTTTCAATTGTGTCACATCAGCTTTTGCAATTACCTTCTACACACATGCAATCCACCTACACTTTCAAAAGTGGTCCCCACTGCAACATTTATTAATTACTTTATAAATTATTATATACATTCTATTTTTTAATTAATATAACATAATATATAAAATTCTTTATTTTAAATTAATGTTAATTAAAATATAAACATTAATTTCAAATAAAAGATTAATATATAATTTATTAAATTATATCAAAACACAACATTTATTGAATTAAAAAGATTAAATAGAAATAGAAATAAAATATTACATTAAAAAATAAATTAACAGTATGCATTTATAAAAAATTAAGGTTTTATAAATAAGTTTAGTTTATTTAAATTATTAAAAAAAAATGGAATCAACTTGCCACGTGGGATTGCAAATGTTGCAATTGGCTTGCCTACATGGCAATTGTTTTCTGACACACAAGCATTTGCAATTGCATTTGCAATGTGTGTGTGGATGGTCTTACACTTTGTTATACATTTTTTATCTTTTCTATATGCTTACCGCTCGGTTAGCAAGAAAAAACTCACAAAATCTTTTTTTATTTACAAGAAAATACATTTAAAAGTAAACTATTATTTAAATAAATTATATTACTAAAATAAAGATGAGTGTAAGATAGACCCATTTCTTATTTACAACTTGTTTTAAAAGTTATTAAATAATAAATTAAACTATTTATAATTTTCATTTTACACACATTTTTTTTAACAAATCTCATTTTTATATAATTCTCGTTTTTTACAAATCTTGTTTCTATACAAATCTTGTTTCTTACAAATCTTGTTTCTATACAAATCTCGTTTTTTACAAATATTTATTATCTAGTAATACTATTCATCTATATAAATTAACTATTTCATCTATTCTACTATCATACAGCAATCATCAAATATTTTTATCTCTTTCTCTCTCGTTTCTACATTTTTCAATCTTTGCAAATGATGATTCAAGTGATGAAAATGAAGAATCAAAGTTTTCAACCAACATGGTATGAGCTAAATATTCATTATCTTATAAGTTGCATTTTTATATTCATTATCTTTGTCGCTTTTCTTCGTTTTTAGGTGTTTAGTTCTCGTCAATATTTAATAGATTGGGTTCATCATGTGGGAAATTCACTTGGTTACGTTATTGTTACTAAAAGATCAAAGACTTCTACAATTGTATTTCAATGTGACCGTGGCGGTACATACAAAAGTAAAAAATCTGCTCCAAACATACGGGCACCAAAAAAATGAACTGTCCATTCGAACTAGAAGGGAAACGTTCGGCAATGGAAGATTCTTGGACATTAACGGTGATATGTGAAATGCATAATCATGAACCTGCATTACATATGGAAGGTCATCCATATGCACGACGATTGTCAGATAATGAAGCTCGATTGGTGGAAGATTTATCAAGAAAAAACGTGAAGCCACTAGATATCTTATCAATACTCAAGCAAGACCCAAATAACATGTCTACTATCTCAACGGTATACAATGCACACATTAAAATTCGGATGCTAGAGAAAGCGGGTAGAACACAAATGCAAGTTCTTATGTCATTTTTACATGAGGAAAGTTATATTTATGAAAGACATATAAATCATTCAACTAACGAGTTGGAAGATTTATTTTTTGTTCATCCAAAATGATTGGAGTTGTGGCATGCATTTTCACACGTGGTGTTGATAGATGCAACATATCAAATGAACAGGTACGTAATGCATCTCTTTGACTTGTAAATTTTGTTGAAATTAGTTTTATATATTTTTTTATCATCATCATCATTATTATTAAATTTTATATTATTATTATTACTACTACTACACAAACAGATACGCATTGCCTCTTCTTGAGATTGTTGGTGTAACTCCAACAAATATGACATTTTGCATAGCATTTGTACTTATGCATAAAGAAGACGAGTCGAACTATACATGAGCTCTAAGTTGCTTCAAATCATTAATGGGCGAGTGTATTCTACCACGTGTTATCGTGACGGATAGAGATTTAGCTCTAATGAAAGCATGCAATGTTGTATTCCCGGATGCTAAAAAGTTACTGTGCACATGGCACATCTATCATAATATTTTAAAGAAGGGTAAAGCATCCATATGATCAAAAAGTACTTGGAATTCTTTCAACAAGGCATAGACAACATTAGTTGCATCTCAAACGGAAGACGCATATAGACTCAATTTGGCACAACTTGAAGCAACTTCACTCGATTATCCATGTATTTTTATATACATATATTTATATTTGAAAATATTAATATGTTTATAAAGTACGTAATGAAATTGAAATAAGTTTATCCAATGTTTCAGGTTTTTTTGCTTATCTAAATAAAGTGTGGTTGACACCGTACAAGGAAATGTTTGTATATTGTTGGACCAACAAATTTCTTAATTTTGGAAATCACACAACTAACAGGGTTGAGAGTCAACATGCCAAGTTAAAATGATACTTGGACTCATCAATCAGATATGGAGAAGACAATAAAGCATATTCATCAAGTCGTTCAGTCTCAAGTCACGTCTATCAAAGCAAGTATTGAACAAAGCAAGATCGTGATTCTACGTCGCTTCAACATGCCACACTTCGAGGAATTGCGTGGTTTCGTTTCAAGCCATGCACTTGATATAATCTTTAAAGAATATGAGCGAGCAAAAGTTGTTGGGTTACTGCCTGAAAATTGTGGATGTCAATTGCGTACAAGTCATGGGTTACCATGTGCCATGAACAAGCCATGTACTTGATTAAACGTCAACCGATCCTACTTGATTCACTCGATCTATTTTGGAGGAAACTTGATTTATCGCCATGCGTATCTATGAAAGATGATGATATTGGTTGTGAAGTTGAGCTTGAAATGTTGAATGCGCAATTCAAAAAGCAATCGAGATCTGGTAAACTTAGTTTACTAAGAAAGTTCATGGAAATAATTGCACCGTCAACAACTTTGGTACGTGAACCTGCTACTCACACCGCTACGCGTGGGCGTCTTTCCTTGAAAACACAATCTTTCAGAAAAACACGTGTTGAGTTACCTCCACTACCTCAAGAACGTCGTAGACGTAGCTATTCATCTGCACCAAAAGTTGGCGAGTACAATGAACCGGTAAGACATAGTTGCTACTCATCGCAACCAGCAAGACATAGTTACTATTTACATCCTTACATGAACCAGTTTCTAGATACGTTTCATCCTTACATCATGCGTGTGCAAGATGTAGCATCTGATGGAAATTGTGGTTTTCGAGCGATAGCTGTGTGTCTCAACCTTCACGAAGATGAATGGTCGTCTATTCGATATAATTTATTGGAGTTGGATATGTTCAAGACATAATATGTTGAGATGTTTGGCTTTGATGTATGTTGTCAGACTTACAACTCTTTGAACTTTTTTGAGCTAGACAAATGTGCACCCTATGAGCACTGGATCGATATGCCTGAAACGGGTGTGTTGATTGCTTCAAGGTATAATGTGATAATGCACTCTTTAACAACTGCAGGTAGCATGACATTCTTACCACTTCGATCTAGTCCGCCACCATTGTATGAACATGTCGCTATCGCAATCGGGCACGTTAATGGTAATCATTATGTTAAAATATTATTGGCCGAAGGGTACTCGATGCCTCGTATCATGTAACACCCCAAAAATTAGGGAAAAACATTTTTGAGACCCCAGACGTCCGCGAAGGTGAATGTCGGACGTCCGCGATGGGCAGACTTCTGCATGACATCCGCGGAAGCAACATAAGTTTTGGGTGGAAACAATTCGGCCAAGGCCAGACGTCCGTGAAAGACCATGCGGACGTCCACGACCTGTCTGATGGGTTATCTTGGATATTTTAAGCCCTTTCTCTCTCTCTCTCTCTCTCCTCATTTCACTTTCAAAACCTTAACTCAATCTCCCTCTCCCTCTTTCAGCCGATTTTCCCCCAAGAGAGCACAAACCCTTCTCCTTCCTCATCTTCTTCACCCAATCTAAACCTATTTTCCACCATTGTTGAAGATATGATAGCTTGGAGCTTTTGTGGTAATATTCCTCTACCCAAATGCTAGGTTGTTGTTGTTTTCATCTTCTTTCTGTTTTGGGGTATTGTGGATGATTTTGGTTGTGTTTGGTTGAGGTGGTCTTCTCCTTCTTCATTTATGAAGATTAGGGTTTTGATATATTTGGGATTTTTGGATACAAAATGTTTGGGGAATGATTCTAAGTGTTTGGGGATGAATACTTATGGTTGGAAACTTGTGGATCTAGGTTTTTGGAAGATTTGTCATAAGGATTCGGGTTGCATCAAAGGAGCTTACGTTTGGGGAAGATCTAGATTTAGCCTAAATCTAGCAAGGTGAGTTCAAGTTGCTTTGTGAAAACTTTGTACATGCCAAAATGTTATTTTCCAAGTATTTATGTATTTACATGAAAATTTTCTAATGTTGGGTTATTTGGTGGGTTTTAACCTTTGAAATGTTCAACTTGGTAAATGTGGTAAAATGCCCATATTTGGGATTTTGGGAAATTTGATAGTAAATCATAAACGAAAATGTTTTAATGATTTATTGCATAAATGGAGATCATTTGGTGAAAATGCACTTCTAGTGCTTATTTGGAAATATGCATAAGTTATGTTATGGGACGGTTTGAAAGTGTAAACGATATGAGTTCCTTTAGAAAATGGGATGTCCCACCCAATGTTGTGTTTTGGGTTGTTCATGAATTTAAAACGGGTGTTCGCATAAACGTGTGTTGTTTACGTTTAATTCATTTTATGACTTTTACTAATGGTAATTTGATTTATGGAGCCCATGGCTCGGTTTTGACTCCGTTGGGTCTTGGGGACATTTGTCTGATTTTGATAGCTCGATGTTGGGCGTTAGATTATGTTTTGCATTTAATGCACCTTATTTGAGAGTTACATGTTTTGAATGCGCTAGTTCATTCGTTTGGGGTCATGTAATGTTATATTTGTAATGCAATGGATCCATAAGCACTATAGTCTTTATGCCGATGTTGGGACGCTAGTTTTCCACATCGCGACAAAGTTAGGCATCGACGGTATGGTGTAAGTCCTACGTGCGAATACGTTATAGTCATTATGCCGATGATGGGACGATAGTTTTCCACATCGCGACACGGTTAGGCATTGACGGTATGGTGTAAGTCCTACGTGCGAATACGTTAAGGATGTTGCCCCAAATTGGGTCTGGTTTTAAGTGGCCACACTCGACATCCGTTATATGTCTTACTAAGTGTTTGGCTTTACCAACTTGTCAAGTGGATTACTTTTGTGTTCCGTCACTTGCGTTGGTAAGCGGTCTCCCCCGTCGCCGAAATGTGTTGTTTTGGGTAGTTACTTTTATCCATGTTTTCGGTGACGTAATTATATGTCTAAATAGATTGTTTTCCATGATTTATGGGCAATGTATTATGTTTAATCCTGGTTGGGATGTTTTGAATAATGGAATTTTATTCACGTTTATACCATTTGGGAGTTTAATGTTTATTCACATTTTGGGTGAGTTTTGGGTTGAGCTTACATCGCAAAGAAATGTTTTACGTGGCGTTGCCATCGTCTAAAATACGTATTCTTAGAAACCAGATTGTCTTCATATTTAATGCAAATCACTTTGGGAATCATGTTATATTAAAGTTTTCAGCACGGGATTTGTGTGAGTGGAAAATGGGTGATTTGCATCTAAAGTAAACTCTTTTGAAATCATGACTTAAATTGCACCTCTCACGATTTATGAATTTATATGGTCATGATAAAACTCTTGAACTCACTAGACGTTAGCCTAACCCTTTTTATTTGTCGGCATGTGCAACAGGCTCAGCTTGGGAGTAGCTTTAGCTACACTGTGAAGTGACGAGTGCTAGTAGAGTTGTTAGGGTAAAATATGTGTTGATTTAAAGTTCAAGGGTTTGAATTGTAATAGATTAAACTTAGTCCATTGTGAACGGGCTGTGGGCTTGTTACCACGGGCCCAGCGTATATAAAGTGCAATTAGCTTAGAAAATTAGCTAGTTGTCTCATTTAGCTTTTCTGCTTTACACTGTAATTCTCTCTAAATCAATAGCTAAGTGGGCAGCCTTTGTAAATCATATCAACTGTTCTTATTTGCTTATTCACAAACATAATCGTTGCACGGATCTGGATTCTACAATTGGTATCAGAGCAGACAGACGGATTCGATTCAAAGTATCATTCTTAGATTTCTGGTAAGTTTGACTTTTTCACGTCTGACTTTTCTTGAATTTTTGATTCTGTGATTCTGCGTAAATTGATTGTTTTTGCTTATTGGGTTGTGTTAGCATTATCATTATAAGGGTTTCTGCAAATTTTCACATCCAAATTCGTTCGTTTGATTGGTCAATTTCGCATAATAAGTTCAGAAACTTTTAGTTGTGTTCTTATTTAAAAATCAGATTTTTTGATATCAAAAGTGTTGTTTTTGCTCTAAAATCGATTGGATTAGTGTTGTTTTTGTGCTTGGTATTGTTTCTAACCTTTCAGGAACACACTAGAGTAACCGTAGTTGAGTTTTCGATCGATTTTAGCAAAACAGCCGCAGTGTCCGGATAAAACAGCCACGTTTTCCGGACAGATCAAGGTGTCCGGACGTTTGTGGTTCCATCCGGACTAGTTCGATTCTTCCGGACAAGTCAATCATCCGGGTAAGTCAGTCATCCGGGTAAGTTCTCTTTAATCTCAACTTTCCGGGTAATTTTGGTCCGGATAATTCAAAGTATCCGGAATTCATTTTATCCGGAAATCCTCGTTTTACCCGGAATCTTCGTAGTATCTGGACACATCACAGTTTCCGGAAACTTCAAAGTACCCGGAAATCTCATACTTTCCCGACTCTATTGCATCCGGTAAACTTTTGTTTATCCTGTTGATTCTATCCGGTATCTTTAGTCCATCCGGTAACCTTGGTTATCCGGACAACTCAAGTTATCCGGACTCTCTTACCTATCCGGACAACTCTGCGATTTTGAACTGTTTTTCATAATTCTGGTCCGGACACTTCCAGATCAGATCACTTAGTTGGATTTCTTTCCAGTAAGCTAAGTTAGTGTCCGACCACTCATAGAACCAGCGTTAGGACTCCACTCTTAGTGCCTTGCGTTAGGTTTTACACTTTGAATCAATCTACACGTCTGACGATCACTCCGTTGCAACCGAAGATGTCTACTTCTCATGATGCTCTCGCAATTGGCACGGACACCAAGCCACCATGTATCTACCCGAACGAGTACAACCAATGGCGAGACAGGTTCATGATCTTCATAGAGTCCAAGGACAACTATGAGTATATCAAGAGAGCCCTGGAACATGGACCAATTGACAAGCCAATGAAGGACATACCTGCAACTGCAACTACAGAAGCTCGACGTGAGAAGAAAACTCTTGCTGAGATGACAGAATTTGAAAGAGGCATGACTGAAGGAGAAAAACATGCAAAGAGATATCTTATACAAGCCCTTCCTAATTCTATCTACACTGCCATAGACAGTTACAAAGACACGGCTAAGGGCATGTGGGACCAAGTAGCCAAAATGATGCGAGGGAGTGTTGTAGGAAATCAGGTGAAGATAAATAGTGCGATAACCAAGTTCGATGGGTTCAAGCAGCGTAACGGCGAATCCCTTACCCAGACCTATGAACGTTTTTGTCTACTTCTCAATGAACTGAACAAGAATAAAATTGTTCGTTCCAATACTGAGAACGCACTAAAGTTCCTCAACAACTTGCTACCTGAATGGAAAGTGTATGCTTCTCATGTCAAACACAACAACTTGATAGAGAACATCAACATCAATGAACTATATGAGACACTTCTCCAAGATGAAGATGAAGTAAATGAGCTTTT
Organism: Saussurea involucrata; assembly: GCA_033807775.1. Classification (NCBI taxonomy): domain Eukaryota; kingdom Viridiplantae; phylum Streptophyta; class Magnoliopsida; order Asterales; family Asteraceae; genus Saussurea; species Saussurea involucrata. Next base: position 113,328,306 of record CM066321.1, on the reverse strand, counting down.
GGGAGAGAAGAAGAATGAGCCAAAACAATCTGCGGATCCTATTGCCCTCATGACTTCCAAAATGGGGAAATCTTCAAGCAGCCAATCCAGACGCGGTCCACAGCATAGTTCTTCCGAGTCAGAATCTGAGGACGAGAAAGACGGTGACGATGATGATGATGAAGCATCGGAATTAATGAAAGCTATTGCCCTTCTGACTAAATCCTTTCAACAACAAAAGTTCTACAAGAAGCCGTCCTCCAATAGTCAACGCTTCTCCACCGCCTCCAATAAGCGTCACGACTATAAGGATCGACATGAAGGAAAGAAGAAGGTAGAAGAGCAAGATAGATCTGAGAAGAAGGAGAAGACAGAGAAAAGTGACCGCAAGAAGAGAGATGAACCTGTGAAATGCTACAACTGCGGGAAACTCGGTCACTTCGCTAAAGACTGCCGTCAACCCATAGTGAAGAACTCTCACTATTATGAGGCCAAACTTGCACTGGCCAGACAGAAAGAGGCTGGAGAGGTAATGTTCGCTGAAAATGAGTACTGGCTAGGGAGATCTGATGATGAGGACAATTATGAAGGTGCTGATGCTTTCATGGGATATCAATCGTCTACTGATGAAGACAAGACAAAAACAAATCAGGTATGTGACTCTTTCCTACAAAACTTCATACTTCAATTGCAAACCATCACTGAAAAGGCAAACTCCCTCACGACCACGAATGCAGAACAAAAGCTTGAAATTTGTTCAATAATTGAAAAGCTTAATGTTCAAATGAAATTAACTGAGAAATATAAGTCTGAAAATGCTAATCTAAAAGACAAATGCAAAAATCTTTCATTAGCACCTAAAGACTTAAGGGCCAGATTATCTGATCTTCAACGTCAGTTTGATCAGTGCTTGAATGAGAAAGAAGACATTACTTATCAATGCTCTTCTCTTCAAATTCAACACAAGGAGTACGTGGCTAAAATTCTAGATCTAGAAACCAAACTCCACAAACGGGGTCAAACTGATCAAACCATTTTTTTGAACAAACCCAAAGAGTTCACGTATTTTAACAAAGAATGGGGAATCGGATATGATAACCCACATTATTTGAAAAAGGGAAGATGGTTTACACCAACCTTGTATGATTTTGCTTGTTTTGGGTTAGACAAAAAGTATCCGGAATATGCAATCCAATGGACTGGTCCTCTTGAACCTGAGAAGGAAGAGGAAACCGAGGAATATAAACGCAAACACAAGCGAGGAATACAACTTCCATTTTGTTATGAGACTTTAAATTATCTTTATAAAAAGGACAAAAAGTACCTCTCCAGTGACTACTTCGACCCTTACAAGGTTGCTATGCCCAAGGATTCCTCCAAGAAGGATGAGGACCAAGCAACCGCAACCAAGTCTGAGACGGATGAGTTTAAACTCTATGTTCCCCCTCTCATCTTGGAAGCAAAGATAGTCGAGTTGGAGGAGTCATTAGAAAAAGAAAGGTCCAATTTTCAAATGGAAAAGCAAGCTTTACTTGAAAAACTTGAGAATCAACAACCGGTCAAAACCGAAGTTGTGTCGGATGAAGGACAGGAGATTCTTCGGTCTGAAATCAATCGACTCACATCACAACTGTCTGCTTTGGCAATAGAAGTGATGCAAGAGAAAGTGAGTAATGGTCAGCTTCAAGAGCAGATTGACCAACTCCAAACTGAAAAGCAGATTTCACCCGAACTTTCCTCAAGTTCATCTGATACGTCTTCGTGTAAAGCGTTTATAGGCAAGATCTCTACTTTACAAGACGGTCAAGATTCTCAAGAGGAGAGTGTGTTAAGGAATTTGAACTCTGATTTTTCAAACGCTTCCGCACCGAATTCCTCAAAGCACACAAGCACAGCGTGTTCCTCGCCTTCCTCGACCGATCCAAGTCCTGTAATTCCGGATGTCGACTTTTCTAAATACATGAACTCCGAAGGCAATTCTGAGGAAGAGTATGAGTCGTTCCCCTTCGACAAACCTCTTCCGAATCATACTGATTTTCTGTCACCAGTAGTCAATCTGCCGGTCAATTTTTTAAAGGGTGCATGTTCAAACACGAAGACCCCAGCTGTGATTGAGATTCCCAAATCTAAACCTGTTTCTCAAAACCAATCACAGCCAAGGCAAAAGAACGAGCGATTGCCTGCCAAAAATCTTGTTTCCTCAAAGGTCACTGACCGCACTGTCCCTGTTGTTTCGGATAAAACCGGTCGAGCTAAACAAACAAAACCAAAGTGGCCAACCAAGGAATCTGTCAAGGATGATGCATCAAAGTCGTTCAATACTGTCTTTCATCCTAGGATGAACAAAAACGATTGTGCCTGGAATCATAGGAATAATTTTGTTAATAGAGATGTTAATTTTCCGATGAAAATCTATTCCATTCAACAATTGATTCAATTATCACACAATCGTTTGTGTTGTTCTAGTTGTGGTTGGAATGATTTTGATGACATTGCTAATAATGATTGGTTTGGGTCATATCAAAGGTTCAATCATACACCCAAACGCAAACCCCGTAATAACCAGCAAAGACACTATCAAAAACGGGGTTACCAATCAGCGGTTAAACCACAGCGGGAGACCAAACCTGCTCCTAGATGGGTTGCTCCTACTGAGGTTAAACCAGCACCAAAGAGGAAACCTGCTGCCAAACCTGTTCCTCCAAAGGGTGTAAAATCTACACCTAGGAGGCAACCTGTGCCTAAACCAGTTCCCACAGACGGTGTAAAATCTACACCTAAAGGGAAAGCTGTGTCAAAGCAAGCTTCACCAAACGGTGCCAAACCTAACCCTCCCGGACCCAAGCAAATCTGGGTACCGAAGGTCCGCTAAATTTGTTTTGCAGGACGGTCATGTGTGGTCCTTAAACACTGGATGCTCCACACACATGACCGCAAGGAGGGAGCTGCTCACGATCTACAAGGAACAATATTAAGAAGACGTGAGGTTTGTCTATACATGTGCTCTAACAAGCTGCTCACGTGTTTAGGGGGAGCATGATCAGCTATCAGGTATGTTACTCTACTGTTGAGGGGGAGCGTCACACACACTTTTTCCTTAAATATGTTAAAAAGTTTTTGTGTGTGGGAATACTCCCGTGTGCATTTCACACTACGCGCACATTCTGAGGGGGAGCATCCAACTGGATGTTCATCAGTTGAGGGGGAGCGACACAGTGTTTTTCTTTCAATGCCTAAAAGTTTTTATGTGTGTCGGACTCTCCATTGCACTATCCTAGGGGGAGCAAATTCTTCCCCATGCTCCGTTGGAGGGGGAGCGAGAGAAGGTTCATTTCTGAAATCCATATAGCTTTATTTTTGCAAAATGTCAAGAATCAGGGAAATTCTTGAAAATCCAGAAGTATCCGGACAGGTTTCCGGACCGGGTCCTTATCCGGATTGGAAGGGAACTCGGGTACCATATCCGGACTCTTGGTCTCTCTTAAATGTCATCCGGATTCTCTTTTGTCCGGATTGCTTATTTTATCCGGAAACTTCATCATCTCCGGTATGCTCTTTTGTCCGGATACCTGTGTTGTCCGGAATGTCTTGCAATTTCATCATTATGTCCGGACGCCCCTACTACTTTCAGTCCTGTACCTGTTTCATCACTACCTGTCCTCAATCTGTATCAGATTGAGCCACTTAATGCAAAGGTACGCACCAGAACTTGTTTCTCCGCCTCAGTTTCTAACTTTGGGTCTTTTTACAGATATTCCATGGCGGATCCACAACCTCAATCCGAGGGGAGGAGTCACACTGTTTCTCTTACAAAGTCTAAGTATTTTTTCTTGTATTGATATCACTCTCACTCCGAGGGGGAGCAAGCCAATCCCCATGTATGTTTTGAGGGGGAGCAGGATAATATCCGTGCTATGCATATGCCTGAAACCCTACCTATGATAGCATATGGACGAGAGTTAGGGAATCCCATGGTCCAGCCAGAGCCGGAGGGACCTTCCCCGGGACATAGGACATGTGAGAATGAGGGAGTTAAGGTCGAAAGCGAACCAGGAAAGATTGGGCCGTAAAGATAACGAGGCTCCTGAGCGAAACCAGCCACGTCATATCCGGGTAGCCACATCTACTACACCGTCTCATCTGTTGGGATGGGGTATTGAAGAAGACTCCGTGGACCTAGCGGAGCAATTGCACGACACCCTCATCTACTCATCCGTCTCACGACAGACGGATGTTTCAATATTACACGGGGAACAAGCACAACTTCCACCGATCTCTCATTCGGAGAGTGTTGGTGTTGAAATAAGAGACCAGCAGCCCCCGGTCTCGACTTCATTTCGTGCACCATCGAGTCTAGAGCCACTTGAAATAGATCAATCTTTGGCTAGGACACTTGAAGAGGTACAATACCAAGTCGAGGCTCTTAGTGACCCGACCGGAACGTCTATAGTGTCTCCGACTTCCGGAACACGAGGATTGGACGGAAATCCTACCACAGTTAATATCACGCCAGCTGTGAACGTAGGTGGCTTTACCTCTACGGTAGATGCCTCAACGGGTACTCTAAGTGAGCCCGGCGTTATTTTACCCGACTTTGTGTCAAAAGGGTCTCTCGACAGCACCCTTGAGGCTGTCCGACAGGTTATGGAGCAACAAATGTAGGAACTTGTAGCCGCTGAACTTGCCAAAGCGATGCGTGCTATCAAAGAAAAGGGCCACCTCGTCGACACTGAAACCGCCTATGTGCCTCCACCGCCTCAACCGCAACCTACTTATTCGGTGGACACCCTGAAGACGATGCTCTTATCCCAACTGCTCCAGGAATCCGACACAACCGCATCTGTCGAAGCAGACCTGATCTCCGTTCTCCGATCACAGGTCACTGCTCCATCTTCGTCCATCACGTCACGTCTTGACGCCATTGACTCGACCCTCAACGACTACAACATAGCGCTTGCCACGCTGCCTGAGAGGGTCCGCTCACTAGAAGACACTTGTAAGAGTCAAGTCGGCGGTCTCAAACGCAAGCACGATGACCAGGATGATCCTGATCACCGTGAGGGGGAGAAGCGTCTACGCCAAACCGAGACCGTCCAGATCGTGACTGCCGAACCGACATCTGTGGTTCAACAGGAACCCCCAACTGCGGCAACTTCAACAGCAACACCCGAAGCCGAGTTGCCATTAGCACAGATGGTCATCGACATGGATATTTCAGATGACGAAGCCCCAAGGTTGAAAATCCCGAGGGTACAACACAAGAATTGGTCGCACAAGAACCATCAGACATGCCAATGCTCACCATGATTGATCCAGCATGTGAAACCAACCCGGAAACCGAAGACGCATGGTACGAAAAAGCTGCCAGAGCCGTAAACTTCGAGGTAAACTTGGTGTTTCCCACTGATGAAGACGACAACATTGATTACGACCAGTTTCTGCTTCAGAATTTCTATGGTACGCCTCCCGTTCACTCGACTCAACCCGCTACGACTTCAGATCAACCCGAAAGCTCAAATGCAGAAATCCTGACATCTCCTCAGCAAACGACAACTGCTGATCTTCCTCCCCCTCCTCAGCAACAAAACCGTTGAGAGAAGATCAAGGTCCTCATTCCTCATCTGTAGGAATCTCTGAAGAAGCTGTTTGTACACAGAATTCGCCCAATTGAGCCGACCTTCTGTCTTGGCATCTACAGTCCTGATCCAGCACGCCAACTCCGATACGTAGAAGCCATGAAGCGGTGTCTCCCGAGAGACCAGGTTCGAACCAAACATAAAATTTCAGAGGTGCTAAAGATTCAGTCAAACCGAATTATGAAGATCGTCTTTCCCGTGTTCACTGTTCGACGTGAAGACGGAAAAGAATGGATTTTTTCTGAAGCTGACTTTAAGCATCTCCATCCATTCGACCTCCTGGTTATTCTGAGAGACCTTCGCACCAGAACCATCCGACCGCTTGCTGTAACAAAGGCACTCGAAGCGGTTCGTCGATTCCTCGCCCGTTCTATTATGATCTCTTATCTTACGGACTTTCAAATGGCAATCGAGAACCGAGCGAAGAAGGTAAATCTGCTCAAACCGAATCTGAAAGCTCCTGAACTGTCAATGTATCCCGAGAATGCAATGCTGCTTCAACCGGAATTTGGGATCGTCTTCCTCAACGCTCAGAAAGAAAATAAGTTTATGAGGTTCAGTCAGGTAGATCGATTTTGCGACGCCACACTGCTCAAAGTTCAAGACGCTCTTCGGAAGATCATCAAGCACGAATCCGAAAATCCAAAGGTATCCTATGTACCCAAATTGAATGAAAGAACTGCTCAGTCTGCTTTGGATATGGTTGAAGAACGTCTCGACTACCGCCACGCCATCAGATTCTTCGAGGTTCATTTCGCGCTCCGCAAACGCTATGTCTACAACTGGCAAGAGATCGAGCGCGAACTCGAACTTCAAATCAAAGGGGGAGATTGTTAGGGTAAAATATGTGTAGATTTAAAGTTCAAGGGTTAATTTGTAATAGATTAAACTTAGTCCATTGTGAACGGGTCGTGGGCTTGTTACCACGGGCCCAGCGTATATAAAGTGCAATTAGTTTAGAAAATTAGCTAGTTGTCTCATTTAGCTTTTCTGCTTTACACTGTAATTCTCTCTAAATCAATAGCTAAGTGGGCAGCCTTTGTGAATCATATCAACTGTTCTTATTTGCTTATTCACAAACATAATCGTTGCACGGATCTGGATTCTACAAGAGTGCACGAGAGGTGATTTTGATTAGTGAAGTCTCCCGCGCTTATTTGGGATTAGCAACTTGTGTTGTGTTAAGTAACGCCCGTCTTAAGTTATTAATTGTGGAAAATTGATGTTTAAATTCCGAAGTATTTTTCATTGATGATCTGTAGAAATGATTTTGTTGGACAACCAAGGGGGGGGGGTTAGGTTGTATTATAAAAAAATCTTACTTTCAAAAATTCTTTTGTAAATAAATACAGAGTAAATATAGTACAATACAGAAGAGTATAAATACAAACAGATACACAGAGATTGTATAAATAAATATAAATGCAAAGCAGTTTATATAAACATATATAATAAAGCACAGCGGAAAAAATAAAGAGATAAAGGAAAGAGAATACTTGACACCGAAATTTTAAAGTGGTTCACCAATCACGCGGTTGGCTAGTCCACCTCGAGAAAACACTTCTCGGAGATCCAATAAGAAAACGTGTTCTTTACGGTAGAACACAAACCTTAGTACAACAAACGCGAATCACTCTTCTTTGAGAGAATTATGTGGATCACTCACTCTGTTCAAACACTTACAAGAGGGTATAATTTTAATATGAATAATCACTCTTGTATAAGGTTTATCACTTGGATATTTTTAGAGAGTTTGATCACTTGAGTTGTGTTGCTGATTCAACTAATCGAGAGATTTTAATCTGCTATCAACTCAAGATTTCTTACTCAAAAACGTGTTTTATAATTTTAACAGTTTAATTATCAAGAGAAGAGGCTGCAGAGTCTTTATCAAATGCAGAGAGGAGTTATTGTGAATTGGTAGGTTTGAAAGCTGGTAGGTTGCATGTATATATACTGGATGAGCAACAGTCCACGGACTTTCGCGGTATACCGGCAATCCTTCGCGGTATACCGGCAATCCTTTCGCGGTATACCGGCAATCCTTCGCGGTATACCGTGCAGAAGAAAAGTACACTGCAGAAGAGAAGGTCAACCCTGCAAAACAAAACGTAAACTTGTACCAGCGGTATACCGGCTATTCTTCGCGGTATACCGGCTATTCATCGCGGTATATCGGCTATTCTTCGCGGTATGCCGTGCAGACAAAGGGAGCTTCCAACCAATCAGAGATGTACACCATGCCTGCCGCGGTATACCGCCTGTACCTTCGCGGTATGCCGCCCAGAAAAATGTTGCAGGAAACAGTACGCATGCGCAGATTCTTCTAGAAACAAATCTTTCACATTAAATGATCCAGCAAGATGATAAGATGTTGAGGAGAGCTGACTGGGTTTATTTAAAAAGACAGTATTAGAAAAATCCAAGTGGTATATTATTTTAGGGTGATTTATCATTTTAAAATTAAAACGACGAAAATCTTCAGTCTTTGGATTCTTCAGATAAAATTATCGAGATTATTTAAAAGCTGCACACTCAGATAAAATATTAGATAACAAAGAATGCGGTGTGTTTTGTAATCATCAAAATAAATATGGAGATGTGATTTTATGTGTACCAAAAATATATCTTAATATTAAAGTTGGGTACACTTGCACCAACAATCTCCCCCTTTTTGATGATGACAAACACACGCTAAACAGAAAAATATATCTTAATATTAAAGCTGGGTACACTTGCACCAACAATCTCCCCCTTTTTGATGATGACAAACACACGCTAAACAGGAGAGCATACTCGGTTTCTCTCCCCCTTTTGTCGAAGCAAAAAGGGTTAGGAAAGACGCTATGCTCCCCCTTGAAAGATGCTCCCCCTCAAGATATGAAATATTTGAGAGTTAGCATTTTCTCAAGGGTTGTACTCAAGCATGCCTAAACCAAGTCTTAGTTTAAAAAACGCAGTTTTGTTTAGGGCTTTAGTAAAAATATCGGCCAAATTATCTTCCGAATCAACCTTTTCAAGCACGATTTGGCCTTTTTGAACATTATCTCGTAAAAAGTGATGTCTCAATTCAATATGTTTTGTACGAGAATGTAAAACATGATTTTTACTTAAGTTTATGGCACTTGAGTTATCACACATAATAGGAATTTTGGTTAGATGTACCTCAAAATCGGTAAGGGTGTGTTTCATCCAAAGGACTTGAGCACACGCTCTTGCGGCGGCTACATATTCCGCTTCGGTAGTAGACAACGCTACGGATTGTTGTTTCTTGGAGAACCAAGACACAAGTGAGAGACCTATAAAGGCACATACCCCACTAGTACTTTTTCGGTCAACAATAGATCCACCAAGATCGGAATCGGTGAAACACGTTACTTCTAACTCGGGTTTCTTTGCATACCATAAGCCAAGATTAGTAGTACCTCGTAAATATCGAAAAATACGCTTGACAGCTTCATAGTGAGTTTGTTTAGGTGAAGATTGAAAACGAGCACATAAACATACACTAAACATAATATCAGGTCTACTAGCAGTTAAATATAATAAACTACCAATCATACCACGATAAATCTTTTCATTAAAATCGTTTCCCTCCTCGTCACGAGATAATTGTAAGTTTGTGGTCATTGGAGTTTCAACGGGTTTGACATTTTCAAAGTTAAACTTTTTCAACATATCTTTACAATATTTAGATTGACTAATAAAAATACCAGTTTCACATTGTTTGATTTGCAATCCTAAGAAGTATTTTAACTCTCCCATCATGCTCATTTCAAACTCGCTTGTCATTTTCGCAGAAAATTCATTACACAGTTTTTCATTAGTGGAACCAAAAATAATATCATCAACAAATACTTGCACAACTACAATATCATTTTGATCATATTTCACAAATAAAGTATTATCTATTTTACCCATAATATAACCACTAACAATTAGAAAGGTTTTTAATCTATCATACCACGCACGCGGAGCTTGCTTTAAACCATAAAGCGCCTTTTTCAATTTATAAACATGTGTCGGATTTTCAAAATTTTCAAAACCGGGAGGTTGAGAAACGTATACCTCCTCATTTATAATACCATTTAAGAAAGCACTTTTAACATCCATTTGAAATAATTTAAAATCTTTAGCATTTGCAAAAGCGAGAAGCATTCGAATAGACTCCAACCTTGCAACCGGTGCAAAGGTTTCATCGTAATCTATACCTTCTTGTTGATTGTACCCCTTGGCAACTAAACGTGCCTTGTTTCGTGTGACTCCACCGTTCTCGTCTATCTTGTTACGGAAGACCCATCTTGTGCCAATAATGGTTTGACTACTAGGGCAAGGAACTAAGTCCCATACATCATTCCTAGTAAATTGGTTTAACTCTTCTTGCATGGCCATTATCCAATCCTCATCACCTAAAGCTTCATCTATGGTTTTAGGTTCTATGGTTGAGATAAAGGCATGGAAAGCACAATGGGTATGGATTTGTGATCTAGTTGTCCTTTGGTTTAGGTCACCTATAATTTGATCTACGGGATGGCCTCGAGCGGTTCTAAGGTTAGGATCATCTATACCTTGTGGAATAAAGCAAGGAGGGGCATTACTAGATTCAATATTATTTGTGGAAGGTTGGGTACCTAAATCCAAGTTGCTAAGTTGTTGTGCTAAGATGTCTCTCTCACGGATATTGTCATTTGCTAAGGGTGCACTCGGTTTGGGAGGACTCTCGTCAAAGCTAACATTTAGGGATTCTTCTACAACCATGGTCTCCTTATTTAGAATTCTATAGGCTTTGCTATTCCAAGAGTAACCTAGGAACACTCCCTCATAGGCTTTGGCATCGAATTTGGTTAAGTAGGATTTGGTGTTTAAACTGAAGCATTTACAACCAAAAACTTTCAGGTGAGCTAAGGAAGGTTTTCTACCACGGTAAAGTTCATAGGGTGTCTTATTTAGGATATTTCTAACTAGGACACGGTTTAGCACATAGGTTGCGGTAGCAACGGCATCACACCAAAACTTTTGGGGAACTTGATGTTCGTTTAGCATGGTTCTACTCATTTCTTGCAACGTTCGATTTTTCCTTTCAACAACCCCATTTGACTGAGGAGTTCGAGGAGCCGAAAAGTTATGAGTTATACCATGTTTATCACAAAAGGCACCAAATTGGATATCATTATCGAATTCTCGTCCATGGTCCGTACGTATGGAAACAATCGTACAACCTTGTTGGTTTTGAATTCGTTTTCCCAAAATTTTAAACTTTTCAAAAGCCTCATTTTTATGTCTCAAAAATAAAGTCCAAGTATAACGGGAATAATCATCCACAATAACCAAAGTGTAAAAATTTCCTCCAAAACTTTGAATCGCCATAGGGCCAAAAAGATCCATATGAAGAAGTTCTAAAACTCTTTGAGTAGAAATAACATTTTTAGATTTATGAGAAACGTGATGTTGTTTGCCGACACGACAAGCATCACAAAAATGATTATCAAACTTTAATTTTGGAAGGTCACTCACAAGCTCCTTATTTTTTAAGTTTTGCATTAATCTTAGATTAGCGTGACCTAAACGTCTATGCCATAAAGTAGAAACATCATAAATAGAAGATAAGCATACATTTTCAGATACAACAGTTTTGCAAATATATAAATTTCCTTTCACAGAACCAGTTAAAAGAACTTTGCCATTTTTCAAGATTTTGCACGAGTCTTCTTCGAAGACGACAGTTATACCATTTTTACACAATTGGCGAACACTTAACAGATTAAAATGCAAATTATCAACATGATTCACATCAAGAAATTTAACATTATTGCAAGAAACTGTACCTCTCCCAATTATATTTCCTTTGGAGTTTCCTCCAAAAATTACCTGTCCACCATCACATGACTTATATGATGAAAAAAGATTGCTGTTTCCGGTCATGTGACGTGTGCAACCACTATCGAGTATCCAGTCCATATCAAGGTTTATCTACAATAATAAAGATGTAACTTTTATGGTTCCCATTTCTCGTGGGTCCTTGTAAATTAGTTTCAAGATAACAACCAACATATATATAAAGTTAAGCAAAATATATATATATATAATAGATCAAAAAGAATATATATATATATGTAGTACGTATGTATATATATATATATATATAAACAAAAGTACATATAACAATATATTACTTATATATACAAGAAAATATATCATATTTAAACTATATATATATATATATATATATAATATATAACACATTTAAAACCATAAACGCATACCACCGGGATTATCATTACTAAACATTCCTTTTGGAATCCATTTATTTATCATTTTAATTTTGCGATTGTATTTATCATACACATAAAAACAAGCATTTATATTCGCATTATTTTTAGGTTTAGAATACTTATCGTTATACATGCGAGCATACGGTTTTCTCGTATTATAATTTACATTATGCATTTTAGGTACATACGGAGGTTTTTGCATATACGGCTTTCGTGTATTAAACTTAGGTGGTTCATAACATCTTTTAATAGGCATGCAATTACATTTTTCAACACATGTATTTGAACCTATACCTTTTCTACAATTTATACGGTTCGACATATTAAGCATGTTAAGAACTTTTTCATTACTACTTTCAAAAGCTTTAGCTAACATGTTATCTTTTTCATATGAAGCACATTTAGCCTTTAAACATGCAATTTCATTTTCAAGAATATCACATTTTGTACAAATAATATTTTCATGTGACTTTTTATTTAAGCATGCAATTTCTTTCTTTAGAGCATCACAAGATTTACAAAAATCCTTTTCTCCTAATTTAGTTTCTAATTTAGCAATTATATTCATATCATTTGCAGATTTTTGATTAACATTATTTATTTCCTTTTTACATGCATTTACAGTTTCTTTTAACATAGCAATTTCGTCTTTATAATTATTTGCAAGATTAGCCATTTTATGAAACGATTCATGCAATAATTCAAGATTGTTTTCGCTATCGCTATCATAATCACTATCGTAATTTGAAAAAGAAGTGTTTACCTCGTTGTCGCTTTCAGCCATAAGACAAATGGCTTGATAGTCATCTTCTTCTTCACTCGCGCTCCACGCGCCTCCAATGAAGGCTTTATCCTTCTTGTTTTGGTACTTGTTCTTTTTCGGACATTCATTGGCGTAATGATCTTTGTCGCCACACGAGTAGCAAAATCCTCTCTTTGGCTTAGCTTTATCGTCACCACTTGAGTCGTCATTTTTCTTTACTTTTTCGTCTCGTTTATGGAACTTACGACTTCGATTTTCACCACCACGACGGTAGTTGCCGTTTCTTTGAAATCTGCCATTGTTAGAAAATTTATTATTATTAAAAAACTTGGAAAAGTTTCTTACCAACATGGCGACTTCATCGAGAGTTTCGGAAGGATCTTTTGAGGAGCTAGCTTTCTCCTTTTTCTTCTCGACTTTTGGTGTTGAGACATTGAGAGCGATTGACTTCTTTTTAACTTGCTCCCTTTCTTTATTTCTTTTAAGTGCAATTTCGTGCACCTTGAGATTTCCGATTAAGTCATCTATCTTCATTAGGGAAAGGTCACGGGAGTCTTCCAAAGATGTTATCTTTTGCATCCACTCTGAAGGAAGGGCTCGTAGGATTTTCCTTATATAGTCCTCGTTAGGATAAGTGCGATCCAAACCTTTCAAAGTAGTCATAATAAGGTTAAATCTTTTAAACATTGAGTCAATTGACTCATCTTGTTTCATTTCGAATAGTTCATAATCGTGAACTAGAATATTTACTTTACTTGATTTAACTTTCGTGTTTCCACGATGAGTATTGATTAAACTTTCCCATATTTGATTAGCGGTTTTATATGTATATACTCTTTCAATTTCATCAGTTGTTAAAGCAGCATATAATATATTTTTAGCTTCAAAGTTTAAACAAAAATGAGATTCATCAGCAGTAGTCCATTCATCTAAAGGTTTATCAATAAAAACATCATCTTTAACAATTTTGGGTTTAAAGTTCCCATTTTCAATTATGTCCCAAATCTTTTGATTTTTGCCACGCACGTGACATTCAAATAGCTCGGCCCAAATGCCAAACTTTTCAGTATCTATCAAAGGAGGTTTTGAAAACACAATATTAGTTTGTTGAGTCATTTTAGAAAAAAAATTTAAGCAGAAAAATTTTGAAAGCCCTGTTCTGATACCAATTGTTGGACAACCAAGGGGGGGGGGGGTTAGGTTGTATTATAAAAAAATCTTACTTTCAAAAATTCTTTTGTAAATAAATACAGAGTAAATATAGTACAATACAGAAGAGTATAAATACAAACAGATACACAGAGATTGTATAAATAAATATAAATGCAAAGCAGTTTATATAAACATATATAATAAAGCACAGCGGAAAAAATAAAGAGATAAAGGAAAGAGAATACTTGACACCGAAATTTTAAAGTGGTTCACCAATCACGCGGTTGGCTAGTCCACCTCGAGAAAACACTTCTCGGAGATCCAATAAGAAAACGTGTTCTTTACGGTAGAACACAAACCTTAGTACAACAAACGCGAATCACTCTTCTTTGAGAGAATTATGTGGATCACTCACTCTGTTCAAACACTTACAAGAGGGTATAATTTTAATATGAATAATCACTCTTGTATAAGGTTTATCACTTGGATATTTTTAGAGAGTTTGATCACTTGAGTTGTGTTGCTGATTCAACTAATCGAGAGATTTTAATCTGCTATCAACTCAAGATTTCTTACTCAAAAACGTGTTTTATAATTTTAACAGTTTAATTATCAAGAGAAGAGGCTGCAGAGTCTTTATCAAATGCAGAGAGGAGTTATTGTGAATTGGTAGGTTTGAAAGCTGGTAGGTTGCATGTATATATACTGGATGAGCAACAGTCCACGGACTTTCGCGGTATACCGGCAATCCTTCTCGGTATACCGGCAATCCTTTCGCGGTATACCGGCAATCCTTCGCGGTATACCGTGCAGAAGAAAAGTACACTGCAGAAGAGAAGGTCAACCCTGCAAAACAAAACGTAAACTTGTACCAGCGGTATACCGGCTATTCTTCGCGGTATACCGGCTATTCATCGCAGTATATCGGCTATTCTTCGCGGTATGCCGTGCAGACAAAGGGAGCTTCCAACCAATCAGAGATGTACACCATGCCTGCCGCGGTATACCGCCTGTACCTTCGCGGTATGCCGCCCAGAAAAATGTTGCAGGAAACAGTACGCATGCGCAGATTCTTCTAGAAACAAATCTTTCACATTAAATGATCCAGCAAGATGATAAGATGTTGAGGAGAGCTGACTGGGTTTATTTAAAAAGACAGTATTAGAAAAATCCAAGTGGTATATTATTTTAGGGTGATTTATCATTTTAAAATTAAAACGACGAAAATCTTCAGTCTTTGGATTCTTCAGATAAAATTATCGAGATTATTTAAAAGCTGCACACTCAGATAAAATATTAGATAACAAAGAATGCGGTGTGTTTTGTAATCATCAAAATAAATATGGAGATGTGATTTTATGTGTACCAAAAATATATCTTAATATTAAAGCTGGGTACACTTGCACCAACAGATTTTATCCTCCATTGAGTTATTTTATTGAAATTAAAGTTAGTTGCGTGTTCCAATTTTGAGGGTGTTACATATCATGCCACAATGGTTTCGTTTCAAATATGATTACGCAACCGCATGGGCTACTCCGTACATGACTCGAATAAACGAGTACGAGCAAATGCTATCTAGTGGTTGTACTACGGATTTTATTTCACTTGATTGAGTTGTAATAATTTTAGGTTTTTTGTACTTTTTGTACTTATTTCACTAGATAACAAGTAAAAAAAGTTCAAAAAATTACAAAACAAGTGAAATAAGTACAAATGGGAACAATGTTGAATATTTAGATTGTTATAACTCATATTTAAGAGCAAGATTGTCCTATTTGCACTAGTTTTTGTGAAGTTTATCACTTAAATTTTGTAAATCTAACAGTTGTACCATATCCAAAACCATGAGACTGTCTGGTTGAACATTCCTGGCATTATAGAACCAAATTGATTTTATCAACTTCTTATTATACCTACATAGAAAGATTTTATCAACTTCCCTAATTGATGCCAATCAATCTATGTTAATTGATATAAAAGATCAATCTTCTCTAAATAACCTTTTTATTCATCATGTTAATGAACAGTCAAGAAACTCAGGCAACCTGATATGGTTGTGCCAAAAAGCCATGTGGTTTTTAGTTCTTAAGTTAATTACGTTTAAACATCATACCTAAAAACTTGAATGTAAAGTAGTTGTAAAAATGGTATTTGCTTTTAACTTTCAAGACAACCATTCTAGAGTTTAAAAAAAGCATCATACTTACAAACTTGAACATTTTACCCTAAATCTCTAAAACCTCAACCCAGATACAAATGTTTTTCACTCCTAAACCTTCAACAAAATCGAACCAGTACTACTCCATCCGCTTACAGAATAATGTCACTATCAACATGAGAAAGTTTAAGTTAGACCAACCTTTGGCTGCCCAATCTCTTAGTCTCAAAACTAAACCTCTAAATGCACCGCCTCAATCAGTTTCATCTTGATCTGCACAGGCAACAGTTGTTAATGTAAATAGAGTTCCAACTTATGACAGATAAACAGATGGTCGAAATACGGGAAGAAACTGAAAGAAACGATGCCATCTTTCACTACTCTCATATAAAGCCAGTAAACCATCTTGTAAACCATAAACAACCATAAAACCACAAATAAAATCTCAAGTATAGTAACAACCAAAAACTAATCGATTGAAAACCTTAAATCAGGAGAGAAATCGAAATTAGGTTAGAGTTATACCTTAAATCATCCCTGTAAAAGATTTTATATAATACCACATCGTTCATCTGCCCAAAAAGATAGCGTTAATATAAACATAATTAATATCTCTCTTTATCAAGGGAAAAAGGGGGGGAGTTTAGATACCGTCAAGTCTCCTGCGTGTAGTTGAACATGACTAAAATTTACAGCCACGTACTCATGCATACAAAAATCAGTCTTCTAACCCTGTGCATTATAATATGCAAGGGTGTATTTATTTGCAATTCTAATGCCCTCCTCATAAATGATCGTTTTTTTTGCTTCGTCGGTCCTCTAGTTGCCCTCTCCTGCGCGATGGTTCACCGCATCTTTCTGGATGGACACCCTCTCACGCGGGCTGAAAAAAAGGCAGTGGTTTCTCGTAACCCCTGGCTAATTGACTGCATGTAATTCATTTTACAATTAAAAAAAACCAACAATATATCATCAAACTAAAATCATAAAATTTAAATAACAGAAATTGACCAGTTAAATGGTTGGGTGCGAACTCATAAACATTTTGAGTCCATACTCGGTGCACATGTGGTACATGACCCATAAGCTGTGGTATAAAGTATGTTTCCACCAAATCTAAATCATCGGGCTCATACTTATAACCATAAGGAAGGGAGTTGCAGTTATAGTATACATGGCAGTGGCAATAGCATCTGTGGCAGTCACATGAGCAACAATCTTCTTCGTTGGCCATGAGGGTGGTCGCGATGCTAACAATTGTTACTCGTATCAAACTGAGAGGAAAGAGGTATCTAGTAAAAAATAGTCATTATTCTTTTAGTTTGAGCAATTGCAATCTTTTTATGCTTTGTACATATTACATTACAGACTTATAATCCTAATGCATATCTTATTAAAAGAACTTTATGGACCTCTAACAACTCTTTAAAATAAAGGAAACAGTGTTGTTTACTCAAGTGAATTCTTGCAAAATTAAAAAAACAGAAGATTAATCTTGGGTTGTGATGGATTGGTAAAAAATTGCAAGAAACACTCCAAGAAGGGGAGGAAGTTACACATCATAATCCTAATGCATATACATATTAAAAGAACTTTAAAGATGGATTCATTACGCGCGTTGTGAATCTGGTCTGGTGATTCTTCCGATGGACAATATGGTCTTGGTTTGCATAACCAATAGTCGTCAATGAGTCCTACAAACGAATGATAGGGATATAGGCTAGGGTTTTGATCGACTCAAAAGACGGATCTGAAGAATCAGAACAAAAAAAACCCTATCTCCAATTGGTCCCCAGATCAATGAAAAGGAAAAGGTAATTAGAAGATAGATGAATAAATTATATGCATAAAGAACAGTCATATAGTTCATACCTTTGAAATCAAATATGACCTCCACACTCATGGAGCCCGATGTAACACCCCGGAAATTCTAGCTTTATTTGTAAAACTTATCTACTTGGGAATGTAAATTATAAAGGTTTTACGTTGCATGAAAAGAAACGTAGCATCGCGGTGGGATCGTTTGAAGAAAAGTTGGCCAAAGATGGGACTCGGTACAGGGACCGCGACTGTGCCCGGCGATTGTGACCTGGTCACTCTCGCCAGGGCACTATCGCCCGATATTTACCACGAGTGGAGGGGTGCCCAGCGACTGTGCCACGCGATTGTGACACGGCCACTCTTGCGGTGGCACTCTCGCACGGAGTGTACCGTAGGTTGGGGGATGCGGGCTAGTATGCCCCGCGAGTATGCCCAGGGCATAGTCATTGTCACTATTGCGGCGAGCCAGGTCGGGTTTTAAATGAAATCGGCCGATTTTTGGGTCATTTGTTGAAGTTGGAAAGGTTGCTAACTCATTTCTCTCTCAAGGAAAAAGGTAGGGTTTCAATGTTCACCCTCTTTCCTCCATAAATTCCTTCAACCACCAAGTCTTATGGTCATTAATGGTTATTGTTAGGTGATCTTAAGCTTTTGTGCTAAAATCCAAGTCTCTTCAGGTTACTAGGATTCTGCACTTCTACACCTAGGGTTTGAGTTTTCTATAAAACCTTACAAGGTGAGTTCTTCTTCATCTCACAAACTAGATTCAAGAAAATACGATTTTGACCATTTTAGGTCAAAATCTAAAGTTTGGAGTATTTGGGAGTTTTATGGTAATAAAATGTGCAAGTGGAAATCGTACCTTGGAACTCATGGGGTTCTTCGTTTTACCTTTTTAGTCCTCACAAGGAATGTCTTCTAAATCATAAAAGTAACCGTTATTGTATATTGCTATGAGTCTTGATCATGCAAGGAGAATTAAGTTGATGTATATGCGCGTCATTGTTTCTTAGTTTTGAGTGTAATGGATCCATAGGCACTAGAGTCGTTATATACGATGTGGAACATTAGTTTTCACATCGTAGCACGGAATAGGCACCGGGATTCATGATAAGTAAGATGTGGGCCTATATGGTCGGGCATCGTCTCATGAGCATTAAGATGTAATTCTAATGTGCTTTGTAACACCCTCAAAATTTGGAAAGAGCAACTAACAAATATCTCGATAAATAATCAAAAGAGGATAGAATCCTTTCTACAAACCATCCTTGAAAATACCTCAAAGTTTAAACATCACAATTTCCACAATTAATAACTTAAGACGAACGTAACTTAACACAAACACAAGTTACTAATCCCAAATAAGTGCGGAAGACTTCTCTAAGCAAAATCACTTCTCGTGCACTCTACTAGCACTCATCACTTCACAGTGTAGCTAAAACTATTCCCAACTTGAGGCTGTTGCATATGTCGACAAATAAAAAGGGTTAGGCTAACGCCTAGTGAGTTCAAGAGTTTTATCATGACCATATAAATTCATAAATCGAGAGAGATGGAATTTAAGTCATGAGTTCAAAAGAATTTACTTTAGATGCAAATCACCCATTTTCCAACTCACACAAATCCCGTGCTGAAAACTTTAATATAAAATGATTCCCAAAATGGACTCATCCCTAAAACCAACGTGAAAGGTGAAATGGCATTTGATCCTCAAAACGATTGAATTCATAAATAAATTGCCATTATTCCAAACATTCCAAACATGGATGAAGCATAACCCATAACTCACATAACGTGGAAAACAATTCATATAAACATGATACGTCACCGAAAACATGGATAAAGCAAATACCCAAAGCAACACCTTTCGGTGACGGGGGAGGCCCGTTTACATTGCACGTGACGGAACACAAAAGTGGGTCACATACCATGCAACAAAACAAATACGTGGATTACTCTCGTAAACTGAGCTCAATCACTCCAGATCTATTGCCCGTGAGACTTGGGAGCCCCCAAATCTCAACCACTCCAGGTCTATACATTGGGTCACTCCAAATCCACAAAACAAGCACGTTTGGGATTACACCTTGCTGCCCATGGGACGCTGCCCGACCATATAGGTCCACACCTTACTTACCATGGAACTCGATGCCTATTTCGTGCTACAAAAGAGAAACTAGCGTCTCTACATTGAACGTAAAACTCAAGTTCCTATGGATCCATAGCTAATAAGGTCTAAAACATTACACGACCCCAAATGAATAAACAAGTGCATTCAAAACATGCAATCCCCCAATAACGTAAATCATGATCAAAACTCGACTATGAGCTATCAAAACTGGACAATTGTCCTCAAGGCTTAACAAAATCCAATACCGAGCCATAAGCTCAACTGACTCAAAAGATTATTCATGAAAAGTCATAAAATGAGATTAACGTAGCAACACACACTTTTGCCAATAAATATTTCAAATCCATGAAAACCCAAAACAAGACGTTGGGTTAGAACAACCCTCTTTCCAAGGAACTCACACCGTTATATTTTAAAATCGTCTCATAACGTACTATATGCATATTTCCAAGATATACGCAAAAATGCATCTTCATAACAAATAGACTCCATTTATAAAATAAATCATCAACACATTTTCATTTAAGATTTATCTATCAAATTTTCCAAATGTAGGTGTTTTACAATATTTACAACAATAAATACTTCAAAAGGTTAAAACCCACCAAATAACTCAACCATTGATAATTTTCATGTAAAACACATAAGTACTTGGAAAAATAACATTTTTGGCATGTACAAAATTTTCACAAAGCAACTTGAACTCATCATGCTAGATTTAGGCTAAATCTAGATTTTCCCCAAACGTAAGCTCCTTTGAAGAAGCTTGAATCTTCCAGTCAAATCTTCCAAAAACCTAGATCCACAAGTTTTCCAACCATCAACATTTATATCCAACCATAAAGAATCATTCCCCCAAACATTTCACACCAAGATCTCAACTTAAACAAAACCCTAATTTCCATAGGTGAAGAGAAGAGAAGGTTACCTTACCCCAACTTGAATCCATTCACAAAACATCTCTGAGGTTACCAAAACAAAGGTTTGGGAAGTGAAGATGAACTCACAAATGGGTATTTAAAGAAAACCCCAAGTTAACTCAACAATGGTGGAAAAGTGGTGAGGAAGATGAAGATCTTGAAGTTTATAAACCCTTGAAGCTTATCTCATTAAACCTTACCTTTGTGTTCTTGAAGAAGAGGGAGATGGGATGGGAGAAATGGAGGATTTAGGGTTTTGGGGGAGAAAATTGGTTTTAGAGGGAG
Organism: Saussurea involucrata; assembly: GCA_033807775.1. Taxonomy (NCBI): domain Eukaryota; kingdom Viridiplantae; phylum Streptophyta; class Magnoliopsida; order Asterales; family Asteraceae; genus Saussurea; species Saussurea involucrata. The sequence goes on along the minus strand of CM066321.1, from coordinate 113,307,186 downwards.
AGGGAGGCTGATGAAATGAAGTGAGGAAAGAGAGAGGGAATGTAACGTCCCAAAAATTTACAATAAATTTGAACTTTTAAAAATACTATTTTATTTTAAACAAACCATAAGTATTTAAATCCAATCAAACGTTTTCCCAAAACTCGTTAAGTTAAATAACCAAACAATTAACACAGCGGAAAATGTAAATAATAAAACATAATGTATCACAATGAAATTGCCGAAAGTCTCAACGCGCCAGTGTGTACCGTCACGCCTTACTGCCACTCGAACCTGAAACAGTAATTTATAGGGAAAGAGTAAGCACGAAGCTTAGTGAATTCAAACACATACACATACAGCAATTATATACACACCACTCCTATCCGCACATACACAACCAACACAAGCAGTTAAAAGGTACAAGCAAACATATGCAAGAACACCTTCACATGTATCCTTCGGCTCCCCGAATTCACACAACACTCATGTAGGCTTCACTCGGTCTCCCCGAGTTCATACCACACTTGTACACAATTCCTCGGTCCCACCGAGATCACGCAACACATGTACACCACTCCTCGGTCCCACCGAGCCCTCGGTCCCACCGAGATGTATATAACACTCATTTATGCCATACATTAATTCAACCTAGTACTACGCACCACAATTCAGCCAGTACACACAACAATTCAGTTAGTACACAGAAACTACCGCGATATACATGTAATCCCTATTCTACGCAGTGAGAGAACTCACCTTGAAAGCGATGTAGGAATCTCGAACGATCACACGAGCTAGCCAACTCCAAAATCACTTCTCGACACCTCTTGCAGACGAAGCGACAGTGAACGGCAGCGATCACGGCGAAACCCGGCTTCCTCTCCCTCTCTCGCTCTTTCTTTCTCCCTCGCTACACTCTTCTCTCGCCGGCAGAAACCCAGCGGCGCCGGCGGTGGTTCTGGGTGAAACAGCAACAGCAACGGCAAGAAGGGAGGGGGGGGGTCGGCGATGAAGGCAAGAAAGGAGAAGAATGGAAGGATTAGGGTTTGGGGTTTGATACTTGCGTGGGACGAAAGTAACGAGAAGAGAAGGGAAGGGAGGTCGGTTCCTTATGGGCCGATCTCCATGCAGGTTACAATAAATACACAAACAACCCCTGGAGTTTGAGCTTTCACATTAGACCCCTTAACCACAAACTTTAACATTTTGGCTTTTCCGTCAAATCCCGTTAACAAAACAACGTTAAAAGAAAATTAAATTAATAAAATAAATCATACCGGAATACGGGCTTTACAACTCTCCCCCGCTTGAATTAGACTTCGTCCTCGAAGTCTACGTCCGCAAACAGCTCTGGATAGTCCTTCCTCATCTCGGTCTCGGGTTCCCAAGTCCACTCGGAACCCTTTCGGTGCTTCCACTGGACCTTCACCAAGCCAATTACCTTGTTGCGCGAGGTCCTCGTCTTCCTGTCAACAATGGCGATCGGTTTCTCAACGTAATTAAGTCGCTCGTCGATCTGAATATCTTCTAGAGGAATCACTGCAGACTCATCCATCACACACTTCCGCAATTGAGAAACGTGAAAAGTGTTGTGAATCAGGCTCGGCTCATCCGGTAACTCCAAACGGTAAGCTACCTTCCCCACACGCGCTATGACCTTGTAAGGTCCAATGTAACGGGGCCCTAACTTTCCCCGCTTGCGAAACCGGATCACCCCTTTCCAGGGTGACACCTTCAGAAGAACATAATCCCCGACCTGAAATTCCAAATCCGATCGTCTCTTGTCGGCGTAACTCTTCTGCCGGCTTTGTGCAGTAACTAATCGATCCCGGACCATCTGAATCATCTCAGTCGTCTTCAACACAACATCGGTGCTTCCCAAAACTCGATAACCAACCTCGCCCCAGCAAATGGGTGTCCTGCACTACCTACCATATAACACCTCGTAAGGCGGTCTGCCGATACTGGAATGGTAGCATACATTTTCAGATACAACAGTTTTGCAAATATATAAATTTCCTTTCACAGAACCAGTTAAAAGAACTTTGCCATTTTTCAAGATTTTGCACGAGTCTTCTTCGAAGACGACAGTTATACCATTTTTACACAATTGGCGAACACTTAACAGATTAAAATGCAAATTATCAACATGATTCACATCAAGAAATTTAACATTATTGCAAGAAACTGTACCTCTCCCAATTATATTTCCTTTGGAGTTTCCTCCAAAAATTACCTGTCCACCATCACATGACTTATATGATGAAAAAAGATTGCTGTTTCCGGTCATGTGACGTGTGCAACCACTATCGAGTATCCAGTCCATATCAAGGTTTATCTACAATAATAAAGATGTAACTTTTATGGTTCCCATTTCTCGTGGGTCCTTGTAAATTAGTTTCAAGATAACAACCAACATATATATAAAGTTAAGCAAAATATATATATATAATAGATCAAAAAGAATATATATATATGTAGTACGTATGTATATATATATATATATAAACAAAAGTACATATAACAATATATTACTTATATATACAAGAAAATATATCATATTTAAACTATATATATATATATATATAATATATAACACATTTAAAACCATAAACGCATACCACCGGGATTATCATTACTAAACATTCCTTTTGGAATCCATTTATTTATCATTTTAATTTTGCGATTGTATTTATCATACACATAAAAACAAGCATTTATATTCGCATTATTTTTAGGTTTAGAATACTTATCGTTATACATGCGAGCATACGGTTTTCTCGTATTATAATTTACATTATGCATTTTAGGTACATACGGAGGTTTTTGCATATACGGCTTTCGTGTATTAAACTTAGGTGGTTCATAACATCTTTTAATAGGCATGCAATTACATTTTTCAACACATGTATTTGAACCTATACCTTTTCTACAATTTATACGGTTCGACATATTAAGCATGTTAAGAACTTTTTCATTACTACTTTCAAAAGCTTTAGCTAACATGTTATCTTTTTCATATGAAGCACATTTAGCCTTTAAACATGCAATTTCATTTTCAAGAATATCACATTTTGTACAAATAATATTTTCATGTGACTTTTTATTTAAGCATGCAATTTCTTTCTTTAGAGCATCACAAGATTTACAAAAATCCTTTTCTCCTAATTTAGTTTCTAATTTAGCAATTATATTCATATCATTTGCAGATTTTTGATTAACATTATTTATTTCCTTTTTACATGCATTTACAGTTTCTTTTAACATAGCAATTTCGTCTTTATAATTATTTGCAAGATTAGCCATTTTATGAAACGATTCATGCAATAATTCAAGATTGTTTTCGCTATCGCTATCATAATCACTATCGTAATTTGAAAAAGAAGTGTTTACCTCGTTGTCGCTTTCAGCCATAAGACAAATGGCTTGATAGTCATCTTCTTCTTCACTCGCGCTCCACGCGCCTCCAATGAAGGCTTTATCCTTCTTGTTTTGGTACTTGTTCTTTTTCGGACATTCATTGGCGTAATGATCTTTGTCGCCACACGAGTAGCAAAATCCTCTCTTTGGCTTAGCTTTATCGTCACCACTTGAGTCGTCATTTTTCTTTACTTTTTCGTCTCGTTTATGGAACTTACGACTTCGATTTTCACCACCACGACGGTAGTTGCCGTTTCTTTGAAATCTGCCATTGTTAGAAAATTTATTATTATTAAAAAACTTGGAAAAGTTTCTTACCAACATGGCGACTTCATCGAGAGTTTCGGAAGGATCTTTTGAGGAGCTAGCTTTCTCCTTTTTCTTCTCGACTTTTGGTGTTGAGACATTGAGAGCGATTGACTTCTTTTTAACTTGCTCCCTTTCTTTATTTCTTTTAAGTGCAATTTCGTGCACCTTGAGATTTCCGATTAAGTCATCTATCTTCATTAGGGAAAGGTCACGGGAGTCTTCCAAAGATGTTATCTTTTGCATCCACTCTGAAGGAAGGGCTCGTAGGATTTTCCTTATATAGTCCTCGTTAGGATAAGTGCGATCCAAACCTTTCAAAGTAGTCATAATAAGGTTAAATCTTTTAAACATTGAGTCAATTGACTCATCTTGTTTCATTTCGAATAGTTCATAATCGTGAACTAGAATATTTACTTTACTTGATTTAACTTCCGTGTTTCCACGATGAGTATTGATTAAACTTTCCCATATTTGATTAGCGGTTTTATATGTATATACTCTTTCAATTTCATCAGTTGTTAAAGCAGCATATAATATATTTTTAGCTTCAAAGTTTAAACAAAAATGAGATTCATCAGCAGTAGTCCATTCATCTAAAGGTTTATCAATAAAAACATCATCTTTAACAATTTTGGGTTTAAAGTTCCCATTTTCAATTATGTCCCAAATCTTTTGATTTTTGCCACGCACGTGACATTCAAATAGCTCGGCCCAAATGCCAAACTTTTCAGTATCTATCAAAGGAGGTTTTGAAAACACAATATTAGTTTGTTGAGTCATTTTAGAAAAAAAATTTAAGCAGAAAAATTTTGAAAGCCCTGCTCTGATACCAATTGTTGGACAACCAAGGGGGGGGGGGTTAGGTTGTATTATAAAAAAATCTTACTTTCAAAAATTCTTTTGTAAATAAATACAGAGTAAATATAGTACAATACAGAAGAGTATAAATACAAACAGATACACAGAGATTGTATAAATAAATATAAATGCAAAGCAGTTTATATAAACATATATAATAAAGCACAGCGGAAAAAATAAAGAGATAAAGGAAAGAGAATACTTGACACCGAAATTTTAAAGTGGTTCACCAATCACGCGGTTGGCTAGTCCACCTCGAGAAAACACTTCTCGGAGATCCAATAAGAAAACGTGTTCTTTACGGTAGAACACAAACCTTAGTACAACAAACGCGAATCACTCTTCTTTGAGAGAATTATGTGGATCACTCACTCTGTTCAAACACTTACAAGAGGGTATAATTTTAATATGAATAATCACTCTTGTATAAGGTTTATCACTTGGATATTTTTAGAGAGTTTGATCACTTGAGTTGTGTTGCTGATTCAACTAATCGAGAGATTTTAATCTGCTATCAACTCAAGATTTCTTACTCAAAAACGTGTTTTATAATTTTAACAGTTTAATTATCAAGAGAAGAGGCTGCAGAGTCTTTATCAAATGCAGAGAGGAGTTATTGTGAATTGGTAGGTTTGAAAGCTGGTAGGTTGCATGTATATATACTGGATGAGCAACAGTCCACGGACTTTCGCGGTATACCGGCAATCCTTCGCGGTATACCGGCAATCCTTTCGCGGTATACCGGCAATCCTTCGCGGTATACCGTGCAGAAGAAAAGTACACTGCAGAAGAGAAGATCAACCCTGCAAAACAAAACGTAAACTTGTACCAGCGGTATACCGGCTATTCTTCGCGGTATACCGGCTATTCATCGCGGTATATCGGCTATTCTTCGCGGTATGCCGTGCAGACAAAGGGAGCTTCCAACCAATCAGAGATGTACACCATGCCTGCCGCGGTATACCGCCTGTACCTTCGCGGTATGCCGCCCAGAAAAATGTTGCAGGAAACAGTACGCATGCGCAGATTCTTCTAGAAACAAATCTTTCACATTAAATGATCCAGCAAGATGATAAGATGTTGAGGAGAGCTGACTGGGTTTATTTAAAAAGACAGTATTAGAAAAATCCAAGTGGTATATTATTTTAGGGTGATTTATCATTTTAAAATTAAAACGACGAAAATCTTCAGTCTTTGGATTCTTCAGATAAAATTATCGAGATTATTTAAAAGCTGCACACTCAGATAAAATATTAGATAACAAAGAATGCGGTGTGTTTTGTAATCATCAAAATAAATATGGAGATGTGATTTTATGTGTACCAAAAATATATCTTAATATTAAAGCTGGGTACACTTGCACCAACAGATTTTATCCTCCATTGAGTTATTTTATTGAAATTAAAGTTAGTTGCGTGTTCCAATTTTGAGGGTGTTACATATCATGCCACAATGGTTTCGTTTCAAATATGATTACGCAACCGCATGGGCTACTCCGTACATGACTCGAATAAACGAGTACGAGCAAATGCTATCTAGTGGTTGTACTACGGATTTTATTTCACTTGATTGAGTTGTAATAATTTTAGGTTTTTTGTACTTTTTGTACTTATTTCACTAGATAACAAGTAAAAAAAGTTCAAAAAATTACAAAACAAGTGAAATAAGTACAAATGGGAACAATGTTGAATATTTAGATTGTTATAACTCATATTTAAGAGCAAGATTGTCCTATTTGCACTAGTTTTTGTGAAGTTTATCACTTAAATTTTGTAAATCTAACAGTTGTACCATATCCAAAACCATGAGACTGTCTGGTTGAACATTCCTGGCATTATAGAACCAAATTGATTTTATCAACTTCTTATTATACCTACATAGAAAGATTTTATCAACTTCCCTAATTGATGCCAATCAATCTATGTTAATTGATATAAAAGATCAATCTTCTCTAAATAACCTTTTTATTCATCATGTTAATGAACAGTCAAGAAACTCAGGCAACCTGATATGGTTGTGCCAAAAAGCCATGTGGTTTTTAGTTCTTAAGTTAATTACGTTTAAACATCATACCTAAAAACTTGAATGTAAAGTAGTTGTAAAAATGGTATTTGCTTTTAACTTTCAAGACAACCATTCTAGAGTTTAAAAAAAGCATCATACTTACAAACTTGAACATTTTACCCTAAATCTCTAAAACCTCAACCCAGATACAAATGTTTTTCACTCCTAAACCTTCAACAAAATCGAACCAGTACTACTCCATCCGCTTACAGAATAATGTCACTATCAACATGAGAAAGTTTAAGTTAGACCAACCTTTGGCTGCCCAATCTCTTAGTCTCAAAACTAAACCTCTAAATGCACCGCCTCAATCAGTTTCATCTTGATCTGCACAGGCAACAGTTGTTAATGTAAATAGAGTTCCAACTTATGACAGATAAACAGATGGTCGAAATACGGGAAGAAACTGAAAGAAACGATGCCATCTTTCACTACTCTCATATAAAGCCAGTAAACCATCTTGTAAACCATAAACAACCATAAAACCACAAATAAAATCTCAAGTATAGTAACAACCAAAAACTAATCGATTGAAAACCTTAAATCAGGAGAGAAATCGAAATTAGGTTAGAGCTATACCTTAAATCATCCCTGTAAAAGATTTTATATAATACCACATCGTTCATCTGCCCAAAAAGATAGCGTTAATATAAACATAATTAATATCTCTCTTTATCAAGGGAAAAAGGGGGGGAGTTTAGATACCGTCAAGTCTCCTGCGTGTAGTTGAACATGACTAAAATTTACAGCCACGTACTCATGCATACAAAAATCAGTCTTCTAACCCTGTGCATTATAATATGCAAGGGTGTATTTATTTGCAATTCTAATGCCCTCCTCATAAATGATCGTTTTTTTTGCTTCGTCGGTCCTCTAGTTGCCCTCTCCTGCGCGATGGTTCACCGCATCTTTCTGGATGGACACCCTCTCACGCGGGCTGAAAAAAAGGCAGTGGTTTCTCGTAACCCCTGGCTAATTGACTGCATGTAATTCATTTTACAATTAAAAAAAACCAACAATATATCATCAAACTAAAATCATAAAATTTAAATAACAGAAATTGACCAGTTAAATGGTTGGGTGCGAACTCATAAACATTTTGAGTCCATACTCGGTGCACATGTGGTACATGACCCATAAGCTGTGGTATAAAGTATGTTTCCACCAAATCTAAATCATCGGGCTCATACTTATAACCATAAGGAAGGGAGTTGCAGTTATAGTATACATGGCAGTGGCAATAGCATCTGTGGCAGTCACATGAGCAACAATCTTCTTCGTTGGCCATGAGGGTGGTCGCGATGCTAACAATTGTTACTCGTATCAAACTGAGAGGAAAGAGGTATCTAGTAAAAAATAGTCATTATTCTTTTAGTTTGAGCAATTGCAATCTTTTTATGCTTTGTACATATTACATTACAGACTTATAATCCTAATGCATATCTTATTAAAAGAACTTTATGGACCTCTAACAACTCTTTAAAATAAAGGAAACAGTGTTGTTTACTCAAGTGAATTCTTGCAAAATTAAAAAAACAGAAGATTAATCTTGGGTTGTGATGGATTGGTAAAAAATTGCAAGAAACACTCCAAGAAGGGGAGGAAGTTACACATCATAATCCTAATGCATATACATATTAAAAGAACTTTAAAGATGGATTCATTACGCGCGTTGTGAATCTGGTCTGGTGATTCTTCCGATGGACAATATGGTCTTGGTTTGCATAACCAATAGTCGTCAATGAGTCCTACAAACGAATGATAGGGATATAGGCTAGGGTTTTGATCGACTCAAAAGACGGATCTGAAGAATCAGAACAAAAAAAACCCTATCTCCAATTGGTCCCCAGATCAATGAAAAGGAAAAGGTAATTAGAAGATAGATGAATAAATTATATGCATAAAGAACAGTCATATAGTTCATACCTTTGAAATCAAATATGACCTCCACACTCATGGAGCCCGATGTAACACCCCGGAAATTCTAGCTTTATTTGTAAAACTTATCTACTTGGGAATGTAAATTATAAAGGTTTTACGTTGCATGAAAAGAAACGTAGCATCGCGGTGGGATCGTTTGAAGAAAAGTTGGCCAAAGATGGGACTCGGTACAGGGACCGCGACTGTGCCCGGCGATTGTGACCTGGTCACTCTCGCCAGGGCACTATCGCCCGATATTTACCACGAGTGGAGGGGTGCCCAGCGACTGTGCCACGCGATTGTGACACGGCCACTCTTGCGGTGGCACTCTCGCACGGAGTGTACCGTAGGTTGGGGGATGCGGGCTAGTATGCCCCGCGAGTATGCCCAGGGCATAGTCATTGTCACTATTGCGGCGAGCCAGGTCGGGTTTTAAATGAAATCGGCCGATTTTTGGGTCATTTGTTGAAGTTGGAAAGGTTGCTAACTCATTTCTCTCTCAAGGAAAAAGGTAGGGTTTCAATGTTCACCCTCTTTCCTCCATAAATTCCTTCAACCACCAAGTCTTATGGTCATTAATGGTTATTGTTAGGTGATCTTAAGCTTTTGTGCTAAAATCCAAGTCTCTTCAGGTTACTAGGATTCTGCACTTCTACACCTAGGGTTTGAGTTTTCTATAAAACCTTACAAGGTGAGTTCTTCTTCATCTCACAAACTAGATTCAAGAAAATACGATTTTGACCATTTTAGGTCAAAATCTAAAGTTTGGAGTATTTGGGAGTTTTATGGTAATAAAATGTGCAAGTGGAAATCGTACCTTGGAACTCATGGGGTTCTTCGTTTTACCTTTTTAGTCCTCACAAGGAATGTCTTCTAAATCATAAAAGTAACCGTTATTGTATATTGCTATGAGTCTTGATCATGCAAGGAGAATTAAGTTGATGTATATGCGCGTCATTGTTTCTTAGTTTTGAGTGTAATGGATCCATAGGCACTAGAGTCGTTATATACGATGTGGAACATTAGTTTTCACATCGTAGCACGGAATAGGCACCGGGATTCATGATAAGTAAGATGTGGGCCTATATGGTCGGGCATCGTCTCATGAGCATTAAGATGTAATTCTAATGTGCTTTGTAACACCCTCAAAATTTGGAAAGAGCAACTAACAAATATCTCGATAAATAATCAAAAGAGGATAGAATCCTTTCTACAAACCATCCTTGAAAATACCTCAAAGTTTAAACATCACAATTTCCACAATTAATAACTTAAGACGAACGTAACTTAACACAAACACAAGTTACTAATCCCAAATAAGTGCGGAAGACTTCTCTAAGCAAAATCACTTCTCGTGCACTCTACTAGCACTCATCACTTCACAGTGTAGCTAAAACTATTCCCAACTTGAGGCTGTTGCATATGTCGACAAATAAAAAGGGTTAGGCTAACGCCTAGTGAGTTCAAGAGTTTTATCATGACCATATAAATTCATAAATCGAGAGAGATGGAATTTAAGTCATGAGTTCAAAAGAATTTACTTTAGATGCAAATCACCCATTTTCCAACTCACACAAATCCCGTGCTGAAAACTTTAATATAAAATGATTCCCAAAATGGACTCATCCCTAAAACCAACGTGAAAGGTGAAATGGCATTTGATCCTCAAAACGATTGAATTCATAAATAAATTGCCATTATTCCAAACATTCCAAACATGGATGAAGCATAACCCATAACTCACATAACGTGGAAAACAATTCATATAAACATGATACGTCACCGAAAACATGGATAAAGCAAATACCCAAAGCAACACCTTTCGGTGACGGGGGAGGCCCGTTTACATTGCACGTGACGGAACACAAAAGTGGGTCACATACCATGCAACAAAACAAATACGTGGATTACTCTCGTAAACTGAGCTCAATCACTCCAGATCTATTGCCCGTGAGACTTGGGAGCCCCCAAATCTCAACCACTCCAGGTCTATACATTGGGTCACTCCAAATCCACAAAACAAGCACGTTTGGGATTACACCTTGCTGCCCATGGGACGCTGCCCGACCATATAGGTCCACACCTTACTTACCATGGAACCCGATGCCTATTTCGTGCTACAAAAGAGAAACTAGCGTCTCTACATTGAACGTAAAACTCAAGTTCCTATGGATCCATAGCTAATAAGGTCTAAAACATTACACGACCCCAAATGAATAAACAAGTGCATTCAAAACATGCAATCCCCCAATAACGTAAATCATGATCAAAACTCGACTATGAGCTATCAAAACTGGACAATTGTCCTCAAGGCTTAACAAAATCCAATACCGAGCCATAAGCTCAACTGACTCAAAAGATTATTCATGAAAAGTCATAAAATGAGATTAACGTAGCAACACACACTTTTGCCAATAAATATTTCAAATCCATGAAAACCCAAAACAAGACGTTGGGTTAGAACAACCCTCTTTCCAAGGAACTCACACCGTTATATTTTAAAATCGTCTCATAACGTACTATATGCATATTTCCAAGATATACGCAAAAATGCATCTTCATAACAAATAGACTCCATTTATAAAATAAATCATCAACACATTTTCATTTAAGATTTATCTATCAAATTTTCCAAATGTAGGTGTTTTACAATATTTACAACAATAAATACTTCAAAAGGTTAAAACCCACCAAATAACTCAACCATTGATAATTTTCATGTAAAACACACAAGTACTTGGAAAAATAACATTTTTGGCATGTACAAAATTTTCACAAAGCAACTTGAACTCATCATGCTAGATTTATGCTAAATCTAGATTTTCCCCAAACGTAAGCTCCTTTGAAGAAGCTTGAATCTTCCAGTCAAATCTTCCAAAAACCTAGATCCACAAGTTTTCCAACCATCAACATTTATATCCAACCATAAAGAATCATTCCCCCAAACATTTCACACCAAGATCTCAACTTAAACAAAACCCTAATTTCCATAGGTGAAGAGAAGAGAAGGTTACCTTACCCCAACTTGAATCCATTCACAAAACATCTCTGAGGTTACCAAAACAAAGGTTTGGGAAGTGAAGATGAACTCACAAATGGGTATTTAAAGAAAACCCCAAGTTAACTCAACAATGGTGGAAAAGTGGTGAGGAAGATGAAGATCTTGAAGTTTATAAACCCTTGAAGCTTATCTCATTAAACCTTACCTTTGTGTTCTTGAAGAAGAGGGAGATGGGATGGGAGAAATGGAGGATTTAGGGTTTTGGGGGAGAAAATTGGTTTTAGAGGGAGAGGGAGGCTGATGAAATGAAGTGAGGAAAGAGAGAGGGAATGTAACGTCCCAAAAATTTACAATAAATTTGAACTTTTAAAAATACTATTTTATTTTAAACAAACCATAAGTATTTAAATCCAATCAAACGTTTTCCCAAAACTCGTTAAGTTAAATAACCAAACAATTAACACAGCGGAAAATGTAAATAATAAAACATAATGTATCACAATGAAATTGCCGAAAGTCTCAACGCGCCAGTGTGTACCGTCACGCCTTACTGCCACTCGAACCTGAAACAGTAATTTATAGGGAAAGAGTAAGCACGAAGCTTAGTGAATTCAAACACATACACATACAGCAATTATATACACACCACTCCTATCCGCACATACACAACCAACACAAGCAGTTAAAAGGTACAAGCAAACATATGCAAGAACACCTTCACATGTATCCTTCGGCTCCCCGAATTCACACAACACTCATGTAGGCTTCACTCGGTCTCCCCGAGTTCATACCACACTTGTACACAATTCCTCGGTCCCACCGAGATCACGCAACACATGTACACCACTCCTCGGTCCCACCGAGCCCTCGGTCCCACCGAGATGTATATAACACTCATTTATGCCATACATTAATTCAACCTAGTACTACGCACCACAATTCAGCCAGTACACACAACAATTCAGTTAGTACACAGAAACTACCGCGATATACATGTAATCCCTATTCTACGCAGTGAGAGAACTCACCTTGAAAGCGATGTAGGAATCTCGAACGATCACACGAGCTAGCCAACTCCAAAATCACTTCTCGACACCTCTTGCAGACGAAGCGACAGCGAACGGCAGCGATCACGGCGAAACCCGGCTTCCTCTCCCTCTCTCGCTCTTTCTTTCTCCCTCGCTACACTCTTCTCTCGCCGGCAGAAACCCAGCGGCGCCGGCGGTGGTTCTGGGTGAAACAGCAACAGCAACGGCAAGAAGGGAGGGGGGGGTCGGCGATGAAGGCAAGAAAGGAGAAGAATGGAAGGATTAGGGTTTGGGGTTTGATACTTGCGTGGGACGAAAGTAACGAGAAGAGAAGGGAAGGGAGGTCGGTTCCTTATGGGCCGATCTCCATGCAGGTTACAATAAATACACAAACAACCCCTGGAGTTTGAGCTTTCACATTAGACCCCTTAACCACAAACTTTAACATTTTGGCTTTTCCGTCAAATCCCGTTAACAAAACAACGTTAAAAGAAAATTAAATTAATAAAATAAATCATACCGGAATACGGGCTTTACAACTCTCCCCCGCTTGAATTAGACTTCGTCCTCGAAGTCTACGTCCGCAAACAGCTCTGGATAGTCCTTCCTCATCTCGGTCTCGGGTTCCCAAGTCCACTCGGAACCCTTTCGGTGCTTCCACTGGACCTTCACCAAGCCAATTACCTTGTTGCGCGAGGTCCTCGTCTTCCTGTCAACAATGGCGATCGGTTTCTCAACGTAATTAAGTCGCTCGTCGATCTGAATATCTTCTAGAGGAATCACTGCAGACTCATCCATCACACACTTCCGCAATTGAGAAACGTGAAAAGTGTTGTGAATCAGGCTCGGCTCATCCGGTAACTCCAAACGGTAAGCTACCTTCCCCACACGCGCTATGACCTTGTAAGGTCCAATGTAACGGGGCCCTAACTTTCCCCGCTTGCGAAACCGGATCACCCCTTTCCAGGGTGACACCTTCAGAAGAACATAATCCCCGACCTGAAATTCCAAATCCGATCGTCTCTTGTCGGCGTAACTCTTCTGCCGGCTTTGTGCAGTAACTAATCGATCCCGGACCATCTGAATCATCTCAGTCGTCTTCAACACAACATCGGTGCTTCCCAAAACTCGATAACCAACCTCGCCCCAGCAAATGGGTGTCCTGCACTACCTACCATATAACACCTCGTAAGGCGGTCCGCCGATACTGGAATGGTAGCTGTTGTTGTAGGAGAACTCAGCTAACGGAAGATACTGATCCCAACTGCCCCCAAAGTCAATAACACATGCCCGCAGCATGTCCTCGAGTGTCTGAATAGTACGCTCACTCTGCCCGTCGGTCTGAGGATGAAACGCCGTACTAAAATGTAACCGCGTACCCATCTCACCCTGAAACTTCTCCCAAAACCGGGAGGTAAAACGAGTATCCCGATCAGAGACGATTGAGACTGGCACCCCGTGCCTGGTCACAATTTCTCGAATGAAAATCTCCGCGAGCTTATCCGCCGAGGAGTTCTCCCTAATGGCCAAGAAGTGAGCGCTCTTGGTCAGACGATCAACAATTACCCAGATAGCATCATTCCCTCGCGGAGTCCTGGGAAGTTTAGTGATGAAATCCATCGTGATCTGCTCCCATTTCCATACCGGGATCTCTAAAGGCTGCAATTTCCCATGCGGTCGTTGATGTTCCGCCTTGACCTTTCGACAAGTCATACATACTTCTACACATTTGGCGACATCCCGCTTCATGTCGGGCCACCAATAATCCTCTCGCAGGTCTCGGTACATCTTTGTGGCTCCCGGATGAATCGAAAACTTAGACTTGTGCGCCTCGTCCAACAGTATCTGCCGATTCCCACCAGTGAAAGGAACCCAAACTCTACCGTGCCGAGTCAATATCCCTCGACTATCCTGGACAAAATTCGGGATTTCCCCCGAAACCCTCTCACGTTTGGCATTCTCATCTAGAACTGCCACCTCCTGAGCATTACCTATCGACTCGAGAAGAGGTGCAACCACCGTCAATCGTTGACATAAACCCCTCAGTGGTTCACCAACCGGATGTCGACTAAGTGCGTCCGCAACCATATTTGCTTTACCCGGGTGGTAAAGTATTTCGCAATCATAGTCTTTGACCACATCGAGCCACCTCCTCTGACGCATGTTGAGGTTCTGCTGATCCATCAGGTATTTGAGGCTCTTATGATCAGTGTAAATCGTACACTTGACACCATACAGATAATGCCTCTAAATCTTGAGAGCAAACACCACCGCCCCCAACTCTAGGTCATGAGTCGGGTAGTTCGCCTCATGAGGCTTCAACTGCCTCGAAGCGTAATCTATAACCTTACCGCGCTGCATGAGCACGGCACCCAAACCTTGGTGAGATGCGTCATAGTACACCACCAAATCCTCCATGCCCTCGGGCAAGGTCAACACCGGAGCCTCGCATAAACGTCTGCGTAGCTCCTCAAAAGCCCTATGTTGCTCTTCTCCCCAGCTAAAAGCAGCAGATTTCTTTGTCAATCGGGTCATAGGCAACACAATCTTGGAGAAATCTTGGATAAATCTCCGATAGTACCCTGCTAACCCTAGAAAACTTCGTACCTCGGTGGGAGTTTTCGGCACTTCCCACCACATCACTGCTGAAATCTTGGCCGGATCGACCATAATACCATTCTGATTCACGACATGTCCTAGGAATTGGACCTCTCGTAACCAGAATTCACACTTGGAGAACTTAGCATAAAGCTTCTCCCGCCTCAAAACATCCAAAACTTCTCGTAAATGTATCTCGTGCTCTTCCTTCGTCTTCGAATATACGAGAATATCGTCAATGAACACAATCACCGACCGATCCAGCATCGGGCTACACACCCTGTTCATAAGGTCCATGAACGCTGCTGGTGCATTGGTGAGCCCAAAAGGCATCACCACAAACTCATAATGGCCATAACGCGTGCGAAAGGCCGTCTTCTCCGTATCCTCACTCCTTACCCGCATCTGATGATATCCCGACCTAAAATCAATCTTAGAGAACCACGAGGCTCCCTGAAGCTGGTCGAATAGATCGTCAATCCTTGGCAGAGGATAGTGATTCTTCACCGTAAGCTTATTCAGCTCGCGGTAGTCTATACACATTCGTTGAGACCCGTCCTTCTTCTTCACAAACAAAATAGGGGCTCCCCACGGTGAACAACTCGGCTTAATGAACTCCTTTTCGAGAAGTTCCTGCAACTGAGCATACAACTCTTTCATTTCCGGTGGAGCCAGGCGGTAAGGTGCCTTGGCCACCGGAGCAGCACCCGGAATCAGATCAATCCGAAACTCTACCTGTCGCTCGGGAGGTATCCCCGGCAAATCATCGGGAAACACATCGGTAAACTCCCGTACGACTGGCACGTCTTCCGCAATCTCCTTCCCTTCGTCAACTCACGCATCTATCACATATGCCAAAAATCCCTGCCCACTATGCTGCAGATATCTCCGAGCCCTCGCAGCAGGACATATCGCGGAAGTCCGTCTAGGCGAGTCTCCCTAAACCAACAGTTCTCCCCCACTTGGGGTTCGAACTCGCACTTGTTTGTGACGACAAACAATATCCGCATCAAACGTATCCATCCAATCCATGCCCACAATCACACATAGCTCACGCATAGCAATCGGAATCAGGTCGATGGGAAACCTCACCCCCGAGATTTCCAATGTGCATCCCCGATACACATCCGTAACCGTCAAGGTCCTGTCATCAGCAACCTCGACTACCAGAGGACACCCTAACCGTCCTACAACTTGGCCCAAACTCTCGCTAAAAGTGCGAGACACAAACGAATGAGTAGCCCCGCTATCAAACATCACTACCGCAGGCACCGAGTTAACTAGGAACGTACCTAACATGCAATTTAACAACATATAAATACATACCGCGGAGATAGGAAAGACAAAGAGGAAAAACAATGAAATGTACCTGTCACCACCTTAGGCGTCGCATGCGCCTCGTCCACCTTCAGCTGGTGGACTCTACCTCGAGCTGCCTCCGTCCCCGGCTGACCCGCTCGATCGTCGGTAATACGCAGTGGGGCATTCGCAGGAGCCCTCTGAGCCCCACTCCCATCAGCTACCCTCGCGTTCGGACAGTTGGCCATCACGTGACCCGTCTGCTTGTAGTTAAAGCAGACCATCAACGACACTTTACAATCTCGACTGAAATGACCGGCCTACCCACACTTGAAGCATCCATCAGTTCTCTTCCCACTAGCATCCCTGGGCTTAAACCCACCACTCCTTGGACTCGAGCGTGAGTCCGTGAACCTTGACTTCTTCGGTACAGCAGAGATTGGCATCACCGCCTGTGCCGCCTTTCTCTTCTTCGCTTGAGTCTCTAACTCGAGTTCCCGTCTCCGGGCAGCCTCCATCATCGCAGTAAGTGAAGCATACTGTGCAGTGCTCACGAACTCCCTAATCTCGGTACGTAACATGCCCTTGTACCGAGACATCTTCATGTCCTCCGAAGCAGCATACTGAGGACAGAACAGCGCCATCTCTGTGAACTTCCGATTCATCTCCTTCACAGTCTCTATCGTCTGAGTGAGCTCTAGAAACTCCTTTGCGATCCTCTCCATCTCCACCGGGGGCACGTACTCTGCACGGAACCGGGTGACAAACTCCTCCCAGGTCAAAGTAGTACGCTCAGCCAGCATCAACGCCGTAGCACACCAATCCTTCACTCCGTCACGTAGTAAGTTCACCGCGAAGCGAACCTTCAAGTTGTCGGGGCAACCACTGGTCAAAAATGCCCACTCCATGTCCGATATTCATCGCATGCTGATGATCAGATTCGGGTCTCCCTTGAACTCAGACGGAGAACAAGCAGAGAGATCCCGATACTGAAACTCCCGAGTACGCGGTTGTCCACCCGCCGGTGGTGGAATCGCCGCAATGCGCTCCTCCATCAGAACTACCACCTCGTCGCGGATGGCAGTGATAATCTCGGGGATCACCTCCCCGATCGCGTGTGCCACCTCGGCAGCAATCATCTCCCGGATCTTCTCCGCAGTGATCCCGGCACCAGTCTCTGGCTCGGCAGTGTTGTTTCTCCTAGTAATGGCCATTTCTGGGTAGAAATTACAACGAGTTATTAGTTACATAATAACTCACACTAAGAACGCTCACGCTCAACTCCTTGGATTCCTCGTGACTTTCCCCCGACTCGAGCATTGATCCTGTGCATCCGGTAGTAGGAGCTCTACTACTACCATCCACACCTATCATCGCTCGTTCCGAGTCCCATCCCGATGTGCCCAAGTAGTTTCTCGCCGATAACTATACCCATATGCCCACACCAGTATATGTACACACTCTTCCTAGCTCCCTAGGAATTCCACCCCAAATCACTACCCTTGCTACCACGAAATCCCTACTGACCATAACGAGTTGCCTCGCGAATACCCCGTCACATGCAACGAGAAACAAATAGACATTCGAATACAAGATTCTATCCTAGAACGGTTGGACTCAAACAAGAGCTGCGCAATAGAACTAAATCAAATATTCTAAGGCTATGCGCTTCTTACTGCATACAACCTATAGGGCATTCACTTAACAACCTACCATGACGAGCATAAATTCCTACTAGCAAGCAATGAACATGCAGTACAGTGTAAATAGCACAAGCAATCTAGCATGCATACTCCTATGATCTAGAAAGCAATAAATACACTAAGTACTGCACCTTTTCCCTTGGCTCCGGCTGACTGTACACACTGCGCCCTCGATCACCGTTTCTCAAACGCATTTTCCTTTCTTTTATTTTCCAAAACTTTAAAGAAAATTTTATACCCGCAAACTTGAGATCAAACACACCGAGATGTGTTTGATTCACTCAAGCTGTGCTCTGATACCAACTTGTAACGTCCCAAAAATTTACAATAAATTTGAACTTTTAAAAATACTATTTTATTTTAAACAAACCATAAGTATTTAAATCCAATCAAACGTTTTCCCAAAACTCGTTAAGTTAAATAACCAAACAATTAACACAGCAGAAAATGTAAATAATAAAACATAATGTATCACAATGAAATTGCCGAAAGTCTCAATGCGCCAGTGTGTACCGTCACGCCTTACTGCCACTCGAACCTGAAACAGTAATTTATAGGGAAAGAGTAAGCACGAAGCTTAGTGAATTCAAACACATACGCAGACAGCAATTATATACACACCACTCCTATCCGCACATACACAACCAACACAAGCAGTTAAAAGGTACAAGAAAACATATGCAAGAACACCTTCACATGTATCCTTCGGCTCCCCGAATTCACACAACACTCGTGTAGGTTTCCCTCGGTCTCCCCGAGTTCATACCACACTTGTACACAATTCCTCGGTCCCACCGAGCCCTTGGTCCCACCGAGATCACGCAACACTTGTACACCACTCCTCGGTCCCACCGAGATGTATATAACACTCATTTATGCCAAACATTAATTCAACCTAGTACTACGCACCACAATTCAGCCAGTACACACAACAATTCAGTTAGTACACAGAAACTACCGCGATGTACATGTAATCCCTATTCTACGCAGTGAGAGAACTCACCTCGAAAGCGATGTAGGAATCTCGAACGATCACACGAGCTAGCCAACTCCAAAATCACTTCTCGACACCTCTTGCAGACGAAGCGACAGCGAACGGCAGCGATCACGGCGAAACCCGGCTTCCTCTCCCTCTCTCGCTCTTTCTTTCTCCGTCGCTACACTCTTCTCTCGCCGACAGAAACCCAGCGGCACCGGTGGTGGTTCTGGGTGAAACAGCAGCAGCGGCAAGAAGGGAGGGGGGGTCGGCGATGAAGGCAAGAAATGAGAAGAAGGGAAGGATTAGGGTTTGGGGTTTGATACTTGCGTGGGACGAAAGTAACGAGAAGAGAAGGGAAGGGAGGTCGGTTCCTTATGGGCCGATCTCCATGCAGGTTACAACAAATACACAAACAGCCCCTGGAGTTTGAGCTTTCACATTAGACCCCTTAACCACAAACTTTAACATTTTGGCTTTTCCGTCAAATCCCGTTAACAAAACAACGTTAAAAGAAAATTAAATTAATAAAATAAATCATACCGGGATACGGGCTTTACAACTCTCCCCCGCTTGAATTAGACTTCGTCCTCGAAGTCTACGTCCGCAAACAGCTCTCGATAGTCCTTCCTCATCTCTGGATCGATGGGAAACCTCACCCCCGAGATTTCCAATGTGCATCCCCGATACACATCCGTAACCGTCAAGGTCCTGTCATCAGCAACCTCGACTACCAGAGGACACCCTAACCGTCCTACAACTCGGCCCAAACTCTCGCTAAAAGTGCGAGACACAAACGAATGAGTAGCCCCGCTATCAAACATCACTACCGCAGGCACCGAGTTAACTAGGAACGTACCTAACATGCAATTTAACAACATATAAATACATACCGCAGAGATAGGAAAGACAAAGAGGAAAAACAATGAAATGTACCTGTCACCACCTTAGGCGTCGCCTGCGCCTCGTCCACCTTCAGCTGGTGGACTCTACCTCGAGCTGCCTCCGTCCCCGGCTGACCCGCTCGACCGTCAGTAATACGCAGTGGGGCATTTGCAGGAGCCCTCTGTGCCCCACTCCCATCAGCTACCCTCGCGTTCGGATAGTTGGCCTTCACGTGACCCGTCTGCTTGCAGTTAAAGCAGACCATCAACGGCACTTTACAATCTCGACTGAAATGACCGGCCTGCCCACACTTGAAGCATCCATCAGTTCTCTTCCCACTAGCATCCCTGGGCTTAAACCCACCGCTCCTTGGACTCGAGCGTGAGTCCGTGAACCTTGACTTCTTCGGTACAGCAGAGATTGGCGTCACCGCCTGTGCCGCCTTTCTCTTCTTCGCTTGAGTCTCTAACTCGAGTTCCCGTCTCCGGGCAGCCTCTATCATCGCAGTAAGTGAAGCAAACTGCGCAGTGCTCACGAACTCCCTAATCTTGGTACGTAACATGTCCTTGTACCGAGACATCTTCATGTCCTCCGAAGCAGCATACTGAGGACAGAACAGCGCCATCTCTGTGAACTTCCGGTTCATCTCCTTCACAGTCTCTGTCGTTTGAGTGAGCTCTAGAAACTCCTTTGCGATCCTATCCATCTCCACAGGGGCACGTACTCTGCACGGAACCGGGTGACAAACTCCTCCCAGGTCAAAGTAGTACGCTCAGCCAGCGTCAATGCCGTAGCACACCAATCCTTCGCTCCGTCACGTAGTAAGTTCACCGCGAAGCGAACCTTCAAGTTGTCGGGGCAACCACTGGTCAAAAATGCCCACTCCATGTCCGATATCCATCGCATGCTGATGATCGGATTCGGGTCTCCCTTGAACTCAGGCGGAGAACAAGCAGAGAGATCCCGATACTGAAACTCTCGAGTACGCGGCTGTCCACCGCCGGTGGTGGAATCGCCGCAATGCGCTCCTCCATCAGAACTACCACCTCGTCGTGGATGGCAGTGATAATCTCGGGGATCGCCTCCCCGATCGCGTGTGCCACCTCGGCAGCAATCATCTCCCGGATCTGCTCCACAGTGATCCCGGCACCAGTCTCTGGCTCGGCAGTGTTGTTTCTCCTAGTAATGGCCATTTCTGGGTAGAAATTACAACGAGTTATTAGTTACATAATAACTCACACTAACAATGCTCACGCTCAACTCCTTGGATTCCTCGTGACTTTCCCCGACTCGAGCATTGATCCTGTTCATCCGGTAGTAGGAGCTCTACTACTACCATCCACACCTATCATCACTCGTTCCAAGTCCCATCCCGAAGTGCCCAAGTAGTTTATCGCCGATAACTATACCCATATGCCCACACCAGCATATGTACACACTCTTCCTAGCTCCCTAGGAATTCCGCCCCAAAACACTACCCTTGCTACCACGAAATCCCTACTGACCATAACGAGTTGCCTCGCGAATACCCCGTCACATGCAGCGTGAAACAAATAGACATTCGAATACAAGATTCTATCCTAGAACGGTTGGAATCAAACAAGAGCTGCACAATAGAACTAAATCAAATATTCTAAGGCTATGCGCTTCTTACTGCATACAACCTATAGGGCATTCACTTAACAACCTACCATGACGAGCATAAATTCCTACTAGCAAGCAATGAACATGCAGTACAGTGTAAATAGCACAAGCAATCTAGCATGCATACTCCTATGATCTAGAAAGAAATAAATACACTAAGTATTGTACCTTTTCCCTTGGCTCCGGCTGACTGTACACACTGCGCCCTCGATCACCGTTTCTCAAACGCATTTTCCTTTCTTTTATTTTCCAAAACTTTAAAGAAAATTTTATAGCCGCAAACTTGAGATCAAACACACCGAGATGTGTTTGATTCACTCAAGCTGTGCTCTGATACCAACTTGTAACGTCCCAAAAATTTACAATAAATTTGAACTTTTAAAAATACTATTTTATTTTAAACAAACCATAAGTATTTAAATCCAATCAAACGTTTTCCCAAAACTCGTTAAGTTAAATAACCAAACAATTAACACAGCGGAAAATGTAAATAATAAAACATAATGTATCACAATGAAATTGCCGAAAGTCTCAACGCGCCAGTGTGAACCGTCACGCCTTACTGCCACTCGAACCTGAAACAGTAATTTATAGGGAAAGAGTAAGCACGAAGCTTAGTGGATTCAAACACATATGCAGACAGCAATTATATACACGACACTCCTATCCGCAAATACACAACCAACACAAGCAGTTAAAAGGTACAAGCAAACATATGCAAGAACACCTTCACATGTATCCTTCGGCTCCCCGAATTCACACAACACTCGTGTAGGCTTCCCTCGGTCTCCCCGAGTTCATACCACACTTGTACACAATTCCTCGGTCCCACCGAGCCCTCGGTCCCACCGAGATCACGCAACACTTGTACACCACTCCTCGGTCCCACCGAGCCCTCGGTCCCATCGAGATGTATATAACACTCATTTATGCCAGACATTAATTCAACCTAGTATTACGCACCACAATTCAGCCAGTACACACAACAATTCAATTAGTACACAGAAACTACCGCGATGTACATGTAATCCCTATTCTACGCAGTGAGAGAACTCACCTCGAAAGCGATGTAGGAATCTCGAACGATCACACGAGCTAGCCAACTCCAAAACCACTTCTCAACACCTCTTGCAGACGAAGCGACAACGAACGACAGCGATCACGGTGAAACCCGGCTTCCTCTCCCTCTCTCGCTCTTTCTTTCTCCCTCGCTACACTCTTCTCTCGCCGGCAGAAACCCAGCGGCGCCGGCGGTGGTTCTGGGTGAAACAGCAGCAACAGCGGCAAGAAGGGAGGGGGGGTCGGCGATGAAGGCAAGCAAGGAGAAGAAGGTAAGGATTAGGGTTTGGGGTTTGATACTTGCGTGGGACGAAAGTAACGAGAAGAGAAGGGAAGGGAGGTCGGTTCCTTATGGGCCGATCTCCATGCAGGTTACAACAAATACACAAACAGCCCCTGGAGTTTGAGCTTTCACATTAGACCCCTTAACCACAAACTTTAACATTTTGGCTTTTCTGTCAAATCCCGTTAACAAAACAACGTTAAAAGAAAATTAAATTAATAAAATAAATCATACTGGGATACGGGCTTTACAAGGAAGAGGTCACTTAAAAGCAACAAATATCCATAAGACATATCGCGGACGTCCGCCTTGCACCCATGCGGACGTCCGGCTTGCCCTGGCCGAAAATCCCAAGTTATTCCATGTTGCTTCCGTAGACGACCCGCGGACTTCCGTGCATCGCGGACGTCCGACCTAGTCCCCTTGCGGACGTCCGCAACTCAGAAAATTCTACTCCCAAATTTTGGGGTGTTACATGCTTGTTTTGTGGATTTAGAGTGACCCAATGTATAGACCTAGAGGGGTTGAAATTGGGGCCTCACAAGTTATAGACTCTTCGGGGTTGTGCTTGTTTCCCAGATTATTGTTATTATGTGGTTGATGCTACTAACGATATTGTGACTACCTTGTCTTATGCAATTGCTTTTGGCTAACGGGTCCCTGTCGACACATGGGGCATTGGATATCAAATGACTTCCACCTTGGGGTTCACTATGTTCTTTTATTGTACCTCAATCCAATTTCATTATTACTTGTTAAGTTCTTACTCTCTTTGGATTATCCTAACACTTCTTCTCTTGGGTGTGTTGATCAGGACTTTCAAGTGGTGGGGCACCTCGGGCTTGAGTGAAGAGTCGTGATAGATGATAACATTTTTGGAAGTACATAAAGACGTCCATATTAGATTTTCAAGATCGACTTTTGGTAGCAAATAGACAACACCCGAATATAATCTAAGACTCGTTGGTTTAGATTATTAGGTTGTTAGACCGTGATTTGCTCATTCCTTTGTATTGTAAACACCATACTTTTTCCCCATTATTGGGTGATTCGTCTATGTTAGCCATATATTTTTCGTAATTCCGCAGGTTTAAAATTTCCCGGTTTTTAGGGTGTTACACCCGACCACCTCGTCAACCCCTCCAATATGTCTTCCTTTGATGAACAACACCTTGTCGCCCAATGTCCGCCACAACTCCTCCCTGACAATGTGTTCTCAAGTTCTTTTTACGAAGGAAAGTAGGAGGGGAAGAAAAAATGTTGTGTATTCGAGTTTTTTTAAGGAGGGAAAGGACAGGGAAGAAAAATATTGCTTATTTTTCTCCCAAATGTGGGAGGAAAGAAAGGCATTTAAAAAGAATTATAAATATTTATAAAATTACACATATACCCATTTTACTATGAAAAAATAAGGGTATATTGGTAAAAATGACATCTTTCCTTTCCTTTCTCCCTTACTCAAGAACATGAAAGTTTATTTTCTTTCCTTCAATTTCCTTTCTTTTCCTTCAATCTCAAGAACACTAATACAAATATTTCTTTCTTTCCTTTTCTTTTCTTTTCCCTCCTTCCCTTTCTTTTCTTTTCTTTCCTTCCAAAACTCGAGAACACAGCGTGAATTCCATGTGCATGGAAACAGTCATACAAAACCCGAAAACAACTTTAACAGAAACCTAACGCTGTGTAGCAATCTTTGAAATTCTTGCGTATACCACTCAAGCTTGTTGTATAGAGGATGAATGAATCACTTCCTCCTGGCGAACACGAATTCTAATAACAACGACAAATGATTGCAGGTTTTTTCCAAGCTTATGGGGGCACTACATTTATCTTCATTATCGATGTCACTTATGACTGTTTGTGTTTGGAAGTATTGATTGAAGGTATTTCCCGACCATGTGGTTATGGCTGAAACAGATTTCGACGAATCTTCCTCTCATTCCTTTTATCTCTACACAACATTTCTCATATGCTTAAGGTGGGTTTGTTTATAACTGGGTCAGGGTTGAAGAAAGTCCCAACTATTTGTCAAATATCTAAAATACCATTAAAAGAAGTAATAAGAACAACTTTAATACGAAAACTAAGATGTTATAATTCTGATGGGACCAAAGGAGTAGCAAGGTAGGGGTCTTCTAGCCTAATGGTTGTCTTTGGTGGGGGTAGTAAGGTTCCAATCTTTGGTTGGATACACCAATCCTGTTATAGTAAGCTTAGCTACAATCAACCAATAATGATGGCACATAGCTCTAACTTCCCCAAAATCACGGCTAAAAGAACATCATCTTTATGAGGAGTTAAAAGGGTCTACCAAGTGTTAAAATACGATAGAGAAGAGAGAAAATATAGCATGTTTCCACCCTTATAACACAACAAATGCCACAAATGATCATTAGATAATAATTATTACTAACAAATGTAGGAAGAACCATTTTAACTCAATTGTTGACTTAATTATAGCTAATAGCGAGGTAGGGTTGGTTTCCGGTGAGAAGTTGAGGCTAACGTGAGAAGTGGTTATCAACCATTGGATGATAAATGGACGCACGGGATGTACCAGATCTAAGACGGGATTCATGGGAGGGAATTTGATTAAAAGTGATCAACGGTTCAGATTCACTTCTCACACGATCCTTCGCTTAGCGAGGTATTCATAAAGTTAAAAACTATAAATGTCGCCTAGTTGACATGGTTTTACAAGCTTAGCTCACCTTGAGAGGCCTCCGGTAGGAATAGGTGTGAAATAGGAATAAGTGTGAAATAAGATCCAGAAGAAGGGTACATTTGGCGAAGGCAGAAGCTAAACAAATTATAGAAAGAAGAATAAAAAAACACGTAAATCTTTGTAGCAAATTATTGAAAAGATGGAGCCTTGCAGTAATCTAAATCTGGTTAGAAGTTAATGAATAGCAGAATACACACAACGTCTCAAACTGGATTTAAGGATCAACATTTGTATGTGATTCAAATCTTCGGGAAAAAACAAAATGAATATATAATGTTTATTTCAGATCAAACCCTGCATTGATATACATATGGCAAAAGGGAAGCAATGTAACTGATCCATAAAAGTAATTCTCTGCAGAACAGAAAGATTTTTTTTTTAATTTAACATCATGAGATACTACCACCACGGATTAAGCAAATGATATACATTTGCGAGGGTAATAAAATTATCATGACAAGTAAAATGTTAATTATAAGATAAGCAAACTGTCATTTTATTGAAGAAAGTTTAAGAGTTCAAAACCCATGACATATGGTAGAAAGTCAAGTTCAATTGTGTGTTCTAAAACCTGTTTCCATTAGTCTCAACAACAGAGGTAGGTTCAATCTTGAGGACAAAGTCATGAAATTGGTAACTACATTTTTAAGGTAAGAGTTCACATATATATTCATAATTTCTAGATGCGAAAGGAGTTACCTTTAATTTCTGCGAGAGCCATGTGAAAGGAGTTACCTTTAATTTCTAGGCGAGAGCCAACCTGACCACACTTTCTTTTTAAGACCAATCCCTTAAATGGGATTGTGAATAAGTTAAAATATTTTTTGTAAAAATAAACTAAAAAGGAAATAAAGCCAATCCAATCTCTTTCAATCTAAAGCATGGGGCGAACATGATTGAATCTCACTTTATCTTATTTTTAAATAATTGGTGACACATGACAATTGGTTATTGGTTGGCTTTAGATTTTTAGGATAAAACTTATATGATAAAAAAGATCATTTTTATAAAATAATTAAAAATTAAATAATATGTCAAAATCCATGGTACTCAATTCCCTACAAATAGAGCCTAATATTGACATATTTTCATCACACCAATCTTTCTCTTCATTTCAATCCTCTCGTTATCTTGCGAATTTAACAAAACTTTCAGTGTTTTTCAATTATCTGCTATAAATCCAAACTTCTCAAAATTTCTTTAAGGTTCTCAACATCCTGATAACTCTCAGTATCACCCAAACACACAATATGAAAACTCTGATTTTTTCATCTATAATAATCAAGTTCCTATCCCTGAAAATGCCCAAACACCGCAAAAGAGTTCAAGAGCCGATAAATGGGAAACCAAAGAATATATGGTGTTGATGTCAGCATGGATCTACGTTAGTGAAGAACCTACTCGAGGCAAAAACCAGAAGAAACAAACATTTTGGTCACAAGTGAAAGAATACTATGATGAAGCTCGAGCAGAAAATGCAGATGGGTTGGGCATCAGGAACGGAAATCAAATGAAAGGTTGTTTTGCACGACTTAACGAAAGTGCAAACAAATGGACTGCTGCGTACAGAGAAGCATATCGACAAAAAAGGAGCGGAATGAGTATGAAAGATGTTGAGAAAGAGGCTCATTCAATTTATGAGATGAGTGGGAGCAAGTTTAATGATTTGCTTGTTTTTAACGAAGTTATGAGTAAACATCCCAAGTAGGATTTACAGTTAGGACGCGACATGTCGCGGTCTCGCCCAGAATATGAAGTGGGTAATGAAGAAAGTGGTGGAAGCACAAAAAGATCAAGAACTTTAGAAGAAGGTGATTATTCTGTCGAAACCAACCAAGAACTGCCAACTATTGGTGGTGCAACAGTTCAACGTCCTATGGGTAGAGATGCGGCAAAGAGGAAAGTAAAAGGTAAGACATCACAATCTTCTTTAGCTCCCGACTATTCTGAAGAACTTCATGCATTGAACATCACAAGAAACGGTGAGGTGGAAATCATGATCAAAAGAAGCTGATTTAGCAAAACTACTCTACGTTGGAGATCAACGTGGATTCCCGGGTATGATAGGTAGTATTGATTGCATGCATTGGGAATGGAAAAATTGTCCAAGTGCATGGGCCGGACAATATGCTGGAAGAAGTGGAAAACCAACAATCATTTTGGAAGCCGTTGCATCATATGATTTATGGATATGGCATGCTTTTTTTTGGAACCCCATGTTCGCTTAATGATATTTATGTATTGCACCGATCTTCTGTTTTTGATGATATATTGGTAGGTCGATCACCAAAAGTTAGTTATGTCGTGAATGGTCACGAAAATGATAGGGCATATTATCTCACTAATGGCATATATCCTTCATGGGCTGCATTTGTCAAGTCATTTACATCTCCCCAAACGCGGAAGCACAAGTTGTTTGCTCAAGTTCAAGAGGCATGCAAAAAAGATGTTGAGCGAGCATTTGGAGTTCTACAAGCTCGTTTTGTATTTATTCGACGACCATGTCTAGTTTGGGACAGGCATAGAATGGGACGAATTATGATTGCTTGTATCATCATGCATAATATGATAGTTGAAGACGAACGAGAATCATACCAAAATTATTATGATCCTACTGAGTTTCTTAACGACATGCCCACAAATCAACAACAAGGAAGCTCTACAGAAGACGGTGGTCAATCAGCTGAATTCCATACAGAACGGATTGTAAACCTATCCTGTTATATGGCTAACAGGGAACAACTTCGTAATAGGGAAGCTCATAACGCTCTAAAAAATGATTTGATTGAGCATATATGGCAAAAATTTGGTCATCAATAATTAACTACGGTTATTTATGTATTTCAGATATGTAATTTCGTACTTATTTTTCTTACTTGTTTTATTTAATTTTAATTGTATGGTATGTTTTTTATAATAATAATTACGTTTTAGTTAAATAGTTGTGGTTTGTTTAATCTATTTTTTATACTTCAAATTAAAAAAATAGTTATATATGATAAAAAAAATTCAATATATATTTTTTATTAAATAATATTTTGGATTAGATTGGATTGGAAGAGATTGTGGTTAAAGGATAAAAGAAGTGAGATTGGATTGGAGTTGAAGATTGTGTAAGTGGATGAGAGAGAAAGTAATATTTTAATTGAGATTGAATTGATTGAGATTGTGAATGTTGATAGTCTAATTTCAGCTTCTTTTTGTTATTTAAAGATTGAATTAAGTTGCGATGTGTTTTTAATTGATGGGTTATTTCATATGGTGATGTTCTTGAGAGATTGTTGGAGTTATAAAAAAACGTGATTTGATTATGTGTTTTTGATTGATGGATTATTTCATATGGGGATGTTCTTGAGAGATTGTTGAAGTTCCAATAAACTGTGATTCGATTATGTGTTTTTGATCGATGGATTATTTCATATGGGGATGTTTTGAGAGATTGTTGAAGTTCTAAAAAACTGTGATTGATGAATTATTTCATATGGTGATGTTCTTAGGAGTGTTGAAGTTCAAAAAACTGAGATTCGATTATGTGTTTTTGATTGATGGATTATATCATATGGTGATGTTCTTAGGAGTGTTGAAGTTCTAAAAACTGATTCGATTACGTGTTTTCGATTGATGGATTATTCCATATGGTGATGTTCTTAAGAGATTGTTTAAGTTCAAAAAATTGTGATTCGATTATGTGTTTTCAAGTGATGGATTATTTTATATGGTGATGCTCTTGAGAGACTATTGAAGTTTTGAAAAATTTGTGATTCAATTATGTTTATTTATACTCAATTTTGTATGTAGGATGATCAGAAGGTTGTCAAGAAACGTGGGGCTGTCCGTGTGACCTGATGACCGCTGCTGTGTATGAGCTTGTTAAGCACTGCTGTTTGCTGTTTTCTGGTTTGCTGCTCGCAAACATCGCTTCCTTGGCTGTAAAAATTGCTTCCCTGCGTCTCGCGTCTCTTGTGTGCTGTTAGTTGCTGTTTGAGTAGCCACTGTATGGTTATTCTGTTTTTTGAACTTTGTATTTGGCTTGGTTGATCTCTATTAATATATTGTCGTTCAAAAAAAAAGGTTGTCAAGAAACGAAAAACGAAACTTGGGGAAGACTTTGTTCGTGTTTTCTATTATATTTGAACCAATTAACGTATTTCAGTTGTTATGAAGACTAGTATAATTTAATTTAATTCAACGGTATCACATTTTCAGAGATAAAATAGACAATATTACGTATTCAGATGTTTTCAGATTTTAGCTTACAAAACCAAACAGTCTTTTTGATTCAGATTTCAGACTTCAGCGCCACCACTTAAAAATCAGAAGTGAAATCAGTCTTCAGACTTCAGCACCACTTAAAAAACAAACGCCACCTAAGGGTGCGTTTGGTTTGCCGGATTCCGACGGAATTGGGCGGAATTGGAATGGTCAATTCCATTGACCAAATTCCATTCTGATGTTTGGTTCTTCATGGAATGGAATTGAATTCCATGAATTCCCCCAAATCAGGAATTCACCATTCCTTACCAAATGTGATGGAATTGAAATCAATTCCACCCAATATATTGAAAATGACAAAAATACCCTTAAACCAAAAACCCTTTTGCAACTCAGAAACTCCTTCATCGTCTCTGCAACTCTTTCCTCTTCCCGTCGACCATCACCATCGTGTTCTTCACATATCTGCTCCAAATATGCTTCTTTTTGTAATCGTTCTTCGTCGTTCACCATCTTCTCGAGATCTGCTTCTATCGTCTTTCACCATCTCCAGATTTGAGTCTTTCTTTTGAAACCCATGTTGGTGCTGATGGGGGCTAGAAGCAATCTAGGTCAAAAAAGGAGAAGATAACGAAAAGAAAAGGATAATTACCAAAATGAAATATTAATTTAGTTACCAAAATTAAAATTAAAAAAAGACGTATTATAATCTAATTACTAAAACTAAAAACAAATTTATGGAAATAATAGTAATGTATATATTTTTTATATTTAATATATATATATATAGGGAAATGTTCAATAGAGAAGTCCAAATATTTAGAGAAATATAGAAGTGATCTTGGCCATTTATTCGGTCAAGATCGGCGGCTTTGACCGAGAAGCAGCGAATAATTACTCGCGTGGTCTGCACAAGATAGAGGGGTAGTTTCGTAAAAAATACACGGGCTGAGTTCATATATGAATCTGTGTGATTCACATATGAACTATACGTTCATATATGAACCTTTGTAATTCACATATTTTTAACTAATTCATATATGAACCTTTGTGATTCATATATGAATCAGTTAATTTGTTCATATGAGAAGTAGTTAAAAGAATTTCATATATGAATCACAAAGATTCATATATGAACACAAAGGTTCATATATGAATTAGTTAAAAAAATTCATATATGAATCACAAAGGTTCATATATGAATACAAAGATTCATATATGAATCAATTAATTGGTTCAACAGATTCATATATGAACCTACAGTTAATTAGTTTTATATATGAAACACAAATGTTCATATATGAATCACAAGATTCATATATGAATTAGTTATAAAGAGTTTATATGTGAATTACAAAGGTTCATATATGAACGTATAGTTCATATATGAACGTATAGTTCATATATGAACTCAGCCCGTGTTTTTTGTAAAAGTTACGAAATTGCCCTTCTATTTTTGGAACAGCCGCAACTTTTGACCAGTCAAAGCCGCAACTTTTGACCAATTATAACCGATCTTGACCGAATAAATGGCCAATATCACTTCTATATTTCTCTAAATATTTGAACTTCTCTATTGAACCTAAGGCTATATATATATATATATATATATATATATATATATATTAAAGAAAGGGTATTTTTGTCAATTTTCATTAATCCATTCCAATTCCTTTGTAAACCAAATAGACAGATTCTAATTCATTTAACAGATTACATTCCATTTCCTGTCAACCAAACACTTGGTCAAACTTGATAACATTCCATTCCAATTCCCTTCAGATTTCAATTCCTTTGACAGATTCCATTCCATCAGAAATCATTCTGCGAACCAAACGCACCCTAAGTATCGACAGGACTGAATCTCTTATCTGTAAGTATCAACTCATTGTTAATCCAACTTGGCCCTTTTCTTTTTCTGCTTAAGTTTGATAAACATAAATACCCTTAAAAGAAAACTCATAAATATAATACGAATGTGACTTTACTTGATGTCTATTAACATTAATGACTTGGAATCATGCATGTGAGATTAGGGGTGTTATTCTGTAAGGAAAAGAAGATAAAGAAAGAAAGAAAGAAAGAAATCTGATGGAGAAGTGCAGGGTCTGTGGTTGTTGGTTAGGGTTGAGGAAAAAGAAACTAGACACAAGAGACATTCATGTCAAAGGAAAATAGAGAAGAGGAGACAAGAAAAGTATCTGGATATTGTCAGTATTCAATGTTCTGGAAAATTGTTTGTAAAATGACTTAGGGATCGTTTACCAAATACTTACCGTGTGTCACTTACATTCCGGACGAGGACCTAGAATCTTACCCCATAGCAAGCAAGGACCTAACATTAGAAAATATATATACATATTTCCTATTTTCCACCTATTATAATTGTTATTATAATTAGTACAACCATAGGTTGTGGTTTGCACGTCACAAGTAGTTCCCATCCACTTCGTTTACAGGTCAATGCCCTTCTTTATATATATATATATATATATACACGTACATATGCAACTTATATTACTCGTCTTCATTACATAAATTTTAATTATTTTGTGTAAAAAAAAGGACGGCCGTGATGAAGATGATCTGGTCAACAATGTTGCTTGTTGCCGTTGTGGCGGTGATAATACGTGTTGGGGAATGTTGGGAGGAGGCCGCCGGTGGTGGCGAAGTAATACGTGTTGGCGGCAAAGTGCTTTGTCAGGATTGCACCGAGGGGTGGAATGAATGGGTCAGCGGCCATAAACCTATCAAAGGTACACATGCATCTCTACCTGCTTAGCTTATGTTTTATTTTACCAAAATGTCTGAATTATTTTGTTGGTTTTAGGTTGTAGGGTTTCCGTGACATGTATGGACGACAGAAAAAGGATAATTTACTACGGAAGAGACGAGACTGATTCAGCTGGTGAGTTTGAGGTCACCATAAACAAATACATCCATGGAAAGCAGATAAAGCCCGAAGCTTGTTTCACAAGGCTCGTTTCTTCGCCTGACCCTATTTGCAACATCCCCACTAATTTTGGCGGAGGCAAGACCGGAGTGAAGCTTGGCCGCCCAACCATGGTGTATCGAGACATGATCAAACACGTCCTAGGCCCATTCTATTACACCACACCTATGTGTGACGAACCAGATGCTAATGATAATGACAATGACAATGATAATTCTTACGATAAAGAAAAAAACTACTGATGCTCTATTTTTTTTATTACATGAACGTTCTCGTTTTTACTGATTGTTTTTTGTATGGGGAACTTCTATAACTTCAAGGAAAATTCTCTATTTTCGTTATTGTTGTTCCGGGGGTGTTTGGGATTGCTTATTTAAAACAACTTATGCTTATTTTTAAAAGTGCTTATCAACTTATGTCGTGCTAAAAAGGAGTTTAGGGTTTAAATGTAATTTGGATAAATAAGTTATAAGCAGTTTCAAATAAGTTAGAATGAATTAACTTATCAAAAACAACTTATTTGTGGTAGGAAAAAATCATAAACACTTTTCTTTTTTTCAATCCAAACACTAAAAGTAGCTTATTTGCGGTGAGGAAAAGCAATAAGCAAATAAGTCAAAAAATAAGCAATCCCAAACACCCCCCAGTGTTCTATAACTTTTAATATATCAGTGATTTATATTAGTGTTTCTCTTTCACTAACATTCTATTAAGAGTTTTACTTGAATAGTAATATAGAATTTTGTACGTGTATTTGTATTTTGTATCAGAGAGTGAGGCTTAATCATTTGAGAACTTCAAAATTTGTGAGATCTATGAGAGCTTCTACCAAACAATTTTGTTTTATATGATTTTTTTCTCGTGTAAGGGTAATATTTAATGTATTGATTAACATATATTCGTTTAACAATAGATTGTTTCATATGTAATTGTTTCACGACGTGAAACTTTTTTATATGTACTTTTTATTTTACAAACACATAAAAAATGTGCACATTGTAAACCAAGTAAATGTGAAACAAATATATGTTAATTAATATTCTAAATCCTAGTCTTAGATGATCAAAATCATATTAAATAGCACATGATACATTAATTCTCAAGGTTATCACAATTTCATACGTTTTCAGAAGAACGTCCCCGAGAGATACACAAAAAAACCCAAATCTTGACGTAGGCCTGAGCCTGACCCAAAAAAGCTTGGGCCTAGTTAGCACGAAGCGTGGTCCAGGCCAGGCCGAAATTTTGGGGGCAAGCCCGGCCCAGACTAAAAAACCCCAACATGGAAAAGCCCAATTAAGCACGAAAAAACCTGAAAATCCCGATCAAGCCCTTTTCAAATTCAACCTTGCCCGCCCGTCCTGGTCCAGGCCTAAAAAAGCCCAACCTTTTTTTTCTCACTGAAAACGAGCTTGAAAGACCCCAGTCAGCCCCGCAAAACCCGGGCCTTGTGCCTCTGTATCCTCGAAACAAGTCATTTATTTTGGAACCATCTGAAATGGGTCCAATTTGCTGGGAAACAAAAACACCAGGAGCCACACAAAATTTTGGAATAGCATCATCTGAACCAAACAGATACTTCTAAAACCAGTTTTAAGTCCTCAGCCACCAAAATCATATGGCTGCAAGAACAGCAATACCCTCTCCATCACTGTCTCTCCTGCCAGGAAGAGGCGGAACCACCACCACCACCACCGTCTCTTGCCGGAAACCCACCACTCGAATTGGTGGCAGAAGCGTTGTGCGGGTTTATGCAGCAGTTGGAGGAAAGGCAGAGAGCACCACCAGGAGTTGATACCAGAATTCATTGGGAGAACGAGGATGAAGGATGGGTTGGTGGCGGCAACATCACCTGGAAACCAGAAGACGAGGAAGAAGAGCAGACAAACAACTTGCTTGGGGAAAGAGTCTCTGAATTACTCAATAATTCTACAGATTCTCATTACCAGTTAGTATTCTCTATTCTCTCATGCACACACAATAGTGACGGACATACAAATATGCGACACCTTTTTAATGTCGCAAAAGACATTTGTCCATTTGCTTTTGAAACAACTTTCAAAACAACATGATCCCAAGCGACGGAAAAGGTGTCACAAATAGTGAGAATGATATGTATAAAATCAGATTTATAAAACATTTGATATGTTTAAATCTTCAGACCGTCTTTATTAGACCAAAATTATTTAATATCAAGGTGTTGTGTTATTTGGAGAACTTAAAGACTATTTCCAATTGTTAAAGTTTTTTAAAAAATATAGTAAAAAAATTAAAATCTCTAAAAAAATTGCATCCAATTCCAACAGTTATTCTATTTTAGCAACTTTAGTATTAATTATCTTATTAAAAAGAGAAAGAAATGAGATAAAAGGTTGACCTTTAAAGGAAACAAAAGCCAAAAAGAACAAAGAAAAAAAGAGCGATTCTCGGGGAGGAACACGATATGTAGCTAACAGATAAGAATCAGTTCCACTTTCAAGGGCTTTCGTCCATCTATCTCCGGATGCAAGCATTAATCTTGAATGGTGCAGTTATCATATCTCTTAGGAGGCACTACCTTCCTTCTTGATCGATGGTCCCCATTAGCATTAGTGTTAATTAGCAGCTGCTTTTATTTAATTTATATAATTATATTATTAAAATATTCAATATATGAAAAGTTGGGAGATTAAAAGTTTGTTTTTGGAGTTTTTGAGGGTACTAATTAGTTTTTTTTAGGGGGGAGGGAACTATCTATTTAGAGTTTGTTAGACAACCTAGGGGGGGTAAGGTTGTATTTAAAACTTTTACTTTCAAAAATTCTTTTATAAAAATATCTTAATAATGTAAATACAACAGAGTATATGAAAACACAACAGATACGTATAAATACAGGATAGTATAAATATAGTAAATAAAGCAGAGTATAAATGCAATGAATATACAATAATTATATAAACAGATATAATTAAATGCACAGCGGAAATATAAAGAGATAAGGGATAGAGATACTTGACACGGAGATTTAGTGATTTACCACAACTTGGTAAACCACCAGTCGAGACACTTCCCGACACGATCCAATAAACGTATTCTTTACGGTAGAATACAAACCAAATACAAAGGAAAGCAATAGGCTCTCAAGCTTTAGCTTATCGAGATATACAGGATCACACACCCGTTATTCAAACACTTACAAGAGGAGTATAACTCACAATGGTAATCACTCTTGTATAATATTTATCACTTGGATATTTTATAAAAACGTTTTATAAAATAAATATGTAGTGATAATATGTAGTATGGAATATTAGTTGGGAGAGATCAGATGGATAGATGGCAGTGTGTTGTTGATCTGTTATTTTATTCTTCTCCACCATCGCATGCATTATATAGCAACTCTTCCAACGGAAACAATGCATCCGCGGTATACCGCCAAAAGCACGCGGTATACCGTGCAGTAATAAAAGTACTTTTGCAGAAGATAAAGTCAACCCTGCAAAACAAACGTAAACTTGTACCCGCGGTATACCTGCTAAACACCGCGGTATACCGCCCAGACAAAAGTACGACCAATCAATCAGAGATCTACAGTAAGCCGCCGCGGTATACCTGCTGAACCTCGCGGTATACCTGCGTCAGAAAAGGACAGTTTCTCAAAAACCTTATTTAATTAAAATCATTTAAGGTTTTTAGAAATATCCAAGTGGTATATTATTTTAGGGTGTTTATCATTATAAATTATAAACACTAATGACAACGTAAATCTTCCGTCTTGAACTCTTCAGATAAAATCTTCGTGTTCTTCAAGAACTGTACACTTGGATTGGATTGTTAGATAAACAGTAATACGGTGTGTTTGTAATCATCAAAATAAATATATATAAATATATAGAGATGTGGTACACTTGCACCAACAGAGTTTTCTCTCAATTTAGAAATTTTTACAAGCTCTCATCTTTTATCTATTTTAACATAAAGGATGCCATAGCTGTTGTAGCAACAAAAATCCAACTTTTTTCCATTTTAGCAATAAAGTTTCCTATTAAAAAAATTTAAGACATTTTTTAAAAGTGTTCAACGAACACGTCTTTTTATTTGATATCTGTTTTCAAATAATGTTAAAAAACTAATATGACACCTTAATTTTAAAAAAATGAACTAAATTTTTTGATAAGACGGTCAAAATGTGTTCTATAAATTTATTGTAACACGTTTACATTGAACACACAATTGTTTTGTTTATAAACATAAATCCTATAAAACAGTTGAGTAAAATTATAGACATATCTGATGTTGTAATAAATAGATTTTTATCTAATGATATTTCAATGGGTATGGCTCATTTGGGGCCGTTACACTGTTAGGCCCGAACCATATATAATTATATATTATGCCCCACTTTGGTTCATATAATCAAAAGAGCTGCGTGATGAGCTGAGCTTGACCTAGGTTCGTTAACCTTCTAGACCAAATTTCTTGCAACGCCTACATTTAGCTATGCTCCGGAGCATCACATAGTAAGGGCTGTTTGTTTACCTTTTAGCTATGCTCCGGAGCATCACATAGTAAGGGCTGTTTGTTTACCTTTTAGTAGTTCCATTAAGTGGCACCCTCCTAAGAGGTGAATCTTGTTTGGCAAAAAAACAGTCTGTCTCTTAATGGTTTTAAAACCTTCTGAATGATTTTGTATCTTGGGTCTTCCTTAAACATTCAACGTTCTAATTTCATTTTAAACAATTACCAAGTAACCATATTTTATTTTACACTATATCATAAGAGTCTCTTAATCTGACCACTTAATCATTCTTCACCAAACCATTAGCAACTATCAAAAATCCCCTAAATCTTTATTGTTATTTTTGAAAAATAGAATATTAGGATGTGTTTACTAACAACTTAATGGGCTTATTGGAGTTTCTAGCTTATTCGCACAACCCAAAAATATGTTTACTTCGGGCTAATTCGCACAGATTATAACTTATTTGCACAGACGGGCTTGGGCTGCTGTCCACGTTAAGCCAGAAAAAAGACACAGCATGCCCTCATTCTTTCTCTAACCCTAGGCGCTTCAAAGATCTGCTTCAAGGTCGTCTTCTCCACAGGGATTTCTGCTTCAAGGTCGTCTTCTCCACAGGTTCGATTTCTATGGAGGATCTTCATGGATCTTCTGGACGATTTTTCATGGATCTTCAATTTCATCTTCTTGATTGTTCATCTTTGATTCCAAATCACAAAACGGAAAAAATGGCATCCACTTCACTTCCATAACACACCTATAAATTCAGTCCCGATATCTCTCCATTTCAAATCACAAAACGGAAAAAATGGCATCCCACTCGCCGGAAACTACCAGTGAAGATGAACAACCTGAAAGCTAGACGATTTCTTTGACGATTATGGAAGCCAAGATGCACCATGGATCTGTAGGCTAGACGATTTCCATGGAAGATTTTGGAATCGAAGATGCACAATCTCGAATGGAATCAGCATCATCTTGTATAACAGTGAAATGAAGCATCATCTTATATATTTATTAAATATATTATATATTTTAAAAATGTTTTTTTTTTGTGTACTGCTTGAATCTTAACCCTACTTCCAATTCCATCGACATTCGACCATCCTCCACAGACACGACCACCTCCAATCGGCCAATCGGCCAATCCGCCTCCACCTCCGACCTCCGCCTCCGCCTCCACCGTCGGCGACTCAAATTCCGCCTCCACCTCCGGCCATCGCCATAGTCGCTTCCACAGTCTCTTCATCTCTTGTAAGTTGTACTAAATTAAAAAAATACTTGCCTATTTGGTCTTTAATTTCAACATCTTAGTAGTCAACCAAAAACAAGCAACAAATTAAAAATACGATGACTTCCTTCAGGCTTCAACACAACATCCAATCAACTCAACTAGGTTTAGATGTTTGACAAAGTGCCTTTACAGCTACTTTTTTTTTTGGGAAGGGTATCACAGGCACAGCCCGGACCCTTTACAGCTACTTGTTTTCCATCCTTGAGGATTCCCTAAAATTTTAATATCTGAATACCAGAGTGCATATGAAGTATTTCTATTTTCTGTTTATATATTTTTGTAATGTAAACATAGTTGTGATACTAATTCAATACGGTCATAGGTGTAAATGACTGGATCTTTACCCCTAAATTGGAACTTTCACCAACTATGAACTATAATCATGAGACATTAATAAAAGCATTCATAACTTTTTTGCTGGTTTATTGTCCATAATGGATTGTATTGAAAATGATGGGATTTTGTAGGTGAAATTCTACTAGTACCTTTTTGAGAAATCTAGACAAATATACAAAGTAAGCAAGCAGTCGAAGAACTATGAGTTAAGTTTTACAAGTTTCTACTAAGAGTCCACTAAAATTATCAAAGATAAATAAGTTAGCAGCAAGGAGTGTGATAATGGGCAGATCTCAAAATTTCAGCTCCTGCGTCTTATAAATGAGATGTTATGAACTCTGATTATTAAAATCCATAAATGAGATATTAAAAGATCTGAAGAATAAATGTCCATTGTAGAAAGCAGTTGACGAATTAGGTATTTGTAAGCCTTTCTAAGGCTTAGACATTAATAACAATTTCTTTCAACTCAACAATGGCAGGTTCTTAGGGGTACCAGCTGAAGCCGACTTGGAAGAAATCAAGGCGGCTATCAAAAGAGTACCATCCAGACACACCACCTCTCTACCACTCAAGGCAGCCTCTGAAATGTTTATGAAAGCCTAACAATTTCTCAATTCTCATCCATCCGCCGCGTACGCCGTCTTTCTCAATTCTCATCCCGTCCTCCGCCGTGTACACCGTCTTTCTCAATTCTCATCCGTTATTGCCGTCCTTCGCCGCCGTGTTCAGTGTTCCAAAGGTATGAACTATATGACTGTTCTTTGTGCATGTAATTTATTCATCTATCTTCTAATTACCTTTTTCTTTTCATTGATCTGGGGACCAATCGGAGATAGGGTTTTTTGTTGGGTTCTGATTCTTCCGATCCGTCTTTTGAGTCGATCAAAACCCTAGCCCATATATCCCTATCATTCGGTCACAGGGACCAAGACTCGTTTACGACTATTGGTTCTGCATATCAAGACCAGATTCTCTGCCGGAAGAATCACCGGACCAGATTCACAACACAAGGTAATGAATCCATCTTTAAAGTTCTTTTAATCTGTATATGCATTAGGATTATGATGTGTAACTTCCTCCCTTTCTTGGAGTGTTTCCTGCAATTTTTTACCAATACATCACAACCCAAGATTAATCTTTTGTTTTTTTTTTAATTTTGCAAGAATTCACTTGAGTAAACAACACTGTTTCCTTTATTTTAAAGAGTTGTTAGAGGTCCATAAAGTTTGTTATAAGTTTGTAATGTAATATGTACAAAGCATAAAAAGATTGCAATTGCTCAACCTAAAAGAATAATGGCTATTTTTTTACTGAATACCTCTTTCCTCTCAGTTTGATACGAGTAACAATTGTTAGCACCGCGACCACCCTCATGGCCAACAAAGAAGAGTGTTCCTCATGTGACTGCCACATATGCCATTGCAACTGCCATGTATACTATAACCGCAACTCCCTTGTGGTTATAAGTATGAGCCCGATGATTTAGATTTGGTGGAAACATACTTGATACCGCAGCTTATGGGTCATGGTTTACCACCTGTACACCAGAGTATGGACTCAAAATGTTTATGAGTTTGCACCCAGCCATTAAATTTCTGATATTTAAATTTTATGATTTTAGCTTGATGATATATTGTTGGTTTTTTTTAATTGTAAAATGAATTACATGCAGTCAACTGGCCAGGGGTTGCCAGAAACCGCTTTTTTTCCTCATTAATCACTGCATCTTTCTGAATGGACACCCTCTCACGCAAGCTGAAAAAAAGCCACCACTGGCCAGTTGACTGCATGTAATTCATTTTACAATTAAAAAAAACCAACAATATATCACCAAACTAAAATCATAAAATTTAAATATCAGAAATTTACTGCAAACTCATAAACATTTTGAGTCCATACTCGGTGTACAGGTGGTAAACCATGACCCATAAGCTGCGGTATCAAGTATGTTTCCACCAAATCTAAATCATCGGGCTCATACTTATAACCACAAGGAAGGGAGTTGCGGTTATAGTATACATGACAGTGGCAATAGCATCCGTGGCAGTCACATGAGGAACACTCTTCTTCGTTGGCCATGAGGGTGGTCGTGGTGCTAACAATTGTTACTCGTATCAAACTGAGAGGAAAGAGGTATTCAGTAAAAAAAATAGCCATTATTCTTTTAGGTTGAGCAATTGCAATCTTTTTATGCTTTGTACATATTACATTACAGACTTATAACAAACTTTATGGACCTCTAACAACTCTTTAAAATAAAGGAAACAGTGTTGTTTACTCAAGTGAATTCTTGCAAAATTAAAAAAAAACAAAAGATTAATCTTGGGTTGTGATGTATTGGTAAAAAATTGCAGGAAACACTCCAAGAAAGGGAGGAAGTTACACATCATAATCCTAATGAATATACAGATTAAAAGAACTTTAAAGATGGATTCATTACCTTGTGTTGTGAATCTGGTCCGGTGATTCTTCCGGCAGAGAATCTGGTCTTGATATGCAGAACCAATAGTCGTAAACGAGTCTTGGTCCCCTGTGACCGAATGATAGAGATATATGGGCTAGGGTTTTGATCGACTCAAAAGACGGATCGGAAGAATCAGAACCCAACAAAAAACCCTATCTCCGATTGGTCCCCAGATCAATGAAAAGAAAAAGGTAATTAGAAGATAGATGAATAAATTACATGCACAAAGAACAGTCATATAGTTCATACCTTTGGAACACGGCGGCGGAGGACGGCAATAACGGATGAGAATTGAGAAAGACGGTGTACACGGCGGAGGACGAGATGAGAATTGAGAAAGGCGGATGGATGAGAATTGAGAAATTGTTGGGCTTAGTGGCTGTTTACTTTTGACATAATGAGCTTAATAACTGAATCGGCTTATTTGCACATACATTTTGGGATGTTTACATGTGGCTTAATGAAAAAATTAGCTGGCTTATTCGCACAGCACAAATTGCTATGTTGTCCAGATTCAGACGGTCAAATGACATCTCCTACCCTTTTGAAAATGCAACATGATCATCTCTCTCCACCTTTTATCCTCCACAATCTGAGATCTGGATCATTTGTTCATGGAGATTTAAGTGCAATTTTTTTTTTCTAATGAGTAAATCAAGAAGCACCCACAAGATGTTCTGATGACAAACACCCTAATATCATCGAACACAAACCACTCAAGGACAGATACATACTCTGTCTCAATCGGGGAGAGACTGGTCGAATCTTGAGCCGAAACCTAGCATGACCAGAGGCATTATACCACTCAAGAACAAGGAGGAAGTATCGGTTGGCGATGGTAGGAGAATTTGGAGATGTTCCTTACCTGAATTTGGAGATGTTCCTTACCTGGCATGTGACCGAGATCTGTCAAGTGGGTTTTTGGAGCCATGAAATTCTTCTGTTTAGTGTTCTGACATTGAATTCCTTGTCTAGGGAAGAGACCGGACTGTGAGGATGAGGATGGAATCAATAGAAGGTGATTTGATTATTTGAAGGAAGATAAATTCGATGATGAACAAGCGTTGGGATGAGTGTGATTTATAAAATATCTTTTCTTTTACAATAATTATATGTAAAATAAACAATATCCAGACCCAATTTCATTAGGCTTAAAAAAACAAACAATTCATGGTAAGAGGTAAATCGGTCATTTTATCCAAACAGACAAGTTTATTGAGACAAATTTATCCATATAGGGCTTAACAAAAAATTTGGTGAACAGCCCCTTACATGCAAAAAAAAAAAAAAAAAACATATGAAATAACACATGATACACTAGTTCTCAAGGTTATCACAGTTTCATAGGTCCCTAGAAGAATCCCCGGAGAGATGCACAAAAACCTCAATCTTGATGTAGACCTGAGTCCACCCAAAAAAGCTCAGACCTAGTTAGCCCAAAGCGTGGTCCGGTCCAAAATTTTCAGGGCAAGCCCGGCCCTGGCTTGAAAAAGCCCAACATTTTTTTCTTACCGAAAACAGGCTTGAAAGACCCAGTCAGCCCCGGAAAAACCAGGCCTTGTTCATCTGTACTTTGTATCCTCTAAAACAAGTAATTTTTATTTTTGGAACCATCTGAAATGGGTCCAATTTGCTGGGAAACAAAAACACCAGGAGCCACACAAAATTTTGGAATAGCATCATCTGAACCAAACAGATACTTCTAAAACCAGTTTTAAGTCCTCAGCCACCAAAATCATATGGCTGCAAGAACAGCAATACCCTCTCCATCACTGTCTCTCCTGCCAGGAAGAGGCGGAACCACCACCACCACCACCACCGTCTCTTGCCGGAAACCCACCACTCGAATTGGTGGCAGAAGTGTTCTACAGGTTTATGCAGCAGTTGGAGGTGGAGGAGAAAGGCAGAGAGCACCACCAGGAGTTGATACCAGAATTCATTGGGAGAACGAGGATGAAGGATGGGTTGGCGGCGGCAGCAACACCACCGGGAAAGCTGAAGAAGAGGAAGAAGATCAGACAAACAACTTGCTTGGGGAAAGATTCTCTGAACTACTCAATAATTCTACAGATTCTCATTACCAGTTAGCATTCTCTATTCTCACACTCACACGCACTAGCGACGGAAATCCAACTACTAGACTCACCCTTTTGGTGTCGCAAAAGCTTTGTTCATATGCTTTTGAAACAAATTTCAAAACGACGATCACAAGCAACGGAAAGGGTGTCACAAATAGTGACAATGATCTAGAGCGAGATTCGCAAAGTATTTAAACCAGCTTTATTAAACATTGGATATGCTTAAATGTCTAGACCAAACAATTTTACGTCTTATATTAATATATTACAATAGAATCTTTTAATGTATTTGGACATCTTAACAAGTATTTTATGACACTTTAGCAATAAAGTTTGAAATTTATCTTTTTATAGGAAATTTTTTAAAAAATGTTCGTCAAACACATATTTTTATAGGATATTTGTTTTCAAA
This sequence comes from Saussurea involucrata, assembly GCA_033807775.1. Classification (NCBI taxonomy): domain Eukaryota; kingdom Viridiplantae; phylum Streptophyta; class Magnoliopsida; order Asterales; family Asteraceae; genus Saussurea; species Saussurea involucrata. The sequence goes on along the minus strand of CM066321.1, from coordinate 113,263,182 downwards.
TAATGTTCAAAAAAATATTAAATTTGTTAGGACAGTAAAGAAAGAAAGGGAGTTAGACAAAAAGAGAAGAATCTTGGACGCCCTGACTGTCAGTTGTTGGTTCTCTCCATCTCTCCAAAACTTTCCCCGGGTTTCTTATGAACAACAACTATATAAAAGCAATAAATCGGTAAAGGCACAGGCTTGTTCTTGCTGCTTCAAGTCAACTTATTGTAACACTTTTATATAAGAAACTTAAGCCCTATAAAACAATTAATTAAGATATTTAGACATATTTGAAGTCTTATAGAATGTATTTTGTTCTAGTGATATTTCAATGGGCCTGGCTCATTTAGGCTCGTTAAACTATCACTTGTCAGGCCCGAACCTAAATGAGTTAGAGTTAACGTGAGAAGTGTGAGAAATTATTATCAACCGTTGGATGCACATTAGGATGAAATGCACCGAGATAAGATGCACTGAGATGTACCATATCAAATTCCTTAAAAATCGCAATTCATGTGTGGATTTGAGATTACAAGTGATCAAGGATTCGGATCCGCTTCTCACATTTATCATGTTAACTCAACTTCTCGTACGATTCTTCGTCTTGTTATTTATGGGAAAATAGAATATTAGACAGTAATAAGCAAGTCCTTCAACTCAACAATGCAGGTTCTTAGGGGTGCCAGCTGAAGCCGACTTGGAAGAAATCAAGGCGGCTTACCGCCGGCTATCGAAAGAGTACCATCCCGACACTACCTCTCTACCACTCAAGGCAGCCTCCGAAATGTTTATGAAACTAAGAGAGGTTTACGACGTGTTGAGCAACTCGGAGAAGCGAAGGTTTTACGATTGGACCTTGGCTCAGGAAGCCGCAAGCCGTGAAGCCGAGAAAATGAGGGTTAAGTTGGAAGATCCCTACATGAAAGATATAGAAAATTGGGAGTCGGTCCCAGACATGGTTGATCGGCTTGGAGGAAGGAACATGGAGCTGAGTGACCAAGCCAAGTCGGCTCTTACCTTTGATATTTTCATAATTATTTTTTCAATTTGTTGCATCATTTACGTGGTTGTGTTCAAGGAACCTTATTACTAGTTATGTGTATACAAAAACGAATAGTTGACTTTTTAAGGTCAAACATAGTAATTTTTATACTTTGGAATTGATATATACATCATAAAGTTTGAAACCAATGTTTCTCTATTTTTCGTATGTTTGTTGTTAAGCGTAATATGGTCGATTATATAATTTGAAAGAAAAAGATCAACAATAATGTGTTCGTGTTATCTAGTATCTTACTATAACCGTTGCTTGTTTGCACACGCTCACACATTTAGGGGTTGGTTACCCAATGCTTACTCGGTAAGCGCTTACCGGTAAGAATCTAACACTTTCAGTTAACTTACTGTGTAAGATTTTAACCATTAAAATGACATCGTATGCAACATTTCTATCCGGTAAGCACTTACAAGGTAAGAGTCTGACACTTATCGGGCGACACTCTCGGTCCTTGTCATTGCTCTTACCAGGTATGAATCTTTGTCACGTTCATCCATAAGGTAAAGTGACCGGATAAGCATTTAGTAAATGACCCCCCTTAGTCTGCTCTCTTGTTTCTTTAAATGTTTGTTTTACAACAGTCTCGGGTTTTCATGAAAACAATCCCTCTACCCACCGAGAAATGTTAGCATGCATCCTACCCCTAGACCCTATCTTTACATATGATCTACTGGGTTCTTTTGGTTTCGTTACACCATTTGGCATAACAAACACACCTAATTGTGAACCTTTGTATACCAAACCACAGTCATTTGATCATAAGCTGCAAAAAGTTAACCATTTGGTAGCACAAACATGGTATAGCTATAGCTTAAGGTAATATGCTATATATATACAGAAAATCATGAAATAGGTTTCAAGGTCTGATAAGTATAGCAGGCAAGAAAGAAGTAACCCTTTGGAGAATTCAAGAAAACACACATGATTTTTAACCAGCCAAAGACATGTTGGTTGCTAAACGGGTAAGGGCGCGTTTATGGTACGAATTGCGCAGCTTCTTGTACTTTTGCACGAAAGCTGTCAGATCAATCTCTCGATCCAGAAGCTGTTGGTGGAGAGCTTCTGATTCCTCTTCTGTTGTATGCATTGCCTCAGCAAAACGATCATAACCATTATAACTAAAACCAAAAGAACCCGGTTAATAAATGTAGGGTCTGGGTTAATAAGGGGAAATTGACCAAAATAACCATTTCACCATCCCATCTTCAACTTTTAACCATCCAACTTAACTTTTTACAAAAATAACCAGAATCCCGCAAGTCTGACACCGCAAGGCTTGCGGTGTCAGCTTTTTCTGACAAAACGCAAAAAAAAAATTATTTTTTTAAAAAATGACAATCCCGCAAGCCGCCGCAAGGCTTGCGGTTTTGTCATTTTTTTTAAAAAAATATTTTTTTTTTCGTTTTGTCAGAAAAAGCCGACACCGCAAGCCTTGCGGTGTCAGGCTTGCGGGATTCTGTTTATTTTTGTAAAAAGTTAATATGTGTGGTTAAAAGTTGAAGATTGGATGGTGAAATGGTTATTTTGGTCAATTTCCCGTTAATAAGTGTAGGGTCAGCCCGACGCTTTAAAACGTCCCTTTAATCATCCCATAACCCTTAAACTCCATATCATACTTTAAAACGTCCAAAATAATTATTTGTCTCCAAAACGACGTTTTAAAATCACATTGTTAAATCGTTAAATTACGTAAACTATTTAACGTTCATTCTCCCCTTAGGAACGATTAATTAATAATATTAATTAACGTCCTAATAATTCAATCACGATACTCTTCGTCCTTCGATAATTAATTACAGAATTTTCTAGAAATTATTAATTAATTCATATTTCTAATTAGTTAATATATTAAATGAAATAAAATAAAATAAATTTATTATATTACCTAATTAAATATTTTTCCTAATCTTAATAATCAATTATCAAGTTCTTGGGCTCCATAATACTAGTCCATTTAGCCGCACATGCAGGCCCCGCAACAATTAAATATTAGAGTAAACTAAGATTTTCATCCTTATGGTTTAATGTTTATAACGATTTTCGTCGCTATTCTTTAAAAAACTGTTTTTTTGTTCTTATGGTTTGTACTTTGTTTCTTTTTTCGTCCCTCATACTAACTCTGTCAAATTAGGGATAAAATGGTCTTTTTACTATTTTATTTATTTTTCATTAAAAACTTAACAAAAATATATTTTATAATCTACATTATTTTAATATCTCTCTCTTCCCATATATATATAAGGTCCACTTCTTTTGTTAACCGTCTAATTAATGTTAACCATGTTAATTTTTTTGGACCAATAGGAATCAAGATAGGTTACTGGTTTGTTAGGGTAGTTTAGAAATTTCAGAATTTTAATTATTTATGGGTTATTTAGTTTCCTAATTTCATGCACAAGATATTTTTGGTAGTTATTAATGATAATCTTAATCTTCTAAAACCCATTTTCATTTTTGGTAATAATTAATGATAATCTTAATCATCTAAAACCCATTATCAAACATAATCTTCATCTTCACGTTCCAGATATTCTTTTCACGTTTTTTTTGCATAGATGCACGATTTCAAACTACATATATGCACATCATACAATTGCATATATGCACATATTAATACTGCATACATGCATACCTTAGAACTGCATACATACACATAAGAGAATTGCATATATGCACATCAGTTGAATATATGAAGATAAAAAGTGCATATATGCACAACTATAAATTTGTGTAAAGCTGCATATATGCACAACCATAAATCTATGTAAAATTGCATATATGCACAACCATAACTATGTGTAAACCATAATCTATGTAAAATTGCATACATGCACAACCATAAATCTGTGTAAACCATAAATATATGTAAAATTGCATACATGCACAACCATAATTCTGTGTAAACCATAAATCTATGTAAACTTGCATATATGCACAACCATAAATTTGTGTAAACCTGCATATATGCACATAAACAAAATAGCGTGTATCCATAAGAATAATCAAACCAACATGACAAATAATCATATGCACATCAGTTGCATATATGAAGATCAAAAAAGTGCATATATGCATTTAAAACTGCATATATGCACATCATAGAATTGCATATATGCACTTCTTAGAATTGCATATATGCACTTCAAGAACCATCCAACGGCTCAACCTAATTACTCTCCTCCTTCATCCCTTCTTCCTCCTCCTCCAACCTCACTCTCGATTATTATCCATAATCAAATCTACTAAACAATGAACAAACAAATTCAACAAAAAAACCACTTTCATTTTCACTAGAAATCACAACAAAAGGAAAACGATTTCACATGAATATTAACAAGAAGAACTAGCAGTAAGAACATTAAAAACCTACTTAAATTTCAGTGTTAATACTAGAACCCTAAAATTCCTGAAAAGCAGATCCAATTTCATCCTTGCCTTTACTCTTTTTACTTGGAAGCAGATTTTGATGAATCTTCGGCAACACTCCACCGTTCCTCACAGCTAATTGAATGTGTCTTGGACTTATCCTGTTCTTCTTGTTGTCCCTTGCAGCATTTCTAGCAAGCTCCAAAACCTAAATCAATTACAGAAATCAATAAGACAGAACAATGGAAAAAATGAAATTTAATTTGAAACATGAAGATTCCCTAAATCATTTGCAATCGTCGATCCTGATTATATCCTTCAATCGGTAAACTTTCCGTTTAATCTGCAATTGTCGCATACATTCAAAAGCGAACCGAAACCCATGTTCAAACACATAAACAAAATTGAAACTCAGTTCAAACCCATAAAAGAAATTGAAACACTGGTTCAAACTCATAAACGAAATCGAAACACATGTTCAAAACCCAAATCGAATCCAAACTGTTTGTGAGATGCAAACAAAAGAGACGCCCTGCAACTACCTCTCGAGAGCAACCTGTTGATTTTTGCCCACTGATTTGTTTGGTTGATTTTCTTTTGAATCGAGATTGGAGAGAGAGTACGTGTTTGGTATTTTTGTTTCTAAATCAATTAGATATGAGTTATCAGGTCCTTAAATGTAGCGATTGGGTTAATTGTTTCCTTATCTGATAGTTACCCAGATTTTTTAAATGACAATAATAACCCTATGCATATATGCTACAAATGAAATCAGCCGTGTGTTTATTTTAATTATGAATTAAAAATGTTTTTAATCTTAGCCATTGATTTTGATGATTAATGGTCCAGATTAGTTAATAAAGTTAACGCTAAATGACTGGTTAACAAAAGAAGGGTCCTCTCTCTCTCTCTCTCTCTATATATATATATATATATATATATGAACGTGTATAGATATACCTCATCTTACCATCTTGGTGAGTTGACTGATTTCTCCTTCCGGCGATCACCATCGTCGGCCACCGACCAGACAACGCCTCCTTCCTTCTCTCCTCCATTCGGTGAACACCATCACCACGTCGTCACTTTCCCTTCCACTCTGCACCACAAATCTCAATACCTTCCCCACGCCTCTTTTTCCCAAACCTGCAACCCCTCAATGAGATGATGGCGCTGGGGATGATGATGGTGGATGGATTTGGAAATTTTATGCCTAGCCCATTCCTATAACAACAACAATACAATACATTTGGTAAAGGCGACGAGATGAGGCTCATAGTATAGTTCTCAACGGTGGTGGATGTATGGAAGCATCGATGGGTTGAGGTTTACGGGAGTGGGTTATGTTCTAACTGTGTTGAGAATTCTTTTAATATCTCCTTCGTTTTCTGAATGAGCACTTACTTCAAACGATGTCTCCTTATGAGTCCTCGAGCACAAGTGATCAAAGTTTGATTTTGTATATGACAGTTCACCAAGCTCTTCTTCCATTTATTTGTATATGTTTTCTCGCAAGTTTTTTTTTCCTTAATGTCATCTGTAATAGCATCACCACCTAAGACTTGTTTACTCTGGACTAAACTATCATTTGATTTATGAAGCTTCTCATTAAATGTCTAAATGTTGTGAAGAGTACTCTAAGAAAGCTTCTTTTTTAAATGTTTTGACTCTTCTAAAAAATGGACAGATATGTGGGGTGGGAATGTGGGATGGGGAAGAAGACGGGTGGGGTGGGATGGGTTCACGTGGGTGAGGCCGTAAGGGGGAGTGATAGGGTAGGTTAGCTTTAGTTCATTTTTTATTTTAATAGATGATTTAGTGGGTGCACATGATACAATAGAATTTATTCAATAAAAAAATAGAAAAAGTAAATAAAAAGAGGAAATGACCAAAAAGTCCCTTAGTTAATGTACGTTTTGTAACAGAGTTAGTGTTAGGGACGAAAAACGAAAGGAATCGAAAACCACAGGGATGAAAAAAGCAGTTTTTAAAGATTAGGGACGAAAACCGTTATAAATATCAAACCACAGGGACGAAAATCGTAGTTTACTCTAAATATTAAGGCCAAGATAATAGTTAATTAGGCCCAAGACTTATAAACTAATTGGGACTAAACAGCCCAAGACTTGACTGAAGACCATGGGTCAGCGGGATCCGGCCCCTGACCCGCCGCTCCAGACCCGCACCGGCTGATCCGACCCGTCCGCACGTCAGACCCAATCCGAACCGGCGCTGCCAAGCGCCTCCCGTCGGCGTCCACAATTCTCACCCGTTTGGGCTCGTTTTTCCACCTTTTTACGCGATTCTTTTTGCGTTAATTCCCCGTTACTTATGTCCTCACCCAAAGACACAAAAATCAACGAAAACGGTACACTGTAGCGCCCAGAATTCGTGATTAAACATCCCAGGTTTATCGGAACTTCCCGAATCGAGTTCCCGACTTAAACGACGGATCCTGGTCGTTTCCACCGGCCAAAACTTCCAGAAACGTACAACAAGTGTAACATATGAGTTCTGAACATTTACTCGCAGAAAAGAACAGAGAACTTACCCGAAACACGCAGGCCCGACCCTGGGCCATGGCTATCATGGCTATGGCCATGGGCAGCAAGGCCCATAAGGGCATCGATTTTTTAGCGGCCTTTTATACTTCAGCCCAACTCCTGGTGAGCAGCGGCCAGTAAGTGTGTATCCATAGGGATTGACCGTTTCCTATTGTTGTCACTTACGATTCACGAAATCGCCAAGCCAAATCGTTATTCACTATCTTTCTCTCTCACGAGTCACGATTCTGATTCATTCGATTGACGATTGTTGCATCTCTCTCTCATTTTGCTGCGTGTTGGACTGTTGCGGTAGTGTGGTGTTGCTGCTACTGCCCTAATTCCAAAATCGTCTCATGGTCTCAGGTTAATTGCTGCCTCTCTCGTTGTTGTGTTCTTTGTTGACTTTAATTGCGGCCCTACCCTACATCGACTACGATTAATTGCTGCCTTATCCTAAATCTTTCTCGTTTGATTACTATTTAGGATTTACTAATTTATTTACTGCACTAAACTGCTAAACAGAGAAACTCGTGAGGCGGCAGCTTGCTGTTGCTTGTTGGTTACTAATTTAGTATTTACTAATTTATTCACTTTTGTTGGCTACTTGGTTGTTCAATAATCCCACACCCACTAAACTTGGTTGGCTACTTGGCTACTAATTTAAGTATGTTTGTTTGTATTCATCTCCTTTTGAATCCCACACCCACTAAATTTGACTATTTCTGTTTTAAGGATAATCCATTTCATTTGGTTTTATACTGTGTTTTTCTGTGTTTTTTTTAACTTTCCTTCAAATGTACTTACGTTTTAGGTGATTATTGTGGGATATGAATTCTAACTGAGATTGTAAGCCATTTGTTATATATATAAAAAAAGATTTAAGTTTATACGGGAACAATAATAAAATGAGATAATAATAAAATGGTCTAATCATATGTGATTTTACTCTACAATCACGTGTTTCATGAGACCTTGGCCACAACTTCAGGTTGCGAGCCACGTTGCCCGCACACGTTGACCATTAGTGTAAAATAATATGTGATTTTGCATATGATTTGGCTATCTTTTTATTCTCTTATTTTGTTATTGTTCTCGCTTGAACCTCTCTCTCTATAGATACACGCACGCACGCACCAGGGGAAGGTACAAGGGTAAAACCAAATGAAACGAATCCAGCCTCTCTCATCCGAAAGTGGGTTCTGTTGGAAAATTTTAGTAAATATATGGTTTTTACTAAACTTTGGACACATTTAAATATATATATATAATATATGTGGTATATATAATTAACTCTTAGTGGTTTTATGTTCTCCTATATGAGAGTTTCGAAACGATATATAATGCGTCCAAAACGGAGTATGTGTGAATGAGATATCGATACTCAAAGTTGAGTAATTGGATGAAATTAGCAAAAACCAAATGGGTGTGGGAAGGTGTCCCACATAGGAAGAGAGAGTAAACTTTCAATGGTTTATAACCAAAGAAGTGTGAGGAGTTGACAAGCTCCTTGAATGGTTTTACTTTAACTCCTACCCGCGCACAGGGGGGGTGCCGATTGACGATTTCGTAAGCTAAAATCGTCGAACTTGTGTGTGAGCGCGACCTGTGTGAAACTGTATTGAATTCATTTCGGTTACAGTATTAATTTGGTAATTAAGATTTTCGGTTTCAGTAATCAATTTCTTAATTACGAATTAATTATTTTCAGTTTCAAATTTCAATATAAATATATGGTCTCGGTTTTCATCCAATACACACGAAATTCAGTATAGAATTGTCACTCGATTTCTCTCTAATATGCACCATACGAAACAGTTGCATACGATTTATTTTCCGGCGAACTTTTCAGGCAAGTGGTCATCCCCGACAGTTCTAACAATGCTCACGCTGTTGTACCCTGGGAACAGATGACGAATCTGTTTAAGGGAATCGTGTGTAACACGAGCCTCAGTGTTTTCGTCTTTTCTAGGAATTCGTTTCCTTTATTCTGCTTCATCTTATTTCTATAACATTTTCGTGATTTAATATTTAATCGAGAGTTTGATTAAAATATATTAAAATTACCAACAGGTTATGGGTGTAGAAATATTTTGCAGTGCTTCTGTTCTTGCTTGCATTTGTATGCGTCTGTTGCTCGTCCTTGTACGTCTTTCAGTATTTAATTTTGTCTTTTGCTAAATTTTTGTCGCTTGCTTTCAGATATCAACTTTGCCGCAGTCGGGTCGGCTCCCGACTCTAAAGAGAAAGTCGCAAGACTTTTTTCTTGTTGCGTCGAAGAATTGTTCGACTCTTCTGATCGTACGACTGTTGGAGCTTCAGAAGCCGAGGAGACAAGTCGACAAGAGACTTCAATAAGTAAGTGCTGATCGTACGTTTTCTTTTTCTAATTTGGGTCGTACGATAGTTACTGACACTTGTCGTTTTTGCAGGTGATTCCGAGATGCAGTCTGTCTCCTGTAAGAGGAAGGAATCACAACTAGCTCTGGCCCGGAAGGCCAAGGAGCTGAAGAGGAAGGATCCTCCGACTTCAGGGTCAGAGGTTTTAAAGAAGACGAAGTTGGTTCTCGTGAAGGAACCGTCGTCGACGGGTGGAGAGCTTACGATGGTCTCCACTCCGGAGAAGGCGAAGACACCTTCGGGTGTACCTGGGGTGATACCGTCGCCCCCGACATCGTCCGCTACAGGGGATAAGGGGAAAGGTCCCCAGGTCGAGGAGACCCCCGAGGTTACGACGGTCAACTTTCCGTTGCCGTCGAACTTTTTGATGGGCGGCGTCTTGGACAGGACGAAGATTTTCCCAAACTTGGGAAAATTTCTCCTGCCAGCCTTCAAGGAAAGCTATCAGGGTGTTTCTGTGGATGAGACATTGAGACGGGGTCTCATGTTGCAGGACTCTCCTTTCTGGTATGTTTTTTTTCTTTTGTATCGTATGATTTTCCTCTCTGATAAGATAGTCTTACATGGCCTTCCACCCACGATCGTGGACCAGGGTGTCGGGAACGAAGGTATGTCCGCCTCTCAGCTTAGAGGACAGGCTATAACGATGGTAGTCGTCCGACTTCACGTCAAAAGCCGTCAACAGATCACGCACCGTGAAAGGAACGTCCCAATCAGCGGTGATTCGATTGATCTCCTGAAAGATCTGCCAAAGTTCAGGCAAAATCTGCCTAGGAGATAGGTCAAAAGCATCCAAAAATTCCCTGACCAGGGGAGTAAAAGGCCATCTAAATCCTATTCTAAAAGGATACTCGTATAAAACGAAGAATCCTCTTAGATACTCCGATGGTCTAAGTTGGTCAGACGTATATAATCGGACCTCGGCAGGGATGCCCGTCGACAACCTAAAGGCTTCCACCTCCTTCTTCTCTTGAAAAGAGCTCGCCGGCTCGGAGGAGACAGAAAAGTCGGGCACAGAAACTTGTGCTACGTACAGGTCCATAAGATCCTTGTACGCAGTAGCCTTCTTAGCTATCGACTTTTTCCGCATGGTTAAAAGGATAAAAGATCGTACCTTATACCTCTAAAAACCTCGAACGATCAAGCACCAGTAGATTTCCTCCGAATCTCTCTCGAAAGTATTTCTCGGAAGTGTATCACGAACGTAAAAAAGGAAGTGATCTCAACGATCGCGATATTTATAGCAACATCATGTCAGGTCGACCCGGTGGATGGTTGATAACTCTAATTTTAGAGTTATTATTTCATTTTATTTTTATTTTATTTTGTCAAATTTTAGCCATTTTACTTCTCAAAACACCCATTCTTGGTAATATTCCTAAAAATGAGCAAAAAGAGTGAACTACAGTTTTTATAAACCATTTGGTCGAGTTTTGTTGCTCGTTCACGAATAAATCTGCAGTGACTTGCGGAGTGCCCACTCCGGATCCCGTTGGCGATCCAAGAAGAAAACAAAGAAAAAATCAAATCTTAGCATGGAAGAAAATCCTGGAGAATGGAAGGATCTATGGCAAAGGCATAGGATGAAAAGCAACAAGCATGTTCCCTTAGAGATGGCAAATTGAATTGTTTATTGAAACCTATGGTACTTAAAGTGGACTTTTTGGAAAAGGTGAAGAGACATTGGGGTAAAAGGCTACAAACTTGTGGAAAGAGGCTTTACTCATGGAAACTGAATTTTATGTCTTCCACTTCAAATCTTTAGCCTCTAGACAATTACCCATCTTTTGTTGGTCCAATTTTTCCTCTAAGTATATAAAGAGGTGTTGGGTTTCATTTAATTCATTCATTCCATCTACCACATTTAGTGCAAGTTAGTTGTAGTTTTTAGCTCTAGGATTTACTGCAGTAGCTCTTTAATTTCTGTATTTTAATTCTTAGTGTAATCGTTAGTTGAAGTAATTTGTGGCAGTGTTGTACTCACGTTGCCCACTGTGGTTTTAATCGAAGTCACTTTCAGTTTACTTATGTGCAATTTCTCATCTCTTGTTTTCTTTACTTAGGTAATTATGAGCTAAACATCCCTTGGGATGTAGGAAGGAGAAGTACCTGAATTTTATGAAAAATGCTTGAGTAATCTTCATGCTTCAAATATTTATTGTATTGGTCATCCACTCTCGATTATTGTCCAATGATGCAAACAAGCCGATCACTTATAAGGATCTAAAGTCTAGTTCTCAACTCAGAAATGAGTAGAACGCAGTGACACGAGCTTGGATGATGCTAGGGAATTCAAAAGAATTCTTATAACACTTGCGAAAGTGAGGTCGGCACAGTGAGCTAATCTCAACCCACTAGAGTAGTAGGCAAGCTAGTTTGTGTATTTAAAAACACTTAGAGTATTTGTCTCTACACATTCCATCGAGGCCTGAAAAGGTCCATTTTGAGATTACCATTGACAAAACAATGAGTACCAAGAGCATGGATTTTTACTTAACGGTGTGAGTATTTTGTAACCGGGCTTCTCTAACGAGAATGCCCACTTCAAGTACAAGGATCACTTTTGGGATCGAATATTTAATATAAAATCTAGGAAAAATCTAACCTACATTCCTTCTTTTAAAATCTTAAGTAACTCGTTAAAGTAGCATCTCACCAAACAAACCAACTTATTGCTTCTTCTGTAACTGAAACTTGTAAAAGGAAGCTCATGAGAACCGTATTGTCTTGATTGCCCAGTCCATGTGGATACGATTCTGGTATTTTACCAACTATTACTTGCTGTGACTATCATAGTGGCCAGTGTACACTTGCACTTCCCACTGTTGACAGTTTGCAACCTACTGCGATTAATTCACATATTTCGCACGTACCAAGTTTTTGGCGCCGTTGTCGGGGACTGGTGTGATTTTAAATCTCAAGACATTAGTTTTCGTTCGAGCCCGGGTAACTCGTTTTTCTAAGCTGTTCGTGTTGCATGCCAATGCAACAACACGTACATTTGGTACCAATCGAACTTGAAATAGAGAAAACTTTTCGAAGAAGACGCAGAAACAGAAACACAATTCGACAACCTCCTGTGAACCCCACTGTAAACATGGCAGGTGTGGGAGGTGAAAGACCCATTAACCCACCAGTAGTGGAGACCACAGTGACGATTGCCGATAGCAAAGATCGAAAAATACGGGACTATGCTACTTCCGGAGTTAGTGACTTAAGCTCCGGGATTCTAAGGCCCAACATTATTGCACAACACTTTGAATTCAAACCAATAATGTTTCAAATGATCCAAGCCATGGGTCAGTTTGGAGGGTTACAATCTGAGGATCCATACTCGTACTTAATTTTTTTTTGGAAATGACTGATTCCTTTCAACTGCAAGGTGTGACTGATGAAGCCTTAAGGCTGGAACTTTTCCCTTTTACATTAAGGGATAAGGCGAAAGCTTGGCTGAATTCACATGAACCTAATTCGATAACCACTTGGGAATAACTTGCTGACAAATTTCTACAAAAATACTTTCCTCCCACAAGGAATATAAGGTTTCGAAATGATATATTATTTTGTTTAAGCAAGAAGAAGATGAGGCTGTTTCGGATGCATGGGAACGTTTTAAAGAGTTACTTTGAAAGTGCCCACATCACGGCATCCCACATTGCATCCAATTGGAGACCTTTTACAATGGCCTTTCCAATGCAGCCAAAATCATCTTAGATGCAACAGCAGGTGGAACATTCACAAGTAAAACTTACAATGAAGGGTATCAAATCTTAGAAAAAGTGTCCAACAACAACACCGAATGGTCAAACCCTAGAGCACCCATGCCAAATACAAACACCATTGGCTCCGAGGCACTCAAAACCATGAATGCACAATTGGTAGCCTTAACCAAATTAGTTTTGAATCAAAATAGAGGACAAGTCAACTCCGCAGCCCATCTCACTGAGAACTGTTCTCTCTGTGGAGAGGAACATGTTTTCGACTATTGTCCTGCAAATCCAGAGGCCGTTAATGTTTTGTAACCAACCCGAGGAACAACCCATTTTCACATACTTATAATCCAGACTGGAGAAATCACCCGAATTTCTCTTGGGCGGGTAATCCAGGACTCCAACCCCACGAGGCGAGTCATGTTCAGCAAAGACCACAAAACCCCCCTGGATTTCACCAACATCACAGTGGGCATCCCCCACAAAACTTTCACCAAGGGCAGTCCTCACAACAGTTCCAACCACGACTAACTCACCCCACTGAGACTCAACCATCACTCGAATCAATTCTCAAAGGTTTCATGGATCAAACTCAAGCAGCCATAAGGAACATAGAGACCCAAGTAGGACAACTAGCCATCGAAGTTAAGAATAGACCACCAGGGACATTACCTAGTGACACCGAACACGCTAGGGTGATAGGAAAAGAACAAGTCAAGTCCATAACCCTTAGGAGTGGAAAGGATCTGAATGATATCATTTTTGATTATAATGATCCGCCTCAAATACCCACTGCCCTTAAATGTAACATCCTCAGCCCACCGTACACGATATTGTCCGCTTTGCGCATACCCTCTGCATAACAGCATACCGGTACCGCTCACGGTTTTGTTCCTGCCCGCACAGGCATACGCGGGACGCACCCAGATCGCACCCTGTGACAGGCAAAAGGCCTCATGCAAGGAAGGTATCCATCCACCCTTATAAGGAGGACTTCGTTCCCCCTCCTAGCCGATGTGGGATCTCAAAATCCACCCAACCATGTGGGATCAGCGTCCTCGCTGACACATCGACCCGGTGACCGGCTCTGATACCATTCTGTAACTCCCTAAAATCAGGGCTAATTTGAACCTTAATTTGTAACAAGTTATGACAAAATAACATCCAAACTTTTATATAAAAAGAGAATTAACTATGAGGCTTCATAATTACAAACATGGAATTCTCTCAATAACTTATTAATCTAATCATGTCCACTACAATTAGATTAACTAAGTTATCTAAGCAATCCATCAAAAAGCCTCAATGCATTAGCTAACTCCTCCTCTTATCTCTTAAGTTGGATACTTCAAAAGCTCTCGGCCCACAGCCCATTTACTTCCCTGAGCCTGTACCTGGTAGAAGATTTAATTTGAAAGATTAGGCTTACGCCTAGTGAGAACATCCAAATTCAAATTAAAACGTTAACAGTTTGAAAATATCCAATACATATAAACAAACCTGTTCTCCACCATTCTTACCGTACACTTACTCACCTCGAAGACGGGGACATACCCAATCCCATGAATATGACTAACATTCAATAAGTCATATTATCAAAACAAGAGCCTACTACGAATCATTATAGATTCTAGACTATTGCTCTTATCCAAGAAATTACAAGTTACTTTATGCCTATTTCTTGACCCGGAAGTAGAGATTACAAGTTACTTTATGCTTATCTCTGGTCTTCCCCTAGAAATCATGGATTACAATTTGCTTTATGTCTATTCCTCGATTTCTATACTATGAAATAGAAATTACAACTTCTTTTATGCCTATTTCTCATTTCATAACACCTTTACGAAATGGGAATTACAATGTACTTTATGCCTATTCCTCATTTCAGGTCAACGGGAATTACAATTTACTTTATGCCTATTCCTCGTTACAATACATAACAGTGCCTATGGATCCATTACACATACTTATACACAAGTATAGTATTAACCTAAACCAAACCCTTTAGCCTAACACACTAACATTCAACCGTAAGTATGTTCAAGCTACTAGGATTATATTTCAATTTCTCCATTATACAATGTCTAAGAGTTATCAAAATTCCTAAGTTACTGGATACTCAAAAGAATCCAGAACATCAAAAAGTGACCGAATAACTGGAGTTTCCAGACACCACAAAACTATCCGGACATCGTATCTTACCGGGTACACAAAACTTACCGGATATCTCAAACTTACCGGATACTAGTCCCATCCGGATACTTACCGGAAACATAAACAATCCGGACAACATAACTTTCCGGACAACATTCGGAAACCAAGGTAATCAGGATACCATCCGGTATCTAGTTCATCCGAAAACTACAGAATAAATAAAACTTACCGGATATCTTTGCTTCGTCCGGAAACCTTCACACAGGGGTTTCCGGATACTATCTTTTTACCCGGAAACTTCGGCCTGCAGCTTAGAAATTCAATCCAAAACCATGTTTGTTCCATTCAGCTTAATTTAAACATAACCATACAGTCCCAAAACAGTTTATACAAGCGTCTTAACATTTAATTTGACAGAAAACATGGATTTAAGCAAAAAGTGAATGAACTCACCTATGAAGAAGATAAACCCACTTTATGCACAATCTAATTGTTCCAAACTGCTGTCAATGAATCTGGAACCTAAACAACAAATAGATCTGTTCACAACTAAGCATATACAACAAGTTTTGTCTGAATCCATGGAGAATTTCTTACCAAATTTTGAAGACCAAAGCTTGATTTTCTTCCTTCACTTCTTTCTCTCTTCTTTCTCTCTAATTTCTTTCTCTCCGATTTCTCTAAACCGACCTCAGCCAAAAGAGATGAGATATTTCTCTAGCTCAACCCCTTTATCCATACACACTTTCAATAAATGACCAAACACACCTTCTAAATTTCATAACATCAAGATTAGATCTAACTTTGATTACTTAACTTTTAACCCCATTGCTTTATATAATTGCTAAAATAGCACAAACTTAAAACCCAATTACAAATCTTCATTTATATTAAAACATAATATAACAAAAAATCGAGGTGTTACAATACTCCCCAACTTGAAAATGAATTCGTCCCCGAAATCAAAGCTAGGTAAACAAGTAAGGATATCTAGTCTTCATATCCTCTTCTGACTCTAACGTCACGTTAGCACCTCGATGATGTTTCCATTGTACCTTTAAAACCGTAGTGGCCACTCCTAAAGTCACTGACAAACCCACAGTGAGGACCGATGTCCCTGAGCTTCCCACTTTTGAGATCACACAAAAACCCACTGTTCCAAAGCAAACACCACAACAAACTCAAATTGACCCACAGAGAGTACCTTTTCCTGAAAGAATGAAGAATAAAAATGTCGATGTTCAATTTAAAAAATTCTTAGACATTTTTAAACAGCTTCACATTAACATACCCTTGGTAGAGGCTCTCGAACAAATGCCAAGCTATGTTAAATTTTTGAAAGATATTTTGAACAAAAAGAGAAAATTGGGTGAGTTTGAGACTGTGACATTGACTAAGGAATGTAGTGCCCTCCTTACTAGCAAGATTCCACCTAAGTTGAAAGACCCGGGTAGTTTCACTATTCCATGCACAATAGGAGGACAAGAAGTAGGTCAAGCACTCTGTGATTTGGGAGCTAGTATAAACTTAATGCCGTTGTCCATTTTTAACAAGTTAGGTATTGGAGAGACTAGAACCAGAACCGTGACATTACAACTAGCCGACCGATCCATTGCCTATCCCAAAGGAAAAATAGAAGACGTTTTGGTCCAAGTGGATAAATTTATCTTTCCCGCCGATTTTCTAATTCTAGATTATGAGGCCGATAAAGATATCTCAATCATCTTAGGGCGTCCGTTTCTTGCAACCGGACGTACTTTGATCGATGTACACAAAGGGGAACTCACTATGAGAGTCTGCGACCAAGAGGTAACATTCAATGTCTTCAAATCCCTTAAGTTCATACAAACCGAAGACTGCTTTGTTTTGAGTTCGATTAGTGGTACCCAAAGTTTTGACACAGTAAACACAGTGGGCAGTGAGAGTGAGCACTCCGACTCTGAGAGTGATGACACTTTTGAGGATGAGTGTAACGAATTAGTGGCAGCCTTTGAACCTCTGGACTTCAAGGACAGAAATGTTCAACCCCCTTCAATAGAACAACCTCCCGAGTTAGAGCTAAAACCATTGCCATCCCACTTGAAATATGCTTATTACGCTAAGGATAATAAACTCCCCGTTATTATCTTTTCCAAACTTAGTGAGAAACAAGAACAACTTCTGATTGATTTGTTGATGAAGCATAAGAGAGTAATTGGTTGGACCATAGCGGATATTAGAGGTATTAGCCCTTCCCTATGTCAACATAAGATTAACTTGGAGAGTGACCACCCGGGAAAAGTCCAGCCCCAAAGAAGATTGAATCCCATAATGAAAGAAGTGGTCAAGAAAGAAGTTTTAAAATGGTTAGATGCTGGTATTATCTACCCAATAGCTAGTAGTAGTTGGGCGAGCCCCGTTCAATGTGTCCCCAAAAAGGGAGGAACAACCGTAGTGAAAAACGAAAAGAACGAACTCATTCCCACTAGAACTGTTACTGGGTGGAGAATATGCATGGACTATAGACAACTCAACCTAGCCACCAAGAAAGACCATTTTCCCCTACTTTTCATCGACCAAATGCTTGATAGGTTAGCTGGAAATGAATTCTATTGTTTTCTAGATGGATACTCCAGATACAACCAAATCCATATCGCTCCCGAGGACCAAGAAAACACCACCTTTACTTGTCCTTACGGTACTTTTTCATTTCGGAGGATGCCATTTGGATTGTGTAATGCCCCAGCTACGTTCCAACGTTGTATGATGGCCATTTTCACCGACATGATTTAGGACACCATAGAAGTATTTATGGATGACTTTTCTGTGATCAGGACATCATATGACAACTGCCTGGGAAATTTGGAGAAAAGCCTAGTGAGATGTGAGACCCATGACCTTATTTTAAATTGGGAAAAATGTCATTTTATGGTCGAGGAGGGTATTGTCCTAGGTTATCTTGTCTCAAAGAGAGGGTTAGAGGTTGACAAAGCCAAACTTGAAGTAGTGGCACAACTTCCCGAACCCACAACTGTAAAAGGTATTCGAAGTTTCTTGGGTCACGCCGGTTTCTATCGGAGGTTCATTAAAGATTTTTCCAAAATAACTAAACCCCTATGTAACCTTTTGCAAAATGAAAAATAAATTAAATTCACCCAAGAATGTCGGGATGCTTTTGAAACAATAAAAAAAGCCTTAGTTACTGCACCCATAGTGACAATTCCTGACTGGTCACTCCCATTCGAAGTCATGTGTGATGCCAGCGAGTGGGCTGTGGGGGCTGTTCTAGGACAGCGGAAGAACAAAATCTTTCATTCCATTATTATGCAAGTAAAACACTAATTGAAGCTCAGATCAATTACACGGTCACTGAAAAAGAATTACTTGCAGTAGTGTTTGCTTTTGATCGTTTCAGGTCGTACTTGATAGGGACTAAGGTCATCGTGCACACTGATCATGCAGCAATAAAGTACTTGATCAATAAGGCTGACTCCAAGCCACGTTTGATTCGATGGGTTTTATTGCTGCAAGAGTTCGATCTTGAGATCATTGATAGGAAAGGAACAAGCAATCAGGTAGCTGACCATCTGTCCAGGCTCGAGAAGGTAGTGACCACTGTGGAACCCACTCCGGTCCAGGAAAGTTTTCCCGATGAACAATTGTTAGCAGCTCAACATCACGACAATAATATTCCTTGGTACGCTGACATTGCAAACTTTTTGGCAAGTGGACTAAAGCCTCACGGGATGAGTGGACAACCATTTAAAAAGTTTTTACATGATACTCGTCAATATATTTGGGACGGCCCTTTCTTATATAAGATAGGGACAGACCAAATATTGAGGCGTTGTGTCCACGGGAGTGAGCATCATCAAATACTCCATGGTTGTCACACATCCCACTACGGTGGCCACTTTGGTGGAAACCGCACTGTGGCAAAAATCTTGCAAAGTGGGTTCTTTTGGCCCACTGTGTTTAAAGACTCTTACGAATTTGTGAAAAATTGCGAGCAATGTCAGCGCACCGGGAATATATCACAAAGGAACGAGATGCCTCTCAATAACATTTTAGAGGTAGAGCCTTTTGATGTTTGGGGGATCGATTTCATGGGTCCTTTCCCAAACTCAAACAATAACTTTTATATCTTGGTTGCGGTAGACTATGTTTCAAAATGGGTGGAAGCTGTTGCATGTCACTCCAACGATGCAAACACCGTGGTGAAATTTTTGCATAAAAATATTTTCCCTCGATTTGGAACACCACGGGCATTAATCAGTGACGAAGGCACCCATTTTGTGAACAAAGTCATGAGCTTGGTCATTGCTAAATATGATATACATCATAGAGTGGCCACCGCATACCACCTGCAGACCAACGGTTTAGCAGAACTTTCAACCCGAGAAATCAAAGGCATTTTAGAAAAAGTCGTTAAACCACGTCGCAAGGATTGGTCAACCAAACTTGATGACGCTCTTTGGGCCTATCGTACGACCTACAAGACTCCTTTGGGAATGTCTCCGTTTAAATTGGTTTTTGGCAAAGCCTGCCATTTATCGATTGAATTGGAACACAAGGCGTTTTGGGCCCTTAAAGAGCTGAATATGAGTGAGGATGCGGCGGGAACCAAAAGGTTTTTACAATTGCATGAGCTGGAAGAATTGCGATACCATTCCTATGAAAATGCAAAGTTGTACAAGGAAAAGACCAAGATGTGGCATGACCGAAGAATCAACCATAGGGAGTTTGTCGAAGGCCAACAAGTACTATTGTTTAATTCCCGTCTCAAATTATTTCCTGGTAAGCTCAAATCTCGATGTACGGGACCATATACAATGGTCAAGGTAAGTCCCTTTGGAACAGTGGAACTAATGTCCCCACAGTCAGACTTTCAAAGTCAATGGGCAAAGAGTGAAGCACTTTCTGAGCGACAGTGCCCACTCTCCATCTCACTCTGGTTGAGAAAATTCCAAATCATGTGTAAATATTTTATTTCAGTTATTTGCTGTCTTTTTATTATTTTTGGTATTTTTAATCTCTTGTTGTAGTTTATTTTGAATGTGCGTAGGATGAATTTCCGATTTTTGAAGAAAATGCTTCGCAGTGACATCGACCATCCCACTGCGCATCCCACTGCGTGCCTGACGAATGGATGTGAGGTTTGGTGGCCCAAGAAACTGAATAACCATCACCTTTTTCTTACACTCCATCACCTTTTCCTTCCACCTCACCCTAATACCCCTATTTCCAAGAAAAACACTCATAACCTCTCAAATAACCGTTCCCTCCTAAAACCCTTACCCAATGAATAATCTCTTTCTACACTAAAAACCCAAAACACACCTTTTTGCTCTCAAAATTCAAAAACACTCTCTTCCTTCTCATATTTTCTCTCAAGAACTAGAAAACAAAACCCTCATCAATGGCAAGAAGCAAACGGACGGTCCCAAACCCGAACGAACCTAGCCACGCCACGCGCCGCTGCATGACCACCGTCGATAACCCACCGGAGAACATCACCGACGACCTAAACCAGCCTCCGCCATCTTCCGATGAGCAAACAGTAATGACCGTGGCGCCGAATGCTGAATCGTCAAAGCAGGAAGGATCGAAAGCAGCATCATCATCGAAATCCTCAGACGCAAGTCTGAGTGATTTCGACATAGAGGAGCAACAAACTGAGGAAGAAATGCTAAAATTACGAGAGGAGTTTGAACAAAAACTCCTAGCACTTCGAAGAAAGAAAGAGGAAGTCGAGAAGAAGAGGAAAGGTTGCAGCAAGAAGAAGAAGAAAGATTGAAACGGGAAGAGGACGAGAGATTGAAAAAAGAAGAAGCCGGACGGTTGCTAAAAGAGGAAGAGGAGAGAAAAAGGGTTGAGAAAGAAATATTGCTAGAAGAAGAGAGGAAAAGGGCAGAGGAAGAGAAACTGAGAAAAGAGGAAGAAGAGCGAGTAAGACAAGAGGAAGAAAGACGACAGAAAGAGGCGGAAGCTGTGATATTCCAAGAAGAGGAGGGGTTGCGAAGAACAGAGGAACTGATATGCAATGATCAAAACCTGCAAATCGGAAACACCATCGATTTGGAGGCTCTCAAGAAGGCAACACACAGTGAGGAAAACCCCATTAAGAAGGCTTTGAGGAAAATAGGCATGGTCACCATATCTACGGTGACCATTTCAGAAAAATCGACGGCCGTAAAATCAAAGAGGGCACCATCTGGAAAAGGTAAGGGTCTTGCTCCCTCTTCAAGTGCATCATCAGATGAGTCTGATGCTGGTGATGAACATGTTTCAACTCAAAACCCTCATGAATCCATAGTGGGCACTGAGCATGCCCCCAGTGGCGTGCCCAGGCAGTTCACGACCCCTGCGGTCGCTGCCCACTATGATTGTATTGTTAAGCAAAAGTTGAACCTGGAGAGGGGTTTTGACCCTGGCTTTGTGGAGGACAACCCTTTTATCAAAGAGAGGGTTATTCAGCAGGATTGAGAAACATTGGCAACTTATAATAGAAGGGCCAATGCCTCTTTGGTAAAGGAGTTTTATGCCAAAGCCTCTCACACTAAAGCCACATACGTAACAGTCCGGGGTCGCAAGGTGCATTATGGTGCATCCACGATCAATTGGGTCCTTGGAATAAGGACCCCACTTTCATGCACCTTTGCTAAATTTTTGCAAAAGATGACCCCGGCTGATGAGGAGGCCATTTTGAAAACTCTGGCAATCGAAGGTAAACCTTAGGACAAGGATGGCAATCGGAAGTGCCTACACGCTAGCTCCCTCACTACTGAGGCTGCTGTGTGGTTCCAATTCCTACGCCACTCCCTGTCGCCCACCACTCATGATACCACTCTCTCGATGCACAAATGCGACCTTCTATACTGCATCCTCGCTGGCAAAACGATCAATCTAGGTATTCTGATGCAGTCCGCGATCTACCAGGCCCGAACTCGTAAAAAGGTAATCCTCCTGCTCCCTTGTCTCATTACTTCTCTACTAATCGATGCTGGAGTGCCATCTGCTCCAGATGATGAGTGGGTCATTTCCGCCAACAATATCAGCGTGGTGACCATCAAGAAGATGGGGGAGAGCAATTACCGTTCCCACTAATGAACCCACTGCTGAGGAAGTCCCAGTGACATCTGCCACCAACCCACTCCAAGATCCCACTCTAGGAAACACAAACAATCCCATGGCTGATATCTTGGTTGCACTCAAAGCCATCACTGACCGTCTCACTGCCTTAGAGGATCGACAAGGAAAAATGGACAGGGCCACCAAATCCTTCTGGATGTACACTCAAGAGCGGAATGCGGTAATAAATCAGATATATCAAGGTGCCGATCCCGAACTAGCCGCACAAATCCCTGCTTTTCCTGAAGGTATCTGTCCAACAAATGACAGTGATGATCTCTCCAATGATGATTTCGCCGAAAGCTCACCGAAAGCCACCCCCACTCGTTGAATGGTTTGTCGGGACTCTGGTTCCCACTTTTGATGCTCAAAAACAATTTTATTTTTCTGTTTGGTTGGTATTTGCCTATGGCTAGGCTATTGACAATTTGCTACTTTTTACTTTTTGTGACGAATGCATGAATACCTACTATCAAGTAGGATCTTTTGGGTACTAACATATATCTTGTTTGAATGATTTTTGATCATCTTCCATTTCAAGGTGCACATCTTTCGGCTTCCAACTTAAAAAGTCACTTTTTTAAGTTCTGATCCTCAGCTTGTCACATTGAAATGATATAGGCCGTTTTTGCATCCATTTGCCCAAACTCGACCCTTTTGTACCCCAAATACCTCCTTGACCCCACTTTCCAAGTCACAGTGAGGACACTGTGAGATCTTAAGTTTGAGGTGGGGAATTCTAGTGTGACTTCCCGTCTTTATCCATAGTGAGGACACTGTGAAGTCTTAAGTTTGAGGTGGGTAAACAGTACCCCCCTAAAAAAACACAAAAACAGAGAAAATCGGAGCGTCACTACAAGAAAATGACGGTGTGCCTTTTCTGGACCATTAGAGTGTTCACTCCCAGAAAACGATGGTGTGCCTATTCTAGACCATCAGAATACCCACTCTCACAAAAAATACCCGTACCCAAATAAAAGCCTGAAGTGTACGTACTTACCCTTGCAAAACACAGAAACACTCACTTCTTGAAATAAAAATCTCAAAGCGAGATTTTCAGTCCATGTTTGGAATTGTTTGCTACAAAACCCTTGGGAAAATATTCAAAGCCACAAACCCTTCAAACCCAAGAAAGTCCTATTGATCAAATGTGAACAAGGGAAAGATATCGTCGAATGCACAAAAAGAAGTTTTAGTCTTGGGGCCCAAAGAAGCATCCATGGAGGGAGATCAACATTCATTCAAAGTGAGAAATTTGTAAGTCCCTGAAAGCTCAAAAGTGCATATTTTTTATTTTTATCTCTTTTTATTACTTGGGGACAAGTAATGGTTTAAGTTTAAGGTTGTGATAACTCTAATTTTAGAGTTATTATTTCCTTTTATTTTGTCAAATTTTAGCCATTTTACTTCTCAAAACACCTATTCTTGGTAATATTCCTAAAAATGAGCAAAAAGAGTGAACCACAGTTTTTATAAACCATTTGGTCGAGTTTTGTTGCTCTTTCACGAATAAATCTGCAGTGACTTGCGGAGTGCCCACTCCGGATCCCGCTGGCGAGCCAAGAAGAAAACAAAGAAAAAATCAAATCTTAGCATGGAAGAAAATCCTGGAGAATGGAAGGATCTATGGCAGAGGCATAGGATGAAAAGCAACAAGCATGTTCCCTTAGAGATGACAAATTGAATTGTTTATTGAAACCCATGGTACTTAAAGTGGACTTTTTGGAAAGGGTGAAGAGACATTGGGGTAAAAGGCTACAAACTTGTGGAAAGAGGCTTTACTCATGGAAACTGAATTTTATGTCTTCCACTTCAAATCTTTAGCCTCTAGACAATTACCCATCTTTTGTTGGTCCAACTTTTCCTCTAAGTATATAAAGAGGTGTTGGGTTTCATTTAATTCATTCATTCCATCTACCACATTTAGTGCAAGTTAGTTGTAGTTTTTATCTCTAGAATTTACTGCAATAGCTCTTCAATTTCTGTATTTTAGTTCTTAGTGTAATCGTTAGTTGAAGTAATTTGTGGCAGTGCTGTACTCACGCTGCCCATTGTGGTTTTAATCGAAGTCACTTTCAGTTTACTTATGTGCAATTTCTCATCTCTTGTTTTCTTTACTTCGGTATTTATGAGCTAAACATCCCTTGGGATGTAGGAAGGAGAAGTACCTGGATTTTATGAAAAATGCTTGAGTAATCTTCATGCTTCAAATATTTATTGTTTTGGTCATCCACTCTCGATTATTGCCCAATGATGCAAACAAGCCGATCACTTATAAGGATCTAAAGTCTAGTTCTCAACTCAGAAATGAGTAGAACGCAGTGACACGAGTTTGGATGATGCTAGGGAATTCAAAAGAATTCTTATGACACTTGCGAAAGTGAGGTCGGCACAGTGAGCTAATCTCAACCTACTGGAGTAGTAGGCAAGCTAGTTTGTGTATTTAAAAACACTTAGAGTATTTGTCTCTACACATTCCATCGAGGCCTGAAAAGGTCCATTTTGAGATTACCATTGACAAAACAATGAGTACCAAAAGCATGGGATTTTTACTTAACGGTGTGAGTATTTTGTAACCAGGCTTCTCTAACGAGAATGCCCACTTCAAGTACAAGGATCACTTTTGGGATCGAGTATTTAATATAAAATCTAGGGAAAATCTAACCTACATTCCTTCTTTTAAAATCTTAAGTAACTCGTTAAAATAGCATCTCACCAAACAAACCAACTTATTGCTTCTTCTGTAATTGAAACTTGTAAAAGGAAGCTCATGAGAACCGTATTGTCTTGATTGCCCAGTCCCTATGGATACGATTCTGGTATTTTTCCAACTATTACTTGTTGTGACGATCATAGTGGCCAGTGTACACTTGCACTTCCCACTGTGGACAGTTTGCAACTCACTGCGATTAATTCACATATTTTGCACGTACCAATGGTCGACAGCTGTCCACCACCTTTTCGCATGCATCATGCCGATGGGCGACACCTATCCTCTAACGGCTCCACGCCTCTGACACGTTATCGTGACGTCACGACCTCTTCGTCTCCTCTGGTCCAAATCGAACCAAGACGGTTGGATTCGACCAAACTCTCTCCCCATCTGACACGTGTCAAACCACTTCGTCGGATTTAAAATTCGAATTTCACGCCTAAATTCAAATTTTGGGGGCAAACTGTTTGGGTAAAAAATCACACCTCACGACCGACGACAGATAACTCAAATGACATTTACATAAGACCACTCTTGTATTAAGGTAAGGTCTTGCAGGTTATTTACAAACGAACATGTGGTCGTACACTTTCATGATATTCGTACGTTTCATTCGACCGACGTCCGAGACTCAAGACGGTCGTACGATTACACTAACCGTTAACAGTCAACATCCGTTTCTTTTGTTCATTAATGCAGGTCCAAGGGCATTCATGGTACAATGGCCAGTAACGGACGAGCTCTTAATGGCATTAAAGACCCGACAACGGTTACAAAGCAAGCCATCAAGACGCATTTGTTGCCGGCAAAAGCTATATAAAGGCCCGCTCCACAACCGAAAAAGACAACTGTGATCAATCCATTACATATCAAAACACATCTGAATTCGACACACTTGCACTCATTTCTACATTTTCTACGCAATACAACTGTAACAATCTGAGCATTCAAACACACATCGCTAACGCAAGTTTCGCACGACATCAACTGATTTCGCACGATTTACGCACGACGCACGACTTTTTCTTACGATTAAGATTACCTTTTCTCTTATTGTAATCTGTTGTACACAAACTTGGGAGGTCGGGGGTTATATCGAGAAAGTAACTTTTAACAAAGAGAATTTGTTTTGCCGTATATTTTGAGAACTCCATTTCCATCATTCCTTTATCTTGGGTTCTGCTCAGAGATGAGATTGCTTTAGCTACTGGAATCATGGGATGGTGAGAGTTCGATAGGAACGTGTCTCAAAGTAGATAATGAAACTAGTTTTTGTCACTATTATGCTGCAGCATCACAGCGGAATCATGTTGTAGCATTGTTGTAGCATTAGTCTGCTGGAATTCAGTTTAACATAACATCACAAATCTTACACCCTTGCTACTCTTTTATTCTTGTTAATTAGAATATGTGATAATCAACCAATCGACCAACCAAAATATTTTCTCCCAAATCGTCATCTGAAATCACTTCTTTCATCGTACTCTTTTAGCACTTTTAACTCCAATCTCCGAGGGACGATAACTGGTATCTTTACCACTTTATTACTTGAAAGACGATATTAGATCTCATTGTATACTTGTTTTGAGGTTTAATTAGCACACGTCTATAGGTGTATTCCAAGCACTCATGAGTGATATATTTTATACATTTTGACATCAAATTATCCAACAATTAATGCTATCCGAATGCTTAAAGTATACATATTAACTAGAGTTAGTATTTAATTATTTGAAACTATTTAATTTGAGAAAAGAAAAAGAAAATAACAAAATGATTTTCTTGTGTGGTTTGATGTGTTTTTGTAGGGTGCACGTGCAAAAGAAAGCAAAATCAAAACATGGAAAAGTGTTTTTGTTTGGGCCAGAAAACGCAGCCCAGGAATAAAAATTAGAAAATGGCCATTTAAATGTGATTTTTTGTGTCCTTTTTTTGTTGGCATCAAATGGCGGCCCAGAAAGTAGCAGCCCAGATTTGAAAGAAAAGAAGAAGAGAAAAGTGCAGCCCAACATCACACATGCCGGTTCACGTCCAGAAAAGAAAATAGCAGCAATCGAAAACGCAGCAGCAGACCGGAATCTCGTCAGCGCACCCTCTCCCGTGGCCAAACTCGCGCCTCAAGCCGCGGGAGGCTTTGTTTCCTCGTCCGCGCCGTTCCTCGTGCGGCTACACCCACACCCAAAGCCGCAACAACCACATACATGGCCGATTTTGCGGGATTTATGGGATGGGACGGTTTCTGAATTCTGGGGGCATAAAAGCAAGTGAAAACCTTCGATTTTAGGGGGAATCCGACCAGATTTTGAAGGAGGAGCAAGGAGACGATTTATGAAGTTTTCATCACGATTTCTTCAATTTCATTAGGTATCTTAGTGTTGGTTTAACATTTGCTTTCGTTTCTAATTTTCCTCAATCGAGCAATGAGTTTATAATCATTTGGCTCGGATTGTGTTGAGACTTGTTAAACTTGTTACTATCATTTAATTTCCATTTTATGCAAACCTTGATTTAATCGATTATCTTTGTTGGGTTATTTATTTAAGTCGGTACCTGATATACATTAATTCTTTAATGCATGTTAGGTCTTTTTTTTCCATTTTGAGTCATTTTATCTTTAATATCCCTAAATTTGAGTCATTTTATTTACTTATTTTCCACTTTATTGTTTATTGGAGCTAGAGTAGTAAATGACTTGTTTTATGATTAGGAATGGCTGATTTGTGCTCATTTTGGCAGATTTGATAGTGCAGACCCGTGCTGCAGCATCTCTGCAGCATAACTTGCCCCGGCAGATTACCCTTTTAGACGTGGAGCTGAACTTTTGAAGACAAAATGGCTGTTTGGTACTGAATCAAGATGCTTCCATAATCATGAGCCAGGCTGAAGTTATTTAATACAAGTTGTTTTAGATCCCTTTTGTACTTTTCAAGACTTTTTAGGTTAATTTATGTAATTTATGGCTTTTTATTACTTTGGGACCAAGTTGTTGTGCAAGATTACTACTTTGCCCCTCCTCTTCCTTCCTATATAAGGAGAGTTTGGGTTAGTGTTTTTGTTATCGTTGTTATCATCTTATAGTTGTTTTAAGACTTTCTAGAGATATTTGCTCTTTATGTCTTACAACTCTAAGCATTATATTCCAAGTACTTTTGTTTACAATTCTTGCAAATTTACTTTCCATCTTTTAATTCTTGCAATTTACATTCCAAGTCATTTATTATTCTTGCAATTTATATTCCAAGTCATTTACATTTATGCAATTTAATTTATATCATTTATTGCTTTCTTTACTTTCCGTTATGAGTAGCTAAATTTATTAGTTCGGGTGTGAAACGGAAATGTGGGATTTTAAACCAAAGAAAGGTGGACGTTGTTTCGCAATAACAATGTTCCATCATTTCATTCAAGTTTTATAAAAACCTGTTAGTCCCAGATGGCTTAACAAGTATTGTAGAAAGGGGGGGTTGAATACAATACACAAAAATTTCACAATTTTAATTCTTATATTTGAAAAACTTTCAAAAGAATTACACACAGAAAACTTAAGACTGTTGCGGAAAAGAACAGATAAACTATTCTAACAATCTTACACAAAGTATACAACAAAACAACTAAGAACACTGAGAGCAAAGCTATTGAGTTTTAAGGCTTAAAAGAAGGTTTCTTGCACTGAGAGAATTTCTTGAAAGCGTGAGAATTGCATGAAGAGCACTTCTCCTTTTATAGTGCCAAGGAGTGCCCAAGCATTAAATGCTTGGGACACTTGTCATCTTCACATATGTTGATAATGTTGACTTCAGGAGAACTGTGAAGTCCTTGTCACTTTTCACTAGGTGCAGACAGAGTAGCTTGAGCAGATAAAAGGGACCTTAACTGAAAGTGGATAAAGAGACAAACTGTCACTTTTCTCTGCTGGAGGATATTGTCCCATAATAAATGATCTTCTGTCTTGAGCTTTTAGCACCAAAGTGGTTTCCACCGAGATTGAGAAATCTTCGGTGGAAAGAAGACTAGTCCACCGAAATTGCAAGCATGTTTCGGTGGTGAGAGGACCACCGAAATTACAAGTATATTTCGGTGGTGAGAGGACCACCGAAATTACAAGTTAGCCATCGGTGGTGGATGGGGCCACCGAATTTGTCCATGCACTTCGGTGGAAGAAGGCCACCGAAATTGTCCTATAAATTCGGTGGAGAGAAGGCCACCGAAATGTCAAGGAATTTCGGTGGTGATGACTTGTTTGAATGTTGCCGAGAGTCTTCTATCTTCCACAAGTAGAGAGTCTTCAAGCTTGGTTTCGGCTGATCTTCGACTTCACCGAACATTTGATATCTTATACAAGTCATTCAAAGAACTGAACTAAAATATTCTAAGTAGGAGTTTTAGGGAAAACATTGGTGAGTCAATTTCAAATCCTTGGTGACCCAACAATCTCCCCCTATTTGAATTTGAGCTCCTTATCTTAGAATATTCAAGAGTAAATAAAAGTAAGTGCGTTTTTGACCCTTTTTACTCTTTTGGGTTCTTTTCACATAGACCATTCTTTTTGTTCTTTTTGATCTTTTTGATCTTTTTCTTTTGTATGCGTATGTATACTATGTACAGTATTTACAGGTAACGAAAGATAAAGTATGTACAGAAATAAAATTCAAATAGAGATACTTGTATTAAGATAAGTTCTCGTACAATTTACAAAATGAGAAACTAACTTTTACAAGTACCAAATGGAGAGAACTTACTTCTTTGAGGTTTTGCGGCGCTTGATTTCATCCAGTAAGTTTCTATAGAACGGTTGAGCTTCGGGGATGTTCGGAAAGAGGTTGTGAATGCCTTCCAGAAATATAGTATCGGCGATGGATATCTGGGCAAATCTGAAGAATGCCCGACGACCGAGACCGTCGTTAAAGAACAATCCTGGTATTGGTGAGAGGCTTAAGGTTGTGGTAGGATAGGGAACAGAAGTGGGAATGGTAAGGTTAAGATTGTTTACATTCGGGATCTTACCTTCTCTTGCCATTTCCTTGAAGACTGAGTCAGGAGGATTTTTGACTTTGGGGAGGATGATCTTCTCTTTCAGAGACTGCAGTTTGGCTCTTTCTTCGGTGGAGAGGGTGATGTTATGTTTTCTTTTGATCTCCTTCATCTTGTTGATTAGACCATCAATGTATTTGACAAAGATGTCTTTCTTTGGATTTGGACTCCTGACAAGGTGTTGAGTGATTTCATACCATTCCGAGAGACCGAAGAGTTTGAGATGGCTTTCTTTCACACTCTTCATAGAACCATCTTCCCAGTTAATAATCAATCTGATGTCTTGAGGGTTTGCCTTGGAGGTGGCAATCTTTACTGAAGAAATTTGTGACCTATAGCTTCGGTGGTGCATGGTCTTTTTGTACCAACTAATTTCTTCATTATTTTCTTGTTCCAAGGCACTGAGCACCGATTTCTGTGTTTGGATGGCATCGGTGGACTTGACTTTTGTAGCTTCTTCTGCGGCAGCTTTGAGAGACAGATCTCTGGATTTGTCTAAGTCGATTTGAGCTATTCTTGCTTCCTCAATTTCTTGAGCAGAGAGGCCAAGTTCGGTGGTGATAGGTTGAGAAGCAGGCTTGAGTTTGAGAGTTTCAGCGTCCTTCGGTCGAGCCCCATATCTTGCCAGATCCTTTTTCTTCTTTGCTTCTCTGGCCAATTCTTCGGCCGAAAGAGTTCTTTTTCCTTTGTCTTCGGGAGCTTTGCTGAACTGCTCCCCCTCAACTGATGCATTAAGGTCAAGAGCTTCGGTGGAGCCAGTATGGGTCGGTGAGAGTGAGACATTTTTCGGTGGAGAAGAGGATTTCGGTGAAGAGGTAGAGAGTTTCGGTGGTGAGGAGGATTTCGGTGAAGAGGAGTATTTTGGTGAAGAGGGTTTCGGTGGAGGCTGGTTACTGGAAAGTTTCTTGATGGATGGAAATTTCGGTGGAGCCGCGGTTTTCTCCCCCTCAGGAACAGCCGGTAACTTGAAACCCAACTCATAGAAGGCCTTATCAAACTTGGAGTGTAGGAAGGCCAGACTCGTTTCGGTGGTATGGGGAACCAAGGCAAAGTCACCGAGATCCATTTCCCACTGGGAACGTTCAGGATTGGGTGAGTCGGTGGAAGGTTTGGAGAGGGACTCCACTGTGGTAGAAAGGGTAGATAATTTTTCTTGAATGGGGCGTAGGGCTTCGGTGATTGCATCAAGAAGAAGATGCGGTAGCTGAGACTCGATGTTAGAGATGCGGGAATTGGCTTGGGAGATTAAGGTGATGGTAGATTTAAGAAAGGTAGAGGTGCGGTCGATGTGCGGGGAAGTTAGGCCACCGATTTCGGGGAACGAACAGTGCCATCGAAGGGGATCCGCTTCGGGAAGAGGATGTCGTAAGTGAGGCGCGAGTGCGTCGGTGTAGAGGGTTCGGGGAGGTCGGGGAGGTGAGGGTGTACGTTGTGGAGAGTGTTGCCTCGGCGAGGGAGGCTCGATGGGATGTTCTTCGGGGGACGGGATGGTTCGGGGAGAACCAGTGTCCGCTAAAAGAAATGCAAAGAAATCATGTGGGGGTGAAGTCTGTGGGGGGGGAACCCTGATTGGGTTGTGCAATCTCATCGATCAGAAACTGATCGGGTGAAAAGCTGTGAAGTGACAAATCAGAACCCTCGAGAGGAGAGACCTCGAGGTCATCTCCACCACCCAAAGAATCGAGTGGGGAGGTTTGTTGAGGGTTCTCTAAGTGTAAAACTGAGGCCTTTTGAGAGGCAACAGAGGAGTTGGTGGGGTCTGAAACGGATACCCTTGGCCCGGAGGGATGATGTTCAACAACCGGCGATTTTTGAGAATCGACAGTTGGATTTGTTGGAGGGGCCGATGGTTTCCGGGACCTCTTTGGAAGAGATCCCGAAGGGGAAGATGAGTGCCTCCGCTTATGAGAAGGGGTTTGAACCGGGGAAGCCTCCGAGGGAACTCTCGGTGACGTAGTTCGAGAAGCGGGTGCGGAGGTGTCGGTGGCCTTTTGTCGTTTCTTTTGAGTGCCACCCGACGTAACTCGGTAACGGGGAGTAGGGGCCACTACAGTTGGAGGGACCTCGGGAATTTCTAGGTGTTGAAACCCGGGAATTTCCGCATCACCCCAATGTAGTTCGGGAGAAAGAGCAAAAGAGATCATACCTGGTCGTAATGGGCGATCGGTGGCGAGAGGCTTAACGTTGAGAGTTTTGGTGCCTACACACGGAGAAGACCAGTCATAAGAGAAGCGCGGTAAAGGGGATTTGCGATCTGACTCCAATGCCGTAGAAAGTTTGTGCTGTATGATCATTGAGATGAAGCGTGGAAAGGCAACATAGCATTTCTTGGGAGTCTTGATGACCTCGACAAGCTCTGAGAAGAAATATTGGGCGAAGTCGACTTTTCTTTGGAAGATGAGGGCATGAGCGAGTTTGTTGACGTGTGAAGGCGATTGATCATGCCCACTTGTTTTGCGTGAGAGGCAATGGATAACGTAGGCAAAGAAGAAATTCCAAATGCCTCCCATTTTGCTGCGAAGAAGAGTACCGGGGCCTTTGGAGCTTTTGGAGGAGTCGTCGAGCACATAACCGGTGGTAAGAACAATGTCTTCATGTATGGTGTCCAAATACATGTCTTCATAGTCGGAAAAGGCGTCGATCTTGAGAGCGAGACGAACATCATCGACTCCAAAAGTAAGGTCGTGATCACCGGCGTCGTCGGAAAGAATGGAGGCGTGAATGGCTTCGTTGGAGGGATCGTACACACATGTTAACCAAAATCTGCCAATGAGCATTTTACTCATCTTGGGGTTGCATGAAAAGGCATGAAGAAGAGGAGAGCGAGTGAGGAACTTTGCGACTATGGAGAACTCGGGATGAGCTGGATCCGGGTCGAAGCGGGCAACGTGATTGCATTGATTAAACTTAAGCTCTTCAAATCGTGTGGGAATAGGGTATCGAGAAGATGCCATGAGAGAAATGTGTTTGAGAGAGAAGAGAGAGTGCAGGTTTGAAACTTGAGGAAGAAGTGGAAAAGATGTAGGGGACGGTATGTATATATAGTGAAAGGATAAGGTACCGTGATGATGATTTTGCATGGGGAAATGGGACATGCGACTCATGAGATGAAAGATTTCTTGGGGAATCGGGACATGGAACGGCGGATAGGCGAAAGGTCTGACACAAATGCAATTGAGTGGTCACAAGTGGGCGTTGGGAATCGTAAGGATCGGTGTAGACTCGGTGATGGTTCGGTGGACATTTCGGTGGACATTTCGGTGATTATTCGGTGGACAATCGGTGAGAGATTGATGGAAAAAGTCGTAGGGTTTCACCGATTGAGGAGATTACCACCGAATGGAGATGACCACCGAAATGAGACTTCGGTGGTGGACAAGTTTCACCGATTTTGAAGATTATCACCGAAATGAGGCTTCGGTGGTAGAAAGGTTTCACCGAATTTGTAGAATTTCGGGGAGGGTTTAGATAACTTCTACCAAAATGTGGACCGAGAAGATGCCACCGAATTTTGATTCGGTGGTTGGAAAGAAAGAAGAAAAGAAAAGATTTAACACATAGATTTGTCCACCGATGAGAGATCGGTGGTGAGAGAGAGGTAGATAAAAAAGAGTCCACCGATGTGAGATCGGTGGAGTACGAACACTTGTTTATTCTTGTAGATTGCACATCCCAAGTTCACTGATGAGAAAGTTGAACCTGGTTTCATCAAGAGGTTTGGTGAAAAGATCAGCAAGCTGCAAATCGGTGGGAATGAAGTGCAGTTCAATGTCACCTTTGGAAATGTGGTCCCTGATGAAATGATACCTGATATCGATGTGTTTAGATCTAGAGTGAAGAACAGGATTATTTGCTATAGCTATAGCACTGGAATTATCACACAGAATTGGGACTTTAGAAAAGAATTGATTATAGTCCCGTAGTTGGTTTCTCATCCATAAAATCTGAGCACAACAGCTCCCAGCAGCTACATATTCAGCCTCAGCAGTAGAGGTTGATACAGAGTTTTGTTTCTTGCTGGACCAACTTACCAATTTTCCACCAAGGAGCTGACAGCTTCCTGTAGTACTCTTTCTATCAATCTGGGAACCTGCATAGTCTGAATCTGAGTAACCAATTAGTTCAAAACCCGAGTCTTTGGGATACCAAAGACCCAAGTGCAGTGTGCCCTTAAGGTACCGAAAAATTCGTTTTACAACCTTTAAATGTGATTCTTTAGGATTGGCCTGATAACGAGCACATAGACAGGTAGCAAACATAATATCCGGTCTGCTAGCAGTTAGGTAAAGCAGAGAGCCTATCATACCTCGGTAAAGAGTGACATCCACAGATTCACCTTTTAGATCAGCACACAGTTTCAAGGGAGGTGCCATGGGAGTTTTCATAGGAGAGCTATCTAGAAAGTTAAATTTCTTCAGAAGGTCACGAATATATTTGCTTTGATTTATAAAAATCCCTTCTGAAGATTGTTTGACTTGAAGGCCCAAGAAAAATGTAAGCTCTCCCATCATGCTCATCTCATATTCACTCATCATGAGAGAAGCAAACTCATCACATAGGCATTCATCAGTGGCACCAAAGATGATGTCATCAACATAGATTTGAACAAGAATGATATTACCTGAGGTTTCTTTGATGAAGAGAGTATTGTCAATTTTACCTCTGGAATATCCATGCTTGAGAAGAAAGTTGGCAAGAGTGTCATACCAAGCACGTGGAGCTTGCTTGAGACCATACAATGCTTTGTCAAGTCTGTACACATAGTCTAGATGAGCTGGGTCTTCAAAGCCAGGAGGTTGTTTCACATAGACTTCCTCTGCAAGTTCCCCATTGAGAAAGGCACTTTTAACATCCATTTGAAAGACCCTAAAATTTCGGTAGGCAGCATGAGCCAGAAAGATCCTTATAGCTTCAAGTCTTGCAACAGGGGCAAATGTTTCATCATAGTCAATGCCTTCTTCCTGTCTGTATCCTTGAGCTACTAATCGGGCCTTGTTCCTGATAACAGTACCATCTTCATCCATTTTGTTCCTGAATACCCACTTGGTTCCAATGATTGTCTTGTTTCTGGGTTTGGGAACCAATCTCCAAACTTTATTTCTCTGGAACTGAGAAAGTTCTTCTTGCATGGCAGTGATCCAACAAGGATCTGATAGAGCTTCATCCACTTTCTTGGGTTCAGAGAGAGAGAGGAAATTCACATAGAGACAAATATTTCCAACTCCTCTGCGAGTTTGGACACCTGCTTGTTGGTCACCAATAATTTGATCTATGGGGTGATCTTTGGTCCATTTTAGAGCAGGGGGTAAAGGTGATGGGGTATGAGAAGTAGAGTGGACTGGAGTAGTGGGATCAGAGGTTTGGTGTAAGATGGGATTTTCGGTAGTGGATGCCATGTGATTTTCGGTGGGATTAATGATGGAAGAAGGGCTTCGGTGTGGAGTTTCGGTGGGAATAGGAAAAACGGTGTGAGAGATGGGTTGATCAATTTCGGTGGGAGAGAGTGATCCAGCTGGGTTTTTTGAGGTAGATGGATTTGAGGGAATTGAGGAGATATCGGTGGAAGTGACTAAGGGGATATCACCAATACATGATGAGATCCATCTGTGTAAATCATCCTCATCACTTGAAAGTGATGAACATCTGAGATCATCAAACTTGACATGAATGGACTCATCAATGCATTTTCTTCTGAGATTGTACACCCTATAAGCTTTGGAGGATAAGGAGTACCCAACAAATATTCCCTCATCTGCCTTGGGATCAAACTTCCCAAGATTTTCACGATCATTAAGAATAAAGCAGATACACCCAAAGACATGAAGAAAGCCAATATTTGGTTTTCTGCCATGAAAAACTTCATACGGGGTTTTATCATGTCTTTTGGATATTACTGACCTGTTTTGAGTGAAGCAGGCAGTATTCACAGATTCGGCCCAAAAATAGGTGGGGAGATTTGATTCACTCAGCATGGATCTAGCGGCCTCACACAGTGTTCTGTTTTTCCTTTCCACCACTCCATTTTGCTGAGGAGTACGAACAACAGAGAAGTTCTGAGAGATCCCTTTCTCGGTGAAGAAGTCTTCAAGAGCACTATTTCTGAATTCAGTGCCATTGTCACTCCTTACCGAGCGGACAAGCTGGCCATTGAGAACTTCATTTTTCTTGACAAAGTTGATGATTTCTTCAGTGGCATCACTTTTGTACCTGAGAAAGAACACCCAAGTATATCTGGTAAATTCATCAACAATAACAAGAATATACCTTTTGCCTCCAAGACTTGGAGTGCTGACTGGTCCACATAGATCCATGTGCAGCAATTGAAGAGGAAGAGTGATGGAAGAGCATTGCTTCGTCTTGAAGGATGTTTTGGTGAGCTTTCCCTTTTCACATGCATCACACAGCTTCTCTTTGACAAAGTTCAACTTTGCCATGCCCGTCACCAGCTCTTTGTTGGAGATTTTATGCAAGGTCTTGAAGTTTAGATGAGAGAGACGTTTGTGCCACAACCAGTTCCTTTTGGATGCATCATTTGACACAAAGCAGACATTTGATGAAGAATTGGATTGTCCCATATCTATGACGTAGACATTTTCCATCCGTCTTCCCGATAACACCACATTGAATTGTTTGTCTACCACGGAGCAGACACAAAGTTCAAAGATAACTTTGTATCCAAGATCACACAGTTGGCTAATGCTGAGGAGGTTATGCATGAGGCCGTCCACAAAAGCCACTTTATTGAAGGTTACAGATCCATTAGAGAGAGTTCCGTATCCTTTGGTGTAACCCTTAGAATTATCACCAAAAGTTACAGATGGACCTTTTCCCGGCACATAGTTGATGAGAAGAGACTTGTTTCCCGTCATGTGGCGTGAGCACCCGCTGTCTAGATACCAAATTTGATGGTGCTCAAAAGCCTGCATGCAAACACATATTAGTTCTTTGGTACCCATTTTGTAATGGGTCCTTTGGGGTTAGAAGAACATGATTCCTTAAGCTTGGATCTATCAATTCTATCCTTGGGACAGTCCTTAGCCATATGAAAAGTGTTACCACAGTTATAGCATTTTCTATAGATAAACACCTTTTTAACATTTTTAGCATTTTTCATGTTTTGGCTTTTATCATTTGTTCTTATAACCTTGTTAGAGGAGAACAGAGCAGAAGGCTTGGACCCAAGGATTCCTTTGGATAAATCTTTGGAGATTGATTTTCTTAAAAGCACAGATCTAGGAATTTGATGACTATAAGTGTTGTTAGAGGGAATGTTTGGGGTAAAACTTTTAGGATGGGAGCTTGCCATGCAGTTGACCACTGATTTTCCTTTGTCGGCACAGGAGATCCTTTTTGAGTGAACAGGAGTTTCTCTTTTGGGGATCTTTGAGGGCTTAGGTTCGGTGTAGGTATCTATGTGAATAGATTTTAACACTTCATGAAGAGGAATAGGAGGATCATTGATTGAGGGATCGGTGGGCACAAAGGGGATAAGATCGGTGGGTTTAGATCTTTTGGAAGGATTAGCTTTTGAAGAGTTTGAGGAGGAGGCTTCATCCATGGCCGAAAATTTGAGCTGATCATGGATGGGTTTAGAAACGTCATTTGAATCTTGCTTCTCAATGATTTGCAATGAGGAGTCTTTGGCCTTTAAGGATATACCATACTTTAAGGCTTCACACAGATCTAACGAGTTCAAAGAGATGGAATCACAAGAGCTAGAATCAGAGAAATCATCACATGCATTGGTGGGGGGAACAAGAGCAAGAGTGGACTCACAAACATCAGTTTTTCCAAATCCTAGACCGAACTTGTTTGAACTACAGATTTGACTTTGAAAGATTTGTTCAAGATTTTTGGAAGAGCTTGACCATTTTTTGATGACTTCTTGTTCCCTTTTTAGTTTCTTAAACAGGGAGTTCTTTTCTTTTGAGATCACATGATTTATTGTTTTCAAGTCCTCAAGCTCATTTTTGATTTCCTCAAACCTTTTAAGCTTAGACATGCAAATTTCAAGTTCAGCTTTGAGCTCTTTCACTTGAGCAGATTTTCTATTCTTACTGTCTTTAACAGAATAAAAATCTTGAGTTAAAGACTCATAGGCATTGATCTTTTCAATATCAGACATATTATTGAAGGGATGTACCTGAGCGTAGGCTGTGGAGCACCCAGTTGCCACCAGAGCCATAGGAGAAGTGGCCTTTTCGGAAACTTCCATTTCTTCTGAGATGGCCACGAAGCATCTATTCTGAGAATCACTGTCGGAGGTGTCTTCGTCGTCCCAATCGTGGGTTTCTGCCATGAGACCCTTCCCTTTTCTCTCTAGACCCTCACTCCTTTCCTTCTCTTTATTGTACTTGGCCTTGTATTTCTCAGCACGCTCCTGATGATTTAAGAAGGATGGTGGGGACTCCTTTTTGGGAAAGGTTGATTTGAAAGGAATGTGTTTGGATTTTTCCCTTTTTGAAGAGGGATTGTCAGAAGAAGTAAATCTGGACTTGGAGATACGCTTGCTTCTACACTCAGATGCAAAATGTCCTTTCTTGCCACAGTTGTAGCATTCCTCATTAGACTTGTCAGAAGAAGTTTTGAAAGATGAAGTTTTTCTAAGACTTCGAGATTTGTTGAAGGGACGAAACTTGTGTTTAGAACCGGCCATCATTGCCATCTCATCCGACAACTGTTCAACCATGATATCCTCACCTTCATCATCAGCATCACTAAGATATGCTTCCGTTTGGTGGGTTACATTTGTTTGGCTGTCATTGTCAGAGTCAGATGAAGGATAGGTGATTCTAGGAAGATTTTGAGAATTCTTGGAACTTTCACTAACAAGAGCTATAGAGGAGCTCTTTATTTCTTTGATGAAAGATTTCCGTTGAAGCTTGGTTTGCTCAAAATTGAAAAGAGTACCATATAAAACAGTTAAGGGCATGAACTCAAGGTCCTTGGTAGTTTTAATACAAGTACATATGTTTTCCCAAAATTCTGGGAGACAGTCCATGAACTTGCATAAAACTTCCTCATTATCATAGACTCTGTCCAATAACTTGAGATCATTAATAAGAGAGTTGAAGCGATTGTAGAAGCTAGGAAGAGATTCTCCTTTTTCAAAAGAAAATAGTTCATACTTTCTTATAAGACCAATCTTTTTACATTTCTTGACTTCCTCTGTACCTTCGTACAGAACACATAGAGTGGTCCACATTTCTTTGGCAGTTTCAAAGTTCACCAAAGAGTGGTAGACCTCATCAGGAAGAGAGAGAGCAATAATAGCTCTTACCTTGGAGTCAAGAGTAACTAAACGTTTTTCCTCATCAGTATACTTTTTAGGATTTTTGAGAATATACCGACCAGTAGCACTGGATTTTTCCTCATCAGAATCACTAGAGATTTCCTTTTCAAAGGTCTCTTTACCTGGCCTCTGCGTGTCATAGCGAGCCCAAACTCTGGGGATAATGGGTCCCTCTTTGAGAATGGTTGGATATCTAGTATCCACTCCTTCCATGAACAGCATCATGCGGCTTTTCCACAAGGAGAAGTTGTTGGCATTAAACTTAGGAGGTTTTGAAATAGACCCATTTTCTGAAAAGTTGTTTTGAAGAGAGTTGTCAGGATCGATTCTTAACAAGAATTAAACTTCTTAGAAACAGAATTTAGAGAATCTTGCGGAATAGAACTCTAAATCAATTAAAGAACAATCAATAGAAATTCAATAAACTGTATATATATCAAACAGTTATTACTCACAAGTTTTACACCAAAACCTCAATCTTGTTGAACAGGCTCAACAAGACGATTTCTACTTCTCTAGAAATAGGATCTATGATCTTGAGGTTAATTCACTCTTGAATATCGAATTCTGTATATTATCTATCTTCTTTTTTTTTCGTCTCATCTAATAGCTATCTATCAATACTATTTATACAAAAGTAATTACAAGATAACCATAAAAAGTAAATTGATCTTCTGAATCTTCGTTAAACATATCTTGATCAATTCCTTCTTTGTCTCCAAAAGTATCGCATACCAAACTTATCAACTCAGCAGTATTAATGATGATTTGGCTCAGCAGTATTAACAACCTTCAGCAGTATTAATCTTCACAGTCTTCAAGCAGTAGTAACTCAGCTCAGCAGTACTAACCATGTCTAGCAGTAGTAATTTGGTCTAGCAGCACTAACTTCATCTAGCAGCATTAACTTCATCTAGCAGCAGTAACCTTGCCCAGCAGTAGTAACGAAGAACTGGCAGTAGTAATGAAGACTTAGCAGTACTAACTATACTTAGCATATCTTCAGTTCCCAACAATCTCCCCCTAACTTGACTTTTAGGAAAAGAAGTCAAGTTCTTCAGATGATGCTTCCAAAACTTAGTCATCATGTACACACAGATTAGGACTTAGGCCTAGACTCTGATTGAGAATCTTCTTTACCAAGAATCTACCCATTGCTGAATCCTTGTTGCAGGTCAGCTTAGTGTGTAACATTCCTTGCAGCCTCTTCATGCTGTGATTGTATATTTCATCTACAAGATAGTATTCTTGAGTTGCAGAGTCAAGGGAGATGACATATACTCCACAGTTTTCATAGAGCATCCAGTTGGTAATGACTTGAAACTGTGTGTTTAACCTATGCTGAACTGCTTCAGGTTTGAACATTTGGCACAAGAATTCAAGTACCATTTTAGAAATTGACATCCCTGGCTCAGTCAGCATGTTTCCATATATCTTCATCCCAACTTTGAACATCTCTTCTAAGTCTGATCTTGAGCAAGTTCTGACAATTTTTCCCCAAGTAGAAAATACTTCAAATTTTCCATCAGCTCTTTTTATCCTAATGAACTCCTTTCTACCATCTTTCAAAGTGTCCCAAAAGATGATTTCAGGAGCCTTAGATGATATTGGTTCAGCCTGAAGTGGAATTGGGTTAGAGTCAACACTAGTAATGTACAAGTCACATTGGGCATCCGTTTGTGATTGCACATTGCCTGATTGCCCTGATGGAGTTGCCACTTCTTCTTCAGCAACTTTTCCATCAGATTTCACTGTTTCCTCCTGGGCCTCTTCTGCAGATGACTCCACCCTTGGCTTCTTTTCAATTTTCTTCTTTGAAGTTATGGGCTGGGTTCTTGGTCTTTTCTTGGACATCATCTTGGTTCTTTTAAGAGTTTTGACAGCCTCAGGAGTTGGTTCAGCTGCTTTAAGTTTTTCAGCAGCAATAACCATTTCTGCTGCTATGGCTGTTACTGCTTCTCTTAGTACATGTAGTGATGCTGCTTCAATACAGTTCTTTACAATCCAGTAAATTTCTTCATCTATTTCAGCTTGAGATGTAGTTACTGCTTCCTGCTCAGTTTCTGCTGCTTTGACTGTTTGGCCTTCAGCAGCATTAACTGTTTCTGCTGCTTGTTCAAACTCAGCAGCATTAACAGTTTCTGCTGCTGTGGTTTCTGCTGCTTTGGTTTCTTTAACACACTCTTCCCCCTTTTCTGTCTCACTGGACTCCCCCTTAAACTGTGCATAGTCCATTTCCATCTCAGTCTCTATGTGAGCAGTCTCCCCCTCAATTTGTGGACCCTTCAGTTTCAGTGCTGCTTCTGACTCTGACTCCCCCTTTTTGGGAGCATCATCAGTTGAGGTTCTCCTTCTTAGCACAAACCTTGCCTTTTTCTTTTTGTTCAGCAACTTGGTGACCATCTTTTTGAGCTTCTCAATTTGAGACTGTTGGTAGGTGACCACAGTCTTAAGTTGCTCAATCTCTTTCTTTTGTGCCATGACATCCAAGTTGATATTCCCTAAGGTTTCCATCAATTCCTCATAGTTATATCTATCCTCACCTTGTTTAGAAGTATTTACCTTCTTTAAAGGATCCTTGGAAGTTTCAGCAGAAGCCTTCTGCCTAGCAGAAGCACTACCTGCCCCCTTGGTTTCTTGGCACCTGGGTCCTCCTAATGATTTCTCATTTAGAGTTGCCATGGGGAAGGTCTTATTTATGTTACCACTGTCCTTCTCTGTGCTAGCAGAAGTAGTGGCAGCCTTAGCACCCATATGGTCATCCTTCTCCTTAGAGACCACCTTCTTGAGGTTGGGAGACACCCCTGTGGTTTCCCTGTTGATATTCTCAATTGGAGAATGCTCCAATTGAGGGCTTAAAGGCGTAGGGCTTTGAGTAGGTACAACAAGGGAAGGAGCCTTGTGCACCTTTCTTCTTTGAAACCTTTTGGTGATTGTGGGAGTGGGCTGTTCAAGAATGGACTGTGGGATGTCTTTTGAGATGGAAGGTTGGGATTGGTCATCAGTGGGTTGATCTAATGAGGGCCTTGATCCTGATGCCATACCTTCAGAGGGGTGGGACACAACCATCATTGTAGAGAACAATGGTGTGTCAACTCCTTCCGAGTCCCTAGGAAGTCTTTTCATATTTGAAAAAACCTTCCCTTTAGGGGATTTGGGTACATATACCTCAGTAAACTGAGGTAAGTCCATCAATTCCTTGTTAAGAACTTCTTGCACAAACCTTGGATACATGAAAAAGGTCTTTTTGGATTCCAAGTTTGATACAAGATCATTGAAGATCATTGCTGAAAAATTGTACTTTCTGGCAGTGGATAAGCAGACCAAGGCATATGCAATGGGACTGCTGAACTCACTCCATCCAGTAGTTTTCTTGGAAATACAGTGCATCAGGGTATGAACAAGGAATCTCCACTGGTTAAAAAATTTTGACTTGTAGAATTTAAAAACACCAATGGGACCTTCATACCCCATTCTTTGTAAAGTAGAAAAGAGTTCTTCATTAGGAACAGAAGTTATACCTGAAGCATCATTCAACTGAAGGGAGATGCGAATAACCTCTTCAGTGACTTTCAAGGGTTTATCACAAACCCTTGTTCGAATGGTTTTCTGCCCTTCTTCAACACTAACAGTGGCATTCTCCCAAAATTGTTTCTGATGTTCGATATAGATTGTTGGGCTCACCGTGAGTGCATAGGAGATGTGCGAGGATTTTAGAAAATCGACAATGTCGTGGAATCCCGCAGCTTGTTTCGGCTTCTGAAGCATGGCTATTTCATTGTGCTCATCCACAAACTCCATGATGCCTAAGGATTCTTGAAAGAAAAGCACAGAGATTCTGGGGAGTCTAGGTTAGAACGAGAGAGAAGAAGTAAATGCGAAGAGTCGTTATGAACATGGGCGGGCAAACAGGGGTATTTATATGCCCTAGATTATCAGAAGCAGTATTAACTACCTCGCAGTATTAACTACCGAGCAGTATTAACTGCCAAGCAGTATTAACTGCCAAACAGTATTAACTACCTAGCAGTATTAACTACCGAGCAGTATTAACTACCGAGCAGTATTAACTGCCAAGCAGTATTAACTACCTAGCAGTATTAACTACCAAGCAGTATTAACTACCGAGCAGTATTAACTCCACTAGCAGTATTAAATGCACTAGCAGTATTAACTACTGAGCAGTATTAACGACCAAGCAGTATTAACTACACTAGCAGTATTAAATGTACTAGCAGTATTAACTACTGAGCAGTATTAACTACTGAGCAGTATTAACGACCAAGCAGTATTAACTACACTAGCAGTATTAAATGCACTAGCAGTATTAACTACTGAGCAGTATTAACTACTGAGCAGTAGTAACTGCACAAGCAGTAGTAACTACTAGAACACCGACAGTAGTAACTTCTGTACTGGCAGTAGTAACCACACTTACACTTTTCTTCACTTGGTAATCAGAGGAAAACAGAGGATCCTGAGAAAGAAAGTTAGTAGCACCAAATATATGAAGAAATATAGGTATAAAAACAGAAAGTCATGAATTTATTCTAGGTTGATCATGCCCACACTTGTTACCAAAAAGGTGAATCTACCCACATCAAAAGCTTTTGTGAATAGATCAGCAAACTGGTCATTTGTATGAACTTTAGCAACCTGAATTAATTTCTTTTCATTGCAATCTCTTATAAAGTGATACCTTATCTCTATATGCTTTGTTTTTGAGTGTTTGACTGGATTATTAACAATGCTAATAGCACTGTTGTTATCAATGAAGATTGGTGTGTGAAGAAAAGTTACCCCATAGTCCAACATCTGATTCTGAATCCATAGAACCTGAGAGCAGCAGCTTGCAGCAGCTATGTACTCAGCTTCTGTGGTAGATAAGGACACTGTGGTTTGTTTCTTACACTGCCAAGATACTAGTCTTGTACCCAAAAACTGACATCCACCTGAAGTAGACTTCCTATCCATGTTGGCTCCTCCCAAATCACTATCTGAATATGCAAGCAAGTCAAAAGAGGATTCATGAGGATACCAGAGACCTAATCTAGGTTGCCCTTTTAAGTATCTGAATATTCTCTTGACAGCATGAAGGTGTGATTGCTTAGGAGAAACCTGAAATCTGGCACAAACACAGACTGAAAACATAATGTCAGGTCTAGAGGCTGTGAGAT
The DNA here is from genome assembly GCA_033807775.1 of Saussurea involucrata. Lineage (NCBI taxonomy): Eukaryota > Viridiplantae > Streptophyta > Magnoliopsida > Asterales > Asteraceae > Saussurea > Saussurea involucrata. The sequence continues at coordinate 113,218,644 of CM066321.1, read as the reverse complement.
ACATGAGAGATCCAATCATTGATCTGTAATGATGGACATCCACATCCTCCCCCTCAAGATCTGCAGTGATCTGTTTATGTGTTTCCATTGGAGTGCTTGCTGACTTTGAGTCTGATAAACCAAACTTGTCCAGGATGTCTTTCACATACTTGGATTGGCTAATAAAAATTCCATCTTTCCTCTGTTTTACCTGAAGCCCAAGAAAGAATGTAAGTTCTCCCATGGAGCTCATCTTGAAGCTTTTGTGCATCAATTCTTCAAACTCTTTACACATTTGATCATTGGTGGATCCAAAGATGATATCATCCACATAGATCTGAACAAGTAAAGTACCTCTCTTTCTCCTCTTGATGAACAGGGTCTTGTCAATGACTCCTCTTTCAAAGTCATTTTTCAAGAGATAGGTAGACAAAGTGTCATACCATGCTCTTGGGGCCTGATGCAAACCATAGAGAGCCTTCTTCAGCTTGTATACTCTGTCAGGGTGCAATGGATTCTCAAATCCAGGGGGTTGACAGACATATACTTCTTCCTCAATGCTTCCATACAGAAATGCACTTTTGACATCCATTTGGTACACTTTGAACTTCATGTATGAGGCATAGGCTAGAAATAACCTGATTTCTTCAATCCTTGCCACAGGAGCAAAGACTTCCTCATAATCTATTCCTTCTTCCTGAGTGTACCCTTGTGCAACCAGTCTAGCTTTGTTTCTGATTACAATCCCTCTGTCATCCTTCTTGTTCCTGAAAATCCACTTGGTGCCAATTGCTCTATGACCTTTTGGAAGGTCTACCAAGTCCCAAACATCCTGTAATTTGAACTGTAGCAGCTCCTCTTGCATTGCCTCTATCCAGCTTGGGTCTTTCATGGCATCATAAGCCTTTTTGGGCTCAATCTGGGACAGAAAGCAAGTAAGAACAGTGTTAACTGTATTTTGCTGCTCTTGCAACTCTTGGAGTCTGCTTTGCTTTCTAGTCATCATGGGAGATGCAATATCTCCAATTACCAACTCAGGAGGATGATTTTTCTGAGTTCTTGTTTGATGACCAGCTTCCTCTTGTAAGTCCTCATCCAGATTAGACTCATTTAATTCTGGATTTGTTTCTGCTTCTTCAGTCACCTCAGATTCTCTGGAATTTGAACCTGAAGACTGATTTTCCTCTGCTCTCCTCTCTTCTTCATTCTGAATAGGTTCAGTCTCCTCATGGTGTTCACAGAATTCCACAGGATCAATGGAAGGGATTGGAAATATCACAGATTGAATTCTGTGTTCTGATGATGGTGTATCCCTTTGTCCTGCATATACATCACCACTGAAACCCAAAGAATAAGTGAGTGAATCAATGTCAAATAGCCAATTAGGACCTGAACCAATAGGATTTGGTGTGTTCTCATTGCATTTGACATTGTCACTTTCTTCAATTATTCTAGAAGAGGTATTAAAAACTCTGTAGGCCTTACTTTGAGATGAATACCCAACAAGAAAACCATCATCTGCTTTGCTATCAAACTTGCCTAAGTGAGATTTGGTATTGAGAATAGTACAAGGACATCCAAATGGCTTGAAAAATCCAATATATGGTTTCCTTTTATGGAAAAGCTCATAAGGTGTCTTGTTTTTAGGCTTTACAACTAAAACTCTGTTTTGAACATAACAGGCAGTATTAACTTCTTCTGCCCAAAAAGTAATTGGTAACTTTGAGTCAGCTAACAGAGATCTAGCAGCCTCAATCAGTGTCCTATTCCTTCTCTCAGCAACACCATTTTGTTGTGGAGTCCTAGGAGCACTGTATTGTCTCTCAATTCCTTTTTCTTCACAAAAGGTGTTTAGATCAGAATTTTTAAACTCAGTTCCATTATCTGATCTAATGACTTTCACTCTTTGATTTGATTGGTTTTCAATTTTGAGAATGAAAGATTTGATCAGTCCACTTGTCTCATCTTTAGTTCTCAGAAAATATACCCAAGTAAATCTAGAATAATCATCAACAATAACTAAGCAGTATGATTTCTTGCCAATACTCATCACATTGGTAGGACCAAACAGATCCATATGTAACAGTTGAAGAGGATTTGATATAGTGTTTATCTCTTTGGACTTATGAGAAGTTTTGTGTTGTTTGCCTTTGAGACAAGCAACACAATGATCATCACATGAATATACTTTGGATGGCAAACCCCTTACAAGGTTATTCTTAACAAGTTTATTTATTGTTTTAAAGTTCATGTGACACATCCTTCTGTGCCAAAGTGATGATTCATCTAAAGAAGCTTTTGAAACTAAACAATTTAGAGATGAATCAGATGAAACACTTTCCAAATCTAAACAATAAACATTATCCTTCCTAGGAGTTCTCAGAAGTATCATGTTTTCATCAACCACTTTGTATCCAGGAGCAAGGATAATGCATTCAGAGTCTGTAAACAATATACTATGCTTCTTGTCACAAACCTGTGATACACTTAACAGGTTGTATCTCAATTGTTCAACATAGTATACATCTTCAAAGGTCATCTTACCCTTTGAAACATCACCCTTACCACTTATCTTTCCACCAGCAGGATTATCCCCAAATGCAACATGTCCTCCATCAACCTTTTTGAAATTTTTGAGGCAGGACATGTTACCTGTCATGTGCCTGGAGCAACCACTATCAACATGCCAAATGCTCTTCCCCTTGAGCTGTTGGTTGCCCTGCACATCAAGATAAATCAGTTAGTTTTATTTGGAACCCAAGCCGAAGTGGTCTTGGGTCTCCCTTGCTCATCAAAATACTTACACTTGGTTTTGATGAGATTTTTAACTTTTGGTACTGCTGTGCTGGAATACTTTGTCAAAATTATTGGTGTAGCAGCACTTGCAGCAGTACTAACAGTGCTAGCAGTACTAACAGTGCTAGCAGTATTAACCTCAGAGGTAGCAGTATTAACCGAGTTAACACTGCTAGAAGCAGTATTAACAGAGTTAATACTGCTAGCAGCAGTACTATCTGAAGAAGAAGCACTAAAAGTATTAGCAGCACTAACATTGGACTGAATACTAGCAGTATTAACACTGCTAGCAGCACTAACTTTGGAATGATTACTAGCAGTATTAATACTGCTAGCAGCACTAACTTTTGAAGCAGTACTAGCAGTGTTAGCAGTACTAACACTGCTAGCAGCAGTATTGTTTTTAGTGCTTTTTGGAACCCACATAGTATCACATTCCTTTTCAGTCATTTTCTTTATGTGGCTTTTGGGTTTATCTTGTTTCTTTGCCACATTTTTCTTTGCAGACTTTTTATATCCACCATTCTTTCTGTAACCACCAGGTTTTTGAAAAGATCTTTGAGCATTAAACCTTTGGTTAACAGGATTGAAATAACAGTGTTTGGCTAAGTGATTTAGCTTACCACAGATGAAACAAGGTTTTGGCCTGTTGATTCTTTTCAGGTCAACTCCTTGTCTCATAGCCCACTGGTTATTCCAGTTCCTTTGATTTCCCCTCTGATTATCATGTTTTTGGGGCTTGTTCTCTTTGAATTTCCTGCAGGAACACTGTTTACAAGTATTTGAGTTCACAACTTTGGGCTGTGTGTAATGAACTTCCTTTTTCTCTTCAGTCCTTTTGATCTCTGTGTTCTTGACACATGGACTCTCACATTCCTCATCAGAGTCTACTTTGTCAGTCTCATCTTCAACAACTATTTCTTTTTCACAAGGATCTATCTTAATCATTAATTCAGGTTCCTTTCTATCCTTGGTCTCTAACAAATCAGATTTAGGAGGTATGTAGTTGTTATTGTAGGGTGGAGGTGTGGTATTGTACCCTATCCCTACTTTCATCTTGTCATGGATTTGTGCTTTAATGATGGTGTCCATGGTTTTAGAAGCACAGGTAAACTTTTCAACATCAAGTTTAACCTTTTTAAGCTCTTCTTTTAACTTTTCATTCTCCTCCCCAGACACTTTCAGCTTAATCTCATACTCATTCTTCTCCCACTTCCAATAGTTAGTATCATAGTGGTGTTGAAGTTCATTAGCTTGAAAAGCTCTAATCTGCTCCTCAAACCTTTCTACAATCCTAACATAATCTTTCACATCTTTCTCTAGCCTCTTAAGGTCATCACACATACCCTGATTGTGATCCCTATATCTTTTAACAGCATCAATGCAAGCTTGAGAACAGAGTTTAGATTGTACCTCAGTGGGGATATCAGACACTTCTGCCATAAGAGCTTGATTCTGACAGGCTTCTTCAGCTTGATCACTCCAATCAAATCCCATTCCTTGTTGAGAAACAAGGGCTTGAGAGGAGCTTCTGTTTTGGTTTCCATTTGGAGTCTGTGATCCTCCACTTCTGCATTCTCTGGCAAAGTGTCCCATCTTGTGACACTTATAGCATTCAACCTTTGACTTGTCAAAGCCTGCACCATCTTCTCTTCTTTGGGAAAAGTTGTTTCTCCCAGTCCTTTTGATGAATTTCTTCACCCTCATTGATAGCATAGCCATCTGCCACTTGATGTCCATCTCTTCCAGATCATCAGCATTGATCTGCTCTAAATCATCATTGATTAGAGAAGAGTGGACATGACTAGAAAAGAATGCTTCTAGTACAGAATCTGTGGTCTTCTCTTGATTGGTTCCACTAGCAGAATTAACAGAACCTGCAGTATTAACAGAATCAGGATTAGCAGCAGTATCAGAGGATGAAGATAATAAAGCAGCATTATAAACAAATCCTGATGGCCTTTTCTTGGCTTCAACTTCAGCCTCAAATACTCTCAGATCATTGTAGAGGTCATCTAGCTCTTTGTCCTCCAATTGGTCATTCTGTCTGAATGAGACAGTGTACATGGTCCATTCTTCTCCCAATGATCTAAGGAACTTTCTGTTGACATCATCAGCATCCATGTGTACACCCACAGTTGCTAATTCTCCAATTAACTTGTTAAATCTGTCAAAAGTTTGAGTCATAGACTCATTCTTTGCAGACATAAAGTTTTCATATTGTTGCCTGAGAATAGCCTTTTGATTTCTCTTTGTGCTCTTTGTTCCAGTAAATCTTTTCTCCAGAGCATTCCACAACATCTGTGCATCTGTGCAGTGTTGGAATTGATGTTGGTACTCATTAGGAATAGCCAAAAGCAGAGTGCTTAAGGCCTTCATCTCTGTTTGTCTTACTTTCTTTTCAGCATCTGTCTTGGGAGGAGGTCTCTTTCCATCTGCTCCAATCTTTCCTTCATTACATGGGCCATTTTCTATAATGTCCCATATTGCATAATCAGTAAGAAGAATGTACTGCTTGATTCTTAGTTTCCACATGTCAAATTCATTGGGTTTGAGCATGGGAACCTTTGAAACAAGAGTACTGTGAGAATCCATTGAGTTGTCCATAATTTCTAAGATACCAATGCTCTGATACCACTTGTCAGGATCGATTCTTAACAAGAATTAAACTTCTTAGAAACAGAATTTAGAGAATCTTGCGGAATAGAACTCTAAATCAATTAAAGAACAATCAATAGAAATTCAATAAACTGTATATATATCAAACAGTTATTACTCACAAGTTTTACACCAAAACCTCAATCTTGTTGAACAGGCTCAACAAGACGATTTCTACTTCTCTAGAAATAGGATCTATGATCTTGAGGTTAATTCACTCTTGAATATCGAATTCTGTATATTATCTATCTTCTTTTTTTTTTCGTCTCATCTAATAGCTATCTATCAATACTATTTATACAAAAGTAATTACAAGATAACCATAAAAAGTAAATTGATCTTCTGAATCTTCGTTAAACATATCTTGATCAATTCCTTCTTTGTCTCCAAAAGTATCGCATACCAAACTTATCAACTCAGCAGTATTAATGATGATTTGGCTCAGCAGTATTAACAACCTTCAGCAGTATTAATCTTCACAGTCTTCAAGCAGTAGTAACTCAGCTCAGCAGTACTAACCATGTCTAGCAGTAGTAATTTGGTCTAGCAGCACTAACTTCATCTAGCAGCATTAACTTCATCTAGCAGCAGTAACCTTGCCCAGCAGTAGTAACGAAGAACTGGCAGTAGTAATGAAGACTTAGCAGTACTAACTATACTTAGCATATCTTCAGTTCCCAACAAGAGTTTTCAACAGTAGAAGAAGAAGAGGCAGCCATCGCAGATCAAGTTTATGGGATTAAACTTTCTGCTCTGATACCACTTGTTAGTCCCAGATGGCTTAACAAGTATTGTAGAAAGGGGGGGTTGAATACAATACACAAAAATTTCACAATTTTAATTCTTATATTTGAAAAACTTTCAAAAGAATTACACACAGAAAACTTAAGACTGTTGCGGAAAAGAACAGATAAACTATTCTAACAATCTTACACAAAGTATACAACAAAACAACTAAGAACACTGAGAGCAAAGCTATTGAGTTTTAAGGCTTAAAAGAAGGTTTCTTGCACTGAGAGAATTTCTTGAAAGCGTGAGAATTGCATGAAGAGCACTTCTCCTTTTATAGTGCCAAGGAGTGCCCAAGCATTAAATGCTTGGGACACTTGTCATCTTCACATATGCTGATAATGTTGACTTCAGGAGAACTGTGAAGTCCTTGTCACTTTTCACTAGGTGCAGACAGAGTAGCTTGAGCAGATAAAAGGGACCTTAACTGAAAGTGGATAAAGAGACAAACTGTCACTTTTCTCTGCTGGAGGATATTGTCCCATAATAAATGATCTTCTGTCTTGAGCTTTTAGCACCGAAGTGGTTTCCACCGAGATTGAGAAATCTTCGGTGGAAAGAAGACTAGTCCACCGAAATTGCAAGCATGTTTCGGTGGTGAGAGGACCACCGAAATTACAAGTATATTTCGGTGGTGAGAGGACCACCGAAATTACAAGTTAGCCATCGGTGGTGGATGGGGCCACCGAATTTGTCCATGCACTTCGGTGGAAGAAGGCCACCGAAATTGTCCTATAAATTCGGTGGAGAGAAGGCCACCGAAATGTCAAGGAATTTCGGTGGTGATGACTTGTTTGAATGTTGCCGAGAGTCTTCTATCTTCCACAAGTAGAGAGTCTTCAAGCTTGGTTTCGGTTGATCTTCGACTTCACCGAACATTTGATATCTTGTACAAGTCATTCAAAGAACTGAACTAAAATATTCTAAGTAGGAGTTTTAGGGAAAACATTGGTGAGTCAATTTCAAATCCTTGGTGACCCAACAAAACCAATGACACTTCTTGACGAATTGATCACTTGATAAAGTGTTAAAGTGTTGTGGACTTAGAGATAAGCCACTGAATGCACGTCAGTTTGAATGATATGGGAAGTAGACTTGAGAGAGTTACTGATAAAGTGACAGTTATCATCCACGTTTTTCTAAACTGATTTATTCTCGACAAGTTGGTCACGAATCAGAAGTGTTAAAGTGTAGTGGACTTAGAGATAAGCCACTTGGAACACACCAACTTGAATGATATGGGAATCGGCTCGAGAGAGCGGTTTTTGATAAAAAGAGATTTGGTCGTCCATATATTTTGAGGACTTTATCCCCCACTATAAATAGCTGGAGACTACACAGAGATGTGTCTAGTTGAATCTAAACAGTAGTGGGAATACTGAGGTCTGAGAGGAATACCCTCAAAATAAATGGTGGATCTAGTTATGACAAAACTGCATGTTGCAGCATCCTTGCATCATGGCCCGCTGGAATTTGTGTTTAAGTCCCACCTTAAAGTTTTACACCCGTGCTTGCTTTATTCTCTATTAACATCATCAAAGTGATAATCCAAACAAATCAATCTTATCAAATTCGCCATCTAAAATCATTTCATTCTTCTACTTTTTATTGAACTTTTACTCCAATCTCTGTGGGACGATATCTGGTATTTTACCACTTTATTACTTGAAAGACGATATTAAATCTCATTGTATACTTGGTTTGAGGTTTAATTAGCACACATCTATAGGTGTATTCTAAGCACTGTCAGTACCCTTGAATAATTTAGCCTAATTGTGAATTGCTAGATAGAGTTACGAATCCGTAATTGTTCTTAATTCTATTTTAGTAGCAAATAATACTTCAATTGATTGGGCGTCTGATTAATTTTAGCGTTGTGAGTTTGCTTAATCTAGTCTAAATGGTCGGCGTCCAATCATTGACTAGGAATGGTGTTTGTGTAATCTTAAAGCAACCAATAATTAAACTCTATGTTCGTAACTAGATTAGATTAACCGGTTAGAAATTAGTTACTGAGCTTCTCGTGCTAATTGATGTTCGACAAACGGTATATCGATGTGTATCGATACTCAAGCCATTCTGGAATAAAATGATAAAAATCTTTTCATGAAAAGTCTATGATACACGATCCGGTCAAAGATTTAAGCTCATTGCTAGTTTATAGTTATTTGTTTTTCGCTTTAATTTCATGTTTAGCTTAGTATATAAATCCAACCCCCCTTTTTAATAAAGCATAGAAGTTTAACACCGTTCACATCCAATCCCTGTGGAATCGACCCTACTTGCCACTATTGCAATTTATGTTGTAATACGAAGTAACAGGATTTTATTGTCAAATTTTTGGCGCCGTTGCCGGGGATTGGCATCGGTGATTGTTGTTAGTTTTTACGCTTATCTATTGTTTATTTATTTTTACTTTTTAGTCTTTAATTTTCAGTTTTTATTGTAATCTAATCGTGTACCTAATGCCAAGTGGTTTTTAAGTGTTTATTATATTTATCATGGTGTATCATCCATATGATTACGGGTCACGATACACCACCATAAGATGCGATCCAATCGAGGTACGTCTTTCCTCCCTTGAGTCAAAAATTTCAGATTTAACTAACATTGTGAAACTGATGGTTAGTCGAGAGGCACCGTAAGTGGGAATGTTTGGGACGTATGATCACAATTATCATCCAATGGACACATATCCAACTTCCCACTACAACACCGAGTCGGTTTACACTTACGGAGGAATTCCATGTCCGAGCCAAGATTCTTTCAACTCGTACTCAAGCACCTACTATCCGGGATGGCAAGATCATCCAAATCCGAATGAGTACGAGTACGATTGGCAAGAGCATCAATTCCCTAGTTATGAACCAACACCACCGACAACACAACACTATTATGATAACTCAGGTATGTCTCTTGAAGAGATGGTCCAACTAATAATTCTTAACACATAATTGTATTCATTTCAGCAGGAAACATTCAAGTTCCAGCAAGAGACACGGGCTCCAATTCAGAGCTTGGAGAAGCAGATTAGTGCGTACATATCTTCTCAAAGCCGGTGGGAAGCTCATGTTGAAGAGCTAGGATTTCTTGATAAGTGGAAAATAGAGACCTCCATCGAAGAAGATGACGAAGAAGTGGTCTCGAATACATCTCGTTCACATATCGGTGACAAGGGAAAAGACGTTGAAATTCAGAATCTGATGGTGGTGACTCCTCCTCCTTTTCATATGCCTTTGGTTGATCATATAAAGGAGGAGAAAGATTTTAAGGAAACCGGTAAAACCTTCATGAAAATCGAAAAACCGAAGGTTGATGACAAGAAGGTTAACCCGGGAGTTCAAACACCTTTGCAAAGCTTAAAAGTGATATATCTCTAGAGTGCAAAGGACCCATGCTTGGAAGCCCGGTGGATTTCAAAGCGGCCCAATACACGGTGAAGAAGCGTGTATCGGACATTGATTTGTTAGATACGGGATAGAAGCGTGGAAGACGTCTAGCCAAAGACGTAAAAGAAAGGCGCTACATGGGAGGCAACCCATGGGTTTTAAATTTCTACACTTGCTTTTAATTGTTTATTTCGTTTCATAGTTTTTCCTATCGTCGTCTAAGCTCTTATCTATATTTTTTTTCCAGGATTTCCTTCTCGATATGGAGCTTAAATGGACACGCTTACTTCTCTAGTTCATACATTGGAGGACTGCTCACCAATCAGGGGAGTTTATCGTTTCCCTTTGCTTTTTAATGTTTTTGAGTGTCTTATGATCATATTGCATACCTTGAGGCCAATGTATGAACTAAGTGTGGGGGTGGGGTTATTTGCATGTTTCGGAATGGTTTGGGTAGATAAATGCATTTTAGGGGTTATTTTTTTTTAATTTTTGGGCTTAATCGTGGATAATTGTTTGTCCGACAATGTGTTAGTATGTTTTCTTTAAGCTTAAAATTTGATGATGATGATGAGTTTTGATGAGTATATAGCACGAATGAACTTGATGATAGCGCATAAAGTAGATTAGTAGGTGTGTGCCGGTCAATTTTAACCCTTGCTAATCTCTTGAATAAAACCAAAACACCATGAGATTTTGAGCCTTTTTGACTGAATATTTAGCATCAGTCTCACTTTCATTCTTGTGTGATTACGTCTTGCCTAGCTTTGTACTTCTAGAACTCGACTTATCTCTCCTTAACGTTACATTGATTTCTGCATGCTAATAAACATGATAAAGGCCATCTTTTGCTTTTTGTTGTTTTAGCCAATTAGCCTAAGCCTACCCTTTTGTGCTAATTTTCCAATCGCAACCAACTTTGTGCCTTAGCCTAATTCAGTCTTAACCAATCTTTAAGCCTATCCAAACACTACCCACCGACCAATTGCTGATGGAGTATACTCGAACAATCACGTAAGCTAGAAAATGGAAATTATATTGTTGGAGAAAAGAAAAAAAAGGTGGAAAAAAATACTTGAAAAGGAAGTATAAAAGGAAAAAATATGTCGTCAAGTAGATGAATTCAAGTAGATGAATAAAGCAAGACGACAAAGAAGGATGATGAGAGTGAATATATGTGTCCCATCTTTATTCCTGGTAATCTAATGGGAATGTGCTTAAAGAGTTATCTAAAGATCCCATATGTACCATGAAATTTCAAGGGTAGTTCAATCGGAGTTCTCCATTTGGCATGAGGTTTTTAGTCACTTTTTCCCATACATATCCCAACCTTACCCAAAGCCGAATTACACGTTACGCCCTCAAAGTCCTTTTGATTTATATGCATGTTTTTAATCTAAGTAGTGGAGAGTGAGAGATTTCTCAAGCCTATGGTAAGTGCATGTTAGTATATAGACGTTTTGAGCGATATATTTATACCCAAAGAGTGACTTGAGTGTTTGTTTTAACCTTACCATTCGTGAGAGTGTTCTTGAGATTAACTTGGGTGTAATTGATTGTGTGCACTCACTAGTTGATGATATGTTGGGAATCTCAAGTTCATGAATTGCTATATATGTTGACATTCTCGTTTGATTCTATTTGTACCATTACATGCTAATTTATGTCATTGTCGAGGACGGACAGTGGTCTAAGTGTGGGGTATTTGATAAGTGATATATTTTATACATTTTGACATCAAATTATCCAACAATTATTGCTATCCGAATGCTTAAAATATACATATTAATTTGAGTTAGTATTTAATTATTTGAAACTATTTAATTTTAGAAAATAAAAAGAAAATAACAAAATGATTTTCTTGTGTGGTTTGATGTGTTTTTGTAGGGTGCACGTGCAAAAGAAAGCAAAATCAAAACTTGGAAAAGTGTTTTTGTTTGGGCCAGAAAACGCAGCCCAGGAATAAAAATTAGAAAATGGCCATTTAAATGTGATTTTTTGTGTCCTTTTTTTGTTGGCATCAAATGGCGGCCCAGAAAGTAGCAGCCCAGATTTGAAAGAAAAGAAGAAGAGAAAAGTGCAGCCCAACATCACACATGCCGGTTCACGTCCAGAAAAGAAAATAGTACCAATCGAAAACGCAGCAGCAGATCGGAATCTCGTCAGCGCACCCTCTCCCGCGGCCAAACCCGCGCCTCAAGCCGCGAGAGGCTTTGTTTCCTCGTCCGCGCCGTTCCTCGTGCGGCTACACTCGCGCCCAAAGCCGCAGCAACCACATAAATGGCCGATTTTGCGGGATTTATGGGATGGGACGGTTTCTGAATTCTGGGGGCATAAAAGCAAGTGAAACCCTTCGATTTTAGGGGGAATCCGACCAGATTTTGAAGGAGGAGCAAGGAGACGATTTATGAAGTTTCATCACGATTTCTTCAATTTCATTAGGTATCTTAGTGTAGGTTTAACATTTGCTTTCGTTTCTAATTTTCCTCAATCGAGCAATGAGTTTATAATCATTTGGCTCGGATTGTGTTGAGACTTGTTAAACTTTTTACTATCATTTAATTTCCATTTTATGCAAACCTTGATTTAATCGATTATCATTATTGGGTTATTTATTTAAGTCGGTACCCTTGAATAATTTAGCTTAATTGTGAATTGCTAGATAGAGTTATGAATCCATAATTGTTCTTAATTCTATTTTATTAGCAAATAATACTTCAATTGATTGGGCGTCTGATTAATTTTAGTGTTGTGAGTTTGCTTAATCTAGTCTAAATGGTCGGCGTCCGATCATTGACTAGGAATGGTGTTTGTGTAATCTTAAAGCAACCAATAATTAAACTCTATGTTCGTAACTAGATTAGATTAACCGGTTAGAAATTAGTTACTGAGCTTCTCGTGCGAATTGATGTTCGACAAACGGTATATCGATGCGTATCGATACTCAAGCCATTCTGGAATAAAATGATAAAAATCTTTTCATGACAAGTCTATGATACACGATCCAGTCAAAGATATAAGCTCGTTGCTAGTTTATAGTTATTTGTTTTTTCGCTTTAATTTCATATTTAGCTTAGTATATAAATCCAACCCCCCTTTTTAATAAAGAGTAGAAGTTTAACACCGTTCACATCCAATCCCTGTGGAATCGACCCTAATCGAACCTGCTTGCCACTATTGCATTTTAGGTTGTAATACTAAGTAATAGGATTTTATTATTTGTCGGGCTCGACACCCGTCAAATATCTTCAGAGCTATGCCTCGCTGATTCTTCCGATACCTATTTGTTTTATATGTGGCATCGATGACCAACACTTGTGGGAATGCACGCCAAAGCTCCAATGATTTTGGATGAATGAAGAATAAATCTTCCAACTCGTTTGTTTCGTCATTTAGTCTCAAAATCATAACTTTTTTCAACAAAAAAATCCACAACAACCTGCATTTTGGTCTTCCTGCATCGTTTCTTGTCTTAATTTTTTGAACTTCATGGTATACTGTTTTTGACGTAGAAGCATTTTCCACATATCTACCCTTTAACGTGGATAAAATGTATCGCAACTTGACATGTTGGGCTGATAGATCTTCAACTAGTTGAAATTCAGGTTCGTTCAGCCGCATTGCATATGCATGACCCTCCATATATTGTGCAAGGGCATGATTATGTGTATCACATACAACCCTCAACGTCCACCAATTATGCTTAGCCGAATATAGCGTTATCAACTCAAATGGGCAGTCAAACATTCTTGTTCGAGTATGATGACTGAAAATTTTGTCACTTTTGTAAACCCCACTATGTTCACACATAAACACGACTTTATAAACATCCCCCCATTTGGCTTAGCCTTTGATCTTTTGGTAACAACAACACAACCAACCGAATGTCCCACATTGTGCACCCATTCAGTTAATTCTTCTCGAAAATTGAACACCTGAAATTATTATATGTTGTTATAACTTTCACTTGTACCCGTAAGTATTAATAAACCTAAATGTTAGTTATCATAATATTGTACCTTATTGGTGACAAATTCTGATGTTGGTGTCAAATCTTCTCCCATGTTTGTCATCTGCAACTTTGATATATATGAACGGATCGTTCGTTCGATATATATATATTAAATTGTTTTTACTTTATTTCAAATTAATAACTTTATTTTATTTCAAATCAATAACTTTAATTTATTTCAAATCAAATTATTAAACGAATGATGTTCGATATATATATATATATATATATATATATATATATAGAGAGAGAGAGAGAGAGAGAGAGAAAGGGTGCGTTTCATTTGCAAACCAAATAATTCGTACAAACTTTGCAAACCACTATATTAGGAAACAACAAATATATTTATGGTAATTGTTATCATTCATTAACAATGATTGTGATATATATGGAAGATGATAAATTTCATTAATTATGATCATGACTTTAGATTAGGAAACATAATAAAATCAGATATTTATTAGACTTGATGAACAACTAAGATTGGTTTGTATAGTTTGTACGAATTGTTTGGTTTGCAAATGAAACACACCATATATATATATATATATATATAGAAGTAGGTTCAAACGAGAACGATAACTATTTACGAGAACTACGAGAACAACCGCCCATGTACAAAATCACTGGTGATTCACGACCAAAATTACCACTGATGAAAATTCTGGAACACGCGCGGTTTTAGCCGCGGTTTGGCAAGTCGCGCGCGGTTTTGAAAACCAGTGGTTATTTTGGACGTGAATCACCAGTGATTTTGTACATGGGCGGCCGTTTGAACCCACCTCTCTCTCTCTCTATATATATATATATATTTATATATCGAATTCCTTAACATATTTTAATGTAATTATGTATGTTAATGTGATATGTTAAAACATATTTTTTAACATATTTTAGTTAATATATGATTATTATGTTAATGTGATAAGAGTGTAAAACGAAAATTGAAAAAAATAAGAGATGTACCATAAATTATATAATTAACTTTAAGGGTATGAATTGTAAATATTAAAAATATTTTTATGTAGTATATATGATATATAATTAAATAATTAAATCCAAAAAAATATTTAATATTGGGCTCATTTCGAATGTATCGAAGAGACGATTATAATGGTGTAACTTGTTAAAATTAAAACGTATTTTTAACGTATTTAGTTAATATACGATTATATGTGTTAATATGATGAAGGTGTAAAATGAAAATTAGAAAAGTAAAAGGTATAAAGTAAACTAACTATTATGAAATGTAAGTATATATATAATCAATTAAACTAAAGTGAATTGTGTGAGAGGATAGGCGCACGTAAGGAATCTTTTAATTTATGTGAGTTAGCCGACAAATGATAGGAGGGGGTATGGAATTCACCGGGGGTAGAGATAGTATTACCCTTTCTCAATTCTCATCCATCCGTCGTGTACGCCGTCTTTCTCAATTCTCATCCCGTCTCCGCTGTGTACGCCGTCTTCTCAATTCTCATCCGTTATTGCCGTCCTCCGCCTGTACGCCGTCAGTGTTCCAAAGGTATGAACTATATGACTGTTCTTTGTGCATATAATTTATTCATCTATCTTCTAATTACCTTTTCCTTTTCATTGATATGGGACCAATCGGAGATAGGGTTTTTTGTTGGGTTCTGATTCTTCAGATCCGTCTTTTGAGTTGATCAAAACTCTAGCCTATATCCCCATCATTCGGTCGCAGGAGACCAAGTCTCATTGACGACTATTGGTTCTGCAAACCAAGACCAGATTCTCCACCGGAAGAATCACCAGACGCAACGCAGGTAAGAGCATCCACAGTCATGAACCTCTTCAGAGGTTCACGATTCTGCCACATCAGCTTTCTCTCTCTACTACATCAGTTTTCTCTTTTCTACTCATTTTATGAACATTTCACTCCCAATCATGGACCGGTTCATGATTTATATATTAAAAAATATAAAAATTTTACTATTATAATTAAAACAAATAATTAAAATATACTTATAATAATTAAAAGACACTAATTAAAAATTACAATAATAAGTCATAATTAAAAGTTATAATAACTAAAAACAATTTTAATAAATCTACATCAATCATCCGTAAACCGTTCCCAAATATGTTCGACCAAATATGCTCGAAGTTGATGATGTACTGAACGGTCACGTATTTCAGCATTCATTTGAAGGTATTGTTGAAATTGTTGAACAATTCCTTGAGATACGGGTACTGGAGGATCTATGTTGTCGTCAGACCAACTAGTTGCTGAAATCCCTTCGTTTTCTATAATCATATTATGTAATAAAATGCATGTATAAATGATGTCACTCATTATTTTGACTTGCCAAAATCTTGTTGGTCCTTTTATAATTGCCCAACAAGATTGAAGAACACCAAACGCTCGTTCTACATCTTTTCTAGCCGCCTCTTGCATTTCTTTAAACTTATTTCTTTTAGGGTCTGATGGATGTGAAAAACTTTTCACGATCGTAGCCCACTCCGGATAGATGTCGTCACCAAGATAATATCCCTTATTATATTATGTTTCATTCACAACAAATTGTACTTGTAGAGCATAACCTTGTAATACATTATTAAACAAGGGATACTGATTTAGGACATTAATATCATTGTTAGAACCTGCAACGCCAAAAAAAGCATGCCAAATCCAAAGGTCCTGAGATGCAACTGTTTCCAACATAATTGTCGGCACCCCATGATCACCTCGTGTAAATTGACCTTTCCAACCTACAGGACAATTTTTCCATTCCCAATGCATGCAATCAATACTTCTAACATACCAGGAAAACCGTGGTGTTCGGAATGTAATTGTAGTATACATTGGACGTCGTGAGTGGTAGGCCTTCTTAGGTATTGACCTCCAAATACTTCAATAACACACCGACAAATTTTTTTAGACATTCAATGGCAGTGCTTTTGCCGATTCGTATATACTCGTCATTATAGTCAGCAGGTGTACCATAAGCTAGTTGTCGGATCGCGGCAGTGCATTTTTGTAGTGGAAACAATCCAGTTTTACCAGTTGCATCAACTCTCATTTGAAAATACTCCGAATGATTAGAGAGACCTTCAACAATTTGAAGAAACAATTCTTTGGTCATCTGAAAACCTTCTTCTAAACATAGAAGATGGATAGATCGGATTATCTGCAAAATAATCTTTAAAAAGACAAGTGTTACCCTCTTCACGACCTCGATGCAAATATTTTTTTTTGCCTCGATGATGGTTCGAACTTTCACCTTCTTCACGTATGACATCTTCTAGCATATTGATTAATTCTTCTTCTCTATCATTTGAGGATTCTTCTATTAATAACTGGTTTACTACACTCATTGATTTATTCACAACCTCATAAGTCATTGTGAATGGATAAATTTGAAGAAATGTGGTATAAGTCATGTATATAAGAAATGTGGGTGTAAATGTGGTAGTTGGGTGTAAATGTGGTAGTTGGTAGTAATTTTTGTAGTTGGTTAAATGTGAAAATTACATTAATTAAAATTACGAAAATGAAAATTACATTACTTAAAATTGCGGAAATAAAAATTACATTTATTAAAATTACATTAATTAAAATTACGGAAATGAAAATTACATCAATTAATACCATATTTTGCTCTGATATCGGCACACAACATGTTATGGATGGATAATTGTTGCGATGTCATATGATTGGTATTTTGTGTAAGGACGAGTAGATCATCTCGTTTTTGCTTCTCTTGTTTTGCTTGGTTGCTAATCTTGAGGTTTTCATTTAGGTCTTTTAATTCATCTCTAATGGCCTCTAATTTTGAATGTCGAATTGTGCTCAGATTCTTTAATTCTTCTTGAATGCATGAACTTTGTCATGTGCATGTGATTTTTCTTTTCCTTTCCTCTTGGCCGCTTTTGTTCCAATTGGTCGAACTTTAACTTCAACATCGTTGGTATTGATACTTGCATGAGTATCCGTTGATGATGTGTAAGTACCCGATGCCGAGGTCTTCGTTCTTTTTCCTGAAAGATTAATGGAGCTTCCACCTCTCCATTTGGGTTCATTCTTAACCATTCTCCACACATGCTCATATTTAAATTCACTTTTGTGTTCGGAGTAGTAAACTTCCCGAGCTTTTTCCATTACTTAATCATCGGACCACCCACTATGATGCTCATTTTTTAATCGAATAAAACCTTGATTGAACTCATTTAGTTGAGGATTTATCCTATAGTAATGAGATTTCAAAACATTTGTATTTTTTTCGATGAAAGAAGCGCGATGAGTATTATAGTACTCCACAATTCTTTTCCAAAAATCTTTATTTTGTTGATTGGTGTCAACCACGCTATCGGTGGAAATAACGAGCCAAACACTTATCATTAACTCGTCTTCCTTGTGGCTCCATTTTTCTTTACTTAATGCTTTCAAGTGATTATTTCCGTCAAGATCTTTATTTTCTACACTTTCTTGGATAGAAAATGGTGGAATTTCAGAAAAGTCATTCGGTACATTCGGTGTGGGTTGTGATGAAAATGTAGGCATATATGGATTTGGTGTGAACATAGAATATTGAGTGTTTGGTGGAAATAAAAAACGACTAACATTCGACGTACCGTGAGAAAAATCTTGAGTGTGTGCATAAAGCGGTGGAAATGGATATGGTAGAAAACTCGGTTGAACTTGTCTAGTTGTTGTATTTGGGGAACTTGTACCACTGACGGGTGAGTTCAACAAACTCGTGAAATAGTTTGTATGGTTAGGATCCATATTGAAAGAGAGTAAAAAATTGAAGGAGTTGAAGATTGAAAGATGTAATTTCAAATGATGTAGGTAAGATTTTTTATAGGTAAAAATTGGTAATTAATTTGTGTAGTTGGAAGTTAGTAATTAATTGTATAATTAATTTGGGTAGGAAAAAGTTGTAATTAATTTATGTAGATAAAAAGTTAATAATTATTTATTTTATTAAATTGTTTTTAATTGATTACTAAATTGAAAACAAATTGCTTTTATTAAGTTACACCGTAATTATTGTAGATGAATGCATTTAATTAGTTTTTAAAAAAATAGGTGAATAGTATTCGTATGGTTTGATTGACTATTGCATGCATTAATTAGAATTTAATATTTGAAATAAGAATTGAATTGCATTTAAAATTAATTGAATTGTATTTAAAATTAATTGAATTGTATTTAAAATTGAAGTAAGAAAGTGGCATGGACCGCTCCATCTGCATTGCCACATAGAGAGCCACTCAATGACAGCCACAAATGATGGACCGCTTCACATTTGCCACGTGTACATAAAAAATCTCCCGTTGGGGGTGCTCTAATGAATCCATCTTTAAAGTTCTTTTAATTTGTATAAGCATTAGGATTATGATGTGTAACTTCCTCCCCTTCTTGCAGTTAAAGTTCTTTTAATTTGTATAAGCATTAGGATTATGATGTGTAACTTCCTCCCCTTCTTGCAGTGTTTCCTGCAATTTTTTACCAATCCATCACAACCCAAGATTAATCTTTTGTTTTTTTTTTAATTTTGCAAGAATTCACTTGAGTAAACAACATCGTTTCCTTTATTTTGAAGAGTTGTTAGAGGTCCATAAAGTTCTTTTAATAAGATATGCATTAGGATTCTAAGTCTGTAATGTAATATGTACAAAGCATAAAAAGATTGCAATTGCTCAACCTAAAAGAATAATGACTATTTTTTACTGAGTACCTTTTTCCTCTCAGTTTGATACAAGTAACAATTATTAGCACCGCGACCACCCTCATGGCCAACAAAGAAGAGTGTTCCTCATGTGACTGCCACAGATGCTATTGCCACTTCCATGTATACTATAACCGCAACTCCCTTCCTTGTGGTTATAAGTATGAGCCCGAGGATTTAGATTTGGTGGAAACATACTTGATACCGCACCTTATGGGTCACTTGTACACCGAGTATGGGCTCAAAATGTTTATGAGTTTGCACCCAACCATTTAACTGGTAAATTTCTGATATTTAAATTTTATGATTTTAGTTTGATGATATATTGTTGGTTTTTTTAATTGTAAAATGAATTACATGCAGGGTTGCCAGAAACGACGGGCTTTTTTTCACCCCGCACGAGAGGGTGTCCATCCAGAAAGATGCGGTGAACCGTCGCACAGGAGAGGGTTTGGGGTTTAGGGTTTAGAATTGATGAGGAGGGCATTAGAATTGCAAATAAATACACCCTTACATATTATAACGCATAGGGTCAGAAGACTGATTTTTGTATGCATGAGTACGTGGCTGTAAATTTTAGTCATGTTCAACTACACGCAGGAGACTTGATGGTATCTAAACTGTTCCCCCCCCTTTCCCCTTGATAAAGAGAGATATTAATTATGTTTATATTAACGTTATCGTTTTGGGCAGATGGACGATGTGGTGCTATATAAAATCTTTTACAGGGGCTGATTTAATGTATAATGCTAACCTAATCTCGATTTCTCTCCTGATTTAAGGTTTCCAATCGATTTGTTTTTGGTTGTTACTATACTTGAGTTTTTTTTTGTGGTTTTATGGTTTTTTATGGTTTACAAGATGGTTTCGTGGCTTTAAATGAGAGTAGTGAAAGATGGCATCGTTTCTTTCAGTTTCTTCCCTTATTTCGACCCTCTGTTTATCCGTCATAAGTTGGAACTCTATCTACATTAACAACTGTTGCGTGTGCAGGTCAAGATGAAACTAACTGAGGCGGTGCATTTAGAAGTTTAGTTATGAGACTAAGAGATTGGGAGCCAAAGGTTGGTCTAACTTCTTAAACTTTCTCATGTTGATAGTGACATTATTTTGCAAGTGGATGGAGTAGTACTGGTTCGATTTTGTTGAAGGTTTAGGAGTGAAAAACATTTGTATCTGGGTTGAGGTTTTAAAGATTTAAGGTTGTTAGAACCAAAGGTTAAGCGAGAAGAAATTCACAAATACACGTATATGTTTGTGTGCAAACTTATTACAATTTCACCTTCTTCACGTATGACATCTTTAAGCATATTGATTAATTCTTCTTCTCTGTCATTTGAGGATTCTTCTATTAATAACTGGTTTACTACACTCATTACTTTATTCACAACCTCATAAGTCATTGTGAATGGATAAATTTGAAGAAATGTGGTATAAGTCATGTATATAAGGAATGTGGGTGTAAATGTGGTAGTTGGGTGTAATTTTTGTAGTTTGTTAAATGTGAAAATTACATTAATTAAAATTACGAAAATGAAAATTACATTACTTAAAATTACGGAAATAAAAATTACATTAATTAAATTACGTAAATAAAAATTACATTAATTAAAATTACGGAAATGAAAATTACATTAATTAATACCATATTTTGCTCTGATATCGGCACACAACATGTTATGGATGGATAATTGTTGCGATGTCATATGATTGGTATTTTGTGTAAAGACGAGTAGATCATCTCGTTTTCACTTCTCTTGTTTTTCTTGGTTGCTAATCTTGAGGTTTTCATATTGGTCTTTTAATTCATCTCTAATGGTCTCCAATTTTGAATGTCGAATTGTGCTCAGATTCTTTAATTCTTCTTGAATGGCATGAACTTTGTCATGTGCATGTGATTTTTCTTTTCCTTTCCTCTTGGCCGCTTTTGTTCCAATTGGTCGAACTTCAACTTCAACATCGTTGGTATTGATACTTGCATGAGTATCCATTGATGATGTGTAAGTACCCGATGGCGAGGTCTTCGTTCTTTTTCCTGAAAGATTAATGGAGCTTCCACCTCTCCATTTGGGTTCATCCTTAACCATTCTCCACACATGCTCATAGTTAAATTCACTTTTGTGTTCGGAGTAGTAAACTTCCCGAGCTTTTTCCATTACTTGATCATCGGACCATCCACTATGATGCTCATTTTTTAATCAAATAAAACCTTGATTGAACTCATTTAGTTGAGGATTTATCCTATAGTAATGAGATTTCAAAACATTTGTATTTTTTTTGATGAAAGAAGCGCGATGAGTATTATAGTACTCCGCAATTCTTTTCCAAAAATCTTTATTTTGTTGATTGGTGCCAACTGTTTGGGCAAAAAATCACGTCGTACGACCACGACCAGAGCAGGTAAGACGCACGTTATAATCCAAATCTTGTATTAAGATAAGGTCTCGACAAGAACCCATAAAACATCCGTCGTCTCCCGTAAAAGGTAAGTCGTACGTCTCCCATGACGCACGACCATAGCATCGCCTGTCCCGTACGACCACCGCGTAAGATCATTGTACCTTCGACCAAAGCTAACGTTAACCCTGACTGTTACGTTTGTTAAGTATTTAATGCAGGAGTCAAAGCCATTAACAGCAAGCAGCCGTAACGGATGAAGAGCATTATGGATAATCACTCCGGCGACCGTTTCCAGCCGTTGTAGCCGTTGATCAAATCATTAATGGAGCTAATCAATGGCACAAAGACTATAAATACCAAGCTAAGTCTTCACATCAAGGGACATCAGTTAACATCCAGTATACATCAGCGAACATCACCAAACAACAGAGAAAATCATCCAAACTCATAGCAAAGAACATCCAAACTCTGGAGATCAAGTACTGAAAGCCAGAACCCTACTGTGAACTCAAGAACACTCGAAGGAAAGCTCAAGTATCGCTCTCGACGCACGACAACAGCCCTCGATCAGAAGTTAACACTTTGTATTCACACACGACAAACACCTGTTTCTACATTCAAACACTTGTACTTTACATTTCGAAGTATTTCCTTTATTTGTATTGTAATCATCGTAC
Source organism: Saussurea involucrata (assembly GCA_033807775.1). Lineage (NCBI taxonomy): Eukaryota > Viridiplantae > Streptophyta > Magnoliopsida > Asterales > Asteraceae > Saussurea > Saussurea involucrata. The sequence goes on along the minus strand of CM066321.1, from coordinate 113,196,248 downwards.
GACCGACGCTAGTACCAAGGACGTCGCCCCTGATTGGCGACCATAGTGCAGCGACGACACCCACTGTCATCCGCAGGTTTTTTCCTCGATTGAGGTTTTTCCTGCGTCATCAAATCCCTTGTCTTGTTTATTTTTTCCCTCATCGCACGTCTCGTCGAAAGATCATTTCTTTAGTTGATTAAGTCCACATCGACCTTAAGTTGTCCCTTTGGTGCGATTTTTGGCATTAACAGTTTGGCGCCATCCGTGGGACTACAACTAGAGAAAATCCTCGACGAACGTGCATTCTACTAATAGTTTCTTGGAGTTTCTTCTGTTCTCTATCACAGGAAAATGGCAGATGGCGGAAACTCAGAGCGAACCGCTGACCCAGCGCATGGAAAGCTTGAAAAGGTGCAAGATGTTCCTAAAGCCATCGGTGATTATTGCCTAGAAGAAGTTATCTTAGACCCAAGCAAGCCCGAGCAAAAAGTCTTGATATGATCATCTCTCGATCCCCACCTTAGGCAAAGGGTAATATCTTTCTTGCAGGAATATGCTGACTGCTTCGCCTGGTCGCATGAAGATATGGTTGGCATTGACCCTAACATCATTTCTCATAAGCTCAATATCGATCCATCGTTTAAACCCGTCAAGCAAAAGCGCCGTAAATTCGCTCATGAAAGAAATAAGGTAATAAACGACGAGGTCGATAACCTCCTCAAGACCGGAAAGATCCGAGAAGTAAAGTATCCCGACTGGCTTGCTAATGTCGTGGTCGTGGCTAAGAAGAATGGAAAATGGAGGGTCTGTATCGACTTCACCGATCTCAATAAGGCTTGCCCGAAAGATCCTTTCCCATTACCGCATATCGACGCCATGGTCGACGCAACCGCAGGACATGAACTATTGACCTTCATGGATTCCTATTCAGGGTATAACCAAATCTTAATGCACGTCGAGGACCAGGAGAAAACCGCTTTTATGACGGACCGAGGTATTTACTGTTATAAAGTTATGCCTTTCGGACTAAAAAATGCAGGATCCACCTATCAACGTCTAGTGAATAAAATGTTCAAAGACCATATCGGCGACACAATGGAGGTATATATTGATGACATGCTCGTCAAGTCAAAGCAAGCGGTCGATCATGTCGAGCATCTAAGACAATCGTTCAACATCCTTCGGGAGTATAGCATGAAGCTCAACCCTACCAAATGTTCCTTCGGAGTCAGTGCTGGAAAGTTCTTAGGCCACATGGTCACTCGCCGAGGAATCGAAGCTAACCCCGACCAAATCAAAGCCATCATCGACATCAAATCTCCTCGAAATTTCAAGGAGGTACAGAGGCTTACTGGTCGAGTAGCGACCCTAAACAGGTTTATCTCCCGATCTACAGATAGATGTCATCTGTTTTATAACGTCCTCAGGAAAAATAAAGGTTTCAACTGGACCAACGATCATGAGCAAGCATTGCAAAAACTCAAGGAATATATGGCGTCGCCTCCTCTGTTGTCGAAGCCTCACGATCATGAGGTCTTACAATTGTATTTAGTTGTCAGTCCAAATGCGGTAAGCGCGGTACTCACACGAGAGGACGAAAAACAACAATTACCAATCTACTACGTAAGTAAATCTCTCTTGGACGCAGAAACCAGGTATTCTTCCATGGAAAAACTGCTTTTGTCGCTAGTCACAGCTGCTAAAAAATTACGACACTACTTCGAATCGTATCCTATTACTGTCGTAACTAACTTTCCTCTTAAGTCTGGTTTAAGGAAACCTGAGTTGACAGGTCGCTTAGCAAAGTGGAGCATATATCTCAGCAGTTACGACATTGATTTCAAACCCAGGACCGCGATCAAATCACAAGCCTTGGCAGACTTTATCGCCGATTTCAACCCTGAGTTGGAGAAAGAAGCAGAGCTCGAAGTGTCCACTGTGGCGACTCACGACGACGTGCCTTGGATCCTACATGTCGACGGATCATCCAACATTAGAGGCTCTGGACTGGGTGTCGTCTTAAAGTCGCCACAGGGGGGTAAGATGGTATACTCGGTCCGATGCGACTTCAAGGCCACCAACAACGAAGCCGAATATGAAGCCCTGATCGTGGGAATGAATATGGCCCATGACTCGGGGGCAACCGCACTGCATGTCAAGAGCGATTCCCTGCTGGTAGTAAATCAAATCAATGGAGAATTCGCAGCCAAGGATTCAAAAATGACAGCATATCTAAGCGTGGCAAAAGAAATTTCCAAAAATTTTAAATCTTTTTCTATTGAACAAATTCCGCGAGACCAGAACACTAAAGCCGACGCATTGGCGAACCTTGGGTCAGCTTTAGTTGAACCAATATTTGATGTTATTCCTATGATTCACCTGGCAACGCCGTCCATTGGAAAAACAGACGTCATCCAGATCGAAGACGAAGAAGATGATTGGTCACGCGACATTCGAAATTTCCTTGTGCACGACCAACTCCCCGAAGACAAAATGGAGGCTCGAAAGATTAGATTCAAAGCATCTAAGTACGTCATGATCGAAAATAAGCTTTATCGGCGATCATCGACGGGCTTAAATTTAAGGTGCGTCATCAGCAAAAATCAAGCCCAGAAAATCCTCCAAGAGATGCACGACGGCGAATGTGGTAATCACTCAGGAGGTCGTAGCTTGGCTAATCGTATCTCCCGCCAAGGGTATTTTTGGCCGACACTGCGACAAGACGCTGTCAAGTACGTCCAAAATTGTGACCCCTGTCAACGACACTCAGGTATGTCTCATAAACCCTCGGAGCCTTTGCACTCAACACTTGTCCCATGGCCTTTCATGAGGTGGGGAATGGATATTGTCGGCAAACTACCACCTGCTCCGGGGCAAAAAGTATTCCTCCTCGTACTCACGGATTACTTTTCTAAATGGGTCGAAGCGACTGCCTTCTCCCAAATTAGGGATAAAGAAGTTATCTTCTTTATCCAGACTAACATCATATGCAGGTTTGGGATTCCATCCGAAATTGTCTGCGACAATGGATCCCAATTCATAAGCGACATGACCCAACAGTTCTGCGATGACAGGAATATCAGACTAACAACCTCGACTCCCAGATATCCCCAAGCTAATGGACTTGCCGAGTCAAGCAATAAGACTATTATAGCTTCGATCAAGAAACGATTAAAAGCTGCAAAGGGAAGGTGGGTTGAAGAACTCCCTTCGGTCATATGGGCAAATCGCACGACGCCACGCACGTCCACTGGGCAAACCCCCTTCTCTCTCGTCTATGGTTGCGAAGCCGTCCTACCGATCGAAGTTCATCTCCCAACTTCGAGGCACACATCCGTCGACCACAACTTGGTTGATTTGAGTTATGACCTCGACGCCCTTGAAGAGCTCAGAGAATCGGCCTTGATCAGAATGGCGTCACAGAAGCAAGCAGTTGAGCGACATTTCAATAAGCACGTCAAAGTTAAAATCTTTCAAGAAGGCGATTACGTCCTCCGTCGAGTATTCCCGAATACCCAGGAGCTCAACGCAGGTAAACTTTCTACCAAGTGGGAAGGTCCCTATCGTATCTCCGAAGTCGTGGGTAAAGGAGCCTATCGACTTCGAACCCTCGACAATCAGGAAATCCCACGAAGTTGGAATGCGACGCATTTGAAAAAATATTTCTTTTAAAATCGCCTTCCTATCATACAAAGTTTTCAGCACGACGGTAAGTATCGCAAAATCGTTGGTAAAACCACAACCAACCTCTAACGAACTTTATCGCAGGAACGCACGACATGAGTATCCAAGTACATGACTCGATTGTTTGATCACAGGGGCATATATTCTAAAGTTTCATCATACGATACAGTCACATGTCAGGTCTAAACTATCCCTCGATCTAAGTTTCTAGAACATAGAAAAACTTTGTATGTTCTAACACATCGATGATATATATTTGTGTTTATTATTACAGTCCAAATACATGATTTATGTTTCAACCGTTATATTGCAATAAGAGCCTAAGTCGCACGATCCTCCGTTTATTTCATACTTTTATGAACAATATTACATTCATCTACGACATATGTAATTAAAGACACGAGTTCAGCAAAAAAAAAACTACCCTAAGATCTAAGGAAACATAGCAATCACAAACTCTGCCCAAAGAAAACTCAGCCTTCGGAATCCTGACAATCCTGAAGAACTAATGCAAGGATCAAACGAGTATCACCAGAGTTGTCTCCCAACCTTTCGCGCCATGGCATTCCGAGAATGTGGCTCTTAAGATTAATGTTAAGGTTGGAGGAAGGAATATCTTCTCTCCGACAATCGACCTCCACTCCAACACCTCCAGTTTCCTTATGTGTTTAGTGAAGGAAAACAAAAACATCTGCACAATTACAAAAGGAACGTATTAGCAAAACTCTCATCGAAGGGATAAACATCGGTAACACAAGTTTTGAAAGAAAAACTTACAAAAGACGCCAGTACGGCTAAACACAGTCCAATCTCTTCGATAGAGATCCCTGGAAAATGCTCCTTGAAATATAAGAGCTGATATTTCCCCAGAAGCGGAAGCGACTTCGTCCTGACGAGGACATAGTCAGTCAAGAGGGATGAAGACAACGCAAAGTTGATCTCCATAAAATCCCCATCATTCTCTCCCGTCTTTACACCCTCGCCCCTGTCGGCTGACGAAAGGGTCGACGTGGTAGCAGAAAACATCGTCGCCAGATGCGCAGAATCCACGGACATCGCGTCTATCGCAACCAACATCGTCATCGATTTGGGTATCATAGCCCACGGTAGATCATCAGTCACCGAAGATTTGGAAAAAGTCGAGATTCTGGAAAAGATGACTTTTCGAAAGCTTGAAGAAAACAATCCATTTTGATCTCTATTTATGCAGGAAATCGTGACAAGTCGAGCCCTTCAAAAGATCGACATGCATCCCCGACTCTCATATGCCCCAGTAAATCACCGACACCTGGCATAGACAGCTGGTAAGCATCATCGTACGTCAGCATGATGTCACGACCTCGTTCTCCTTCCAACTTCTCGTTCAGTTAAGAGCGGACCAGCCTAGTTCCAAGGTAACTAAGGTAATTTCCATCACTTGTCATATTTTTTTCGACTGACAAAATTTAAAACTCGGATTTGCTATCCTTCTTTCAAAATTTGGGGGCAAACTGTTTGGGCAAAAAATCATGTTGTACGACCACGACCAGGTAAGACGCACGTCATAATCCAAATCTTGTATTAAGATAAGGTCTCGATAAGAACCCATAAAACATCCGTCGTCTCCCATAAAAGGTAAGTCGTACGTCTCCCATGACGCACGACCATAGCGTCGCCTGTCCCGTACGACCACCGCGTAAGATCATTGTACCTTCGACCAAAGCTAACGTTAACCCTGACTGTTACGTTTGTTAAGTATTTAATGCAGGAGTCAAAGCCATTAACAGCAAGCAGCCGTAACGGATGAAGAGCATTATGGATAATCACTCCGGCGACCGTTTCCAGCCGTTGTAGCCGTTGATCAAATCATTAATGGAGCTAATCAATGGCACAAAGACTATAAATACCAAGCTAAGTCTTCACATCAAGGGACATCAGTTAACATCCAGTATACATCAGCGAACATCACCAAACAACAGAGAAAATCATCCAAACTCATAGCAAAGAACATCCAAACTCTGGAGATCAAGTACTGAAAGCCAGAATCCTACTGCGAACTCAAGAACACTCGAAGGAAAGCTCAAGTATCGCTCTCGATGCACGACAACAGCCCTCGATCAGAAGTTCACACTTTGTATTCACACACGACAAACACCTGTTTTTACATTCAAACACTTGTACTTTACATTTTGAAGTATTTCCTTTATTTGTATTGTAATCTTCGTACGACCGACGCCAGTACCAAGGACGTCGCCCCTGATTGGCGACCATAGTGCAGCGACGACACCCACTGTCGTCCGTAGGTTTTTTCCTCGATTGAGGTTTTTCCTGCGTCATCAAATCCCTTGTCTTGTTTATTTTTTCCCTCATCGCACGTCTCGTCGAAAGATCCTTTCTTTAGTTGATTAAGTCCACATCGACCTTAAGTTGTCCCTTTGGTGCGATTTTTGGCATTAACACCAACCACGTTATCGGTGGAAATAACGAGCCAAACACTTATCATTAACTCGTCTTCCTTGTGGCTCCATTTTTCTTTACTTAATGCTTTCAAGTGATTATTTTCGTCAAGATCTTTATTTCCTACACTTTCTTGGATAGAAAATGGTGGAATTTCAGAAAAGTCATTCGGTGCATTCGGTGTGGGTTGTGATGAAAATGTAGGCATATATGGATTTTGTGTGAACATAGAATATTGAGTGTTTGGTGGAAATAAAAAACGACTAACATTCGACGTACCGTGAGAAAAATCTTGAAAGATATAATTAATTTCAAATGATGTAAGTAAGATTTTTTATAGGTAAAAATTGGTAATTAATTTGTGTAGTTGGAAGTTAGTAATTAAAATAAGCATTATCGAATTCCATAAATAAACTTGTCTTTACATCATCGCTAAGACATACTAAAACAAGATAATGACAGCGGAAGTCTCTAAAACCACAGCCGAGTACTAACTATAGATATCATAAACCAAATCTGGAGTTGCTCTAATCTCCAAGTCCTTCATGTCGTCTTTCCTAGTTCTTACTAGAAGAATCGGTTATGCGCTTACCTGAAAATGGTTTAGTTTTGAAAGCGAGGGTTAGACCAAAAGGGTCTAGTGAATTCCCTCCGAAAACAACATGTAACTCAGTTGGAAAACATTTATCAATAAACTATAATGCATCATCAGTCATGGTACTGCACTGTGTATGGATCACATAAACATTCCGCAATCAGGGTTCCATTAGGCTTCCCTCTCGCCCTCCTTGGAGCCCACACGGACTCCCCTCTACCGGATAGGAGGGAAACGAATTCCAACCTACCGGCCTGTCATACATATCCAAGGGATCCTCAGATCCCGAGAATCTCTCTCTGATCCCACAGTGCAGACCGCCACTACATAGCATACACATACGTTCATGGAAACATGTAAGTTAAAATACTCATAAGTCATGCCTTTCATTTCTTCATGCCAAACATTCATTCTATTAAAACAGATACGTTCGTAAAAATCATGCAAATCAGTTCATAACATTTCATGCTCGATAAACCATAATCAGTTAAAACATTTATCACTTTGCGTCGTAAAAAGGGTTTTAGGGAACTCACCTGATACTAGTGCTGTACGTACTCCTGCTATACCTCTGAACTAAACGAACCAGACACCTAAGAATAAAAGAGTTTCATCAGATTAGACTGTACGATCCTACAGGCTACTGAACTTTCCGGATACAATATTCTATCTGGACACTCACCAACTTTCCGGATAATATAAGCTTTCCGGGTACTACAGACTTTCCGGACAAAACTGTCCGAATACTAGGCCTTTCCGGACACACTATCCGGGCTCTAGTCCTTACCGGACACACTATCCGGAAAGATACATGTCCGGTGACACCCAAGTAACTCGTACCCGGACACTTGCAAAACGTCCGGACACTCTCGAAACCTCAGTGTCCGAAAACCACGGCTGTTCGAACGTACCCCATCTTAAAGTGATCATTAACTCGTTTTCAGCCATTAGATTGATCAGATAAACGTAAGGGTTCATCCACCAACCCTAAACACCCATTTAATCCACTTTTAAACCGTCTAATAATGACACTTTAGCAATAAACCTCAAAATACACAATAAGGAGATATTTAAGTGAGAACTTAGCAATCTCCCCATGATTTCCTCCCCACTATCTTAGACAACAGAGAAAGAATGATTGCATTAAACTGAGTAGGAAAGATTTGATGATTACCTTTAGACTCTTCTCCTTAATTGAAATCACTTGCTTGCTTCCTTCTCCCTTTCTCTTCTTGAGCCGCCAAACACACAAACATAAATCAAAAATACTGATTTCTCATTAACCCTAGGGATTTGTGCCATATACCCCTTTCACCAAATTACAAATAAGTCCCTCAACAATACTTTCATTTCTTTCACTTTGACCACCAAACTCTAAAACCCACTAGAATTTGGGTTGTTACAACACTCCCCCCTTAAAAGAATTCTGTCCCCAGAATTCCTCATAGGAAGAGCTGTGGGTACCTAGACTTCATTTCCGATTCCAACTCCCACGTAGCCTCTGGGCCCTTGTGGTGCCGCCATTGTACCTTTACCAGCTTAGTCTCTTTGTTCCGTGACTTCCTTATTTTAAAATCCGTGATAGCTTCAGGTTCCTCTACGAAATTCAATTTCTCATCCACCTTAATGTCATTTAACGACACTGCTTTGGTCACATCGGCCAGACATTTCCTTAAATTAGACACATGAAACGCATTATGGATACCGCGCAGTTCTTCCGGTAGATCCAACCTATACGCCACCTCTCCGATTCGTTCGGTAATCTCGAATGGTCCGATGTAACGTGGGCTTAGCTTCCCACGTTTCTCGAACCGCACCACTCCTTTCCATGGGGATACCTTTAACAAAACAAAATCCCCGACCTGAAATTCTATGTCTTTCCGCCTCTTATCCGCATAACTCTTTTGTCGGTCGCGAGCGACCTTCAATCTCTCGCGCACTTGGACAATCTTGTCTGAAGTTAGCTGAACAATTTCTGGTCCGGCTAACTGTCTCTCTCCTACCTAGTTCCAACATAATGGAGTCCGATATTTCCTACCATAAAGTGCCTTAAATGGCGTTGCCTTGATGCTCGAGTGATAGCTATTATTGTAAGCGAACTCGATCAACGGTAGGTGCTTCTCCCAAGAGCCTTGGAAGTCTAAAGCACATGCTCTCAACATATCCTCCAACGTTTGGATCGTTCGCTCACTCTGACCGTCAGTCTGAGGATGATAAGCGGTACTCATCTTAATCTGCGAACCCATTTCTCTTTGGAAGCTTCTCCAAAACATGGAGGTAAATCTGCTATCCCGGTCAGATACTATCGATGATGGCACCCCATTATGGGTTACAATCTCATCGATATACAACTTTGCTAACCGCTCCATCGAGTAAGACTCTCGAATAGGCAAGAAGTGTGCCGACTTTGTGAGACGGTCCACGATCACCCATATAGCGTCATAACCCTTTGGAGTCTTAGGCAAGTGGGTTACGAAGTCCATCGTAATTTGATCCCACTTCCACATAGGTATCTCCAACGACTGTAGCTTCCTGTACGGTCGTTGGTGTTCGATCTTTACACGCGAACACGTCATACATGTCTCCACTAAATGAGCTACATCCTTTTTCATTCCCGGCCACCAATAGTCTCGACACAGATCTCCGTACATCTTGTTAGTCCCGGGGTGAATCGTGTACTTCGATTTGTGAGCTTCTTCCAGAATTAGCTTTCGGAGCTCTCCGAGTTTCGGAACCCAGATCCTCCTATTTAGACATTTCACCCCTCGACCATTTTCCACTAGCAAAGACACTTGCCCTACCATTCTTTCCTTCTTGAGATTTTTGGCTTCGAGCGCTTCAACTTGACATTTCTTTATCTCCGCTAACAAATTGAATGTCACCTCAGCCCTCATGGCCACAATACTGGGGGTTTCACTTCGTTCCTTACGGCTCAAAGCGTCCGCCACCATGTTTGCCTTCCCCGGATGATATTCGATCTTACAGTCGTAGTCGGTCAACAATTCAATCCATCTCCTTTGGCGCATATTCAACTCTTTTTGGTCAAAGAGATGACATAAGCTTTTGTGGTCCGTGAAGATCTGGCACTTCGTCCCATACAGGTAATGTCGCCAAATCTTCAGGGCAAAAACCACTGCCGCCAATTCTAAATCATGTGTGGGATAACGAGCCTCATGATCCTTTAACTGTCGGGAGGCATAAGCGATCACTTTACCTCGTTGCATAAGTACGCAACCCAAACCAAGCTTCGATGCGTCACTGAACACCACAAAATCGACAGAACCGTTCGGTAATGACAACACCGGAGCGCTGCTCAGCATATCCTTCATTCTTTGGAAAGCTTCCTCTTGCTTCTCTGACCAGACGAACTTGACATTCTTCTTGGTTAAGGACGTTAGTGGCGTGGCGATACGCGAAAAGTCCTTGATGAACTTCCGGTAGTAACCCGCCAGTCCGAGGAAACTTCGGACTTCTGATGGATTCTTAGGTTGTTCCCAATCTCGGATGGCTTCGATCTTAGCCGGATCAACCATGATTCCCTTCTCAGACACCACGTGCCCGAGAAACTGCACCTCTCTCAACCAAAATTCGCATTTGGAAAACTTCGCATACAACTTCTCTTGCTTTAACAGCTCGAGAATCGTCCTAAGGTGACTTTCGTGCTCCTCTTCCGATCTTGAAAATATCAGGATATCGTCTATGAACACTATCACGAACTGGTCTAAATAGGGTTGGCATACCCTATTCATTAAGTCCATGAATGCTGCCGGGGCGTTGGTTAGCCCGAACGACATCACCAAGAATTCATAGTGTCCATACCTGGTCCTGAATGCAGTCTTCGGCACATCCTCCTCCCTCACCTTGAGTTGATGATACCCTGACCTCAGATCTATCTTGGAGAAGTAACAGGCTCCTTATAACTGATCAAACAGGTCGTCGATTCTTGGTATCGGATACTTGTTCTTGATCGTGACCTTGTTGAGTTCTCGGTAATCTATGCACATTCGCATAGTACCATCCTTCTTCTTCACGAAGAGCACAGGTGCTCCCCACGGAGACGTACTTGGTCTAACGAACCCCTTGTCTAACAACTCCTGCAACTGAGTCATCATCTCTTTCATTTCGGACGACGCCAGCCTGTATGGCGCGCGGGCAATTGGTGCAGCTCCAGGCATCAAATCAATTCTGAACTCGATCTGACGATCCGGAGGTAGACTTGTTAAGTCATCCGGAAAAACTTCCGGATACTCATTTACTACCCGCACATCACCCATCCCACGCTTCTCTTTCTTGGCGTCCAACACGTACGCCAAGAATCCGTGACACCCTTTCCTCAGACACTTAGTAGCCCTAATCATAGAGATAAGGCTATTCTTTCTATCACGACGGTCCCCATAAATCACTATAGGATCCCCATCAGGTGACTGAATCCTGATCAGCTTTTTGTTGCAAACGATATTCGCATCATTCGCAGCTAACCAGTCCATACCCAACACCACATCAAACTCTCCCATTGCCATGGGGTATAACTTCATAGGCACTAACCTCCCTTCTAACTCTATGACACAACCCTCTACCACCTCCTTAACGTACACCAGACTATCATTAGCGGTTTCCACCTCTAGTGCCCTCTCCAAATGTCTAGGCCTCACCCCCAAACATTTCATAAACGCATACGATACAAAGGAGCGATTTGATCCCGAATCAAATAACACCTTGGCACATAGAGAGTTCACTAGAAACGTACCTGCCACAACATCCGGAACTTCCTCTGCCTCTTCCGCAGTCATGCGGAATGCACGTCCCTTCGAACGCGCTGGCTCTGCTCCTTTATCACCGCCCTTTCCTCCCTGACGTTCCCCATACTGAGTCGTTCCACCCTTTTTCAACTGCGGACAGTCATACCGCATGTGACCCTTAGCTCCACACTGGTGACATGATCCTCCCTTGGGGCAGTCCTTTGCCATATGACCGGGCAAGCCACACCGGTAGCATGAGTTTGAACCTGCCATGCACTCTCCCCGGTGTACTTTGTTACACTTACTGCACGGTTTTCTAGTTGAATCCTTGCTAGCACGAGTTTCTGATCGGAACACCTTCCCTTTCCTTGAATCATTACCCGGCCCATCCTATTTGCGCTTATCACCACTCTTCTCAGTCATTTGGCGAACCTTTTCCTTCTCGATCATCTCCGCCGCATTAATGGCCGCTTGGAAGGTAGTGGGGTTTCTTGTCAGAACTAGTTCTCGGATGCTACTTTTCAGTCCGTGAATGAAATGTTCCACTCGTCGTTCTTCCGTTGGCACATACAAGTCTGCGAAACGAGACTTCTCGATAAACTTTGTAGTATACTCTCGCACCGTCATACCTCCCTGATCCAAACCCAAAAACTCCTCTTCCAGCTTTTTCACTGCCGCGAGTGGACAAAACTGGGCTTTGAACCTGTCTACAAACATCTCCCACAACATTCCCTTAGCCATTGCCGAACCCTTTCCCCCAGTCTCGGCATCCCACCAGTAAACTGCCTCTGATTTCAGCATGGATAGGGCAAACATCACCCGATCTCCATCCGCACACTTACACGTATTGAATATCAGTTCCATTTCTTTCACTCATTTCATTGCCAGGACAGGGTCACACTCGCCCTTGAAAGTAGGGGGCTTGCATGAGGCAAAGGCCTTGTAACTACATCCCTTAGCTGCTGAATCATTCACCACTAAAGAAATTTCTTTCGAGTGGCTCCTAGTACCAGTCTCTACCGGGCTTGACAGTTCCACACTTTCCGTGTTCTCACTCGCCTCTTTGCTTCCCGAGGCCGACTCGTTCTGTTTAGTAAGGAGAGCTTGTAGAGTCTCCTGGATTTTACCGAGCTCAGCAACCAGATTTTCTCGAGTGACAAATGCAGATCCACGGCCTCGACCGCGTCCTCTCGTTGGATTACCTCTTCTTACAGAAACTGAACTCTCCTGATGAGAGTTTTCCCGGTGAGCGGGTTCCGCACTCAGTGCCCTTCGAGTCACACGGGTCGTTCTTCGAGTCGGATGTCCCCCATCCCCGGCCACCTGAGTGGCGGCCCGGCAGGGCGTTCTTCCCCGACCCCTTCCACGACCCCTTCCACGACCCCTACCCCTTCCGCGGTTAACCGGTCCATTCTCTAGGATCTCTTCCTCTTGATTCCTTGGTACAGCAGGTACCGACCTACTCCTCAAAGTTCTTCCAGCGATTACGCAAATACTGAAAGAAAAAAACCATTAACCTTTGCTAGACATGACACAACAAAATTTGCTATATAAGGTAATTTTAAGCACGCACGCGTAGCTGTAAATTTATAATTACACTGGCCAGGTGAAATCCTAAACTTACCTTACACGTTTGTCCTTGGCACCTTATTCTTAAGCACAATTATAGTGATCGTTCCTAGAGGCAATCCTATGTCTCGGCTGTGTTCCTCATCCTACAGTTTAAGTTTAGGCCCGACTGGTCACCTAAATCTCTTAAACTAAGGCTCTGATACCATTTGTAACGTCCCAACTTCATAAACATGCAATATCATAAAATAAGCATTCGAATTCCATAAATAAACTTGTCTTTACATCATCGCTAAGACATACTAAAACAATATAATGACAGCGGAAGTCTCTAAAACCACAGCCGAGTACTAACTATAGATATCATAAACCAAATCTGGAGTTTCTCTAATCTCCAAGTCCTTCATGTCGTCTTTCCTAGTTCTTACTAGAAGAACCGGTTATGCACTTACCTGAAAATGGTTTAGTTTTGAAAGCGAGGGTTAGACCAAAAGGGTCTACTGAATTCCCTCCGAAAACAACATGTAACTCAGTTGGAAAATATTTATCAATAAACTATAATGCATCATCAGTCATGGTACTGCACTGTGTATGGATCACATAAACATTCCGCAATCAGGGTTCCATTAGGCTCCCCTCTCGCCCTCCTTGGAGCCCACACGGACTCCCCTCTACCGGATAGGAGGGAAACGAATTCCAACCTACCGGCCTGTCATACATATCCAAGGGATCCTCAGATCCCGAGAATCTCTCTCTGATCCCACAGTGCAGACCGACACTACAAAGCATACACATACGTTCATGGAAACATGTAAGTTAAAATACTCATAAGTCATGCCTTTCATTTCTTCATGCCAAACATTCCTTCTATTAAAACAGATACGTTCGTAAAAATCATGCAAATCGGTTCATAACATTTCATGCTCGATAAACCATAATCAGTTAAAACATTTATCACTTTGCGTCGTAAAAAGGGTTTTAGGGAACTCACCTGATACTAGTGTTGTACGTACTCCTGCTATACCTCTGAACTAAACGAACCGGACACCTAAGCATAAAAGAGTTTCATCAGATTAGACTGTCCGATCCTACATGCTACTGAACTTTCCGGATACAACATTCTATCCGGACACTCACCAGCTTTTCGGACAATATAAGCTTTCCGGGTACTACCGACTTTCCGGACAAAACTGTCCGAACACTAGGCCTTTCCGGACACACTATCCGGGCTCTAGTCCTTACCAGACACACTATCCGGAAAGATACATGTCTGGTGACACCCAAGTAACTAGTACCCGGACACTTGCAAAACGTCCGGACACTCTCGAAACCTCAGTGTCCGGAAACCACGGCTGTTCGAACGTACCCCATCTAAAAGTGATCATTAACTCATTTTCAGCCATTAGATTGATCAGATAAACGTAAGGGTTCATCCACCAACCCTAAACACCCATTTAATCCACTTTTAAACCATCTAATAATGACACTTTAGCAATAAACCTCAAAATACACAATAAGGAGATATTTAAGTGAGAACTTAGCAATCTCCACATGATTTCCTCCCCAATATCTAAGACAACAGAGAAAGAATGACTGCATTAAACTGAGTAGGAAAGATTTGATGATTACCTTTAGACTCTTCTCCTTAATTGAAATCACTTGCTTGCTTCCTTCTCCCTTTCTCTTCTTGAGCCGCCAAACACACACACATAAATCAAAAATACTGATTTCTCATTAACCCTAGGGATTTGTGCCATATACCTCTTTCACCAAATTACAAATAAGTCCCTCAACAATACTTTCATTTCTTTCACTTTGACCACCAAACTCTAAAACCCACTAGAATTTGGGTTGTTACAATACACGTAACAATTGTTAGCACCGCAACCACCCTCATGGCCAACGAAGAAGAGTGTTCCTCATGTGACTGCCACAGATGCTATTGCCACTGCCATGTATACTATAACTGCAACTCCCTTCCTTGTGGTTATAAGTATGAGCCTGATGATTTAGATTTGGTGGAAACATACTTGATACCGCAGCTTATGGGTCACCTGTACACCGAGTATGGACTCAAAATGTTTATGAGTTTCCACCCAACCATTTAATTGGTAAATTTCTGATATTTAAATTTTATGATTTTAGTTTGATGATATATTGTTGGTTTTTTTTTAATTGTAAAATGAATTACATGCAGGGTTGCCAGAAACCACTGGCTTTTTTGCAGCCCGCACGAGAGGGTGTCCATCCAGAAAGATGCGGTGAACCGCCGCGCAGGAGAGGGCGACTGGAGGACCACCGGAGCAAAAAAAGTGATCATTAATGAGGAGGGCATTATAATTGCAAATAAATACACCCTTGCATATTATAACGCACAGGGTCAGAAGACTGATTTTTGTATGTATGAGTACGTGGCTGTAAATTTTAGTCATGTTCAACTACACGCAAGAGACTTGATGGTATCTAAACTGTCCCCCCTTTTCCCCTTGATAAAGAGAGATTATAATTATGTTTATATTAACGTTATCTTTTTGGGCAGATGGACGATGTGGTGCTATATAAAATCTTTTACAGGGGCTGATTTAATGTATAACCCTAACCTAATCTCGATTTCTCTCCTGATTTAAGGTTTCCAATCGATTTGTTTTTGGTTGTTACTATACTTGAGGTTTTATTTGTGGTTTTATGGTTGTTTATGGTTTATAAGATGGTTTCCTGGCTTTAAATGAGAGTAGTGAAAGATGGCATCGTTTCTTTCAGTTTCTTCCCTTATTTCGACCATTTGTTTATCCGTCATAAGTTGGAACTCTATCTACATTAACAACGGTTGCGTGTGCAGGTCAAGATGAAACTAACTGAGGCGGTGCATTTAGAAGTTTAGTTCTGAGACTAAGAGATTGGGAGCCAAAGGTTGGTCTAACTTCTTAAACTTTCTCATGTTGATAGTGACATTATTTTGTAAGTGGATGGAGTAGTACTGGTTCGATTTTGTTGAAGGTTTAGGAGTGAAAAACATTTGTATCTGGGTTGAGGTTTTAAAGATTTAGGGTTGTTAGAACCAAAGGTTAAGCGAGAAGAAATTCACAAATACACGTATATGTTTGTGTGCAAATTTATTACAATTTCACCTTCTTCACGTATGACATCTTTAAGCATATTGATTAATTCTTCTTCTCTATCATTTGAGGATTCTTCTATTAATAACTGGTTTACTACACTCATTACTTTATTCACAACCTCATAAGTCATTGTGAATGGATAAATTTGAAGAAATGTGGTATAAGTCATGTATATAAGAAATGTGGGTGTAAATGTGGTAGTTGGGTGTAATTTTTGTGTTGGTTAAATGTAACAACCCGTTTCTGTCAAGTGCATAGTTTGGTGGCCAAAGTGGAAGAAATGGAAGTTTTATTCAAGGGGCCGTTTTGAAAATGTGGGAGCTATAAAAAGGACCAGATCCCTAGGGTTACTAATCATTTGTTTTTGTGAGCGGCTGAATACTGGAAGAGAAGGAACAGTGAAAGGAGGGCTGGGATTGCGATTTCTTGAGGAAGAGGCTCTACCAGGTAAGGAATCTTAATTCCCTATTACTCTCCATGTAATCTGATAGTTAGATAAATCGTATTTCAGACTGTATTCCATATTTTAGCTGGGTTTGTGGATAAGAACACTGTGGAGAGTTTTAGCTCTCGATTGGGATTGTAATCTAATGAAAATCCTTGGGCTAGGAATTTGTGTTGTCTAAGGAGTACAATAGAACGATTTGGGTAAGGTTGTTGTGTTAAAATCTCAGCTTACTGGACTCCCTAGGAAGAAATCGAGTATGGAAGCGGTTAAGGTTCGTCCATGTTCGGGTACCGGGAGTTCAGGGTACCGGGAGTCGGCATACCGGGAGTCGGCGGACCGGGAATCGGCATACCGGGAGTCGGCATACCGGGAGTCGGTAACCGGGACTCATGGGTTGCTGGGACGAAGCTTGTTGGGCCAAAGAATATGTGGGCCGAGAGATGCTCCGGTGGACTTAGAATTTGCTAGGGCTTAGCATGCTTTTAAAAGAGATCCGTTATGGAGTAATGATCCAAATTTATTTTAGAGACCGAGCAAGAAGAGAGACTTATGATCATAATTGAGTGGCATCTAATTAATTTATAATTATTAACTAGGTGTACGGACGGAACGAGATACGAGGTTAGAAAGGAGTTCCTATCAGGTGAGTTCCCTAAACCCTTTTTACGACGCGAAGTGATAAATGTTTCTTTTACTGAGTATGGTTTATCGAGCATGAAAAGTATGAATTGATTTACATGGTTTTCATGAATGATCTTATCTTAAACAAAAGAGGCATGGAGCTTAGAGAGACTCCAGTTTTGGTTATGGTAGTTCCGATAGTGCTCGGCTGTGGAATGTAGAGACTTCCGCTGTCAATTTTGCCTAGTTTAGCTCATTGAAGTTTTAAAAGACAAGTTTATTTATGTAATTCGAATACCTATGTTATGTTATCGTATGATTATGAAGTTGGGACGTTACAAATGGTATCAGAGCCATAGTTTAAGGGATTTAGGTGACCATTAGGGCCTAAACTTAAACTGTAAGATGAGGAACACAACCGAGGCATAGGATTGACTCTAGGAACGATCACTATATATGCGCTAGGGAATAAGGTGCCAAGGACAAACGTGTAAGGTAAGTTTGGGATTACACCTGGCCAGTGTGATTACGAACTTACAGGTACGCGTGCGTGCTTAAACTTACCTTATGTAGCAAAATTGTTGTGTCTCTTCTAGCAAAGGTTAATTGTTGTTTTCTTTCAGCGTTAGTGAAATGGCTGGGAGAACCTTGAGGAGTAGGTCGGCACCTGCTATGCCAAGGAATCAAGAGGACGAGGTACTAGAGAACGGACCGGTGGAGCCGACAAGGGCAACTGTTACCCGTGGAAGGGGAAGAGGTAGGGGTCGTGGAAGGGGTCGGGGAAGAACACCCCGCCGGGCCGCCACCCAAGTGGCCGAGGATGGGGGAGACCCGAACCTCAGAACGACTCGTGCAACTAGAAGGACGATAAGTGTGGAAGCCCCCGTTCATCAAGAAGACTCTCTTCAGGAGAGTTCAGCTTCTGCCAGGAGGGTAACACAACCAAGGGGACGGGGTCGAGGCCGCGGGTCTACTTTTGTCACCTGAGAGAACCTAGCTGCTGAACTGGGAAAAATTCAGGAGACCCTGCAAGCTCTCCTGACCAAGCAGAATGAGTCAGCCTCGGGAAGCAAAGACGCAAGCGAGAACAAGGAGAGTGTAGAATTGTCAAGCCCAGTAGAGACTGGTAATGGGAGTCACTCAAAGGAAGTTTCTCTAGTGGTGAATGAGTTAGAAGCTAAAGGGTGCAGTTACAAGGCCTTTGCCTCATGCAAGCCCCCTACTTTTAAGGGCGAGTACGACCCTATCTTGGCGATGAAATGGGTGAAGGAAATGGAACTGGTCTTCGATACATGCAAATGTGCTGATGGGGATAGGGTAATGTTCGCCTTGTCCATGTTGAAATCTGATGCAGTTTACTGGTGGGAGGCTGAGACTGGGGGAAAGGGTTCGGCAATGGCAAAGGGAATGTTGTGGGAAGCGTTTGTGGACAGGTTCAAAGCTCAGTTCTGCCCGCTCACGGCAGTGAAAAGATTGGAAGAAGAATTCTTGGGGTTGGAACAGGGTAGTATGACAGTGCGAGAATATACTACAAAGTTCATCGAGAAATCTCGCTTCGCAGATCTTTATGTGCCAACAGAAGAACGTCGAGTGGAACGTTTCATTCACGGATTGAAGGGCAGCATCCGAGAACTAGTTCTGACAAGAAACCCCACTACTTTTCAAATGGCCATTAACACGGCCGAACTGATCGAAAAGGAAAAGGATCGTCAGACGACTGAGAAGGGCGGTGATAAACGTAAATGGGATGGGCCGAGTAATGATTCCAGAAAGGGGAAAGTGTTCCGACCAGAAAACCGTGCTAGTAAGGGTCCAACCAGCAGACCGTGTAGTAAGTGTAACAGAGTACACCGGGGAGAGTGCATGGCAGGTTCAAACTCATGCTACCGGTGTGGGGTGCCCGGTCATATGTCAAGGGATTGTCCCAAGGGAAAGACATGTCATCAGTGTGGGGCGATGGGTCACGTACGGTACGACTGTCCACAGTTGAAGAGGGATGGGTCAGCTCAGTACGGGAGCCGTCAAGGGGGAAGAAGCAGTGATAAGGGGGCAGAACCGGTGCGTCCGAAGGGACGTGCGTTCCGCATGACTGCGGAAGAGGCGGAGGAAATTTCAGATGTGGTGGCAGGTACGTTTCTAGTGAACTCTCTATGTGCCAAGGTGTTATTTGATTCCGAAGCAAATCGCTCCTTTGTATCGCATGCTTTTATGAAACGTTTGGGGGTGAGGCCTAGACGCTTGGAGAGAGCACTAGAGGTAGAAACCGCAAATGACAATTGGGTGTATGTTAAGGAGGTAGTAGAGGATTGTGTCATAGATATAGAAGGGAGGTTAGTGTCAATGAGATTGTATCCCATGGCAATGGGAGAGTTCGACATAGTGTTGGGAATGGACTGGTTAGCAGCAAACGAAACGACTATCGTTTGTAACAAGAAATTGATCAGGGTTCGGTTACCTGATGGGGATACCGTAGTGATTTATGGGAATCGCCGTAATAGAACTACTAGTCTTATCTCCATGTTTAGGGCTACTAAAAGTTTGAGGAAGGGGTGTCAAGGGTTCTTGGCGTACGTGTTGGACGTCAAGAAGGAGAAGCGTGGGATGGGTGATGTGCGGGTGGTAAATGAGTATCCGGAAGTATTTCCGAACGACTTGACGAGCCTACCTCCGGATCGTCAGATCGAGTTCAGAATTGATTTGATGCCCGGAGCTGCGCCTATTGCCCGCGCACCGTATAGATTGGCGCCGTCTGAGATGAAGGAAATGATGACTCAATTACAGGAGTTGTTAGATAAGGGATTTGTTAGACCGAGTACGTCTCCGTAGGGAGCACCTGTGCTATTCGTGAAGAAGAAGGATGGTACTATGCGAATGTGCATAGACTACCGAGAACTCAACAAAGTCACGATCAAGAACAAGTACCCGATACCTAGGATTGATGACCTGTTCGATCAGTTGCAAGGAGCCAATTACTTTTCCAAGATAGACTTGAGGTCAGGTTATCATCAGCTCAAGGTACGGGAGGAGGATGTGCCGAAGACTGCCTTTAGAACCAGGTATGGACACTACGAATTCTTGGTGATGCCGTTCGGGTTAACCAACGCCCCGGCAGCGTTCATGGATTTGATGAATAGGGTATGCCAACCCTATTTAGATCAGTTCGTGATAGTGTTCATAGATGATATCCTGATATTCTCAAAGTCGGAAGCGGAGCACGCTAGCCACCTTCGTACAATTCTCGAGCTATTGAAGCAAGAGAAGTTGTATGCGAAGTTTTCCAAGTGCGAGTTCTGGCTGAGGGAAGTGCAGTTCCTCGGGCACGTGGTGTCTGAGAAGGGGATCATGGTCGATCCAGCTAAGATTGAAGCCATCCGAGATTGGGAGCAACCTAAGAATACGTCAGAAGTTCGAAGCTTCCTCGGGCTGGCGGGGTACTACCGGAAGTTTATCAAGGACTTTTCGCGTATTGCCACGCCACTGACCTCTTTAACGAAGAAGAATGTCAAGTTCGTCTGGTTAGAGAAACAAGAAGAGGCGTTTCAGAAATTGAAGGATATGCTGAGTAGCGCTCCGGTTTTGTCATTACCGGACGGTTCGGGCGATTTCGTGGTTTTCAGTGACGCGTCGAAGCTCGGCTTGGGATGCGTACTCATGCAACGAGGTAAGGTGATCGCTTATGCCTCCCGGCAGTTAAAGGATCACGAGACTCGTTATCCTACGCATGATTTAGAATTGGCGGCGGTGGTTTTTTCCCTGAAGATTTGGCGACATTACCTGTATGGGACGAAGTGCCAGATCTTCACGGACCACAAGAGTTTATGTCATCTCTTTGATCAGAAAGAGTTGAATATGCGCCAAAGGAGATGGATTGAATTGTTGACCGACTACGACTGTAAGATCGAATACCATCCGGGGAAGGCAAACGTGGTGGCAGACGCTTTGAGCCGTAAGGAACGAGGTGAAACCCCCAGGATTGTGGCTATGAGGGCCGAGGTCACGTTCAATCTGTTAGCCGAAATAAAGAAATGGCAGGTTGAAGCGCTCGAAACCGAAAATCTTAAGAAGGAGAGAATGTTAGGACAAACGTCCATGTTAGAGGAAGATAGTCGAGGGGTGAAATGTCTCAATGGGAGGATCTGGGTTCCGAAACTCGGAGAGCTCCGAAAGCTGATTCTTGAAGAAGCTCACAAGTCGAAGTACTCGATCCACCCTGGAACTAATAAGATGTACGGAGACCTGCGACGAGACTACTGGTGGCCCGGACTGAAGAAAGACGTGGCCCATCTAGTAGAGACCTGCATGACGTGTTCGCGTGTGAAGATTGAACATCAAAGACCGTTCGAGAAGCTTCAGTCGTTAGAGATACCAATGTGGAAATGGGACCAGATCACGATGGATTTCGTGACCCATTTGCCTAGAACTCCAAAGGGTTTTGACGCTATATGGGTAATTGTGGATCGTCTCACCAAGTCGGCACACTTCCTACCCATACGAGAGTCTTACTCGTTGGAGCGGTTAGAAAGGTTGTACATCGACGAGATCGTAACCCGTCATGGTGTGCCCTCGTCGATTGTATCTGACCGAGATAGCAGGTTTACCTCCACGTTTTGGAGGAGCTTTCAGAGAGAAATGGGATCACAGATCAAGATGAGTACCGCTTATCACCCTCAGACCGACGGTCAGAGTGAGAGGACGATCCAAACGTTGGAATACATGTTAAGAGCTTGTGGCTTAGATTTCCAAGGCTCTTGGGAAAGGCATCTACCTTTGATCGAGTTCGCTTATAATAATAGCTATCACTCGAGCATCAAGGCAGCACCGTTTGAGGCGCTTTACGGTAGAAAATGTCGGACACCGTTGTGTTGGAACGAAGTCGGAGAGAGACAGTTAGCGGAGCCAGAAATTGTACAACTGACTTCGGATAAGATAGTTCAAGTACGGGAAAGACTGAAGGTCGCCCGCGACCGACAGAAGAGTTATGCGGATAGGAGGCGGAAAGACATTGAATTTCAAGTCGGAGATCATGTCCTGTTAAAGGTATCTCCTTGGAAAGGAGTGGTACGATTTGGAAAACGTGGGAAGCTAAGCCCACGTTACATCGGACCATTCGAGATTACGGAACGGGTTGGAGAAGTGGCTTATAGGTTGGACCTACCTGAAGAATTAAGTAGTATTCATAATGCGTTCCATGTGTCTAATCTAAGGAAATGTCTAGCCGACGCGACTAAAGATGTGTCGTTGAATGACATTCAAGTGGACGAGAAATTGAACTTCGTAGAGGAACCTAAAGCAATCACGGATGTTAAGGTAAGGAAGTCGCGGAACAAGGAAACCATGCTGGTCAAGGTGCAATGGCGTCATCACAAGGGCCCGGAGGCTACGTGGGAATTAGAATCGGCTATGATGGCGAGGTACCCGCATCTCTTCCAATGAGGAATTCCGGGGACGGAATTCTTTTAAGGAGGGAGTGTTGTAACAACCCGTTTCTGTCAAGTGCATAGTTTGGTGGCCAAAGTGGAAGAAATGGAAGTTTTATTCAAGGGGCCGTTTTGAAAATGTGGGAGCTATAAAAAGGACCAGATCCCTAGGGTTACTAATCATTTGTTTTTGTGAGCGGCTGAATACTGGAAGAGAAGGAACAGTGAAAGGAGGGATGGGATTGCGATTTCTTGAGGAAGAGGCTCTACCAGGTAAGGAATCTTAATTCCCTATTACTCTCCATGTAATCTGATAGTTAGATAAATCGTATTCCAGACTGTATTCCATATTTTAGCTGGGTTTGTGGATAAAAACATTGTGGAGAGTTTTAGCTCTCGATTGGGATTGTAATCTAATGAAAATCCTTGGGCTAGGAATTTGTGTTGTCTAAGGAGTACAATAGAACGATTTGGGTAAGAGTGTTGTGTTAAAATCTCAGCTTACTGGACTCCCTAGGAAGAAATCGAGTATGGAAGCGGTTAAGGTTCGTCCCTGTTCGGGTACCGGGAGTTCAGGGTACCGGGAGTCGGCATACCGGGAGTCGGCGGACCGGGAGTCGGTACCGGGAGTCGGCATACCAGGAGTCGGCAGACCGGGAGTCGGTACCGAGACTCATGGGTTGCTGGGACGAAGCTTGTTGGGCCAAAGAATATGTGGGCCGAGAGATGCTCCGGTGGACTTAGAATTTGCTAGGGCTTAGCATGCTTTTAAAAGAGATCCGTTATGGAGTAATGATCCAAATTTATTTTAGAGACCGAGCAAGAAGAGAGACTTATGATCATAATTGAGTGGCATCTAATTAATTTATAATTATTAACTAGGTGTACGGACGGAACGAGATACGAGGTTAGAAAGGAGTTGCTATCAGGTGAGTTCCCTAAACCCTTTTTACGACGCGAAGTGATAAATGTTTCTTTTACTGAGTATGGTTTATCGAGCATGAAAAGTATGAATTGATTTACATGGTTTTCATGAATGATCTTATCTTAAACAAAAGAGGCATGGAGCTTAGAGAGACTCCAGTTTTGGTTATGGTAGTTCAGATAGTGCTCGACTGTGGAATGTAGAGACTTCCGCTGTCAATTTTGCCTAGTTTAGCTCATTGAAGTTTTAAAAGACAAGTTTATTTATGTAATTCGAATACCTATGTTATGTTATCGTATGATTATGAAGTTGGGACGTTACATTAAATGTGAAAATTACATTAATTAAAATTACGAAAATGAAAATTACATTACTTAAAATTACCGAAATAAAAATTACATTAATTAAAATTAAGGAAATAAAAATTACATTAATTAAAATTACGAAAATGAAAATTACATTAATTAATACCATATTTTGCTCTGATATCGGCACACAACATGTTATGGATGGATAATTGTTGCGATGTCATATGATTGGTATTTTGTGTAAAGACGAGTAGATCATCTCGTTTTCACTTCTCTTGTTTTGCTTTGTTGCTAATCTTGAGGTTTTCATTTAGGTCTTTTAATTCATCTCTAATGGTCTCCAATTTTGAATGTCGAATTGTGCTCAGATTCTTTAATTCTCCTTGAATGGCATGAACTTTGTCATGTGCATGTGATTTTTCTTTTCCTTTCCTCTTGGCTGCTTTTGTTCCAATTGGTCGAACTTCAACTTCAACATCGTTGGTATTGATACTTGCATGAGTATCCGTTGATGATGTGTAAGTACCCGATGCCGAGGTCTTCGTTCTTTTTCCTGAAAGATTAATGGAGCTTCCACCTCTCCATTTGGGTTCATCCTTAACCATTCTCCACACATGCTCATAGTTAAATTCACTTTTGTGTTCGGAGTAGTAAACTTCCCGAGCTTTTTCCATTACTTGATCATCGGACCATCCACTATGATGCTCATTTTTTAATCGAATAAAACCTTGATTGAACTCATTTAGTTGAGGATTTATCCTATAGTAATGAGATTTCAAAACATTTGTATTTTTTTCGATGAAAGAAGCGCGATGAGTATTATAGTACTCCACAATTCTTTTCCAAAAATCTTTATTTTGTTGATTGGTGCCAACCACGCTATCGGTGGAAATAACGAGCCAAACACTTATCATTAATTCGTCTTCCTTGTGGCTCCATTTTTCTTTACTTAATGATTTCAAGTGATTATTTCCGTCAAGATCTTTATTTTCTACACTTTCTTGGATAGAAAATGGTGGAATTTTAGAAAAGTCATTCGGTGCATTCGGTGTGGGTTGTGATGAAAATGTAGGCATATATGGATTTTGTGTGAACATAGAATATTGAGTGTTTGGTGGAAATAAAAAACGACTAACATTCGACGTACCGTGAGAAAAATCTTGAGTGTGTGCATAAAGCGGTGGAAATGGATTTGGTAGAAAACTCGGTTGAACTTGTCTAGTTGTTGAAAGAGTTGAAGATTGAAAGATATAATTAATTTCAAATGACGTAAGTAAGATTTTTTATAGGTAAAAATTAGTAATTAATTTGTGTAGTTGGAAGTTAGTAATTAATTGTATAATTAATTTGAGTAGGAAAAAGTTGTAATTAATTTATGTAGATAAAAAGTTAATAATTATTTATTTTATTAAATTATTTTTAATTGATTACTAAATTGAAAATAAATTGCTTTTATTAAATTACACCGTAATTATTGTAGATGAATACATTTAATTAGTTTTTAAAAAAATAGGTGAATAGTATTCGTATGGTTTGATTGGCTGTTGCATGCAATAATTGGTATTTAATATTTGAAATATGAATTGAATTGCATTTAAAATGAATTGAATTGCATTTAAAATTGAAGTAAGAAAGTGGCATGGACCGCTCCATCTGCATTGCCACATGGAGAACCACTCAATGGCAGCCACAAATGATGGACCGCTTCACATTTGCCACGTGTACATAAAAAACCTTCCATTGGGGGTGCTCTAATGAATCCATCTTTAAAGTTCTTTTAATTTGTATAAGCATTAGGATTATGATGTGTAACTTCCTCCCCTTCTTGCAGTGTTTCTTGCAATTTCTTACCAATCCATCACAACCCAAGCTTAATCTTTTGTTTTTTTTTTTAATTTTGAAAGAATTCACTTGAGTAAACAACATCGTTTCCTTTATTTTGAAGAGTTGTTAGAGGTCCATAAAGTTCTTTTAATAAGATATGCATTAGGATTATAAGTCTGTAATGTAATATGTACAAAGCATAAAACGATTGCAATTGCTCAACCTAAAAGAATAATGACTAGTTTTTACTGAATACCTCTTTCCTCTTAGTTTGATACAAGTAACAATTGTTAGCACCGCGACCACCCTCATGGCCAACGAAGAAGAGTGTTCCTCATGTGACTGCCACAGATGCTATTGCCACTGCCATGTATACTATAACTGCAACTCCCTACCTTGTGGTTATAAGTATGAGCCCGATGATTTAGATTTGGTGGAAACGTACTTGATACCGCAGCTTATGGGTCACCTGTACACCGAGTATGGACTCAAAATGTTTATGAGTTTGCACCCAGCCATTTAACTAGTAAATTTCTGATATTTAAATTTTATGATTTTAGTTTGATGATATATTGTTGGTTTTTTTTTAATTGTAAAATGAATTACATGCAGGGTTGCCAGAAACCACTGGCTTTTTTGCAGCCCGCGCGAGAGGGTGTCCATCCAGAAAGATGCGGTGAACCGTCGCGCAGGAGAGGGCGACTGGAGCAAAAAAAGCGATCATTAATGAGGAGGGCATTAGAATTGCAAATAAATACACCCTTGCATATTATAATGCACAGGGTCAGAAGACTGATTTTTGTATGCATGAGTACGTGGCTGTAAATTTTAGTCATGTTCAACTACACGTTGGAGACTTGATGGTATCTAAACTGTCCTCCCCTTTTCCCCTTGAGAAAGAGAGATATTAATTATGTTTATATTAACGTTATCTTTTTGGGCAGATGGACGATGTGGTGTTATATAAAATCTTTTACAGGGGCTGATTTAATGTATAACCCTAACCTAATCTCGATTTCTCTCCTGATTTAAGGTGTCCAATCGATTTGTTTTTGGTTGTTACTATACTTGAGGTTTTATTTGTGGTTTTATGGTTGTTTATGGTTTACAAGATGGTTTCCTGGCTTTAAATGAGAGTAGTGAAAGATGGCATCGTTTCTTTCAGTTTCTTCCCTTATTTCGACCATCTGTTTATCCGTCATAAGTTGGAACTCTATCTACATTAACAATTGTTGCGTGTGCATGTCAAGATGAAACTAACTGAGACGGTGCATTTAGAAGTTTAGTTCTGAGACTAAGAGATTGGGACCCAAAGGTTGGACTAACTTCTTAAACTTTCTCATGTTGATAGTGACATTATTCTGTAAGTGGATGGAGTAGTACTGGTTCGATTTTGTTGAAGGTTTAGGAGTGAAAAACATTTGTATCTGGGTTGAGGTTTTAAAGATTTAGGGTTGTTAGAACCAAAGGTTAAACGAGAAGAAATTCACCAATATACGTATATGTTTGTGTGCAAATTTATTACAATTTCACCTTCTTCACGTATGAAATCTTCAAGCATATTGATTAATTCTTCTTCTCTATCATTTGAGGATTCTTCTATTAATAACTGGTTTACTACACTCATTGCTTTATTTACAACCTCATAAGTCATTGTGAGTGGATAAATTTGAAGAAATGTGGTATGAGTCATGTATATAAGAAATATGGGTGTAAATGTGGTAGTCGGGTGTAATTTTTGTAGTTGGTTAAATGTGAAAATTACTTTAATTAAAATTACGAAAATGAAAATTACATTACTTAAAATTACGGAAATAAAAATTACATTAATTAAAATTACGGAAATAAAAATTACGAAAATGAAAATTACATTAATTAAAATTACGGAAATGAAAATTACATTAATTAATACCATATTTTGCTTTGATATCGGCACACAACATGTTATGGATGGATAATTGTTGCGATGTCATATGATTGGTATTTTCTGTAAAGACGAGTAGATCATCTCGTTTTCGCTTCTCTTGTTTTGCTTGGTTGCTAATCTTGAGGTTTTCATTTAGGTCTTTTAATTCATCTCTAATGGCCTCCAATTTTGAATGTCGAATTGTGCTCAGATTCTTTAATTCTTCTTGAATGGCATGAACTTTGTCATGTGCATGTGAATTTTCTTTTCCTTTCCTCTTGGCCGCTTTTGTTCCAATTGGTCGAACTTTAACTTCAACATCGTTGGTATTGATACTTGCATGAGTATCCGTTGATGATGTGTAAGTACCCGATGCCGAGGTCTTCGTTCTTTTTCCTGAAAGATTAATGGAGCTTCCACCTCTCCATTTAGGTTCATCCTTAACCATTCTCCACACATGCTCATAGTTAAATTCACTTTTGTGTTCGGAGTAGTAAACTTCCCGAGCTTTTTCCATTACTTGATCATCGGACCACCCACTATGATGCTCATTTTTTAATCGAATAAAACCTTGATTGAACTCATTTACTTGAGGATTTATCCTATAGTAATGAGATTTCAAAACATTTGTATTTTTTTCGATGAAAGAAGCGCGATGAGTATTATAGTACTCCACAATTCTTTTCCAAAAATCTTTATTTTGTTGATTGGTGCCAACCACGCTATCGGTGGAAATAACGAGCCAAACACTTATCATTAACTCGTCTTCCTTGTGGCTCCATTTTTCTTTACTTAATGCTTTCAAGTGATTATTTCCGTTAAGATCTTTATTTTCTACACTTTCTTCGATAGAAAATGGTGGAATTTCAGAAAAGTTATTCGGTGCATTCGGTGTGGGTTGTGATGAAAATATAGGCATATATGGATTTGGTGTGAACATAGAATATTGAGTGTTTGGTGGAAATAAAAAACGACTAACATTCGACGTACCGTGAGAAAAATCTTGAGTGTGTGCATAAAGCGGTGGAAATGGATATGGTAGAAAACTCGGTTGAACTTGTCTAGTTGTTGTATTTGGGGAACTTGTACCACTGACGGGTGAGTTCAACAAACTCGTGAAATAGTTTGTATGGTTAGGATCCATATTGAAAGAGAGTAAAAAAATTGAAAGAGTTGAAGATTGAAAGATGTAATTTCAAATGATGTAGGTAAGATTTTTTTTAGGTAAAAATTGGTAATTAATTTGTATAGTTGGAAGTTAGTAATTAATTGTATAATTAATTTGGGTAGGTAAAAGTTGTAATTAATTTATGTAGATAAAAAGTTAATAATTATTTATTTTATTAAATTGTTTTTAATTGATTACTAAATTGAAAATAAATTGTTTTTATTAAATTACACCGTAATTATTGTAGATGAATGCATTTAATTAGTTTTTAAAAAAATAGGTGAATAGTATTCATATGGTTTGATTGGCTGTTGCATGCATTAATTGGTATTTAATATTTGAAATAAGAATTGAATTGCATTTAAAATTGAAGAAAGTGGCATGGACCGCTCCATCTGCATTGCCACATGGAGAACCACTCAATGGCAGCCACAAATGATGGACCGCTTCACATTTGCCACGTGTACATAAAAAACCTTCCATTGGGGGTGCTCTAATGAATCCATCTTTAAAGTTCTTTTAATTTGTATAAGCATTAGGATTATGATGTGTAACTTCCTCCCCTTTTTGCAGTGTTTCCTGCAATTTTTTACCAATCCATCACAACCCAAGATTAATCTTTTGTTTTTTTTTTAATTTTGCAAGAATTCACTTGAGTAAACAACATCGTTTCCTTTATTTTGAATAGTTGTTAGAGGTCCATAAAGTTCTTTTAATAAGATACGCATTAGGATTATAAGTCTGTAATGTAATATATACAAAGCATAAAAAAATTGCAATTGCTCAACCTAAAAGAATAATGGCTATTTTTTACTGAATACCTCTTTCCTCTCAGTTTGATACAAGTAACAATTGTTAGCACCGCGACCACCCTCATGGCCAACGAAGAAGAGTGTTCCTCATGTGACTGCCACAGATGCTATTGCCACTGCCATGTATACTATAACTGCAACTCCCTTCCTTGTGGTTATAAGTATGAGCCCGATGATTTATATTTGGTGGAAACATACTTGATACCGCAGCTTATGGGTCACCTGTACACCGAGTATGGACTCAAAATGTTTATGAGTTTGCACCCAGCCATTTAACTGGTAAATTTCTGATATTTAAATTTTATGATTTTAGTTTGATGATATATTGTTGGTATTTTTTAATTGTAAAATGAATTACATGCAGGGTTGCCAAAAACCACTAGCTTTTTTGCAGCCCGCGCGAGAGGGTGTTTATCCAGAAAGAAAGATGCAGTGAACCGTCGCGCAGGAGAGGGTGACTGGAAGACCACCGGAGCAAAAAAAGCGATCATTAATGAGGAGGGCATTAGAATTGCAAATAAATACACCCTTGCATATTATAACACACAGGGTCAGAAGACTGATTTTTGTATGCATGAGTACGTGGCTGTAAATTTTAGTCATGTTCAACTACACGCAGGAGACTTGATGGTATCTAAACTGTCCCCCCCCCCCCCCCCCTTTCCCTTAGATAAAGAGAGATATTAATTATGTTTATATTAACGTTATCTTCTTGGGCAGATGGACGATGTGGTGCTATATAAAATCTTTTACAGGGGCTGATTTAATGTATAACCCTAACCTAATCTCGATTTCTCTCCTGATTTAAGGTTTCCAATCGATTTGTTTTTGGTTGTTACTATACTTGAGGTTTTATTTGTGGTTTTATGGTTGTTTATGGTTTACAAGATGGTTTCCTGGCTTTAAATAAGAGTATTGAAAGATGGCATCGTTTCTTTCAGTTTCTTCCCTTATTTCGACCATCTGTTTATCTGTCATAAGTTGGAACTCTATCTACATTAACAACTGTTGCGTGTGCAGGTCAAGATGAAACTAACTGAGGCGGTGCATTTAGAAGTTTAGTTCTGAGACTAAGAGATTGGGAGCCAAAGGTTGGTCTAACTTCTTAAACTTTCTCATGTTGATAGTGACATTAATTTGTAAGTGGATGGAGTAGTACTGGTTCGATTTTGTTGAAGGTTTAGGAGTGAAAAACATTTGTATCTGGGTTGAGGTTTTAAAGATTTAGGGTTGTTAGAACCAAAGGTTAAGCGAGAAGAAATTCACAAATATACGTATATGTTTGTGTGCAAATTTATTACAATTTCACCTTCTTCACGTATGACATTTTTTAAGCATACTGATTAATTCTTCTTCTCTATCATTTAAGGATTCTTCTATTAATAACTGGTTTACTACACTCATTACTTTATTCACAACCTCATAAGCCATTGTGAATGGATAAATTTGAAGAAATGTGGTATAAGTCATGTATATAAGAAATGTGGGTGTAAATGTGGTAGTTGGGTGAAATTTTTGTAGTTGGTTAAATGTGAAAATTACATTAATTAAATTACGAAAATGAAAATTACATTACTTAAAATTACGGAAATAAAAATTACATTAATTAAAATTACGGAAATAAAAATTACATTAATTAAAATTACGGAAATGAAAATTACATTAATTAATACCATATTTTGCTCTGATATCGGCACACAACATGTTATGGATGGATAATTGTTGCGATGTCATATGATTGGTATTTTGTGTAAAGACGAGGAGATCATCTCGTTTTCACTTCTCTTGTTTTGCTTGGTTGCTAATCTTGAGGTTTTCATTTAGGTCTTTTAATTCATCTCTAATGGTCTCCAATTTTGAATGTCGAATTGTGCTCAGATTCTTTAATTCTTCTTGAATGGCATGAACTTTGTCATGTGCATGTGATTTTTCTTTTCCTTTCCTCTTGGCCGCTTTTGTTCCAATTGGTCGAACTTCAACTTCAACATCGTTGGTATTGATACTTGCATGAGTATTCGTTGATGATGTGTAAGTACCCGATGCCGAGGTCTTCGTTCTTTTTCCTGAAAGATTAATGGAGCTTCCATCTCTCCATTTGGGTTCATCCTTAACCATTCTCCACACATGCTCAGAGTTAAATTCACTTTTGTGTTCGGAGTAGTAAACTTCCCGAGATTTTTCCATTACTTGATCATCGGACCATCCACTATGATGCTCATTTTTTAATCGAATAAAACCTTGATTGAACTCATTTAGTTGAGGATTTATCCTATAGTAATGAGCTTTCAAAACATTTGTATTTTTTTCGATGAAAGAAGCGCGATGAGTATTATAGTACTCCGCAATTCTTTTCCAAAAATCTTTATTTTGTTGATTGGTGCCAACCACGCTATCGGTGGAAATAACGAGCCAAACACTTATCATTAACTCGTCTTCCTTGTGGCTCCATTTTTCTTTACTTAATGATTTCAAGTGATTATTTCCGTCAAGATCTTTATTTTCTACACTTTCTTGGATAGAAAATGGTGGAATTTCAGAAAAGTCATTCGGTGCATTCGGTGTGGGTTGTGATGAAAATGTAGGCATATATGGATTTTGTGTGAACATAGAATATTGAGTGTTTGGTGGAAATAAAAAACGACTAACATTCGACGTACCGTGAGAAAAATCTTGAGTGTGTGCATAAAGCGGTGGAAATGGATATGGTAGAAAACTCGGTTGAACTTGTCTAGTTGTTGAAAGAGTTGAAGATTGAAAGATATAATTAATTTCAAATGACGTAAGTAAGATTTTTTATAGGTAAAAATTGGTAATTAATTTGTGTAGTTGGAAGTTAGTGATTAATTGTATAATTAATTTGAGTAGGAAAAAGTTGTAATTAATTTATGTAGATAAAAAGTTAATAATTATTTATTTTATTAAATTATTTTTAATTGATTACTAAATTGAAAATAAATTGTTTTTATTAAATTACACCGTAATTATTGTAGATGAATGCATTTAATTAGTTTTTAAAAAAATAGGTGAATAGTATTCGTATGGTTTGATTGGCTGTTGCATGCAATAATTGGTATTTAATATTTGAAATAAGAATTGAATTGCATTTAAAATGAATTGAATTGCATTTAAAATTGAAGTAAGAAAGTGGCATGGACCGCTCCATCTGCATTGCCACATGGAGAACCACTCAATGGCAGCCACAAATGATGGACCACTTCACATTTGCCACGTGTACATAAAAAACCTTCCATTGGGGGTGCTCTAATGAATCCATCTTTAAAGTTCTTTTAATTTGTATAAGCATTAGGATTATGATGTGTAACTTCCTCCCCTTCTTGCAGTGCTTCCTGCAATTTTTTACCAATCCATCACAACCCAAGCTTAATCTTTTGTTTTTTTTTAATTTTGAAAGAATTCACTTGAGTAAACAACATCGTTTCCTTTATTTTGAAGAGTTGTTAGAGGTCCATAAAGTTCTTTTAATAAGATATGCATTAGGATTATAAGTCTGTAATGTAATATGTACAAAGCATAAAAAGATTGCAATTGCTCAACCTAAAAGAATAATGACTATTTTTTACTGAATACCTCTTTCCTCTTAGTTTGATACAAGTAACAATTGTTAGCACCGCGACCACCCTCATGGCCAACGAAGAAGAGTATTCCTCATGTGACTGCCACAGATGCTATTGCCACTGCCATGTATACTATAACTTCAACTCCCTACCTTGTGGTTATAAGTATGAGCCCGATGATTTAGATTTGGTGGAAACGTACTTGATACCGCAGCTTATGGGTCACCTATACACCGAGTATGGACTCAAAATGTTTATGAGTTTGCACTCAACCATTTAACTGGTAAATTTCTGATATTTAAATTTTATGATTTTAGTTAGATGATATATTGTTGGTTTTTTTAATTGTAAAATGAATTACATGCAGGGTTGCCAAAAACCACTGGCTTTTTTGCAGCCCGCGCGAGAGGGTGTCCATCCAGAAAGATGCGGTAAACCGTCGCGCAGGAGAGGGCGACTGGAGCAAAAAAAGCGATCATTAATGAGGAGGGCATTAGAATTGCAAATAAATACACCCTTGCATATTATAACGCACAGGGTCAGAAGACTGATTTTTGTATGCATGAGTACGTGGCTGTAAATTTTAGTCATGTTCAACTACACGTTGGAGACTTGATGGTATCTAAACTGTCCCCCCCTTTTCCCCTTGAGAAAGAGAGATACTAATTATGTTTATATTAACGTTATCTTTTTGGGCAGATGGACGATGTGGTGCTATATAAAATCTTTTACAGGGGCTGATTTAATGTATAACCCTAACCTAATCTCGATTTCTCTCCTGATTTAAGGTTTCCAATCGATTTGTTTTTGGTTGTTACTATACTTGAGGTTTTATTTGTGGTTTTATGGTTGTTTATGGTTTACAAGATGGTTTCCTGGCTTTAAATGAGAGTAGTGAAAGATGGCATCGTTTCTTTCAGTTTCTTCCCTTATTTCGACCATCTGTTTATCCGTCATAAGTTGGAACTCTATCTACATTAACAACTGTTGCGTGTGCAGGTCAAGATGAAACTAACTGAGGTGGTGCATTTAGAAGTTTAGTTCTGAGACTAAGAGATTGGGACCCAAAGGTTGGACTAACTTCTTAAACTTTCTCATGTTGATAGTGACATTATTCTGTAAGTGGATGGAGTAGTACTGGTTCGATTTTGTTGAAGGTTTAGGAGTGAAAAACATTTGTATCTAGGTTGAGGTTTTAAAGATTTAGGGTTGTTAGAACCAAAGGTTAAACGAGAAGAAATTCACCAATATACGTATATGTTTGTGTGCAAATTTATTACAATTTCACCTTCTTCACGTATGAAATCTTCAAGCATATTGATTAATTCTTCTTCTCTATCATTTGAGGATTCTTCTATTAATAACTGGTTTACTACACTCATTGCTTTATTTACAACCTCATAAGTCATTGTGAGTGGATAAATTTGAAGAAATGTGGTATAAGTCATGTATATAAGAAATGTGGGTGTAAATGTGGTAGTCGGGTGTAATTTTTGCAGTTGGTTAAATGTGAAAATTACATTAATTAAAATTACGAAAATGAAAATTACATTACTTAAAATTACGGAAATAAAAATTACATTAATTAAAATTACGGAAATAAAAATTACGAAAATGAAAATTACATTAATTAAAATTACGGAAATGAAAATTACATTAATTAATACCATATTTTGCTCTGATATCGGCACACAACATGTTATGGATGGATAATTGTTGCGAAGTCATATGATTGGTATTTTGTGTAAAGACGAGTAGATCATCTCGTTTTCGCTTCTCTTGTTTTGCTTGGTTGCTAATCTTGAGGTTTTCATTTAGGTCTTTTAATTCATCTCTAATGGCCTCCAATTTTGAATGAAGAATGGTGCTCAGATTCTTTAATTCTTCTTGAATGGCATGAACTTTGTCATGTGCATGTGAATTTTCTTTTCCTTTCCTCTTGGCCGCTTTTGTTCCAATTGGTCGAACTTTAACTTCAACATCGTTGGTATTGATACTTGCATGAGTATCCGTTGATGATGTGTAAGTACCCGATGCCGAGGTCTTCGTTCTTTTTCCTGAAAGATTAATGGAGCTTCCACCTCTCCATTTGGGTTCATCCTTAACCATTCTCCACACATGCTCATAGTTAAATTCACTTTTGTCTTCGGAGTAGTAAACTTCCCGAGCTTTTTCCATTACTTGATCATCGGACCACCCACTATGATGCTCATTTTTTAATCGAATAAAACCTTGATTGAACTCATTTACTTGAGGATTTATCCTATAGTAATGAGATTTCAAAACATTTGTATTTTTTTCGATGAAAGAAGCGCGATGAGTATTATAGTACTCCGCAATTCTTTTCCAAAAATCTTTATTTTGTTGATTGGTGCCAACCACGCTATCGGTGGAAATAACGAGCCAAACACTTATCATTAACTCGTCTTCCTTGTGGCTCCATTTTTCTTTACTTAATGCTTTCAAGTGATTATTTCCGTCAAGATCTTTATTTTCTACACTTTCTTCGATAGAAAATGGTGGAATTTCAGAAAAGTTATTCGGTGCATTCGGTGTGGGTTGTGATGAAAATGTAGGCATATATGGATTTGGTGTGAACACAGAATATTGAGTGTTTGGTGGAAATAAAAAACGACTAACATTCGACGTACCGTGAGAAAAATCTTGAGTGTGTGCATAAAGCGGTGGAAATGGATATGGTAGAAAACTCGGTTGAACTTGTCTAGTTGTTGTATTTGGGGAACTTGTACCACTGACGGGTGAGTTCAACAAACTCGTGAAATAGTTTGTATGGTTAGGATCCATATTGAAAGAGAGTAAAAAAATTGAAAGAGTTGAAGATTGAAAGATGTAATTTCAAATGATGTAGGTAAGAATTTTTTTAGGTAAAAAATTGGTAATTAATTTGTATAGTTGGAAGTTAGTAATTAATTGTATAATTAATTTGGGTAGGTAAAAGTTGTAATTAATTTATGTAGATAAAAAGTTAATAATTATTTATTTTATTAAATTGTTTTTAATTGATTACTAAATTGAAAATAAATTGTTTTTATTAAATTACACCGTAATTATTGTAGATGAATGCACTTAATTAGTTTTTTAAAAAATAGGGGAATAGTATTCGTATGGTTTGATTGGCTGTTGCATGCATTAATTGGTATTTAATATTTGAAATAAGAATTGAATTGCATTTAAAATTGAAGAAAGTGGCATGGACCGCTCCATCTGCATTGCCACATGGAGAACCACTCAATGGCAACCACAAATGATGGACCGCTTCACATTTGCCACGTGTACATAAAAAACCTTCCATTGGGGGTGCTCTAATGAATCCATCTTTAAAGTTCTTTTAATTTGTATAACCATTAGGATTATGATGTGTAACTTCCTCCCCTTCTTGCAGTGTTTCCTGCAATTTTTTACCAATCCATCACAACCCAAGATTAATCTTTTGTTTTTTTTTAATTTTGCAAGAATTCACTTGAGTAAACAACATCGTTTCCTTTATTTTGAAGAGTTGTTAGAGGTCCATAAAGTTCTTTTAATAAGATACGCATTAGGATTATAAGTCTGTAATGTAATATATACAAAGCATAAAAAGATTGCAATTGCTCAACCTAAAAGAATAATGGCTATTTTTTACTGAATACCTCTTTCCTCTCAGTTTGATACAAGTAACAATTGTTAGCACCGCGACCACCCTCATGGCCAACGAAGAAGAGTGTTCCTCATGTGACTGCCACAGATGCTATTGCCACTGCCATGTATACTATAACTGCAACTCCCTTCCTTGTGGTTATAAGTATGAGCCCGATGATTTATATTTGGTGGAAACATACTTGATACCGCAGCTTATGGGTCACCTGTACACCGAGTATGGACTCAAAATGTTTATGAGTTTGCACCCAGCCATTTAACTGGTAAATTTCTGATATTTAAATTTTATGATTTTATTTTGATGATATATTGTTGGTATTTTTTAATTGTAAAATGAATTACATGCAGGGTTGCCAAAAACCACTAGCTTTTTTGCAGCCCGCGCGAGAGGGTGTTTATCCAGAAAGATGCAGTGAACCGTCGCGCAGGAGTGGGCGACTGGAAGACCACCGGAGCAAAAAAAGCGATCATTAATGAGGAGGGCATTAGAATTGCAAATAAATACACCCTTGCATATTATAACGCACAGGGTCAGAAGACTGATTTTTGTATGCATGAGTACGTGGCTGTAAATTTTAGTCATGTTCAACTACACGTTGGAGACTTGATGGTATCTAAACTGTCCCCCCCTTTTCCCCTTGAGAAAGAGAGATACTAATTATGTTTATATTAACGTTATCTTTTTGGGCAGATGGACGATGTGGTGCTATATAAAATCTTTTACAGGGGCTGATTTAATGTATAACCCTAACCTAATCTCGATTTCTCTCCTGATTTAAGGTTTCCAATCGATTTGTTTTTGGTTGTTACTATACTTGAGGTTTTATTTGTGGTTTTATGGTTGTTTATGGTTTACAAGATGGTTTCCTGGCTTTAAATGAGAGTAGTGAAAGATGGCATCGTTTCTTTCAGTTTCTTCCCTTATTTCGACCATCTGTTTATCCGTCATAAGTTGGAACTCTATCTACATTAACAACTGTTGCGTGTGCAGGTCAAGATGAAACTAACTGAGGCGGTGCATTTAGAAGTTTAGTTCTGAGACTAAGAGATTGGGAGCTAAAGGTTGGTCTAACTTCTTAAACTTTCTCATGTTGATAGTGACATTATTTTGTAAGTGGATGGAGTAGTACTGGTTCGATTTTGTTGAAGGTTTAGGAGTGAAAAACATTTGTATCTGGGTTGAGGTTTTAAAGATTTAGGGTTGTTAGAACCAAAGGTTAAGCGAGAATAAATTCATAAATATACGTATATGTTTGTGTGCAAATTTATTACAATTTCACCTTCTTCACGTATGACATTTTTTAAGCATACTGATTAATTCTTCTTCTCTATCATTTGAGGATTCTTCTATTAATAACTGGTTTACTACACTCATTACTTTATTCACAACCACATAAGCCATTGTGAATGGATAAATTTGAAGAAATGTGGTATAAGTCATGTATATAAGAAATGTGGGTGTAAATGTGGGTGTAAATGTGGTAGTTGGGTGTAATTTTTGTAGTTGGTTAAATGTGAAAAATACATTAATTAAAATTACGAAAATGAAAATTACATTACTTAAAATTACGGAAATAAAAATTACATTAATTAAAATTACGGAAATAAAAATTACATTAATTAAAATTACGGAAATTAAAATTACATTAATTAATACCATATTTTGCTCTGATATCGGCACACAACATGTTATGGATGGATAATTGTTGCGATGTCATATGATTGGTATTTTGTGTAAAGACGAGTAGATCATCTCGTTTTCACTTCTCTTGTTTTGCTTGGTTGCTAATCTTGAGGTTTTCATTTAGGTCTTTTGTAACAACCTAAATTCTAGTAAGTCAAAAGTTTGGTGTCTAAAAGAGGAAGAATGAAAGTTATGGCTAAGGGGCCTTATTGCAATTTAGGAAAGATATTTAAAGGCTCCAATCCCTAGGGCAACCTCAAAAATCATAAATCAGTATTGTTGGTTCTTGTGGTTGGCGGCTAAAGAGGAGAAAGGGAGAAAGAGCAAAGTAGGTGATTTCACAATTTAGGAGAAGATTTGTGCTGGTAATCATCTAACCTCTTATCTTTCTTTTCATAGTAAGCTTTCCTTCTCTGTTGTGTATGAATTTAGGGCTGAATTAGAGAGGAATTTCTATGTTTTCACCTAAACATCTCCTTTATGGGTATTTTGGGTTTTGCTTCTAATGTGTCGTTTTGGATGGTTTAAAGGTGAAACTAATGAATGTTTACGACTAGTGGATGAACCCTTAGACTTGTCTAATCGAGATGTCACCAGAAATTAATTTTCCATCAGTTTTGGATTTTTGGGTTTTCGTCCAGTAGAAGGTTTTCGGACGTTGCCCCGTCCGGACAGTAGTGTCCGGACAGTGGGGGGGTGTCCGGGTATTGTTGGTGTCCGGGTGGAGAAAGTCTCCGGATAGGTTTTGGTGTCCGGGTGGTAGTGTCCGG
The DNA here is from genome assembly GCA_033807775.1 of Saussurea involucrata. Lineage (NCBI taxonomy): Eukaryota > Viridiplantae > Streptophyta > Magnoliopsida > Asterales > Asteraceae > Saussurea > Saussurea involucrata. The sequence continues at coordinate 113,157,009 of CM066321.1, read as the reverse complement.
AGAGTCTATGTGTCCGGAAAGTCTATGTGTCCGGGAAGTATTTGTGTCCGGAAAGTCTATGTGTCCGGGAAGTATTTGTGTCCGGGAAGTGTTAATGGGTAGTAGGGTTGAGCCGCAGTTCTGATACGAATCTAATGCCCTTAGGTGTTCGGTTGGATTAGCTTGGAGAGATTTAAGAAGTGCGTTCAGCGTTACCCAAAGGTGAGTTCCCTAAACCCTTTTACGACGCAAAGTAATAAACGTTTTAACTGATTATGGTTCTTATCGAGCATGAAATGTTTACGAACTGGTCTACATGTTTCACACGAACGTACTTGTTTTTATTTAAAGAAGTGTTTGGCATGATGAAATGAAAGGCATGATTTATAAAGATTCTAACTTACATGTTTTATGAAACGTATGTGTATGCTATGTAGAGTCGGTCTGCACTGTGGGATCAGAGAGAGATCCTCGGGATCTGAGGATCCCTTGGATATGTATGACAGACTGGTAGGTTGGAATTTGTTTCCTCCTATTCGGTAGAGGGGAGTCTGTGGAGGCTCTGAAGAGGCGAGAGGGGAGTCTGCTGGGCCCCCGATCGCGGAATATTTATGTGATCCAATACACAGTGCAGTACCATGCTTGATGATATGTTAAGGTGTACGATGAATCTTTTATAAATGCTATCATACTGTTTTACATGTTGTTTTCGGAGGGAATTCACTAGACCTTTTGGTCTAACCCTCGCTTTTCAAAACTAAACCATTTTTAGGTAAGCGTGTTACGGGTTCTTCTAGTAAGAACTGAGAGATGGCATGGAGGATTTGGAGCTTAGAGCGACTCCAGAATTTTGATTACCTATAGATAGAGCTCTCGGCTGTGGAATAGAGACTTCCGCTGTCAACTTTGTTTAGTATAGAAGGATGAATGTTTATGGACAAGTTTAATTATGTAATCTGAATGTGTATTTCTGGATGAATGCATGTTATCTTTTTGGGACGTTACAAATGGTATCAGAGCCTTAGTTTAAGGGATTTAGGTGACCAGTCGGGCATAAACTTAAACTGTATGATGAGGAACACAGCCGAGACATAGTATTGCCTCTAGGAACGATCACTATAAATGCGCTTAGGAATAAGGTGACAAGGACAAACGTGTAAGGTAAGTTTGGGATTACACCTGGCCAGTGTAATTACGAACTTACAGGTACATGTGCATGCTTATAATATCTTACTATAGCAAAATTTGTTGTGTCATGTGTAGCAAGGATTAATTATGGGTTTCTTTCAGTTTAGCGCTATGGCTGGGAGAACGTTGAGGAATAGGTTAGCAAGATCCCTGAGGGATAGACCGAGCTCCATTGTTTGGGAGGTATGTATACACCGAATAGAGGGAATGTTGTATAGAATGTTATGAGTCGTTTAGAGGTAGCTCTTCGTGGATTCGAAGAGGATGGGTGTTGAGTTTGAGTAAGACTCATGTTTCAGGAGAGTCTCAGTTCAAGAGATTGCGAAGTAGATCAGTTCGGATGATAAGGAAGGACAGTGTCGAAATCTTGAAAGTGTCAATGGAGCCCTGACTTCTTAGTCGAGCTTTTCAATGACAGGATAAATGAAATAAGATACCTATAGTGAATTGAAAGCATGTAGAAGTAGAAAGTGAGATAGTTGATCAAAACGAAAATAGGGTGAAATGGTTGAGTAAGTGAGATGTGGAACGCATGTACAACAAGTTATTGCATGACCGAGAGGGCGACCATTGGTCGAAGGAAGAGTGTCAAGGATAAGTTGCGTGAGTAAGACGGTTGACCTTGTTAGGGTGAGTAGCCTTCAATTGCAAGTAGAGTCTCATGCATGGCGTTCTTTTATGTAGCATGAAATTTTCACGATTTAAGTTAAAGGTGTAAATATAAATTTTGATCGAAAATGAGTCAGAATGTGCACGCGTATGTTTAAAGAAAAGGTGATTTCATACACATTGCACATTGAAATTTTGAGCTTAACGATTTGCAAAGTATTTCACACTTTTAATGATAAGTTAAATTGATACAAAGGTCAAGAAAACGTTTGCCCGCAAAACTTTTATAATCAAATGAGTACTGACCTGTTGTTATCATACAAAAGAATGTGAGAACCGACTGGTTTACTTGGTGTCGGTAATTTCTTTCGGAATTGTGTCGTATGAAAGGACTTTCATTCAACGTATTACTGTCGTAATAACATCGCTCGGAATTGAGTAAGATTAAGGTTCATGGAAAGATGCATGCAAACGATTCTCGAATCGTTGTGCAGGGCGTTGAAGTTATAAGAGTGATGGGGTCATGTGTACCCAAGTGTTTTCCAAACGTTGTTTATTTAAAATGATGAAATGTGCGAAAAGATTTATTTACTGCGTTGTCATGCATGAAGGCTATAAACCCACTAGGTCGTAAGATATTACATGTTAAGCTAAGGAAGAACTCCAAGAGTGGAAAAGTGTCGGACAAATCAGGAAAGAATGTTGTAGCTTTAGTATTTGTGTTCAAGAGGAAAGGTGAACAGTGGTAGAGTCAGAAGTGGATTATAGTATCGATTGTATGAGGGTTTGTACCCTTATTCGGTAACTGGAAGTACGGTTGTTGAGGGACGGATTGGGCCCAGGGGAAGGAGTAGAAGTCATCGAGGTGTTGGTATTAGCAACTCGTTGAGTAGTGTTGAGAGGCAGAAGAGAAATGTCCACGGTGTTGGATATGAGTTTTGAGGTGAGCTTGTAATATTGATGTTACAGGAGTAAGTTCAGAGAAGAGGGAGACGTATTATGAAGTGATTATGATATGTTGGTAGGATTAGGTTACGTAAGGAACCCTTGTTAAAAAATAAGTTAAGAAAGTAGTTACAAGTTATCTGTTGTTGTAGAAGCCGACAGTTGTGTAAGGTGGCCGAGGCCGGAGTCTTGAACCAGAAGGTTGGAAGTTGATAGAACACCTTGTAGGGGTGTTAAGAGGATGAGAAGTTATTGTTTTGAATAAGCGTTCTATTTACGAAGTATGGAGGGTTCGTAGAATGATGAGGTAAGTAGCACGAGCGAAGCGAGTGTGTAGACTTTATCGTTTAGTGAGGGACTGTGTTCAGCTTACGTAAGAGCTCGGATCGTAAAGAGCTAGCTAGAATGTCTGTGTTTGAGCTAATTGAGAACTCGTGAGTTATAGTTCAGCAAGTTGAGAAAGGACTAAGCAGCGAGATAGGCTCGATTTTATGCAGGTATTATGAAGGCAAGTTCGAATTGGGTGAATGGTCATGAGAGATCTGGTCTGCAGTGTGATGTTATAGGCAAAGAGTGTACGGATGTGTAGTGACAGTAATTGTCAAGCTAAATGTGTCAGCTAGTGTCGTAGTGATGTGATGTTAGAGAGAGGAAGCGTCAGATAGAAGCCTTTTAGGGGTTTCGGATGAGGGGTACGAATAGTTAACCAGGTTGTGGGAGCACGTAGAGTGTAAGTAGACGTTGTGGGATGACCATGTTCGGGATGGAATGATGGAGTTGTGGTGGGTGGTTACCGAAGGGAGAAACCAAGCGTTTTTAGCTGTAAGAGTCGCTAAGTAAGCATATTTTGGGATCATTGGAAGTTTAAAGAAGATGATGGGTGTGTTAGTCAAAATGAGGTGGAATAGATGTGAACTCCTTAAAGAATGTGAGCTGCTGCTTATGGGTGAAAGATTTGTCTGAGAAAGTAAAAGTTGGAGATTAAAGAATGTATAGTGACGTCGATCACTGGTGTCGTTTCGAGACGACTTAGTTGAATGCCTTAAGTTAGGATTTTGGTGCAACTGTTTGGTTATGTAAGTACTGTGAAGGTGGTATCAGCATGTGGAAAGGTCAGGAGAGAGGGGAAAGTAATGTTTGGTGGGTGGTGCTCCACGCTAACGTGGGGAAGTGAAGACCGTATGTCGAAATAAGTGGGTAAGTTGGGAGTAGTAAGCTTGACAGTAATGCCGAGAGGTGCAGTATTGTGTAGATTGTCACTGATAAGTGTGCAAACTTTTGGAAAGAGTATTGAGGAAGAGAATTGTGTATGATTTTGTGCAGGAAAGAAGTGGATGAGGCAACTGAATGAGTTAAGTTAGTGACTTTGTGAGAAATGTTTAAACGAATTGGTCGTGCAGTGATTAAGCTAGTGAGAATAGTATGGTGTGACCATGGTTACTCCTCCCAGCTGTGTGAGGATAACCGGAGTTATGTTTCAGGATAAGTTTAATTCGAGTAGGTGGACACTTCAACAATGGGTTTGGAGGTTCCTACTCTTAGTTACGTATGAGTATGGAGTAGTGAAGTGGTAGGGATATGAGAGATGGTTGACGAACTATGGCCTAGGTGGTCCGAGAAAAGGGAAATGTTATCTGCATAGACGAGTGTTGGGTGGTGCAAGGTTGTGAGTTGTGGTACAATGAAGGAACTCGGGTTTGTGAACTGTCGGGATGTGCAAGGTTGGCTTTGTACCAAGCTGTCAGATGAGTGATTGTTTCTTGGTAAGAGGATCTTGTGTTGTAACGGGGGATTCCGCCAAGTTCCTCCTTATAGGAAGTATAGGTGCATGAGAAGCCTTATTTAATCCTCTATTGGCAAAACCGATCGAGTAGGAACAGTAGCCTACAAGTTAGAGTATCGTAAGAACTGAAGGGAATGCATCCATTGTTCCATGTTTCAAATTTAATGAGGTGGTTGACTGAGTCAGGATGGCATTACCTTGGGGAAGTGTCAGTTGTGGCGTAGGCATGATACCACGTCTTTCCCAATAAGGAATTACAGGGACGGAATTCTTTTAAGGGGGGGAGTGTTGTAACAACCTAAATTCTAGTAAGTCGAAAGTTTGGTGTCTAAAAGAGGAAGAATGAAAGTTATGGCTAAGGGGCCTTATTGCAATTTAGGAAAGATATTTAAAGGCTCCAACCCCTAGGGCAACCTCAAAAATCATAAATCAGTATTGTTGGTTCTTGTGGTTGGCGGCTAAAGAGGAGAAAGGGAGAAAGAGCAAAGTAGGTGATTTCATAATTTAGGAGAAGATTTGTGCAGGTAATCATCTAACCTCTTATCTTTCTTTTCATAGTAAGCTTTCCTTCTCTGTTGTCTATGAATTTAGGGCTGAATTAGAGAGGAATTTCTATGTTTTCACCTAAACATCTCCTTTATGGGTATTTTGGGTTTTGCTTCTAATGTGTCATTTTGGATGGTTTAAAGGTGAAACTAATGAATGTTTACGACTAGTGGATGAACCCTTAGACTTGTCTAATCGAGATGTCACCAGAAATTAAGTTTCTATCAGTTTTGGATTTTTGGGTTTTCGTCCGGTAGAAGGTTTCCGGACGTTGCCCCGTCCGGACAGTAGCGTCCAAACAGTGGGGGGTGCCCGGGTATTGTTGGTGTCCGGGTGGAGAAAGTCTCCGGATAGGTTTTGGTGTCCGGGTGGTAGTGTCCGGAGAGTCTATGTGTCCGGAAAGTCTATGTGTCCGGGAAGTATTTGTGTCCGGAAAGTCTATGTGTCCGGGAAGTATTTGTGTTCGGGAAGTGTTAATGGGCAGTAGGGTTGAGCCGCTATTCTGATACGAATCTAATGCCCTTAGGTGTTCGATTGGATTAGCTTGGAGAGATTTAAGAAGTGCGTTCAGCGTTACCCAAAAGTGAGTTCCCTAAACCCTTTTACGACGCAAAGTAATAAACGTTTTAACTGATTATGGTTCTTATCGAGGATGAAATATTTACGAACTGATCTACATGTTTCTCACGAACGTACTTGTTTTTATTTAAAGAAGTGTTTGGCATGATGAAATGAAAGGCATGATTTATAAAGATTCTAACTTACATGTTTTATGAAACGTATGTGTATGCTATGTGGAGTCGGTCTGCACTGTGGGATCAGAGAGAGATCCTCGGGATCTGAGGATCCCTTGGATATGTATGACAGACCGGTAGGTTGGAATTTGTTTCCTCCTATTCGGTAGAGGGGAGTCTATGGAGGCTCCGAAGAGGCGAGAGGGGAGTCTGCTGGGGCCCCGATCGCGGAATGTTTATGTGATCCAATACACAGTGCAGTACCATGCTTGATGATATGTTAAGGTTTACGATGAATCTTTTATAAATGCTATCATACTGTTTTACATGTTGTTTTCGGAGGGAATTCACTAGACCTTTTGGTCTAACCCTCGCTTTTCAAAACTAAACCATTTTCAGGTAAACGTGTTACGGGTTCTTCTAGTAAGAACTGAGAGACGGCATGGAGGATTTGGAGCTTAGAGCGACTCCAGAATTTTGATTACCTATAGATAGAGCTCTCGGCTGTGGAATAGAGACTTCCGCTGTCAACTTTGTTTAGTATAGAAGGATGAATGTTTATGGACAAGTTTAATTATGTAATCTGAATGCGTATTTCTGGATGAATGCATGTTATGTTTATACGTATATGTTTGTGTGCAAATGTGGTAGTTGTGTGTAATTTTTGTAGTTGGTTAAATGTGAAAATTACATTAATTAAAATTACGAAAATGAAAATTACATTACTTAAAATTACGGAAATAAAAATTACATTAATTAAAATTACGGAAATAAAAATTACATTAATTAAAATTACGGAAATGAAAATTACCTTAATTAATACCATATTTTGCTCTGATATCGGCACACAACATGTTATGGATGTATAATTGTTGCGATGTCATATGATTGGTATTTTGTGTAAAGACGAGTAGATCATCTCGTTTTCACTTCTCTTGTTTTGCTTGGTTGCTAATCTTGAGGTTTTCATTTAAGTCTTTTAATTCATCTCTAATGGTCTCCAATTTTAAATGTCGAATTGTGCTCAGATTCTTTAATTCTTCTTGAATGGCATGAACTTTGTCATGTGCATGTGATTTTTCTTTTCCTTTCCTCTTCGCCGCTTTTGTTCCAATTGGTCCAACTTCAACTTCAACATCGTTGGTATTGATACTTGCATGAGTATCCGTTGATGATGTGTAAGTACCCGATACAGGGTCAGAAGACTGATTTTTGTATGCATGAGTACGTGGCTGTAAATTTTAGTCATGTTCAACTACACGCAGGAGACTTGATGGTAACTAAACTGCCCCCCCCCCCCCCCCCCCCCCATTTCCCCTTGATAAAGAGAGATATTGATTATGTTTATATTAACGTTATCTTTTTGGGCAGATGGACGATGTGGTGCTATATAAAATCTTTTACAGGGGCTGATTTAATGTATAACCCTAACCTAATCTCGATTTCTCTCCTGATTTAAGGTTTCCAATCGGTTTGTTTTTGGTTGTTACTATACTTGAGGTTTTATTTGTGGTTTTATGGTAGTTTATGGTTTACAAGATGGTTTCCTGGCTTTAAATGAGAGTAGTGAAAGATGGCATCGTTTCTTTCAGTTTCTTCCCTTATTTCGACCATCTGTTTATCCGTCATAAGTTGGAACTCTATCTACATTAACAACTGTTGCGTGTGCAGGTCAAGATGAAACTAACTGAGGTGGTGCATTTAGAAGTTTAGTTCTGAGACTAAGAGATTGGGACCCAAAGGTTGGACTAACTTCTTAAACTTTCTCATGTTGATAGTGACATTATTCTGTAAGTGGATGGAATAGTACTGGTTCGATTTTGTTGAAGGTTTAGGAGTGAAAAACATTTGTATCTAGGTTGAGGTTTTAAAAATTTAGGGTTGTTAGAACCAAAGGTTAAGCGAGAAGAAATTCACCAATATACGTATATGTTTGTGTGCAAATTTATTACAATTTCACCTTCTTCACGTATGACATCTTCAAGCATATTGATTAATTCTTCTTCTCTATCATTTGACGATTCTTCTATTAATAACTGGTTTACTACACTCATTGCTTTATTTACAACCTCATAAGTCATTGTGAATGGGTAAATTTGAAGAAATGTGGTATAAGTCATGTATATAAGAAATGTGGGTGTAAATGTGGTAGTTGGGTGTAATTTTTGTAGTCGGTTAAATGTGAAAATTACATTAATCAAAATTACGAAAATGAAAATTACATTACTTAAAATTACGGAAATAAAAATTACATTAATTAAAATTACGGAAATAAAAATTACATTAATTAAAATTACGGAAATGAAAATTACATTAATTGTATAATTAATTTGGGTAGGAAAAAGTTGTAATTAATTTATGTAGATAAAAAGTTAATAATTATTTATTTTATTAAATTATTTTTATTTGATTACTAAATTGAAAATAAATTGCTTTTATTAAATTACACCGTAATTATTGTAGATGAATGCATTTAATTAGTTTTTTAAAAAAATAGGTGAATAGTATTCGTATGGTTTGATTGGCTGTTGCATGCAATAATTGGTATTTAATATTTGAAATAAGAATGGAATTGCATTTAAAATGAATTGAATTGCATTTAAAATTGAAGTAAGAAAGTGGCATGGACCGCTCCATCTGCATTGCCACATGGAGAACCACTCAATGGCAGCCACAAATGATGGACCGCTTCACATTTGCCACGTGTACATAAAAAACCTTCCATTGGGGGTGCTCTAATGAATCCATCTTTAAAGTTCTTTTAATTTGTATAAGCATTAGGATTATGATGTGTAACTTCATCCCCTTCTTGCAGTGTTTCCTGCAATTTTTTACCAATCCATCACAACCCAAGATTAATCTTTTGTTTTTTTTTTAAATTTTGCAAGAATTCACTTGAGTAAACAACATCGTTTCCATTATTTTGAAGAGTTGTTAGAGGTCCATAAAGTTCATTTAATAAGATATGCATTAGGATTATAAGTCTGTAATGTAATATGTACAAAGCATAAAAAGATTGCAATTGCTCAACCCAAAAGAATAATGGCTATTTTTTACTGAATACCTCTTTCCTCTCAGTTTGATACAAGTAACAATTGTTAGCACCGCGACCACCCTCATGGCCAACGAAGAAGAGTGTTCCTCATGTGACTGCCACAGATGCTATTGCCACTGCCATGTATACTATAACTGCAACTCCCTTCCTTGTGGTTATAAGTATGAGCCCGATGATTTAGATTTGGTGGAAACATACTTGATACCGCAGCTTATGGGTCACCTGTACACCGAGTATGGACTCAAAATGTTTATGAGTTTGCACCCAGCCATTTAACTAGGAATTTTATGATATTTAAATTTTATGATTTTAGTTTGATGATATATTTAAATTTCTGATATTTAAATTTTATGATTTTAGTTTGAGGATTCTTCTATTAATAACTGGTTTACTACACTTATTGCTTTATTTACAACCTCATAAGTCATTGTGAATGGATAAATTTGAAGAAATGTGGTATAAGTCATGTATATAAGAAATGTGGGTGTAAATGTGGTAGTTGGGTGTAACTTTTTGTAGTTGGTTAAATGTGAAAATTACATTAATTAAAATTACGAAAATGAAAATTACATTACTTAAAATTACGGAAATAAAAATTACATTAATTAAAATTACGGAAATAAAAATTACAGTAATTAAAATTACGGAAATGAAAATTACATTAATTAAAATTACGGAAATGAAAACTACATTAATTAATACCATATTTTGCTCTGATATCGGCACACAACATGTTATGGATGGATAATTGTTGCGATGTCATATGATTGGTATTTTGTGTAAAGACGAGTAGATCATCTCGTTTTCGCTTCTCTTGTTTTGCTTGGTTGCTAATCTTGAGGTTTTCATTTAGGTCTTTTAATTCATCTCTAATGGCCTCCAATTTTGAATGTCGAATTGTGCTCAGATTCTTTAATTCTTCTTGAATGGCATGAACTTTGTCATGTGCATGTGATTTTTCTTTTCCTTTCCTCTTGGCCGCTTTTGTTCCAATTGGTCGAACTTCAACTTCAACATCGTTGGTATTGATACTTACTTGCATGAGTATCCGTTGATGATGTGTAAGTACCCGATGCCGAGGTCTTCGTTCTTTTTCCTGAAAGATTAATGGAGCTTCCACCTCTCCATTTGGGTTCATCCTTAACCATTCTCCACACATTCTCATAGTTAAATTCACTTTTGTGTTCGGAGTAGTAAACTTCCCGAGCTTTTTCCATTACTTGATCATCGGACCACCCACTATGATGCTCATTTTTTAATCGGATAAAACCTTGATTGAACTCATTTATTTGAGGATTTATCCTATAGTAATGAGATTTCAAAACATTTGTATTTTTTCGATGAAAGAAGCGCGATGAGTATTATAGTACTCCGCAATTCTTTTCCAAAAATCTTTATTTTGTTGATTGGTGCCAACCACGCTATCGGTGGAAATAACGAGCCAAACACTTATCATTAACTCGTCTTCCTTGTGGCTCCATTTTTCTTTACTTAATGCTTTCAAGTGATTATTTCCGTCAAGATCTTTATTTTCTACACTTTCTTGGATAGAAAATGGTTGAATTTCAGAAAAGTCATTCGGTGCATTCGGTGTGGGCTGTGATGAAAATGTAGGCATATATGGATTTGGTGTGAACATAGAATATTGAGTGTTTGGTGGAAATAAAAAACGACTAACATTCGACGTACCGTGAGAAAAATCTTGAGTGTGTGCATAAAGCGGTGGAAATGGATATGGTAGAAAACTCGGTTGAACTTGTCTAGTTGTTGTATTTGGGGAACTTGTACCACTGACAGGTGAGTTCAACAAACTCGTGAAATAGTTTGTATGGTTATGATCCATATTGAAATAGAGTAAAAAATTGAAAGAGTTGAAGATTGAAAGATGTAATTTCAAATGATGTAGGTAAGATTTTTTTTAGGTAAAAATTGGTAATTAATTTGTATAGTTGGAAGTTAGTAATTAATTGTATAATTAATTTGGGTAGGTAAAAGTTGTAATTAATTTATGTAGATAAAAAGTTAAAAATTATTTATTTTATTAAATTGTTTTTAATTGATTACTAAATTGAAAATAAATTGTTTTTATTAAATTACACCGTAATTATTGTAGATGAATGCATTTAATTAGTTTTTAAAAAAATAGGTGAATAGTATTCGTATGGTTTGATTGGCTGTTGCATGCATTAATTGGTGTTTAATATTTGAAATAAGAATTGAATTGCATTTAAAATTGAAGTAAGAAAGTGGCATGGACCGCTCCATCTGCATTGCCACATGGAGAACCACTCAATGGCAGCCACAAATGATGGACCGCTTCACATTTGTCACGTGTACATAAAAAACCTTCCATTGGGGGTGCTCTAATGAATCCATCTTTAAAGTTCTTTTAATTTGTATAACCATTAGGATTATGATGTGTAACTTCATCCCCTTCTTGCAGGGTTTCCTACAATTTTTTACCAATCCATCACAACCCAAGATTAATCTTTTGTTTTTTTTTTAAATTTTGCAAGAATTCACTTGAGTAAACAACGTCGTTTCCTTTATTTTGAAGAATTGTTAGAGGTCCATAAATTTCTTTTAATAAGATATGCATTAGAATTATAAGTCTGTAATGTAATATGTACAAAGTATAAAAAGATTGCAATTGCTCAACCTAAAAGAATAATAACTATTTTTTACTGAATACCTCTTTCCTCTCAGTTTGATACAAGTAACAATTGTTAGCACCGCGACCACCCTCATGGCCAACGAAGAAGAGTGTTCCTCATGTGACTGCCACAGATGCTATTGCCACTGCCATGTATACTATAACTGCAACTCCCTTCCTTGTGGTTATAAGTATGAGCCCGATGATTTATATTTGGTGGAAACATACTTGATACCGCAGCTTATGTGTCACCTGTACACCGAGTATGGACTCAAAATGTTTATGAGTTTTCTGATATTTAAATTTTATGATCTTAGTTTGATGATATATTGTTGGTTTTTTTTAATTGTAAAATGAATTACATGCAGGGTTGCCAGAAACCACTGGCTTTTTTGTAGCTCGTGCGAGAGGGTGTTCATCCAGAAAGATGCGGTGAACCGTCGCGCAGGAGAGGGCGACTGGAGGACCACCGGAGCAAAAAAAGCGATCATTAATGTGGAGGGCATTAGAATTGCAAATAAATACACCCTTGCATATTATAACGCACAGGGTCAGAAGACTGATTTTTGTATGCATGAGTACGTGGCTGTAAATTTTAGTCATGTTCAACTACACGCAGGAGACTTGATGGTATCTAAACTGTCCCCCCCCCTTTCCCCTTGATAAAGAGAGATATTAATTATGTTTATATTAACGTTATCTTTTTTAGCAGATGGACGATGTGGTGCTATATAAAATCTTTTACAGGGGCTGATTTAATGTATAACCCTAACCTAATCTCGATGTCTCTCCTGATTTAAGGTTTCCAATCGATTTGTTTTTGGTTGTTACTATACTTGAGGTTTTATTTGTGGTTTTATGGTTGTTTATGGTTTACAAGATGGTTTCCTGGCTTTAAATGAGAGTAGTGAAAGATGGCATCGTTTCTTTCAGTTTCTTCCCTTACCTCGACCATTTGTTTATCCGTCATAAGTTGGAACTGTAACGTCCCAAAAATTACAAGGAAATTTAAAAATTTTAGACACATGCATTCCATTATAAAACAACCATAATTCATGTCTTAATCAAACTTAACGTCTTTAACCCAAATCGTCAAACAAGGTTTATGCAGCGGAAAAATTATAAAAGTTAAATTCCAAAGTTCGAAAGTGTAATTTAACGATCCTCGACGCTCCGCGCTTATTGTGTGTACGGTCATGCCCGACTGCCACCCGCACCTGAAATCACAACATGATGGGAAAGGGTAAGCTAACGCTTAGTGAATTCCACCACACACGTAGGTAGCAACCCCACGCGCATCGCCCCTACTCGCAAGTAGGCCACATCACTAATATCATGAATACAACTCACAAATTAGTTTTTATATAAACACAGACCTCGGTCCCACCGAGTACACAAAATATAATAATATAAGCTCAGTCCCACCGAGCCCTCGGTCCCACCGAGTAAATAGAGTTGTACTAGCTCAGTCCCACCGAGCCCTCGGTCCCACCGAGCCCCTCAGTCCCACCGAGGTGTACACATGCATAAATATTCCACATCACAATCCAACAATATGCAACCAATAAATACATCCCAAATACTTCATGTAAGCACATAATCACACGTAACATCACGTAACACAAAAGAGCAATGTACATGAAGTTTCTAACTACGCGGTGAGAGAACTCACCTCAAAGCTAAACGACGTGCTCACGAATCGCAACACCAACCCAGCAACTTCCTTCACTTTTTCCCACCTAAATACGTATGAAAAATGTCAAAGGAAAGTCCCGACCCCTAACCCATTACTAGATCTAAATATTCCAGCTTTTGCTTAAAAATACGGGTCTGTTCGGGACCTGTTTTACCCCCTTAAAACTGATAAGTACAGAAATCAAAATTCATAATTACAAAGTTCTATGTCTTACGATTTCAGAGACGTATCGCACGCGTCCTAACGATTTTTCTATAATTTAATATGGATTTTACAAAAGTGGTTCACAGAACAGCGAAACACCGGACCTTTCGGTACAACATGGCAATTTCGCCCAAGTTACGGTCCGAACTGGTCTTTCCGCAAAACAGAGGAAACTTAATAGACTCCGAAACGGAACTTTCGGCACCAGTTCCAACCCAACCCGACATTCCTAACAGAAGTTATGCGCCATACAAAACAGTGACAGAAAGCTGGAAGTTTTTCGGACCAGGCTGTATAAACAGCCCCATATGGCCTAGCTACGGGCTAAATTAGATTTTCGACAAGACACGAAAAACCTTCCCAACTCAGTTTGGAAATTTTGGGCACCAATTTCACGGCAAAACGAATTACGAGTCAAAAGTTATGGCCTTCGCAAAAACAGGGCAGATTCCAGAATTTTACATAAAATGACGAATCACCAAACTTGCGGCCACTGTTTCACCTAGCTAGAGGCCAAACCAGTTTTCCGCTAAAACACGGAAAACGTGCCCGACCCCGAGCTTGAACCGTGGGCGCCAGTTTCGGCTCAAACGGAGTTATGACGGAAAAGTTATGAGCTACGCAAAACAGTGGCAGATTACCATAATTCACATGAAATGATAAAACGGTTCGAGATTAGGATTAACGGTTCAAGATTTAAGGTTACGGTCAGGGTGGTTTTAGGGTTACGCCACGGGCACCACCCACTGCCACCTCCGGCAGTGGGGCACGGCGGCGGCGGCGGCGGCGTTCCGGCGACACCCACACCCACACACACCCCTCGTCTCACCGTACCACCCTCACCCTCTCGCTCCCCATCACGGCTGCCACACGCGACTCCTACCAGCACACATACACTCACGTGCACACAGCCACCGCCGTCCACCCACGGCCACCGTAGCGGCGGCGTGCGGCGGTGGTTGCCTCGCCGGAAAAATAAACAAGAAAGAACAAGATGGAGCGAGGGAACGGCTTACCTTGCGATGGTTGTTTCTCTTCCCTCGACTTCTCCGGCGAATGGTGATGGTGACAGCGACTTCTCCGGCGACTGGAACACCTCCGGCGACTGGAAAACCTCCGGCGACCACTCTCTCTCTTCTTCTCTTGGTCCTCTCTACTTGCGATCTCTCTCTCTCACTTACTATCTATCCCTCTCGGCAATTCCAAACCAAAAGAAAAACCCACAAACAATCAAAGGGGCTGTTTTGTTGCTGCCTTTGGAAACCGACTAGAAGAAAGAAGGGGGGGGGGGGTCGGTCCCCCTTCCTTGGCCGTTCACCCCACAACAATCCCCTATGTCCACAATTGACCCCTAAACTCCAACACCTTGGCACTTTTGATCCCTAAGTTTCCATAACATTGTAAAAAAAGAGTAAGGTTTGCCATACCTAACATTCGAGGTCCCTTTGACAACTTCCGTTAAAGAGACTCGCTTTAAAAAAAAAAAAAAACATTAAGGATTTTAAAAACCATACCGGGACACGGGCTTTACAACTCTCCCCCGCTTGAATCAGACTTCGTCCCCGAAGTCTACTCCTGCAAACAGCTCCGGATAATTCTCTCGCATCTCCGCTTCAGGTTCCCAAGTCCACTCGGAACCCTTTCGGTGTCTCCATTGAACCTTCACCAACCCAACAACCTTGTTCCGCGAGGTTCTCGTCCTCCTGTCAAGAATAGCAATTGGCTTTTCCACATAATTAAGCCGCTCATCGATCTGAATATCTTCGAGCGGTACTACTGCAGACTCATCCATCACACACTTCCGCAATTGCGAAACGTGGAAGGTGTTGTGAATCAAGTTCAGTTCCTCCGGTAACTCCAACCGGTAAGCCACTTTCCCCACGCGGGCGATGATCCGGTAAGGTCCAATATAACGAGGCCCTAGCTTCCCCCGCTTACGAAACCGGATCACCCCTTTCCAGGGTGAAACCTTCAACAATACATAATCACCCACCTGAAATTCCAAGTCGGATCGCCTTTTGTCGGCGTAGCTCTTCTGCCGACTCTGTGCAGTAACCAAACGATCCCGCACCATCTGAATTGTCTCGGTCGTCTTCAACACGATGTCAGTACTCCCTAATACTCGATGCCCAACCTCGCCCCAGCAAACGGGCGTCCTGCATTTCCTACCGTACAACAACTCGTATGGCGGCATGCCAATACTAGAGTGGTAGCTGTTGTTGTAGGAAAATTCCGCCAAGGGTAAGTACTGATCCCAACTACCTCCAAAATCGATGACACAAGCTCGAAGCATATCCTCGAGGGTCTGAATGGTTCGCTCGCTCTGCCCGTCCGTCTGTGGATGAAAGGCCGTGCTAAAGTGTAACCGTGTACCCATCTCCGACTGGAACTTCTCCCAAAATCGAGAGGTAAAACGAGTATCCCTGTCGGAGACAATCGAAACTGGCACCCCGTGCCTGGCCACGATCTCACGCACAAACACCTCCGCAAGCTTCTCCGCCGAGGAGCTCTCCCTGATGGCCAAGAAGTGAGCACTCTTGGTCAGACGGTCAACAATCACCCAGATGGCATCATTCCCACGGGGAGTCCTTGGGAGTTTCGTTATGAAGTCCATGGTAATTTCTTCCCATTTCCAAACCGGAACCTCCAACGGTTGCAATTTCCCATGAGGTCGTTGATGTTCCGCTTTGACCTTCCGACAGGTCATACATACCTCCACACATCTAGCCACATCCCGCTTCATGTCGGGCCACCAGTAACCTTCGCGCAAGTCCCTGTACATTTTTGTAGCCCCCGGATGAATCGAGAACTTGGACTTATGTGCCTCATCCATTAGTACCTGCATGTTCCCCCCGATGAATGGAACCCACACCCGACCATGTCGAGTTAACAACCCCCGACTATCACGGACCAAATTCGAGATTTCCCCCGACACTCTTTCCCGCTTTGCATTTTCCTCCAAGACAGCCACCTCTTGGGCGCTTCCTATCGACTCCAGGATAGGTGTAATCACTGTCAATCGCTGACAATAACTCCTCAATGGCTCACCGACCGGATGTCGGCTAAGTGCGTCCGCGACCACGTTCGCCTTACCCGGGTGGTAAAGTATCTCGCAGTCATAATCCTTAACCACATCGAGCCACCTTCGCTGGCGCATATTAAGGTTCTGCTGGTCCATCAAGTACTTGAGGCTCTTATGGTCAGTGTAGATTGTACACTTGACACCATAGAGATAGTGCCTCCAAGTTTTAAGGGCAAACAATACCGCTCCTAACTCCAGGTCATGCGTCGGGTAATTTGCTTCGTGAGGCTTCAGCTGTCTAGAAGCGTAGGCTATGACCTTGCCGCGCTGCATAAGCACGGCACCCAAACCCTGATGAGAGGCGTCACAATATACTACCAAATCCTCCATGCCCTCAGGTAAGGTTAACACGGGAGCCTCACACAACCGCCTGTGTAGCTCCTCGAACGCCTTCTGTTGTTCCTCACCCCAACTGAAAGCCGCAGATTTCTTTGTCAATCGCGTCATGGGTAACGCGATCTTAGAGAAATCCTGAATAAACCTTCGATAATACCCCGCTAATCCCAGAAAGCTTCTCACCTCAGTAGGAGTCTTCGGCACCTCCCACCGCATCACAGCTGCAATCTTAGCTGGGTCAACCATAATACCGTCCTGATTCACGACATGTCCTAGGAACTGGACCTCTCGTAACCAGAATTCGCACTTGGAAAACTTAGTGTATAACTTCTCTCGCCTCAATACTTCCAACACTTCTCGAAGATGCATCTCGTGCTCCTCCTTGGTCTTCGAATACACCAGAATGTCATCGATGAACACAATCACCGAACGGTCCAACATCGGACTACACACTCGGTTCATGAGGTCCATGAACGCTGCAGGTGCATTGGTGAGTCCAAAAGGCATCACCACAAACTCGTAATGACCGTATCGCGTACGGAAAGCCGTCTTTTCCGTGTCCTCACTCCTGACCCGCATCTGGTGGTACCCCGATCGTAGATCAATCTTGGAGAACCATGAGGCCCCCTGAAGCTGGTCGAACAAATCGTCAATCCTTGGCAAAGGGTAACGATTCTTTACCGTAAGCTTATTCAGCTCTCGATAGTCTATGCACATCCGTTGTGATCCATCCTTCTTTTTCACGAATAAGATAGGTGCTCCCCACGGCGAACAGCTCGGTCTAATGAACTCCTTTTCGAGTAGTTCTTGCAGCTGGGCGTACAACTCTTTCATTTCCGGTGGAGCCAGGCGGTAGGGTGCCTTGGCCACCGGAGCAGCACCCGGAATCAGATCGATTCGAAACTCTACCTGTCGTTCAGGAGGTATCCCCGGTAACTCGTCGGGAAACACATCGGCAAACTCCCTCACGACTGGCACATCTTCGGCGGTCTTCTTCGCCTCGTCAACACGCGTATCTACCACATGCGCTAAGTACCCATGACCACCATGCTGAAGGTGTCTCCGAGCCCTCGTCGCGGAACATATTGCCGTAGACCGTCTGGGCGAGTCTCCCTGAATCAACAGTTCTCCCCCGCTTGGGGTTCGAACTCGCACTTGTTTGTGACGACAAACAATCTCTGCATCGAACTTATCCATCCAATCCATGCCCACAATCACACAAAGCTCCCGCATAGCAATCGGGATCAGGTCGATGGGAAACCTCACCCCTGGGATCAAGGTCCTATCATCAGCCACCTCAACAACTAGAGGATAACCCAAGCGTCCTACAACTCGGCCTAAGCCCTCGCTAAAAGTGCGAGACACAAAAGAGTGAGTAGCCCCGCTATCAAACATCACAACTGCAGGCACCGAGTTAACTAGGAATGTACCTGTAACCACTTTAGGCGTCGCTTGTGCCTCATCCACCGTCAACTGGTGAACTCTACCTCGGGCTGCTCTCGCCCCTGACTGACCAGCTCGACCATCAGTAATACGCAGCGGGGCATTCCCAGGCGCCCTCTGAGCTCCACCCTCAGCAGCTACCCCTGCTCTAGGGCAGTTGGCCCTTACGTGGCCCGTCTGATTACAATTGAAACAGACCATTAACGGCGTCTTACAATCCCGGCTAAGATGTCCGGGTTGACCACACTTAAAGCACCCCTCCACTCTCCTTGCTCCGGTATCTCGGGGCTTAAACCCGCCACTCCTAGAACCCGTGCGCGTATCAGTGAACCTCGAACGCTTCGGCACTGCCGAGATGGGCGTCACTGGCTGTGCCGCCTTCCGCTTCTTCGCTTGGGTCTCTAGCTCAAGCTCCCTCCTCCGAGCAGCGTCCATCATGGCAGATAACGAAGCATAATGTGCGGTGCTAACAAATTCCCGGATCTCCGTGCGTAACATATCTTTATAACGCGACATCTTCATCTCTTCCGAGGCTGCATACTGGGGACAAAATAATGCCATCTCAATAAATTTTCTGTTCATCTCTTTTACCGATTCGGTTGTCTGCGTGAGCTCCAGGAATTCCTTAGCGATTCGCTCCATCTCTACGGGCGGTACATACTCTGCGCGGAAACGAGCGACAAACTCGTCCCAAGTCAAGGTAGTGCGCTCGGCAGGTGTCAATGCCGTGGCGCACCAATCCTTCGCGCCGTCACGAAGTAGGTTCACTGCAAAACGGACCTTTAGATTGTCCGGGCAGCCACTAGTCAGAAAAGCGAACTCCATGTCGGATACCCATCGCATGCTGGTAATCGGATCCGGGTCTCCCTTAAACTCTGGCGGGGAACAGGCAGAGAGATCCCGATACTGGAACTCTCGGGTACGGTGCTGACCCTCCGTAGGCAGTGGAATAGCTGCAATACGTTCCTCTAGCAGGATCACCACCTCATCACGAATGGCGGTGATGATCTCGGGAATCGCCTCCCCGATCGCGTGAGATACCTCAGTAGCAATCAGCTCCCTAATACGGTCCTCAGTAATCCCTGCCTCGGCCCGCGGCTCCGCCGCGTTGTTTCTTCTAGTATTGACCATTCTAGAAAGAGAATTTTCAGAGAGCTATTAGCACAAATAACTCACCCTACTGCGCTCACGTTCCACCCCTTGGTTGCCTCGTGACTCTCCCCGACTCGAGCATGGATCCTGTGCTTCAGATAGTAGGAGCTCTACTACTACCCTTCACACCTATCCTTACTCGTTTCGAGTCCTGTCCCGGGACGTCCAAGTAGTTGGTCGCCACAAATAAACACATATAGCCAATCCAGCACATACAAACACCTTTCCTAGCACACTAGAAAGGTCATATCACCCACTACCCCTTGCTAAGATGGAAACCCCACTAACCCTGACGAGTTGCCTCGTAAATGCACGGTCGCATACAGTGTAAAACCAAATAGGCGTTCGAATAAGGGATTCTATCCTAGAACGGATGGACTCAAACAAGAGCTGCGCAATAGAACTAAATCCAATATTCTAAGGCTATTCAGTTCCTACTGCATACAACCTAAAGTGCATTCGCTTACAACCTATCAAAGCTAGCATGAGTTCCTATAAGCAACAATCAGCATACGGTACCATACAATTCACATAAGCAATCTACCATGCATACACTATGCCTGAAAAGCGATAAATTCACTAAGTTCCTTACCTTCCCAGTTGGCGTCGGCTGACTGTACACACTGCGCCCTCAATCACCGCTTCCCACACGGGTTTTCTCTTTTTATTTAATTTTAAAGGATTTTAGTAAAAGAATTTTAAAGACTTCTTAGCCGCAACTTGAGACCAAACACACCGAGATGTGCTTGATTCACTCAAGCCGTGCTCTGATACCAAGTTGTAACGTCCCAAAAATTACAAGGAAATTTAAAATTTTTAAACACATGCATTCCATTATAAAACAACCATAATTCATGTCTTAATCAAACTTAACGTCTTTAACCCAAATCGTCAAACAAGGTTTATGCAGCGGAAAAATTATAAAAGTTAAATTCCAAAGTTCGAAAGTGTAATTTAACGATCCTCGACGCTCCGCGCTTATTGTGTGTACGGTCATGCCCGACTGCCACCCGCACCTGAAATCACAACATGATGGGAAAGGGTAAGCTAACGCTTAGTGAATTCCACCACACACGTAGGTAGCAACCCCACGCGCATCGCCCCTACTCGCAAGTAGGCCACATCACTAATATCATGAATACAACTCACAAATTAGTTTTTATATAAACACAGACCTCGGTCCCACCGAGTACACAAAATATAATAATATAAGCCCAGTCCCACCGAGCCCTCGGTCCCACCGAGTAAATAGAGTTGTACTAGCTCAGTCCCACCGAGCCCTCGGTCCCACCGAGCCCCTCAGTCCCACCGAGGTGTACACATGCATAAATATTCCACATCACAATCCAACAATATGCAACCAATAAATACATCCCAAATACTTCATGTAAGCACATAATCACACGTAACATCACGTAACACAAAAGAGCAATGTACATGAAGTTTCTAACTACGCGGTGAGAGAACTCACCTCAAAGCTAAACGACGTGCTCACGAATCGCAACACCAACCCAGCAACTTCCTTCACTTTTTCCCACCTAAATACGTATGAAAAATGTCAAAGGAAAGTCCCGACCCCTAACCCATTACTAGATCTAAATATTCCAGCTTTTGCTTAAAAATACGGGTCTGTTCGGGACCTGTTTTACCCCCTTAAAACTGATAAGTACAGAAATCAAAATTCATAATTACAAAGTTCTATGTCTTACGATTTCAGAGACGTATCGCACGCGTCCTAACGATTTTTCTATAATTTAATATGGATTTTACAAAAGTGGTTCACAGAACAGCGAAACACCGGACCTTTCGGTACAACATGGCAATTTCGCCCAAGTTACGGTCCGAACTGGTCTTTCCGCAAAACAGAGGAAACTTAATAGACTCCGAAACGGAACTTTCGGCACCAGTTCCAACCCAACCCGACATTCCTAACAGAAGTTATGCGCCATACAAAACAGTGACAGAAAGCTGGAAGTTTTTCGGACCAGGCTGTATAAACAGCCCCATATGGCCTAGCTACGGGCTAAATTAGATTTTCGACAAGACACGAAAAACCTTCCCAACTCAGTTTGGAAATTTTGGGCACCAATTTCACGGCAAAACGAATTACGAGTCAAAAGTTATGGCCTTCGCAAAAACAGGGCAGATTCCAGAATTTTACATAAAATGACGAATCACCAAACTTGCGGCCACTGTTTCACCTAGCTAGAGGCCAAACCAGTTTTCCGCTAAAACACGGAAAACGTGCCCGACCCCGAGCTTGAACCGTGGGCGCCAGTTTCGGCTCAAACGGAGTTATGACGGAAAAGTTATGAGCTACGCAAAACAGTGGCAGATTACCATAATTCACATGAAATGATAAAACGGTTCGAGATTAGGATTAACGGTTCAAGATTTAAGGTTACGGTCAGGGTGGTTTTAGGGTTACGCCACGGGCACCACCCACTGCCACCTCCGGCAGTGGGGCACGGCGGCGGCGGCGTTCCGGCGACACCCACACCCACACACACCCCTCGTCTCACCGTACCACCCTCACCCTCTCGCTCCCCATCACGGCTGCCACACGCGACTCCTACCAGCACACACACACATACACTCACGTGCACACAGCCACCGCCGTCCACCCACGGCCACCGTAGCGGCGGCGTGCGGCGGTGGTTGCCTCGCCGGAAAAATAAACAAGAAAGAACAAGATGGAGCGAGGGAACGGCTTACCTTGCGATGGTTGTTTCTCTTCCCTCGACTTCTCCGGCGAATGGTGATGGTGACAGCGACTTCTCCGGCGACTGGAACACCTCCGGCGACTGGAAAACCTCCAGCGACCACTCTCTCTCTTCTTCTCTTGGTCCTCTCTACTTGCGATCTCTCTCTCTCACTTACTATCTATCCCTCTCGGCAATTCCAAACCAAAAGAAAAACCCACAAACAATCAAAGGGGCTGTTTTGTTGCTGCCTTTGGAAACCGACGAGAAGAAAGAAGGGAGGGGGGGGGGGGGTCGGTCCCCCTTCCTTGGCCGTTCACCCCACAACAATCCCCTATGTCCACAATTGACCCCTAAACTCCAACACCTTGGCACTTTTGATCCCTAAGTTTCCATAACATTGTAAAAAAAGAGTAAGGTTTGCCATACCTAACATTCGAGGTCCCTTTGACAACTTCCGTTAAAGAGACTCGCTTTAAAAAAAAAAAAAAAAAAACATTAAGGATTTTAAAAACCATACCGGGACACGGGCTTTACAGGAACTCTATCTAAATTAACAATTGTTGCGTGTGCAGGTCAAGATAAAACTAACTGAGGCGGTGCATTTAGAAGTTTAGTTCTAAGACTAAGAGATTTGGAGCCAATGGTTGGTCTAACTTCTTAAACTTTCTCATGTTGATAGTGACATTATTCTGTAAGTGGATGGAGTAGTACTGGTTCGATTTTGTTGAAGGGTTAGGAGTGAAAAACATTTGTATCTGGGTTGAGGTTTTAAAGATTTAGGGTTGTTAGAACCAAAGGTTAAGCGAGAAGAAATTCACAAATATACGTATATGTTTGTGTGCAAATTTATTACAATGAATCAACAAATCTACAACGTATATAATATATATATATATATATATATCGAAATTCTTATAAAAGAGGAGAAGAACGACTGACTTGGAATCGACGTTTTCGTGATAATCGGATAGAGGCCTGCAACGCAGTGTCCTTAAACAGAATTTTGCCCCTACTCGTGCGTAGTCCGAGCGTCCGTTTAGAGGATCCAACTATCTATTCGCGTTCTTGCACGAGAACGAGAATCTGTCGAGTTTCCTTTATGTGTTCATGGATCGTTTAGAGAGAAATCCAGAGAAAAAAATGGATGAAGAGTGATGAATATCGTATCTGAAATCTGGAGGGGAAGTAGGGTATTTATAGGTTAATGTCCTTAACCGAAACAAACTGTCAGAAACTGCTCCAGAGTCCGCGCGGATACTGGCGCGGGTCAACCCGCGCGGAGAACCGCGCCATGCACTGTATGTCGAAAGAAACAGAGCCTCGCTCTACCCTTGGTGCGGCTCAAGTCGCCCTGCAACTCGCGCCGACTTCTGTTTCACGAGAGTTCCAGTGTCTTGCATGGGTATTTCCGCGGCTCTGGTCGCGCCGTAAACCGCGCCGTCCACTGATTGCCTCGATCGATGAATCTCGACCCCATTTAATATATATATATATATATATATATATATAGAGAGAGAGAGAGAGAGAGAGAAAGGTTCAAACGAGAACGCTAACTATTTACGAGAACACGAGAACGGCCGCCCATGTACAAAATCACATGTGATTCACGTATAAAATCACATGTGATTTTACACTACCTGGATTTTGTACGTGATTTGTACAAAATCACATGTGATTTTACACTACCTGGATTTTGTACAAAATCACATGTGATTCACGTCCAAATTTCCAGGTAGTGTAAAATCACATGTGATTTTGTTCGTGAATCACATGTGATTTTGTACATGGGCGGCCGTTCTCGTGTTCTCGTAAATTTTCTAGCGTTCTCTTTTGAACCCACCTCTATATATATATATATATATATATATATATATATATATATATATATATATATATATATATATATATATATGTGCCAAAGATAGCTCACCAAGAACACCACATTCCAAACCCAAGCAATTAAATGATTCATTTAATGCTCTATGGTTGGAGTTTATTAAGTGTTCTAATTATTGCCTTGGCTCATATGTGGGACAAGGTTTCTCATAATCTTCACAAATATCCAACAATACCCCACATTTTATATTCAAACACCAATAATACCCCACATTTGAATAGAAAATAAGTAATACAAGAAAGAAGTTTTCTATTCCATGAAATAAGATATGACATACATTTGAAAATGTGTCTTTTGGACTTGAACCTTTCATAGTACAAATCGTATCTACTTTGTGGGTAGTGAACAAGGTCTTGAACTAACCACGTTGTTTAGTAAAACGAGACAATAAGTATCACATACATCATATCTAGCACATAGTGTAACTCTTACAGTTGTGTTCATTTCGGTCTTGAACGTATCCTTTCTTCATGAGATTCTTAGAGAACGTAGCCATCTCGGTCCTCATATATGCGACCACACATCAATCTCACATAGGTAATGCTAATCAAGAACATTCTGTATTGTTCCACTAGCAAGGCTATTAGCATTATTATGAATTAATATTCAACCCTTAAACGTCAATGAAAACACACAAAAACGATCATAGGAATGAGCGTACCTGTGTGTTATCTTGCTTCTTGAGTTTTCCCCAACTAGTTTGCCTATTGAACCTAGACCATGGGATCTCCAATGTTGCTAGGTTAGGTTTTCGTTGAGTAGTGACTCATTGAGTAGGCTTTATGTAACACCCCGAAAATCCTAACTCCAATTGTAAATGATTCCGTCTAGAAGTATTAAAAGGACAAGGTTTCGCTTTGGAGTGTGAAACACGTAATGCTAATTGGATCTCTCGAAAAATTGGCCAAGTTTGGACTCGGTACAAGTCCAGCGAGTATGACACTCGCGAGAGTGACATGGTCACTTTCGCAGTGTCACTTTCGCCGAAAGTGTACCGTGAGCATTTTGGGTAGCGGGCAAGAGTGCCCCGCGAGAGTGACAGTGGCAATCTCGCCTGTCACTCTCGTCGTCGGGCTCAGAGGGTTTTAAACCCACGGCTTGCAGCTTTCTTTCATTATTTATTCCATCTCTCTCTCTAAAAAATCGCCCCTCTCACTAAAAACACTAGAACCCCTCCCCCTCTCCTTCCTCATTTCTTCACCAAATCAAACCCTCTTCCTCCATTGATGGACATTTGGGAGTTTGGAGCTTTTGTGGAGAATAGGAGCTCGTTTTTGGAGGATTCGAATGGTTAAGGTAATCTCTCCCTACTCAATGGTTGTTATTGTTGTTGATTTCATCTTTCTTCTACTTCGGGATGTTGTTGGACGATTTTGATGGTGGTTGGTTGAAATAATCTTCATCTTCTTCATGAATGAAACTAGGGTTTGGTATAGATTGGGTATTTTGGTATATATGGAATGGATGATGATTCTTTATGGTTAGACTTGGGTATTGATGGTTGGAAATTCATAAACCTAGGTTTTGGAAGTTTTGGCTTGAGGATGCAAACTTCATCAAAGGAGCATACGTTTGGGAAAAATCTAGATTTAGCTTAATCTAGCAAGGTGAGTTCAAGTTACTTTGCGAAAACTTTGTACATGCCAAAAATAGTATTTTCCAAATATTTGTGTTTTTTACTTGAAAATGTATATGGTTGAGTTATTTGAATAGTTTAACTCTTTTGAAGTGTTTATCTTCATAAGTGTGTAAAACACCCATATTTGGGGCTTTTGGATATTTGGATGGTTGGAAACCATATTTTGTCTTTAAATGATTAATTGCTCAAAATGAGATTTATTTGATGATTTAATCATGTTAGTGTATTTGATTTTAATAAACCATTTGGGAAATGCACTTTTAAGTGTTATGTGTCATTTTGAGAATTATAAGGGTGTGAGTCCTTTGGAGAAAACCCTTTTGTTTAACCCGTGTTGAGTTTTGGGATTAATGATGGTTTTGTGGTACTTGTTTACCTAAATAATGTTTAAACGCGTTTTATGCGATGATGACCGACATTATGGGTCTAGCAAGCTTGGAGCACCTTGCTCGGTTTTGACTTTGAGACAGTCCTGGGGACAATTGTCCGGTTTAAATGGCTCGATGTGGAGTCTTATTTATGGGTTGCTTTTATTGCACCGTTTTGCATATTATTGCACGTTGTTGATATTTACATGCTTGGGTGCGTGAGTCATTCCGGGATTAAGCATGTTGTTTTAGACCTTGCTAGTTATGGATCCATAGGCATTTGAGTTTCCCTTAGTCTCGCGGGCAAGAGGTCGGATTTGATTGAGCTCAGTATTACGAGACATTAGTTTATTTTGTAGCACGGGATAGGCATCGGGTTCCATGATAAGTAAGACGTGGACCTATATGGTCGGGCGTCGTCTCATGGGCAGTAAGGTGTAATCCCTAGTGTGCTATTGTGGATTTGGAGTGACCCAATGTATAGACCTGGAGTGGTTGAAGTGGGAGGCTCCCTAGTCTCGCGGGCAATAGATCTGGAGTGATTGAGCTCAGTTTACGAGAGTAATCCACGTGTGTGTTTTATTGCATAGTAGGTGACCCACTTTTGTGTTCCGTCACATCCATGGTATGTAAGTTGTGGTGTATATCTCATCCGTGTGTGATGTTTTGGGTAATTGTGTTTATCCATGTTTTCGGTAACGTATCATATTTATGAGATTTGCATTTCCACGTTATATGAGTTGTGGATTATGTTTCATCTATGTTTTGGGATGTTTTGGGATAATGGCAAATAATTATAAGTTTAATCGTTTTGAGTGTCAAATGCTAGTTCACCTTTTCGTTGACTTTGTGAATAAGTCTATTTTTGAGAAATCATGTTATAATAAAGATTTTAACATGGGAATTGTGGGAGTTGGAAAAATGGATGATTTACATTTAAAGTAAGCTCTTTTGGAATCATGACTAGAAAACTACACTTCTCTTTCGATTTATGATTTTATATAGTCATGATAAAATGCTTGAACTCACTAGGCGTAAGCCTGACCCTTTTTATTTGTCGGCATGTGCAACAGGCTCAGGTTGGGGTAGCTCTAACTACATTGTGAAGTGGCGAGTGCTAGTGGAGTGCACGAGAGGTGACTTGAGTAGTGAAGTCTTCCGCACTTGTTTGGACTAGCAACTTATGTTGTATTAAGTAACGCCCGTTTAAGTTACAAACTGTATGAATTATGATGTTTTAATTTCGAGGTATTTTAAAGGAAGGAATTGTAGGAATGATTTTATCTATTTGACTATTTTATTAAATTTTAAAGTTAGTTGCTCGTTCCAAATTTGAGGGTGTTACACTTTAAGCCCATCCCCCTCGATGTGTATATGACTTGCTCTCTATTTAGCCCTTTCGTCAAAGAATCGGATATGTTTTCCTTTGACTTCACATAATCTATTGATATGATACCATTCTTTAGCAAGTCACGAATAGTGTTATGACGACGTCTTATGTGCCTTGATTTACCATTGTATATCTGATTCTTTTCTCTTGTGAGAGCTGCCATAGTGTCACAATGTATACAAATGCCTGGTACTGGTTTTGGCCACAAGGGAATACCTTCTAGGAAGCTTTTAAGCCATTCTGCTTCTTCAGCCGCTTTGTCTAAGGCCACAAATTCTGCTTCCATTGTTGATCGTGTATTCACCGTTTGTTTGGATTATTTCCAAGACACGGATGCTCCACCAAGTGTAAAGACATACCTACTTGTGGACTTACTTTCTGAGTTGTTGGAAATCCAATTGGCGTCACAATATCCTTCCAAAACATGAGGATATTTTGTGTAATTCAATCCATAGTTCAATGTATGTTTGAGATATCGAAGCACTCTTACTAGTGCAAACCAATGATCTCTTCCAGGATTGTGTGAATAGCGACCAAGTCTACTCACCGAGTATGCTAGATCAGGTATAGTACAATTTATAATATACATCAAGCTTCCGAGTAGTTGAGTATATTCTAATTGAGAGACATTATCTCCTTGATTTTTCTTCAATTGACTAGATGGATCAAACGAAGTGACCACTGGTCTGTCATCATAGTGTCTAAATTTCTGGAGAACTTTCTCAATATAGTGGGATTGAGATAGGATGTATCTATTAGAACTTCTTTGAATTCTAATACCAAGGACAACGTCAGCTATTCCCATATCTTTCATATCAAAAGAGGAATGTAGCATCTTCTTGGTTTGATTAATAACATCTAAGTTGGTTCCCATGATAAGCATATCGTCAACATACAAACATATAATAACATGCCCATTTTTGCATTGTTTAACATATACACATTTGTCACATTCACTTATTTGGAAGCCGTTAAATAACAAGGTGTTATCAAACTTCTCATGCCATTTCTTCGGTGCTTGTTTAAGCAGACCTTGTGTTCTTGACCTTTGACAACAAACCCTTCCGGTTGTTGCATATAGATCTCTTCATCTAATTCGCCATTTAAGAATGCAGTTTTCACATCCATTTGGTGAATCTCCTAATTGTGAATCGCTGCTATTGCTATCAAAGTCCTAATGGACGTTATTCTAGTAACCGGCGAATAGGTATCAAATAAATCTTGACCTTCCTTTTGACGATACCCTTTGGCTACTAATCTAGCCTTGTATTTTTCTATGGTACCATCAGGTCTAAGTTTCTTTTTAAAGATCCATTTATGGTCAATGGGTTTGTGTCCCGGAGGTAGATCAACCAATTTCCAAGTATTACTTTGAATGATTGAGTCTATCTCACTATTGATAACCTCTTCCCAATAATGTGCCTCCGAAGATTCCATGGTTGCCTTATAGGATAAAGGTTCACCCTCCACATTGAAGGTCATATAGTCGGTTCCAAGGTCTTTGGCTATTCTTCCTCGTTTGCTTCTTCTAGGTTCCATTTCTTGTTGAACCTTGGAAGCTCTATCTTGAATGTCTTTATTACGTTGATCTAATTCATCATGACTTGTTTCCTCGTAAGTTCTTTTCCTTGGATTAGAGGTTTGACCATCTCTATCCTTATAAGAAAAATGTCTTCAAAGAATTATGCTTCAGCAGATTCTAATATTGTAGTAACACTTATGTCATCTACATTAGACTTGTGAACTAGAAACCAATAGGCTGCACTATTCTTGGCGGGACTAAGATATATATATATATATAGGCTCCGTAAAATGCAAACCTTGCATTTGTTGCACCGCTTACAAACCACAGTCTGCATATGTGCAGACTGGTTCTGCATATATGCATATGAATACGTGCAAGAATATACATATAATGGACATACATTCATATGGGACAATGCATATATGCAGAACCAGTCTGCACATATGCAGACTGTGGTTTGTAAGGGGTGCAACAAATACATGGTTTGTATTTGATTTGTACCCTATATATATATATATATAGAGAGAGAGAGAGAGAGACCGTTTCATGTGAAAACCTATGCTATTTTGCAAACCGTGAAACCCACCTATTTACCCTTGATGTAATCGCTAACGGTCTAGATCATTTCACTCTATTTATGGTAATATCGTAATTTATTAATATTTAAAAAAATTAAAATAATGAAATAGGAGGGTATTGTTGTCCTTTTGTCATCCAATTTAAAAAGGAAAGGGAATAAAATCCCTTTTTTCGTGAATTTGAAGAACATATCAATTTGATTGATTTTTATATTTTTATAGAACTGGTAACTTGGAAGGTTTGGTGAAATCTTCAATGGTGGTCTGCAAAATTGTCAAGGTTTTTCCATGATTGAGACATGTGATAATGTTTTGTATATGATTTTGGTGGTTTCCACCATTGATGAAACTGGAAGTATCTTGATTTTGGTGGTTTCCATCATCGATGAAACTGAAAGTATCTTGATTTTGGTGGTTTCCACCATTGATGAAACTGAAAGTATCTTGATTTTGGTGGTTTCCATCATCGATGAAACTGAAAGTATCTTGATTTTGGTGGTTTCCACCATTGATGACCGGAGATGAACGGAGATGCAACCGGAGATGAACTAAGTTGAAAGGAGATGAAACGGAGATGAACGGAGATGCAACAGGAGATGAACTAAGTTGAAAGGAGATGAAACAGAGATGAAACGAAAACACGCTTGTTTGTTTCTATGAAAACGGTGATTACCGGAGATGAAACGAAAATGAACCAGAGATGAATCTGTTTCATGAAACTGGAGATTAAACGGAAACACACGTCCATCACCTTCTTGTTGAGTTTGTTTCATTATTCCACTTCCGTAAACACCAAACCACGAAAAAACAACCCGTCAAATGATATAAGATGCAAGATCGTGGTGGAAGAGTGGGGCGATCTGGTGGAGGTTGGTGAAGGTGGTAGGTTTTTCCGGCAGCTGCATTCCATAGGATCTCACAACGGAGGGTATAAGAAAATTGGGTCAGAGATACATGGTGATGGTGGACGTGTGGAACATGGGTTTAGGATTCAAATTGGAGATAACCATATATGGAAGATAACCATAAATAAATCTAATCAATAAATACCTAAAATAAAACCACGAAATACAAATTGACAAATATGCCCTTAAAATTAAAAAAATAATAACAAATTACTAGAAAAATATTGATCGGTCGAAGCAGGTTTTCAAAATTTTCAAAGTTAGGGTGGTTTTCATAATATCTCTCCCCTATACATATATATATACTTATGTCAAAGAGAGCCCACCAAGAACACCACATTCCGAGTCCAAGCAATTAAATGATTCATTTAATGCTCTATGGTTGGAGTTTATTAAGTATTCTGGTTATTATCTTGACTCCTATGTGGGACAAGCTTTCTTATAATCTTCACAAATATCCAACAAGGGTAAAATGTTCAAGTTTGTAAATATGATGTTTTTTTTTAAACTCTAGAATGGTTGTCTTGAAAGCTAAAAGCAAATACCATTTTTACAACTACTTTACATTCAAGTTTTTAGGTATGATGTTTAAATGTAATTAACATAAGCACTAAAAACCACATGGCTTTTTGCAACCATATCAGGTTGCCTGAGTTTCTTGACTTTTCATTAACATGATGAATAAAAAGGTTTATTTAGAGAAGATTGGTCTTTTATATCAATTAACATAGATTGATTGTCATCAAATATGGAAGAGATTAAGCCACAAGTCCTTGGGGGTGAAAAGTTGATATGTGAGATCACTAAAACCATCTTTTTATATGAGTCTAGATTGCATTGAAATAGCTTTTGGTTCTAGTAGTATGCTTATTATATGTGAATAAATACCCACTTCAAGGTTGTGTCTCTTATCAAGAAATCAAATATTTTGAGGTGAGTTCTTGTCTAAATTGTTGTGTGCTTTATAAAAAGTAAAGACATTGAAAATAATGATGTTATGGAGTTGCTCTCCTTCCTCTCTACCTCTCATGGCTCTGCTTCTCTCTCACCTGTGCGGCGGTGGAAGGAACTTTTAGGATCTCCTGTGCTGCTTCGGAACCTATTGTAGCTACATCTTTCTATGTAGGTATAATAAGAAGTTGATAAAATCAATTTGGTTCTATAATGCCAGGAATGTTCAACCGGACAGTCTCATGGTTTTGGATATGGTACAACTGTTGGATTTACAAAATTTAAGTCATAAACTTCACAAAAACTAGTGCAAATAGGACAATCTTGCTCTTAAATATGAGTTATAACCATCTGAAAATTAAGAACATCCAAGTAGAAGTTCTTTAAAATGGAAGAAATTCTTTTATGTCATATTTGATACCTCCCCTTAAATGTATTTTGCTTTTTCTTAAACTAAAAGGTTGCAAATTAATTACTGTGGCAATCCTCTAACATGTCTTCTAAATACCGATATATCGGACCGTGACCGAAAAACCCCCGATATCCGATATTAACAGCGTAGCCTCCAACACAACCTTCCGACTACGGTTGCATGAAAAGCAGAGCACAAACCGCATCCCGCCACACCCTTTGCAGGGCCCACTGGCGGGACTTGTCGGTATCCCATTTACAAGGTTTTTTAGCTTCCCTTGCTCATGGAGCCCGACCACCTCGTCAACCCCTCCAATATGTCTTCCTTTGATGAACAACACCTTGCCGCCCAATGTCCGCCACAACTCCTCCTTGACACTGTGTTCTCGAGTTCTTTTTACGAAGGAAAGTAGGAGGGGAAGAAAAAATGTTGTGTATTCGAGTTTTTTTAAAGAGGGAAAGGAAAGGGCAGAAAAATATTGCTTATTTTCCTCCCAAATGTGGGAGGAAAGAAAGACATTTAAAAAGAATTATAAATATTTATAAAATTACACATATACCCATTATACTATGAAAAAATAAGGGTATATTGGTAAAATGACATCTTTCCTTTCATTTCTCTCTTACTCAAGAACATGAAAATTTATTTATTTTCCTTCAATTTTCTTTCTTTTCCTTCAATCTCAAGAACACTAATAATACAAATATTTTTTTCTTTTCCTCTTTCTTTTCTTTTCTTTTTTTTCCTTCCAAAACTCGAGAACACAGCGTGAATTCCATGTGCATGGAAACAGTCATACAAAACCCGAAAACAACTCTAACAGAAACCTAACGCTGTGTAGCAATCTTCGAAAGTCTTGCGTATACCACTCAAGCTTGTTGTATAGAGGATGACTGAATCACTTGCTCCTGGCGGACACGGATTCTAATAACAACGACAAATGGTTGCAGGTTTTTTCCAAGCTTATGGGGGCTCTACAGTTCTCTTCATTCTTGATGTCACTTATGACTGTTTGTGTTTGGAAGTATTGATTGAAGAAGGTATTTCCCGACCTTGTGGTTATGGCTGAAACAGATTTCGGCGAATCTTCCTCTCATTCCTTTCATCTCTATTCTCTACACAACATTTCTCATATGCTTAAGGTGAGTTTGTTTATAACTGGGTCAGGGTTGAAGAAAGTCCCAACTATTTGTCAAATATCTAAAATACCATTAAAAGAAGTAATAAGAACAACTTTAATACGAAAACTAAGGCCCGTTTACAAAACGCTTACTTGGGTAAGTGCTTACCAAGTCACATTAACTTATCGGATGAATATGGCAATGACTAAGAATCTTACCCGGTAAGAGCGGAAGCAAGGATCGAGAGTCGGAAGCAAGGACCGAGAGTCTTACCCGGTAAGTGATTGCGACGACTCTTACCACGGTTAGCGCTTACCGGCTAAATTGTAGCATATATACGATGCCATTTTGGTGGACTAAAATCTTACCCGAGAAGTAGGTGATAGTGTTGAATTTTACCGCTAAGCACTTACCCGGGTAAGTGATTAGGTAAACGGCCCCTAAGATGTTATAATTCTGATGGGACCAAAGGAGTAGCAAGGTAGAGGTCTGTCTAGCCTAGTGGTTGTCTTTGGTGGGGGGTAGTACGGTTCCAATCTTTGGTTGGACACACCAATACTGTTATAGTATAGTAAGCTTAGCTACAATCAACCAATAATGATGGCACATAGCTCTAACTTCCTCAAAATCACGGATAAAAGAACATCGAGGAGTTAAAAGGGTCTACCAAGTGTTAAAATACGATAGAGAAGAGAGAAAATATAGCATGTTTCCACCCTTATAACACAACAAATACCACAAATGATCATTAGATAATAATTATTACTACCAACAAATGTAGGAAAAACCATTTTAACTCAATTGTGTTTCTAAAACCTGTTTCCACAGGTTCAATCTTGAGGACAAAGTCGTGAAATTGGTAACTACATTTTTAAGGTAAGAGTTCACTTTATAAACTTGATAATTTCTAGATGCGAAAGGAGTTAATTACCTTTTGGGGTCGCCCGATTTCTAGGCGAGAGCCAACCCGGCCACACTTTCTTCTTAAGTATCGACAGGTGAAATTCAACACTATCACTTATTTATCGGGTAAGATTTTAGTATATGAAAACGGTATCATATGCAACAATATTTCCGGTAACCGCTAACCATGGTAAGAGTCTTCGCCATCACTTACCGGGTAGACTCTTGGTCCTTGCTTTAGCTCTTACCGGGAAAGATTCTTGGTCCTTGTCATATTCATCCGGTAAGGTAACTTGACTTGGTAGGTGCTTACCCGAGTAAGCGTTTGGTAAACGACCCCTGAATCTCTTATCTGTGAGTATCAACTCACATGTAAATCCAACTTGGCCTTTTTCTTTTTCTGCTTAAGTTTTCATCTTAATTAAAAAAACATGCTCTTATTTCACCCAGGAATGTGCATGAATTGCTTTGAACAGACAAACCTGGACTGTTGGAATAACATACCTTTGGGTTCCATTTTCTTATATGTCAGAAAATTTGTTGTTAAGTTCACCAAGTACAAATATAAATAAAATTAACCTTTTTAAGTGCTAGATTAACCACTCCAATTATGGTTGAATGACTCAATTGCTAAGATTGTATGCGGAATTTGAAAGAATGAGTAATACCAGAAGAACAAATAGTATTTATTACATGTTGTTGAAGAAAAGGTTTGATAAACATAAATACCCTTAAAAGAAAACTCATAAATATAATACGTAACATTAATGACTTGGAACCATGCATGTGAGATTAGGGGTGTTATTCCGTAAGGAAAAGAAGATAAAGAAATAAAGAAATCAACCACAAGGGTTGGGGATGTGGTGGAAATCCCATTTGCCCAAGGTTCGAATCTAGGCGTACACAATAATTGTGGCCATTGAGGTTTAATTATAATTTGCCAAGGGATTAGTCTTCACCCTTCTCAAAAAAAAATCTGACGGAGAAGTGCAGGGTCTGTGGTTGTTGGTTAGGGTTGAGGAAACAGAAACCAGACACACAAGAGACATTCATATCAAAGGAAAATAGAGAAGAGGAGACAAGAAAGAAAAAGACCACCAAGTATCTGGATATTGTCAGTATTCAATGTTCTGGAAAATTGTTTGTAACCAAATGGTTATCGGGTAAGCGCTTACCGTGTGTCACTTACCTTCCGGATGAGCATAGCAAGGACCTAGAATCTTACCCATAGCAAGCAAGGACCTAACATTAGAAAATATATATACATATTTCCTATTTTCCACTTATTATAATTATTATTATAATTAGTACAACCATAGGTTGTGGTTTGCAATGTTGCTTGTTGCGGTAGTGGCGGTGATAAACGTAGGGGAATGTTGGGCCGGTGGTGGCGAAGTAATACGTGTTGGCGGCAAAGTGCTTTGTCAGGATTGCACCGAGGGGTGGAATGAATGGGTCACCGGCCATAAACCTATCAAAGGTACACATCTCTACCTGCTTATGATACGTTAACAGTTTTATTTTACCAAAATGTTTGAACTTTTCTAACAAAAAAATTAATAAAAATCAAAATTTTTGGTTTTATCAATTTTAAAGAAAATATATATCTATTTATTTATTTATTTTTGTTAGATAAGTAAAAGGTGACTTGCAGGATTCTAGACATTTTGGTAAAAATAAAAATTGATGGCTAAAACTTAAATTTTTCCTGTGATTTAAGTAATGTCTCTTTAATTTCAAAAGCTCTATGTGCTTTTGGTACGTTGAGAGTCTTAGGTGCCGTTTGTTTTTTAAGAAGTCTGAAGTCTGAAGTCTTATTTCATTTCTGATTTATAAGAGGTGATGCTAAAGTCTGAAATCTGAACTAATAAGACTGTTTGTTTTTGTAATGTCTGAAGTCTGAAATCTGAATCTGAATCAAAAATATTGTTTGTTTTTTAAATTGAAACATCTGAATCTGAATCATAAGATGTTTTTTTTTATAAATTGACAGAACTTTAAAGTTTATGATTTTGAAACAATAAACTCATTATAAAGTATTAAATAAACCACACTTTTCATTATATTGTTAATCCATATTATATTATATGTAAAAAAAATTGCCTAGAAAGTGATGAAGTACTTTAAAGCCGTTTGTAAAGAAAAAATTGCCTCTTTATCTGTTCTTTTTCCAAAGGGTCGTCACGGTCTTCAAGAAGAAAACTGATAAAGTTCTTTAAAGTTGTTTTCTTCTATTTGAACGTTTCTTTCTTCAAGACGAGGATGGGTTTTTGTCTCTCTTCTTTCACCGAGGATGGGTTTTTGTCTCTCTTCCACCGAATCGTTCGCCGCCGTATCGTCCCAGTTGCCGGAATTTCTCCGTCGTCGCCAACATTCACCGTCGCCGCCTACAACATCGTTTGAAGGAATGATTAGAGGAGTGGTAATGTCGAGGGTCGCTGGGCGAGAACGGCGATGGAGGGTCGCTGGAAGGAGAACCTGGTGGCTGGAACGGCTAGAACGACGACGAAATGGAACGGCGGTCGATGGAGGAATGATTTCAGGGAGTTGATCGATTAGTGAAGATGGAGAAGTGGCGATGGAGGCATGAAGCGATGAGGCGGCGGATAAGAAGGTTAGAGCATAATCAGAGGTTTTAAGAGAAATGTTTGCCTCTTGTGAAATAAGAGAATGTAAGAGCTTTTAAGCTCTTTTTTTTTTTAAAAACAAACGGTCTTAAAGTCAAAATATCTGACCGAAAATGATTTCTAAAACCAGTTTTAATTTCTCAGCCACCAATATCATATGGCTTCAAGAACAGCAATACCCTCTCCATCATTGTCTCTCCTGTCAGGAAGAGGTGGAAACACCACCACTACCGGAGCCGCCACCACCACCGTCTCTTGTCGGAAACCCACCACTCGAATTGGTGGCAGAAGTGTTCTACAGGTTTATGCAGCAGTTGGAGGAGGAGGAGAAAGGCAGAGAGCACCACCAGGAGTTGATACCAGAATTCATTGGGAGAACGAGGATGAAGGATGGGTTGGCGGCGGCAGCAACGGCGGCAACACCACCGGGAAAGCTGAAGAAGAGGAAGAAGATCAGACAAACAACTTGCTTGGGGAAAGATTCTCTGAACTACTCAATAATTCTACAGATTCTCATTACCAGTTAGCATTCTCTATTCTCACACTCACGCAATAGCGACGGAAATCCAACTACTATAGACACCCTTTTGGTGTCGCAAAAAGCTTTGTTCATATGCTTTTGAAACAAATTTCAAAACGACATGATCACAAGCAACGAAAAGGGTGTCACAAATAGTGACAATGATCTAGAGCGGGATTCGCAAAGTATTTAAACCAAACATTGGATATGTTTAAATGTCTAGACCAAACAATTTTACGTCTTATATAAATATATTGCAATAGAATTTTTTAATGTATTTGGACATCTTAACAAGTATTTTATGACACTTTAGCAATAAAGTTTTCTATTTATCCTTTTAAAGGGAAATTTTTGAAAAAGTGTTCGCCAAACACATATTTTTATAGGATATTTGTTTTCAAATAATGTTCAAAAAAATATTAATATGACAATGTTTATTACGTGTCGTAAAAATTTGTTAGGACAGTAAAAAAAGAAAGGGAGTTGGACAAAAAGAGAAGAAACTTGGACGCCCTGACTGTCAGCTATTGGTTCTCTCCATCTCTCCTAAACTTCCCCCGGGTTTCGGCATGAACAATAGCTATATAAAAGCAATAAATCGGTTCGGTAAAGGCACAGGCTTGTTCCTGCTGCTTCAAGTCAACTTATTGTAACACTTTTATATAAGAAACTTAAGCCCTATAAAAAAGTTAATTAAGATATTTAGACATATTTGAAGTTTTATAGAATGTATTTTGTTCTAGTGATATTTCAATGGGCCTGGCTCATTTAGGCTCGTTAAACTGTCACTTGTCAATCCTGAACCTAAATGAGTTAGAGTTAACGTGAGAAGTGTGAGAAATGATTATCAACCATTGGATGCACATTAGGATGAAATGCACCGAGATAAGATGCACTGAGATGTACCATATCAAATCCCTTATAAAGCGCAATTCATGTGTGGGTTTGAGATTACAAGTGATCAGGGATTCGGATCCGCTTCTCACATTTCTCATGTTAACTCAACTTCTCGTACGATTCTTCGTCTTGTTATTTATGGGGAAATAGAATATTAGACAGTAATAAGCAAGTCATTCAACTCAACAATGCAGGTTCTTAGGGGTGCCAGCTGAAGCCGACTTGGAAGAAATCAAGGCGGCTTACCGGCGGCTATCGAAAGAGTACCATCCCGACACTACCTCTCTCCCACTCAAGGCAGCCTCTGAAATGTTTATGAAACTAAGAGAGGTTTACGACGTGTTGAGCAACTCGGAGAAGCGAAGGTTTTACGATTGGACCTTGGCTCAGGAAGCCGCAAGCCGTGAAGCCGAGAAAATGAGGGTTAAGTTGGAAGATCCCTACATGAAAGATATAGAAAATTGGGAGTCGGTCCCAGACATGGTTGACCGGCTTGGAGGAAGGAACATGGTGCTGAGTGACCAAGCCAAGTCGGCTCACTTTTGATATTTTTATAATTATTTTCTCAATTTGTTGCATCATTTACGTGGTTGTGTTCAAGGAACCTTATTACTAGTTACTGTGTATACAAAAACAAATAGTTGACTTTTTAAGGTCAAACATAGTAATATTTATACTTCGAATTGATATGTACATCACAAAGTTTAAAACCAACGATTCTCTATTTTTCATGTTTGTAGTTAAGCGTAATATGGTCGATTATATAATTTGAAAGAAAAAGATCAAGAATAACTTGTTCATGTTATCTAGTATCTTACTACAACCATTGCTTGTTCGCATACGCTCACCCACTTAGGGTTTGTTTAGCCAACGCTTACTCGGTAAGTGTGTTTACCAGTAAGAATCTAACATTTTTACTTAACTTACTGGGTAAGATTTTAGCTCATTAAATTAGCATCATATACGACGTTTTATCCAGTAAACGCTTACTTGGTAAGAGTCGTCACTGACACTTACCGGGTGAGACTCTCGGTCCTTGTCATCGATCTTACCAGGTAAAATTCTCAATCTTTATCATGTTCATCCGTAAGATAAAGTGACCCAGCAAGCACTTAACGAGTAAGTTTTTAGCAAATGGCCCCTTAGTTTGCTCTATTGTTTGTTTTACAACAGCCTCGGGTATTCATGAAAACAATCTCTCTACCCCTAGACCCTATCTTTACATATGATCTATTGGGTTCTTTTGGTTTTGTAACACCATTTGGCATAAGCTTCAAAAAGTTAACCATTTGGTAGCACAAACATGGTATAGCTATAGCTTAAGGTAATATGCTATATATATACAGAAATCATGAAATAGGTTTTCAAGGTCTGATAAATATGGCAGGCAAGAAAGAAGCAACCTTTTGGAGAATTCAAAAAAACACACATGA
Organism: Saussurea involucrata; assembly: GCA_033807775.1. NCBI lineage: Eukaryota > Viridiplantae > Streptophyta > Magnoliopsida > Asterales > Asteraceae > Saussurea > Saussurea involucrata. The sequence goes on along the minus strand of CM066321.1, from coordinate 113,117,733 downwards.
CTTTTAACCAGCCAAAGACATGTTGGTTGCTAGCCGGGTAAGGGCGCGTTTATGGTACGAATTGCGCAGCTTCTTGTACTTTTGCACAAAAGTTGTAAGATCAATCTCTCGATCGAGAAGCTGTTGGTGGAGAGCTTCTGATTCCTCTTCTGTTTTATGCATGGCCTCTGCAAACGATCATAACCATTATAACTAAAACCAAACGAACCCGGTTAATAAATGTAGGGTCTGGGGTAGAATGTACACAGACTTTTCCTTTACCCCAAAGGGGTAGACAGGCTGTTTCGTGGCTTATAAAACCAAAAACTAAAACAAACAAGAGGGCAAACTATAAACGAAAAGACAACAAACAAACAAGGGAACAAAAAGCACAATACTTGCAACTACTAGTACAAGAAGAAAAAATAAGGGGCAGTTTACCTAACGCTTACCAAGTAAGCGCTTACCGGCACGAGTCACCACTATCATTTACCTTATTGGCTAATATCCCCGGCCATCAAAATGAATTGATAGTAAGCGTTTATAACCTTACCGTAAGTGCTTACTGGGTAAGACTCTCGATCCTTGCCTTTCCTCTTACCAGGTAAGAATGTAAGATTCTTGGTCCTTGTTATGTTCACCCAGTAAGGTGATTGAACCGGTAAGCGCTTACCAAGGTAGATGTTTAGTAAACGGCCCCTAAGACTAGTATACAATAGAGAAAATCACACAAGTAGACCTTGTACTATTGTAGCCACCTCGAGGTTATGAAAACTATAAAAAAAAGTTGAAAATGTGAAAACAGGTTTCAACCGGTAGATGGATTTGATTCAAGAGATGTGAATAATCTAACTTATAAAAACTAAAAAAGTTATCCCCCTATTTTTTAGTTAAAGATACTAAATATAAACAAAATTGGTCAAACAAATTATACCAAAAAAGCTAGTAATTTACTATCTTTAATTTGATATCCACCTTTTTATATTTTTTCATCCGTTTTTTTCATGTTTTCACGGTTCCAACTTTTTTAACTGTTTTCATTTGAACCCACCCCTTCTAACTGTGGTGCCTAAAAAGTATGTGTGTCAACCTTGTTACCAATGACCTATTCAGTATATTTTTGTCTACTATTTACTTTAATCTATTTGACCATTGTAGCTCATGTTTCAATATCTTTCAACAGCTCCTACTTTCTAACTAAAAAGAGAGATTTCCTGACATGTCATCCCTTAATCACCTTTTAACATAACGTCTTTTTTACCAAGGGAAAACTGGTCAACCTTTTCTTTTGGGGGCTTGAAAGGAAGACCCGTGGGAAACAATGTTTTAAAGAGAGAAAGTCGGATAATAAGATTTTGAAAAGCAGGTTAAGAGTAGGCTGGAAAAGAGGACTAGTGGACAAAATATGATTGAAACATGAAGTATGGCGGCCAAGTGAATAAATTTGAAAAAAAAGAGAAATTTACCTTGCAGACGATGAAGCAAGGATGCAGGAGAGTAAAATCTGAGGATTTCTTGTTTCTGCTTTTCGAGCTCATGGAGCTTCTCTCGTGCAGCAGCCAGTTCGGTGGCCCGAATTATTTGGCACTATACCGAAAAACGGAAAATAATATTTCAATAAGGATCACCACGGTTTCGAGTGTTCAAGTTCCCGGAGCCAATTGGTACAACGCAGATGAAGTAGTTACCTGGTTTCGCAGCTCCCTGATGTGTGGTTCTTTTTCCAAGTTGTGTTCTGCATAAAAGAATCATTATGTCAACAAATTGAAGTTGACTTACCGTTCTACAAAGCTGTGATCATTGGTCAGTATTTATACACAAAGGATTAAATAAACAGATTATGGAAGACTCACTTGCAAGCTGTGTAGTTTCATCTCGCAGTTCATCTCTCAGCTGATATTAACAACAGAAAGAAGGTATGGGGGTAAATGTTAGAAGTGATATCCATAGCTTCAAACAGCTTGCTTTTTAAATGCATAAAGATGTACTTGTTTTGTTTCATGAGAATTGTGGCATTTGACTTGGCACATAGTCTATTGAGAACGTTTGACTATTTGGTTAAATATCTAAAATACCCTCCAACAAAGGCAACAAAATAGCATGAAATTGCATAATAACTTACCCGAATCTGAGTCTGGACCATGTCAAGCGAAAGTAAAAATTGTTGATATGCATCTTTGTTGGACAAAAGCTTCTGCAACTCACTAGCACTACAAGAATTTGACAGGCAAAAAAGGGATCAGTCAAAATTAAGTAATTAACCAGGCTTGGGAATCCATATAACGTTTAAGTAACTGCATAAGGTATGTCAACAGACTTAAGCAGACTAGCAAACCTTTTATCTTTTAAGGAAACAACAATCCCAGCAGCCTCACCAGGTGGAATGCGGGATACAGGTCTATCTCCATATGCCTGCGCATGACCCTGTTCTTCAGAACCCCTTAAGGAAAAGAGAGTTAAAAAGGGTGAAAATCGAAAAGATTGTATAATTCAGTATTTGAGTAATAGGAACATGAAAATCATTGGTTTTCCCATATGCTTTGTTTTGACTTTTCAAAGCCATATCCCACATCATACAAGACGGATAATTTACTGGTTCATCATGTGATGGCTACTTAAGCACTCCCGTTTACCTACTCCGTCTGTCCTAAAAACAGTGAACACATGAATTTAGAGTATCAAACTGGCACCTTTACCAATCTTCTATTGAGAAAATAAATGGCAGATCAATGACCTTAGCCAGTGTGTTTTTGCATATACTATCATATTTGAGGGCGAATAATACTCTGAAGTTTAAGGAAATACTGCCTGAGCAACTCAATAGATATCCCTCTTCATATTCTCTGAAGTTTGAAGAAATACTGACTTATATTTTGAAAAAATGGAACTTATGTAACCTGTAATAATGTTTTAACAATACTGCATACATCTAATTATGATACCCCTCTTCATATTTAACCTTATTGTCAAATAAGTTAATTTTCGAGGTTAACATTGAAAAAAATGCCTGCATTCAGCCTAAAAACTGATGACTATGATCAACTACAAAAAGAATTAGTCAAATAAAAACACTATAGAGTTGCAAGAAATGCCAATTTTGAAATTGAGAAAAGAAAAGCTGGAATTTTGGATTCCAAAGGGTCTCTTCTTCAGTTAGGAGTAATCGTTTTCTAAAATTTAACTTTGAGGAGACTGTTCAGACAATTTTGCGATCCATATATTCATGATCGGAGTACTACATCGACTCCGAAAATAACTTCCAAGTTCTCTACTTATTTTCGCCTCTTATGAAAAACTTTGCTTTTTGCGTATGCATCAATCGCAAAGTAGCAGTAATCGTTTGAAATCAGTTAGCCACAACTGGAATAAAACATCAATCCTCAAGCTTCAACAAACGTTATAAGTGATTCAACAATCAGATAAATCAAACCCTATAATCAAGAGGAAATGAAGGTAAGAAGATTACCAGAAGGATTTGAACATAATTAGAAATCGAAACCGGAGTGAGAATCCAAGATTACAAATACGAGTACTTCAACTTTCTGATTCTTCAATCACTCCAACAACATAATCGTGATTCGTGAAGCACCAAGAGTATATCGTATGAGAATCCAAGATTGCTTGCTCATGTTCGAGAAGGAGAAAACAATTTATGGGTCCCATTTGAGAAAAGTATAACACATAGCTTGAAAGTAATAGCTTTAATTATTATTTATAAATGATTTCTGAAGAAAATGTTATTTATAATATTTTTTTCTAGGTTATTTTGAATATTTAATCGGTGAGTTAAATATTTTCGTTACTAATCTTATGTATTCACTCGACCAAACCAAGGGAGTTTAGTATATTCGACTTGTATACGAGGATTGGAAGATGGAATATACAAAAATCAATTGTCTACCCGAAAGAATAGAATGACTGTTTTTTTGATACCATCAACTTGCAGAAGGTACGTCGGAAAGAAAGATTGACCAAAAAGTATGAACGATGGAAAGGAAATGGAATAGGGGTGGTAACGAGAGGCGAAAGAGGGGAAGGGGCCAAGGGAAGTTGGGTTGTCGGAGTTGTAGGTGTGGTTTAACCGGCTAAGAAGGAGCTCATGGTGGTGGAGGAGTTGCGCAAAGGGGTGGAGTTCACCGGTGATGGAGAAATCGGGATGTTAGGAAAGGGTGGTTGGAGTCTTGGAGACTCGATGAGGAATACATGGTGTGGGATCTCATATATGTGATTAGGATTGCAAATGGGTTAGGTTGGTCTTGTTGAAAGCATTTGAACAACACAATCAATTATTTGCGGTAGAAAGCATTTGAATAACTTGTTGGTGATTTTAGTGAAATCATCGGTCATTTTGTGTAATTGGATTCACAAAGGAAATAATGGGGTTGATAGCTAAACTATAACACGAGTTAGGAGGTGTGGAGTGCACACTCGTGTAAGCTAACTAGAACCCGGAATTGTTGGACGGTTAAAATTGGGAAGTTACAATGTGTTTTCATGAGCTGGGCGTCGGGGCCAGTGCTGGCGCCAAGCACTGGAATGTTGCACGTGCCGATTGTGGCGCCAAGACTGGCGCCAAGCTCTGGAATGTTTACCCGCTCCAGTTGTGGCGCCAGTTGACTGGCGCAGAGACTGGCGTCGCGTGTCTGGATGCTTTCAAATTTTGTAACCGACGTCCATTAAATGGCTCAATCAATCTCATTCATTGAGATGATTATTTCCTGATACAATATAGTGTAGGTTACATTTCTAAAGTGTATATATATGAGTCGATATCTGCCAATATCGATTACACTGAAATATCAGAGATTATCCTCGAGAGAATTTCGTGATACCCTGGCAGAATAGGGTCGAAATATCTCTTACGGAAAGCGATCTCTACGCGATCTCTGATTTATATCCAAGTTCTTACAATCGTCACTCTCGATCTCTCTTTCACGATTCCAACCCGGTTCCCTCCAACAATCGTAAGAGATATTTCTTTCGTGAAGATAAATGGCTGGTGATCAGACTGTTAGAGACATGACTTCCAAGTTCACAAAACTTGAGAAGTTTGAAGGCTTGGACTTCCGTAGATGGCAGAAGAAGATGCACTTCTTGCTGACAACTTTGAAGGTGGTGTATGTGCTAAGCACACCTATTCCTGAGCTTATGGAGAACGAGACGTTGGAGGTCACCCGACGTCGCGGCAAGTGGGAGAATGACGACTACATTTGTCGTGGCCACATTTTGAACGGTATGTGTGACTCCCTCTTCGACATCTATCAAAATGTAGAATCCTCTAAAGAGCTATGGGACTCTCTCGAGTCCAAATACATGGTCGAGGATGCTTCTAGTAAGAAGTTTCTCGTTAGTAATTTTAATAATTACAAAATGGTGGACTCAAGGCCGGTGATGGAGCAATACAATGAGCTCCTTCGCATTTTAGGCCAATATGCTCAACATGATATGAAGATGGACGAATCCATCTCCGTATCGAGCATTATTGATAAATTGCCCCCCTCTTGGAAAGACTTCAAACATATGTTAAAACATAAGAAGGAAGAGTTGTCTCTTGTACAACTCGATAGTCACTTGCGCATTGAGGAATCTCTTCGGGCGCAAGAGACTGAGAACCCTAAGGTTAAAGAGGTTTTTGCACTTTCGGTAAACATGGTGGAAGAGGGAAAGTCTAACAAGTTCAAAGGAAAACGAAAGTTCAATTATGCTAAGAAAGGGCCCAACAAGAAGGTTACTTTAACCTGTTGGACCTGTGGGATGACCGGCCATCTCAAGAGGGATTGTCGGGTTGTCAAGAACAAGAATGGTGCAAGCGTAAGTGGTAGTGGGCAAGGATCCAAGGATCAAAACCCACGGCAAGGTCAGTTTCTTGACTTTGGTTTTAATTCAAATTTGAATTATGTTCCACTAATATCTGAATCATTTTATGTACAGGATGATGATATTGCTTGGTGGATTGACTCGGGTGCTACAAGTCATGTGTGCAAAGATCGCCGTTGGTTCGCTTCTTTGGAACCGGTTGAAGATGGATCAATGCTTCGCATGGGGAACGAGTCAATGGCTCCCATTCTTGGAAGAGGCTTAGTTAGGCTAGAATTTAGTTCTGGCAAGGTTGTTGAACTGTTTAATGTTTTGTATGTACCACGAATTCGAAAGAATTTGGTTTCTGGTAGTATTTTGAATAAGTTAGGGTATAAGCAAGTTTATGAGTCGGACAAGTTTATCTTGTCAAAGGGTGGCTCTTTTGTAGGATTTGGTTATTTGTTAAATAACATGTTTATGTTGAATTTGAATAAAATGAATGTTGTTTCAAATTCTGTTTTTATTGCAAATAATGGTTGTGTTGATTCTAATTTATGGCATGCAAGACTTGGTCACGTTAATTATAAACGGATGGTTGAAATGTCAAAAGACGGTCTTATTCCGGCTTTTGATATTAAGACTGAAAAGTGTAAAACTTGCATGTTAACAAAGATCACTAGACAACCTTTTCCTAACGTGAAAAGGGACTCTTCGGTACTTGAATTAATTCATAGTGATCTTTATGATTTGCATTCAACTCCGTCTTTTGGTAATAAAAAGTATGTTGTCACTTTTATTGACGACGCTTCACGTTTTTGCTATGTTTATTTATTACATTCAAAAGATGAAGCGTTGGTTAAATTTGAAGTTTTTAAAACGGAAGTTGAATTGCAAATGAATGGCTTAATCAAGTGTTTACGTACCGATCGTGGTGGGGAGTATTACGACCCCATGTTTTTCCAATCCGTAGGAATCATTCATGAGACTACGGCGCCATATACACCACAGCAAAATGGTGTGGCGAAACGGAAAAATAGAGTTCTCAAAGAAATGGTGAACTCTATGTTATCCTACTCGGGTTTGAGTGATGGATTTTGGGGTAAAGCCATGCTAACGGCTTGTTACTTGCTAAATCGAGTTCCCAATAAACGGAACAAGATTACCCCATATGAACTTTGGTTCAAGAAAAGGCCGAACTTGAGTTATATTCGAGTTTGGGGCTGTCGAGCGGTCGTTCGACTACCCGAACCCAAAAGGAAAACTTTGGGTGAGAAAGGCATTGATTGCATCTTTGTTGGATATGCCGAGCATTCCAAGGCTTATAGGTTCTATGTTATTGAACCTAATGATTCTATAGCGATTCACACCGTTATAGAATCGAGAGATGTGATATTTGATGAGACAAGATTCTCTTCAATGTCTAGGCCAAAGGACATAGTTCCTAGTACTAGTGAAACTAGTGAAGTTGATGAACAAGCAATTGTTCCAACCGAATCTCCGATGCTTCGAAGGAGCAAAAGAGGAAGGATTGAAAAATCCTTTGGTCCTGATTTCCAAGTGTACTTGGTAGAGGGATCAAGAGATGAGATTGGATCCCAATTCCTTTATTGTTATGATGTTGAGGAGGATCCAAAATCATTTGATGAGGCTATGAAGTCTCAAGATATTGCTTTCTGGAAAGAAGCAATACATGATGAAATGGACTCCATCATGGGGAATAATACTTGGGTATTATCGGACTTGCCACCGGGTTGCAAACCTTTGGGTTGCAAGTGGATCTTTAAAAGGAAGATGAAAGCGGATGGATCAATCGACAAGTTCAAAGCTCGATTAGTGATCCAAGGCTTTAGGCAACGGGAAGGCATAGATTATTTTGTTATTTATGCCCCGGTTGCAATGATCTCCACGATTAGATTGTTGATAGCTTTAGGTGCTATTCACAATTTAGTGATTCACCAAATGGATGTCAAAACGGCATTCTTGAATGGTGATTTAGAGGAGGAAGTTTACATGAAACAACCGGAAGGTTTTGTTATGCCCGGGATGGAGCATAAGGCTTGTAAACTTGTAATGTCATATGTCGGGTTTCCTTCAATATTGGAGGGGTAATCGGATGCAAGTTGGATCACCAATTTGGAAGATCACTCTTCTACGAGTGGTTGGGTGTACTTACTTGGGGGAGGTGCCATCTCATGGACTTCCAAGAAGCAAACTTGCATCACGAGTTCGACTATGGAGTTGGAATTTGTGGCATTAGCCGCTGCCGGTAAAGAGGCGGAATGGCTAAGGAATTTGGTCCATGAAATTCCATTATGGCCGAAACCAATATCACCCATTTCTATCTGTTGTGATAGCGAGGCTACTTTGGCTAAAGCTTATAGCCAAGTGTATAATGACAAGTCTAGACACTTAGGTGTTAGACATAGCATGATTCGTGAGCTAATCACGAATGGGGTGATTTCGGTTGAGTTTGTTCGGTCGCAACAAAATCTAGCGGACCACTTGACGAAGGGGTTAGCTAGGGACTTGGTTCACAAGTCGGTGATAGGGATGGGATTAAAGTCCATCTAAATCTCTAACGGTGAGATACCCAATTCCCTTCTAATACAACGTTAGAAGTTGAATTCAATGGGGAAGCTCACTCTAAGAGATTGGAGCACAAGGCGGTCATCCCAAGGTGTGTGCTAGGTACTGCAAGTGAAGGAGGTAATTATTCTTTTGTAAAAATGCATGTGCAGGTGCATGAGGAAAAGAACTACCTATATGAGTGGGAAGTGTGGCCGCTTCAAGAAGCTTGGACTTGGCTTTGATGCACTCATGAATGGATAAGGACACATGGCCTGTATAGTGTCAAGTTTATACTTTAGAAAATTTTTAAATTCATGTGTATGTTATTTTCTGGTACTCAAATGGGTTGACGGGTTCAATCCTTAGGACACTCGGATTCTCGAGTATTTGAAATGTGTAATGTACTAAGATGGAAATTCAATCTTTTAGATATTTTCATTTATGCATGAGTTTGTTTACCTGTATTGTATTTTATTTTGTGAATCAAGGATTGCACTAAAATGGGGGAGGAATGTTGGCGATTTTAGTGAAATCATCGGTCATTTTGTGTAATTGGATTCACAAAGGAAATAATGGGGTTGATAGCTAAACTATAACACGAGTTAGGAGGTGTGGAGTGCACACTCGTGTAAGCTAACTAGAACCCGGAATTGTTGGACGGTTAAAATTGGGAAGTTACAATGTGTTTTCATGAGCTGGGCGTCGGGGCCAGTGCTGGCGCCAAGCACTGGAATGTTGCCCGCGCCGATTGTGGCGCCAGTTGGCTGGCGCCAAGCTCTGGAATGTTTACCCGCGCCAGTTGACTGGCGCGGAGACTGGCGCCGCGTGTCTGGATGCTTTCAAATTTTGTAACCGACGTCCATTAAATGGCTCAATCAATCTCATTCATTGAGATGATTATTTCCTGATACAATATAGTGTAGGTTACATTTCTAAAGTGTATATATATGAGTCGATATCTGCCAATATCGATTACATTGAAATATCAGAGATTATCCTCGAGAGAATTTCGTGATACCCTGGCAGAATAGGGTCGAAATATCTCTTACGGAAAACGATCTCTACGCGATCTCTGATTTATATCCAAGTTCTTACAATCGTCACTCTCGATCTCTCTTTCACGATTCCAACCCGGTTCCTCCAACATAACTTAATTTAAAGTTTTATTTCTTGTATGTTGATAAATATTTTTAATTCATATATAACAAAAATACAAGCATGTTGATCATAAAATTATCTTGTTTCTTAGTTGACATGTTTTTATTGGAGTGAATCGAAGAATTATGTGAGAAGAAGAGTTAAGGTGTGAAGCGTAAAAATGGATCTGGATTCTTGATCACATTTGATCTCAAATTCATCGATGAATCTCCCTAGATACATGAATTGATCTGATGATCTCGATGCATCTCATTTTAATGTGCATCCAAGGATCGAGATCGTTTTTTATGCTTCTCACTATAACTTCACTTCTCTGACCCACGAATCTTAGCAATCAACTTTAAAGAAAAACAACATTAATGAACACTACCATGTGTGTTATAAATTATCATGTTATCTTAGAGCATCTCCAACAGTTTTGCTATAATTTTTTAAAATAGAGAATCAAAAGTTAAAATCTATAAAAAGAGTTACATTCATCTCCAACAACTTTGCTATTTTAGTATTTTAACACAAATTATATTATATAATATTCTCTAATTTATATTCCCAATACACTTTAAAAGAAAAACTTAATATAAAATGATAAAATAATTATGTTATTGGTGAGTTGAATAAAATAACTATTTCTCTCTCCAACTTAGAGAATTATAGAAAATTCTCTATATTTAGAGATTTCTCCATTATTCTCTATTTTAGCAAACAAGATAGCAATGTTGTTGTAGAAGAATAGCAAACAAAAACCCATTTTTTCTATTTTAGCAATGTTTTTGAAGATGCTCTTCGTATGAATCTTTGGTAAAAAAGAATAAGTTTTTTACAATTTAATTATCGTTTTAATAAACATGAACCTTATTGATGTAATGGGCACAAATCGAATAATATTCCTTCAAAAAAATGAATCTAACAGTCGAACCATCAGTTCAAAAGAGGAAGTTTTGAATTGCTTTTTACTAGGAACGCTACGGGTGAAACCGTGAAAGTGAATTAATTACACCATGTTCATTTGAACTTATTTTGTTGGCATTCTATTTATGTGATGAGATATCATCACTATGACGAATAGAGCCATAAGAATTTAACTTTTAAATGCGATATAAGCAATTATGAAGTTATGGAATGATAACTTATATATATATATATATATATATATATATATATATATATATATATATATATATATATTTGTCTAAAAAACATGCCAATCACATATAAACATTTAACTGTTAGGGGTAGTTTAGTCAATTTAAGGTTGCTCACTTGTTATCAATTTAAGGATGCCAATCACATATAAACATTGGAAGGGTGCGTTTGGTACATTGGATTGGACAGGACAGAATATAACAGAGATCATGTTTGGCAGGACTTTTATGTAGAACAGATAGGAACAGAGTGGAGCAAAGTGGAACAGGTCTGTTCCACCCCTACCCTATGGAACAAGGTGGAACAGGCTTATGTTTTACCAATATAACCTCAAAATAAAATCTAATTCTATCTTAAAACATCAAATACACGTTCTATTTTATATTTCACTCATTCTTTAAATTTTATTTATTTTATTTCATCTAATGTTATTTGTTCTGTTCTGTCCAGTCCTGTCTACCAAACACTGAACAACTGTTCTGTCATGTTCTGTTCTGTCATGTTATATCATGTATGCGTACCAAACGCACCTTCAGAGTCTTTTCAAGGCCATTAGATTTTTATCTAACTTTTAACTTTAGGTTCTTATGGTATTAATCAAGGTACATGCACAAATTAGCTCGCACACACAGATTGTATAAAAAACATATAAATAATTAAAGGAAGAAAGTAATTGTGCAACTATAATAGAGAAGATGCATGCTATAAGATTAGCACGTGAAACAAGGACGGACCTGGTTGTATTATTTCTCCGATGAAGAGTAAAAAAAATTAGGTTCGTGAAATGTGCAATCGTATCTTTTTGGAAGATGTTACCGCATTATTTTGGGAACTTCAAGAATGTGTAACCTTACCTCGTAATCAACCAAAAAAGAATTCTTTAAATCAACCAAAAAAGAATTCTTTAAATCAACCAAAAAATCCGAAAAAATCCCTCGAAATCAATAAAAAAAACTTAAATAATCTCTCGAAACATTGGAATTAGGCTAAAAAAACATCGGACAATATTGAACGTCGGTAAAAAGATGAAGACACGTTGATAAAAACCGTAAGTTTTGTAATTATTTTTTGTCTATATCATATGATGTCACATACCATCGTATGAAAAAAGTGGATCCTTCACTGATGTTAAATACCTTTTTACCATTTTAAGGAGCTTTGGGTTTGCATAATCTATACTACTATATAAAAAGAATATAGTAGTTATTTGTCTAATAAAAGGTTATTTTCTAACATTCAGTTTTTTTCAACATGTGCAATAAAAGAAGCATGATGTACAACCTTAAAAGCTCACATCTCCTACATCTCTCAAAAATCATACAATTTTCAATTTCTAAGTTACACTTTATACCCTTAAAATTAGTTATTTAATTTACTTTTAATCCCATATTTTTTCATTTTTTATTTTACACTCTTATCGTATTAACATAAATAATTGTATATGAACTATAATGCATTAAAAAAATACATTCTTTTTTTACAAGTTATACCATTGTAATCGTTTCGTCAATACCTTCGAAATGAGCCCAATATTGAATATTTTTTTATTTAATTAACTAATTTTTTAAAAATATTTTGTTTTTAAATTTAAAAACTTTTACGTAATTATCTACACTACTATATTAAAAGCCTATTAGGGTTATTTTTCAACATTTCAAGTTTACTCACGTTTTAAGCATGTTGTACAAACTTCTAAAGCACATAAGCTCTCCCTTTCTTCATGTTCCTGACCTCTCCCCACGTCCAATCTTGAAAGTGGCGATCTGTCTTCTCTCCCCACGTCCCTTTCTTCTCTCCCCACACGTCGGAGATATCTCCCACGTTCCGCTCACTTTTCTCCTTTAAACAGGAATCCAACAAGACTCCGACGATTCAACCTCACAATCCACAATCTCTACCTCTTCTTCTTTTCTTTCGTTTTTTGTTTCAACATTTGAGATGGAATACATAAATTGGGAAAATTTGGTTGGCGATTCTGGGGTTTCATTTGGGATCAGATCTTTTTGGTGAAACTTCTGCTAAACATGTAAGAAATCAATACTTCATTCATTTATATATTTTGGTGAATTATCCCTGATAAATGTTTTGATCAGTAGATTACAAGGGTACCTGTCTCATGACGTATTTGGTTTTGCTTTTAACCAGGAAATGTCTCGCAAAGTAACATACGGATTTCAAGAATATGATGATGATTATGATATTCATGATGATTATCATGACGACGATTACAGTTATAGTTATGGAAATGGCATAGATGAACATGTATCGGGTAATTCTTCGACTTGCAAACAACCATTTACCTTAATTTATACCAAACAGTCTCTTAGTTGAACTTGACATGATATGCAATTGCATTTTCAGTTTACATTCCCCATACACATCTCTAATTGTTGGTTGTTTGATTTCAGGGGGTTGTAATTGAGAAAAGAGTTACATATCTGAATTTGGATGAGTTTCTTTCATATGGACTGCAGTGGGAGTCAGATAAAGTAATTAATTACTTTTTTTCATTCGGGTTTCTTATTTTTGTCTAAAAAGATTACATATCTGAAGTTGTTTTATTGATTTAATTGCTAATATCTTGATAACATCAGGTGGGTAAGCCTTTGTTTAGGAAAACAAAAGATGGTAGAATTTTCGAGTAAAAAATTGAAAAGGATGATGATCTATGCACATTGGAAAAGGTGTTTCAAAACGTAAATAATTCCATGGGATTCAATATAGAGTTCAAATTGGATGATAATATCGTGTATACAAGTTGTTCTTTGTGTATGCTCTTTTCCTCTTGTTTTTCTCTATCTTTTTTCCTGTCATTAGAAGCTTTAGCATTTCATGGGTTCTTTTTTGTTTCTATTTTTGGCAGGTTGTATTCAAGTATGCTAAAAGATAGATACATCATTTTTTCAAGCTTTTAGCCTGATGCAGCTCTTTTCGGGGGCGTAGCCAAATTCTCGAAGATTTAAAACTTAGCTTGTTGATCAAAGTTATTCAAATAGAAGGTTAATATGAGATATGCGATTAATGTTGGTTCTCGTGAGACTTGTGAGAATTTGACAGAAAATTGTGATTTGTGCAGATAAAAAAAACTATCTACCTTTGTTTGTGAATTGATATAAGGGAGATAATATTTTATATTATTATGTTAGGACATTTTCAACCCATGACTAAAACATATTCTTATCATTAAGTGAACCATTACTTTAACGAATTTATAAATATATCATAAATTAAATGACGTTAATATATATATATATATATGTGTGTGTGTGTGTGTGTGTGTGTTGGGAGAAAAAAAACATCATAACCCGACGTGAACAAAAAATAACATGATGAATTCTATGGTCCAAAAAACAATATTATAAAAATATTGATTTATATATTTTAAATTTTTTGTTAATTTTGTTTATTTTGATTTTTGATGTAATAATATTTTTTAGAAATAAAAAAACTATAAAGGTGTAACAGTTAACTAATAAAGTTAAAAATATGAAATATAAAAAAAATTAACTAATAAAAACAGAAAACATAAAAGACTAAAGCTAAATAAGAATTTAAAATAACATATATAAAAAGTGACACTTAAATAGAATAATAATAAAAAATTAGGACAGGGAGGGCCAAGGGATTCGATCCCTAGATCAAATGTGTATAACGAAGCACTTCAAAGTTCAAACCACCCGGTCTAGGCTAATATATGCGAACATTTTCTATTACATTCTATAAAGGTGTAACAGTTAGGGGGGGCTTGGCACCAACCAGTCCTCCTACTGTCTACGCCACTGGCTCTTTTAATCAGGAAACTTCAAACCACTTATCCTGTAACTCCTATCCTACTTTATAAAGAAAGTAGGTCCATTCACAGAAATCATCATCGTCGTGATCTAATATTGTTTGGTTATCGTGATGCTGTGAGTAGGTTTTCTTTCTCACAAATGGAGGGTCTGAAAAATATACGGATATCAGGAGAATTTGTTAGATGAAGCAATGAAGTTGTGTTTAGTGGGCGGTCTAAATGGAATAGTTTTGAAGTGAGAGTCATCTTAAGATAGCCATGATTATTTAGGAGAATTGAAGACTCTAAAGTCTAAATTTTCTCTCATAAGTTATGGCAGTTAAAGCAAGATCTATTTTCTTGCAAAACATAAGGACAATTCAAGCATGTATTATTCTATACTTGAGGTCTAAGGACCATTTTTCAAATAATTGTTTGAAAAGTTTGAAAGGACATTTTACTATTTGTATTCAATTAATATGAAGTTGTAAAAAAAAAGTCCTCAAATTCTATTGAGAATTAGTAGATGGACCATTTCTTCAAATAAACTATATAAAACTAGTGTCTGGACCGCGCGTTGCGCGGTAGTGATAATTTTTTTAAAAAATTATTGGACTAAGTTAACATATAATGTAATTCCTCTGTTAACAGTTAATGGGATATAATATAAAACAATAAAAATATGTCCTTTTAGTGGTTAATTTGCTTATATTGATAATATTTTGTTGCTACAAAAAATTTGAGATATACTCGTAATAATTTGGTTGTTGTCGGGTAAACGGACAATGGATATTTTTATGTGGGTTTCGAAGGTTTAGAATGTTGGAGCATGTGTAAAATGGTAATAGCTAACCTTTCCATCCATGGCATTTTTAGCTAAATTAGTTTCGTCTTCCTTAGAGAAATTTACAAACCCAAAACCTCTTAACCTATTATCATACGTGATCCTTATTGCTGACAATATGCCAGAAAAGTGACACCACAAGCAACTTCATGTTTTTCTTTGAGAAAATTGAAAACATTAAACATATATAGACTTAAAGAAGAATGGTGATCCAAGTACATATATTCAAGAAACATAATTAGCCATCAACCCATATCTAATGCATTAAAAATCATGGGTTTTGAACATACCGACGTTACGTTGAACTAAAACTACATCACTTTCTTTATAAGCATGTCATTTTCTGGTTGAAGCACTTATCAAACACCTGGTGGACAGAAAAAATAAAAATTTAAGATCTAAACGATTTGAATTACTTTTAGTTGAATAACCAAAAGGTATTTGCCTTTTAGATTCTGTCACCCAAATGATACACACACACACGCGCGCACACATATATATATATATATATATATAAAACAAAACAGATGGAGCAGAACCAAATTCCCCCAAATCCATTTCATTCCTGCAAACCAAACGGACCCTAACATTCCGTTTGGTTTGCAGGAATGGAATGAATTGGATTTCATGTAGGGATTTGGAGGGATTTTGATTGAAAAGGATTTGGAATCCTTTTGTGTTTAGTTTGTAGAATTTTGAATGGAATTGAATACATTATCTATAAAAAATCATTAAAAAATTATAAAAATTATAAAAATACCTTTTATTTAATTGATTATTAGAAAACAAATGCTTTTAACACGTTTTTAAACATTAGTATATACAAATCTGAACTTTGTTACATTTTGACGCATTTTACCCAAAGTAATAGTCTAGAACGCATCTAAATAGTTTTAGATCTTTCGGAATTATAAGTAAAAACCAACTATTAAAGTATTAATACCTTTCTGGATTCTAATCGACCCTTATAAACACTTTCGAATCCACCTTCTCCTATCAAATTAACAGCCCTGAAGTTCTGTGTCGATGCAGCAAGTTCACGAAACGTAAAGCTTTGTGCCACATTAGCCCTCTGACCACACAATCCCGAACCCTTTCCTCTGACCGAGTCAACACCTTTCTCATCTACACATCAAACAACATAAATTCCAACAAAACCCCATAATTCAAAACACATTATTTCACCAAATTTGCCATAAAAATATCTACATAATTTCATAATCTTACCACTAACATCCTTATATGTTATTCCCTTCTCATTAGCTGCAATTACAAACAAACCCATTAAAAAAACCCAAAAAAGCAATCAAAATTAAGCAATTAAAACAATAATTATAATGGGAAAACAATCACTAAACCTGAAAACTCATCAGCTGCCAAATCACCATCGCAAATTTTAACAACTTTAGGGTTTAATTTGAGGCAAGAAAAGCAACTCATCTGTAAAAAAAGTTGATTTCTACAGAGAATAGCTTTTCAAAAACAGATTTACAAACTCACATACCCAATGAATGATACAATGATTTACACAAATTGAAAGGGGGAATTTAAAGCCCTAATAGAAATCAAGAACCCTAAAAGAGAAAATTAGGGAAATCTTGTAGAACATTAATCTAACAGTAGATCTGATGAATCAGCAGGAGATTGTAATTGAAAAGGTAAAGAAATTATAAAGAAATGATGAATAAGCAACACAAAATTTTAAACCTTCGAAACCCACATAAAAATATGTGTCCTCCCAATTCTATCAATGTGCAAGTGTAGCAATATGCATTGCCATACAAATCAAAGAAATGAGACACACATACATGTGGCCTTGTTGACATCGACACTCTCGAAGCAACTACTTTATATCAAAATTTCAAATCTATCAAAAATAAAGCTTTTTTTCATACTTAAGATCTCCAAAGCAATACCATTTTTGCATCCATTATTTCATTGGTATCGACAAATATAGTATGCCCATCAGAAGACGCTTAAATTAGCAGTAACCAATATGTACCAGGAAGAGAATCCCTAAACTGCTTGTGCTCCGATCGAGTCTGTAAATCGCTGAAATATTTCAAAGGGATGAATCAGTGTCAAGATTCATCAGGGGCTCAGTTCGGATTCTTGGTGTATGGCGGTAGGGAAACAAAAATGAACTCCTAAATGGAGTAGGGTAATAGGCAGAGGAGACGAAAAGTTTTTGGAAAAGGAGGAGACGAAGAGTTAAACCGTACTAATAATATTTTAAATAAATTTAAAAAACTGAGAAAAAAAAAGAAATATGCTATTCTCAAACCTGAGAGCGCCACGTCATCAACACATGATTCTGCTTTATAATATATATAGATATAGATGATTGGTTTTACTAAAGGAAATCGTTAAACCAACTCTCTAGCTCCCAATGACTTTAATTTATTATTGAAGTTTAAAATTCCTATGAACACCTCCAACCACCTTAAAAAGATTAAAAAAACAAAAATGGAGAAAAAAGGAAGACATGGATACTAAGCATACTTATAAACAACCACATAGTTTAGAGGGTAAAGAACATTCTATAAACAACGGTGTTAATTTTTCAATCAAAATTACAAAAAAGTTTAACACTCACGCTGCATCGTGCACGAATACATATCTAGTATTTAATAAAATACGTCAAAAGAATTGTAATTTGAGAAGTTTAGAATTAAACTGAATGTGACCCAACCATGCATTTAGTTGTTATAGAATTAACTGGAATTCAATTCCATATCTTGAACCTTAAGGGGGCGTTTGGTTCGCTGGAATTTGATGGAATCTGGTGGAATTGGAATGTGACATTCCGTTGACCAGATTCCATTCCAACGTTTGGTTCAATCTTTTGGCCAAATGAAATCCCTACAATTCCATTGAATTCCATCATTTAGCCAAAAAACATTCCATACCTTAAACCATGGAATTCAATGGAATGGAATGTATGATTTTCATAATACCAAAACTACCCCCATGCCACCACCACCGCCACCGCCACCACCGCCGCCACCACCACCGCCACCGCCACCACCGCCGCCACCACCGCCGCCACCGCCACCACCACCTCCACCACCGCCACCACCAAAAAAACAACTGCTTTTGAAAAAAACAATTAAAATTATCAAAAGGGTATTTTGGTCATTTACCAAAATTTCATTCCAATTCCAAAGCTACATTCTGTGAACCAAACAGACAGATTCCAATTCCTTTAACAGATTCCATTCCAATTCTGTCAACCAAACAGCTGGTCAAACTTGACAACATTCCATTCCAATTCCTTCAAAGTCAAATTCCTTTGACAGATTCCATTCCATCCAAAAACATTCCAGCGAACCAAACGCCCCCTAAGAATTAAATATAAGAGTAAATTATGGATTTGGTTCCTGTGATATGTCGGTTTTCACGCATTTCGTTCTTAGACTTCATTTATTATGGATTTGGTGTCACTGTCGGCCTAACGGCCATCCATTTCTTCCGTTAATTTTAAGGGCATTTTCGTCGTTTTATATTTCTTTCATTTTAAAATAAAGTTTTAATGAGTTATTCTATTTTTCTTATTTTTAATTGACCATTCTCTAATGACACGTGTCATAAAATTAAAAAAAAATCTCTCTCTATCTTTCATTCCTTCTCTCCTTCACCCTGTCTTTCTTTCTTCTCCACTGGCACCACATAAACCAATGTGGTGGATGGTTTCATGGAAGGTTTTCATCCTTTATATATATATATATATATGTGTGTGTGTGTGTGTGAAAAAGAGAGAGAGAGAGAGAGAGAGTAAGAGGGTCACGATGGTCACGATCCCGTGGTGATGTAGTGGTGTGGTGGTGTAGGTGGGTGAAGGGGATAAGGTGAGCACCACCGTCATCATCCAGTGGTGCGGTGGTGCAGGTGGGTGAACGGGTTAGGTGGTGTCGGTGGTTTTCGATTGGAGCAATGGAGGGATGGTCATCACAGGGACGGGAAGGATGGTGGTCGGAAGTGATGGAGAACTCGCTGTGATTATATATGTGTGTATATATTGTATATGTATATATATATAATATTATTAAATATAATATAATATTAAAATTTGTAATATAGTATAATAAAAATAGAAAATGACAAAACACAAAACGACAAGAACGCAATTAGAAAATAATGTTATAATGGTTAAAAAGTTAAAAGACGAAAATGCCCTCAAATTTAACGGTTCTGTTAGATGGTCGTTTGGTCTAGGGACCAAATCCAACAGAAAATGCATATTACTGGCACTAAATGCATAATAAATAAAGCCTATGGATGAAATCCGTAAATTGACAAACCACGAGGACCAAATCCGTAATTTACTTTAAATATAAATAATGATAAATTATATTTATACTTTTCAGTAAACAATTTAATTTTTTATTTAGTCTATAAGGACATGTTGAAAATCTAGTTAGAAATATTAGTAAAATTATCCGAATTACCATTTAACATTAAAAAAAGCTTATATGGAATACCATTTATTAATATATTTATAATAAAAGTTGTATATATGGGAACTTAATTAAAATAACCATTTTTAACCCCTTCTTGTTAAAATATTCATTCTTTCTCCCTTTTCACGAAAATACATAATATGTTCGTTAAACACCTCGTGATCATGAAGTCCTTCATAATTATCCCATAAATTTAAAGTTTTGGTCCCTAAATCGTGAAATCTAGGTTCACGATCACGAACCTGACCCCTGAAGTTTGAGATGTTACAGATTTGGTCCCTCCCTCGTGAAATAGATTCGTGATCACGAACCTGCCATTCCAGAAAAGAGGGTTTGTGGTGGAGCCGGGTGTGGGCTTTTATAAGGAGATCGTGAAGGGTGGGGGATTGGGGGCCATAAAGAGGGTAGGTCACGAATATAAATAGGCTATGAGAAAGCATTGATTTCTTAAAACACTTCAACTGGTACACACAAGAAATAGACCAAGGCTTTGCTACTTCGGGTCTTTTAACAAAAATACATAAACCTCTTTCACGAACTTAAACTGCCAGGGTTTACCCCAGCCCGCCATGTGGTGAGGCAACCTCGCGATCGTGAGGTAGGGGGTTTTTGTAAATAGTATTCACGAGTCAGGGACCAAATAGGTAAAATTGGGTTTCACTTTACCCCCAAACCTCGTGATCGCGGGGTTCTTTCACGACTCAGGGATCAAAACTGTAATTTTGGGATTTTGGCTGATGAATGAGTTCGTGATTGAGAGGTGTTTCACGAACATATTGGGTATTTTCATGAAATGGGAGAGAAAATGAGTATTTTGGTAAGAGATGGTCAAAAATGGTTATTTTAATTAAATTCCCTAGTTTTTTTTCTATCATTTGGAAGCACTTTCTTAACGTAATGAAATTGAATTTCATGGGTGAATTTGGTGAAAAGTAATTTGCTGCTCTAATTATGTCGGAATTCACCTTAATGATGTGTTTGTTATTTAGATATGATATAAAATAATAAATTAAAACAGGACAGGAATATCATAGAAAATAATTGTTCAATATTTGATAAAACAAAACTGAACATAACATAACAGATAAAATGATCAATGTATCCATAATGAGTTGTTTATATATTTTATATATTTTGATTAATTTATTATATTATAATGAATTAATTTCTTTACAACAAGATATATATCATTATAAAGTTTTCGTCAAGACGATTAAAATGACATGAAAATAAAAAAGCTTATGTAACTTTCAATTTTTATTTTATATATTTTATGTTATATTTTATTATTATTAATATCTAGTAAACTACATAAATTAATTAAAATATAGAGACCATATAAAAATAATATTTTTAGGATAGTAAACAGAAATTTTAAAGAGCATAAAATACAACAATAAAAAATATAAATAACGAATAAAGTGTAAGGAGTAAGGTGTATTTGATCTTTTAGAATAAAATTAAATTTTATCTTGATGTTATATTGGTAATACATAAGTAAGTTCTAGCTTATTTCATGGGGTGGGTGTGTAACACCTCTGTTTCACGTTGTTTCACAATGTTTCTGTTTGTTTCACATAAAAGTATTGCCAAACGTGGAAACTTTAACCACAGTGAACAAAAAATTGAACTAGAATCAAACCATAAGGAGTAGCAAATTGAAACACGAAATCAGAAGAACAAACCGAACTAGAATCAACCCACAATAGGACAGAAAATCGAACCACAAGTAGCAGAAACAAACCATAACCATGAAAAATCGAACCAAAGGAGCAGCAAATCAAATCAGGAAACAAAAAATCGACATGCCGTGGTGCACTTGGAGATGGAGATCGAGTGCCTTGGTGATCGATTGGAGTCGATCGAACTTGGAGATGAAGATCGATTTGGAGTCGGACCAATTTGGAGTCGCACGATTTGGTTAAGGTGGCTTGATGAGAAATAAGTGAGAATAAAGTGATTAGGTTAACAATTTTAAGTGATAAGTGAATATGAATTATTAAAACATACAAACGGTCTTATTTTGGAAACATCTGATCGAATAAGTGATAACATGTAAATAAGTGCCAAAAAATAAAAAAACAAACAACCCCTAACTATTGTGGCCAAACCAATACTATTTTTGTATGTTAATTGTAACACCCGTGATTTTCGGATAAGTACAACTTCGATTCAGTGAGGAATCGATCTTCTAAGAAAAATATGGAAAATAAGATTTTGAGTCAAATCTTAGATTTTATGGTCTTGTTGGATGAGGAATTCAAATACGAGTCCAACGGTCCTTTCCGGAGCGAAAACGGAGCTAGAACGAGAGAGTTATGGCCAAAACGAGTTTCGGTACAGTCTGAGCTATTGTGCCCGGCGATAGTGACACTGTCACAATCGCCGTGTCACTATCGCCCAAGAGGTACCGAGAGTTGAGGGATGCCTGGCGATTGTGCCCTGGCGATAGTGACACTGTCACTATCGCCGTGTCACTATAGCCGACGGGCTCCAAGGTGTTTTAAACCCCTTTTCTCCTTTCTTCTTCCCCATTTCACTCATCTCTCTCAAACTCTCTCTCTCTCTCTCTAAAAATCGGTTTCTCTCACTAGAAACCCTACAACCCCTCTCCCCTCCTCTTCATCTTCTCCACCTAAATTAAACCCACTCCACCATTGTTGACCATCTTGAAGGTTTGAAGCTTTTGGGAGTTTAGGAAGCTATCTCTTGGGGGATTCAAGTGGATAAGGTAATCTATTCCTACCCAAAGATGTTATTGTTGTTGATTTCATCTTCTTTTTACCTTGGGTTGTTGTGGGACGATTTTGGTGATGATTTGTAAAAGAAATCTCGTTATCCCCTTCATGTATGAAACTAGGGTTTGGTATAGATGGGTATTTTGGTGTATATTGGATGGATGATATTTTCTTATGGTTAGACTTGGATATTAATGGTTGGATCGTATTATTGATGGTTGGGAATTCATAAATCTAGGTTTTGGAAGTTTTGGCTTGAGGATGCAAACTTCATCAAAGGATCATACGTTTGGAGAACTCTAGATTTAGCTTAAATCTAGCAAGGTGAGTTCAAGTTACTTTGCGAAAACGTTGTACATGCCAAAATGAATATTTTACAAATATGTGTGTGTTTTAATTGAAAATATATGTGGTTGAGTTATTTGATTGATTTAACTCTTTTGAAGTGTTTATCTTCATAAATGTGTAAAACACCCATATTTGGGGCTTTTGGATGTTTGGATGGTTAGAAACCATAAATTGTCTTTAAAAGATTATTTGCTCAAAATGAGGTTTAATTGATGGTTTAATCATATATGTGTAAATGATTTTGAAAACCAATTGGGAAATACACTTTTAAGTGTTATGTGTCATTTTGAAAATTATAAGGGTGTGAGTCCTTTGGGAAAACCCTTTTTGTTTAACCCGTAAAGAGTTTTGGGGTTAATGATGAATTTGTAGTATAGCTTGCCTAAACAATGTTTAAACGCGTTTTTGACCGACATTATGGGTCTAGCAAGCTTGGAGCACTTTGCTCGGTTTGACTTTGAGTTAGTCTTGGGACATTTGTCCGGTTTAAATGGCTCGATGTGGAGTCTTATTTACGGGTCTCTTTTATTGCACCGTGTTGCATATTATTGCACGTTGTTGATATTTTACATGCTCAGGGTGGAGTCTAGGATGTGTTATATGCTTAATTGCATTTTTATTTGCATGATTTGACGTCAATAAATGATCATTAGATCTTTGAGCAGAGGGCTCGGTTTTGGGCTCAATTGAGTCTTGGGGACATTCGCCCGGTTTTAATAAGCTCGACGTGGGCTTGGGGTTTGCATTGCATGAGTTGCATCATATTTGAGGCTTACATGATTTGAATGCATTGGTTATTCTTTTGAGGTCATGTATAAGTTTTTAAGTTAAGTAAGCTTGTTTTGGATGGTGGGTTTGCCAAGGTAAAGACCTAGTATGGTTGAACTTGGTGGTTTAAATGGACTAAAGACCTAGTATGGTTGATGTCTAAGAGGGGCTAAAGACCTAGTATGGTTGATGCCAAAGACGGACTAAAGACCTAGTATGGTTGATGTCTAAGATGGGCTAAAGACCTAGTATGGTTGATGCCAAAGACGGACTAAAGACCTAGTATGGTTGATGTCTAAGATGGGCTAAAGATCTAGTATGATTGATGCCGAGGATTGACTAAAGACCTAGTATGGTTGATGTCATCCGTTTTCCACATCCAAGAAGCTTACTTGTATTTATTTAATTGTGGTTTAATTTATGTGGTTGCCACATTCGATGAGATCGGGTCTCCCTCGTCACCGAAGGGTGTTGATTTCGGGTATTTTATCTATTCACATTGTTGAGGTTATATTACCTGTATATGGATTGTTTTTCCAGGATTGATGGACGGATTTATGTTACATTCTTATTGAATGTTTTAACTGGTATTGGGATTTTAATACATTTTACGTTTGCGTGAGTTTAGCTTCGTATTATGTTTTAATAAAGGTTATATTTGAATGGATGGTTTCCATGTTTTATGGGTTGAGTATGATTTGTCAACCGTATTTGAAAGTTTTGCCTAAACTAGAATTATTCACGTAATTGGGTGAATTAGGATTTGTAACTCATATTGGAAAATGCTTTACACTTTTCGGGAATGGTTTTCCATGGATTTTGAGTGTGTTGGAAAGTGAGTCGTTTATGCCGTTTGAGAAATCTTTTTGGAAATGATCGTCTTTGTCGCAAGCTTTCATTTAAAGATTTATTTAAATCATGACTATAACTACTAACTTCTGATTTATGATTTTATATAGTCATGATAAAATGCTTGAACTCACTAGGCGTAAGCCTAACCCTTTTTATTTGTCGGCATGTGCAACGGGCTCAGGTTGGGGTAGCTCTAGCTACATTGTGAAGTGGCGAGTGCTAGTAATGTGCACGAGAGGTGAATAGCTTAAGTTATGTTTTCCGCATTTACCCTTGGGAAGTAGCACTTGTATTTGGATTAGGTGATGTCCGAAGTGGGTTCAGTCTTGGTAATGAGACTTGTGTAGTATGTATTACTTGGAGATAACCATTGTTTGTAATTGGAGGTATTTTACCTATTGTTTCGGATGTAATATCGAAAATTTTAAATTAGTTGCTCTTTCCAAATTTGAGGGTGTTACAAGTTGGTATCGGAGCATAAGTTTGAGAGAATTAGGTGTTGATTTTGGATACTGAGACTCAAACTAGTGTTTGTTTAAGTAAATGAGAGTGAAATTCACCTTTAGGCACTTTAAGATAAGATGTTTTGAAGTTGATGGAGCTTTTAGAAACGAGAATCACGTCGAGAGCAACAAGGATAATCATATGCAGTGCGTTCATAGTGACACCTGGCCAGTGTCATGGTGAACCTACTAGTACATGTGCATGCTCGAATTGCTTTCATGTGGTGATTGTTGGGGTAGTGAAGGAGGTTCTGAACTAGTAGTTGTTGGAATGGATGGACGATTCTAGTATTAGTCACTTGGAGTGACGATAAGCATGATGTTTGCTTTATGTAGGCCGTTTCAGGTCAAGATTGATGGTCGGACTAGAACCATAGGCTTTTGAGCCGATTTTGATTTGAGGAAAAACCGTAAAGTTAATTGATGTATTTCCCAACTTGCCTTAAGATGTTTGAATATCCGGATGAAAATAGTAGACCGGAGGATTTTGGAGGAGTATGAGTGGAGACGTTGTATGCCGACTAAATCATGCACGAAATTTATTTTGGAAATAAATTGCATCAACTGTTTCTTGTGTTTCCAATCCTTATGTGGACTGTGTTATAAATTTTGAGAAATGTTTGGCACGCACACAAGATTTCAAATTATGGTTTTAAAAGTGCATGAAACCGTTTTATCGCGGGAGTTGCGAACTCCGCCGGGATTTGTTTTGCCTTATTTCATCGTTGTTCAACATTTGTTTTGGACGTAATGATAATCATATATAAATGATGTTTGAGATGTTGGGCAATAACTACGGCTTGTGACTTTAACATTGGATCTCCTCCACATATGTTAGAGTTTGGACGGAAAGTTATTTTTCCATTATGTCTATGTGAGATTATTTTGGGGATTTTGTTTAATGAGAGTTGTTAAACAATGTCGTTTATGTGGTATTACCCTAGAAGGGGATTTTTGGGATTTTGGCGTCTCATCTATGATTTTTGCTTTTAGCAATTTGGCTTTGGAAGCATGGTGTTTAGCGCCGTTTTATTGACTTGGAGTCATTGAGTCCATGGAGGTTCATGGAGTTTGGTTTTACGACATGTTGAGTCGTGTGAGTACAATTTTACAATATGCATACTCTAATTGCTTATGTGAAAAGTTTACGAGTTTTGGTTGGGCATTTGGTCCCACTCGAGTTTTGTTGAGAAAAGTTAATTTTATGCCATAAGGCGACTAAGAAAATATGAGTTTGGAACTCTAGTGTCGCGTAACTTTTCTTTCAAAAAGTTTGTGTTACTAAGTATTTCATTGCAAATAGTTCGGTGTATGGGTTGATTTATACGTGGCTTAAGTAATGCATGAAAGAACATTTTGGTGACATTTTATAATAAATTGCTTGGTGCGCTTTTGGTCAGTTAAATGTTTATTACCGTTTTTATGTGAAACGTATTATATCGACTTAGGGGTATGCATAGTTTGGTAACCATTGTTTCTCGTCACTTTGTTGAACGAATTGTGAGTGAAAATGTTTTATAGACTCTTGTTTAAATGATGACCATTCGGTCAAAGGGTGTTTTGGTGTTGTAGAAATCATGCACAGTTCGCAATGCTTTGCATTTTGAAAATGAAAATGTGTTAGTCGTTGATATTTGGTTAACTTTGAATTGCCGATTATTTTGGAAGAATTGAAAACCTTTTTGGTTTCCGGAGAAATGTGTGTTGGGAGTATTTGGACAAATACATTTTTAGCAATTACGTTTTGACGTTTTGTGTCCCAAGTACGAAACCTTGAGAAAATGCTTCGTGAGGAAGATTTTAGAATTTTTTTGTATAAAATTATAGTACGCGGGATTTCTTATGTTTTGGACATTGATACGCACCATTAGTACAATTTGGGATTTGAAAATAAGTTGAACCCTTTCGATGTCAAATAATTATTAACACCTATTTCCTCATATGTTTTGGAATAACGCATTGTTGTGTGCAAGTTTTACCAGAAACGTTTTACTCAAATGGCATTATAGGACCGGATGAGAGATTTTGAGAAATTGATTTAAAGAGTTTCATTTGTCGAAATTTGGTCACGAACTATTTGATGCACGTTATTTAGTTACAAGAAAATTTCTATTAGAAGTGTTACAAGCTTGCATGCCTACCCCAATGTGAAGTTGTATGATGTTTTAGTCGATATTTTCAAGTGATGGAGACGTATGGGTTTTTGTATTAACTAGGGAATTTGCACAAGTCATTTTATGTTTTGACTAAGAATGTTGGTGAACCGCTCCATCATTTTGTGTAATAAACTGACGCGTGCAAAATTTTGTTGGTAAACCTTGCCTCATGTCGTTTTATGGTTGATGAGGAAATGTTGGAGTCAGTGTTGTTTAGACCTCTTTTGAAATACGTGCACACCTAGTGTCGCACCCCGTTTAAGGTCGAGCAGTCACTCTACATGCATGTCATGAGTCAATTCATACTAGAACTGTGGTGTTTCATCTAAAAGAAATTGTTTACTACGCTTTTGCGTTTTGTGGGTAAACTGAACTGCAATGAAATGATTTTCAACATGATTTTCCTATGTGGGACGAGCGTGTCCAGTTTTGCGTAACTACCGAGCTGATAGTAGTAGTTTTATTTCGCACGAGTTATTTGAGATGAAAATCTTGGTGTTGAAAATATTTTGTGAATGGTTTTGATTAATTGGCATATTTATTGAATAACGCATTTGAAAACCTTGAACTCGTTAGGACCTTGAAAAAGGGTATGTACCTCAATTAAGGGTAAGTGCGTGTAGCACTTCGACGGTGGAAGGTTGGGTATTCCACGCGTGTTGGTATTATGGGCCGGAGGATAGCGGTAGCAAAGTAATTGTGTTTGTGGTAATTGCAGAATTAGACTTGCGGTAACGTATTTCGAGGTTGATACAGGCGTTTTGTTGGCAACCTTAGTTGTATGGAAACCTTGGTAAATGGAACTCGTGTGTGGGGTCCTATTAGAGTTCCGAGTAGGTGGTAAAATGTAACATCCCAAATTTTCAGTTATATTATTTTGTGAATTACAAATTAACTTGAGGGTTAAGTTTGTAATTGTTTAAAAGTGTTGGTTGAAATGAATTTGAATAATGAGGGTTTATTGTGTAATTCTTTAAAAGTTGGAGGTCCATTTGGAAAGAGTCTTATGACTCATGTGTTTTTAGTGAGGTGTCATTAAGTTAGCATTGTTAGCTAAATTATGTGGGTCTTATGTGCATTGTGTGTGTGTGTTCGGTTTTGAAAAAAAGAGAAACCGAGAGAGAGATTGAGATAGAGAAATCGAGAAAGAGAAGGAGGAAAAGAAAAGATCTTCTGGGAATTTATATTAATCTGGTGTTGATTTGAAGATATCAAAAGGTAATTATCTAATTGAATACTTCATCTTCTTAGTTAAAAGCTTTCTTGAGAATTTTAATTTGGGTTTTGGTAAAATATGATAATAATGAGAATCTGAGTTTTTGGATATGTTAAGGTAAGTATATTAAACATATCTGCAAATTGGCATAAACAAACATAGATTAAAAGTACAAAAATCTGGGTTTAGAACGAACTTAGTGGACTGAGACTTGGTTGAATATCATCGAAGTCGCAACCTTGAGTTGCGACATTCATGATTGTCGCAATAGGCAATAGCGACTTAGAGTTGGAGTCGCAGCAGACCATTGCGACTTGGCTTTGGAATCGCAACAATTAGTTGCGACTTGGGTTGAAATCGCAATGGGCAGTTGCGACTTGGTACTGTAGTCGCAACAGTTCACTGCGACTTGGAATTGGAATCGCAATAGAGGACTGCGACTCCAGTTCACTGCGATTTGGATTTGGGATCGCAATAGAGGACTGCGACTTCAGTTGGTTGCGATTTGGAAGTGAAATCGCAATAGGTGATTGCGATTTCAGTTCATTGCGACTTGAGATGTGATTTTAAGAGATTAAGGCATTTCAGTTGCAGAGGGTTCTGTTTTGATGATTAATATCAGTATATGTAATTGAATAATACAGTAAGCTGTGGTAGTGAAGAAAGGAGCCGTTACGTATTAAAAAGGACTAAAAGAAGTAATAACGCATCAGGTGAGTTTATTCAACTCTCTTTAAAATTCAGTAATTAATCTTGAATTAGATGCTTTATATGTGTGCATGAATATGTCTTATGTGGATTTGATTAAATTAGAGATAAGCCAAGAGGGCGATTAAAAGTTGTGTTATGTTGGTTACCATGTTAAAGTTCCAAGATGAGTTATATATGAAATTGATGAACTAAACTTGCATGCTAAGTTTGATTATCTACTACATGAAATTACTATGTGGTTATGAACTCTAATTATGATTTGAAGCTTGATTGAGTTATTAACTTCCATGCTAAGTTAAAGAGGAGATAATTAAGAGATTTAGATGAGGAGATATTAATATTCTTGATATTATATATATATAGAATATGTTCGGAGAAATGATATACTGTATGCTGGACGCATATAGTAGTATCGATTATTACATATATTATATTATGTGATTATGTGCTTTTACTAAAATAGGCATCCGGTCACCGAGGGCACTTGGGTACGGTATGATGGGAACCGATTACTCGCCATAGACCAAAGGGATGTAATTTTAGTAATTGGGTGAACCTTGAATCATGAGTCTCGATTTGAGTATCGCGATATTATAATCCCATGGGGGCCATTGATTCTGAGGTGGAATGTGGAATAAGCAGAGTTTGCTTAATGATTCCCATTTCGATTTGGGAAGATCGGAGATTTCCCTGTGATGAGAGGAAGATTAGAGATAGGCATAAAGTAATTTGTAATCTCTACTTCCTGATTAAGAAATAGGCAAGTTTTGACTTGTAATTTCTTGTGTGTGAATATTGATTTTGAATCTGGAGTGATTCATAGTTAACTCTTATGTTGTGGTTGCGATTAAATGAATTAGTCATAGGAAATTGGGAGTGGGGTAGATTCCCCGATTTGAAAAGGTGTTGTCGTACGGTAAGATGGGTGATAACAGGTTTGAGTTATCTGTTCATGTTTTGATTATTAAATTTTATTTTGATTTGAATATCCTCACTAGGCGAAAGCCTAATGTTTCAAGTTGAATCTTCTTACCAGGTACAAGCTCCGGGAAATAGCGGGAATGAGAGACGAGAACTTTTAGAAAGATTCAGACTTAGAGATACCGGAGGATCTAGAGATTTTTGATGCTTTTGGGACGGTTGTTTAGATAACTGGATTAATCTGATTGTTATGTTATGATTAGATTAATAAGTTATTTAAGTAATGACGTTTGTATATAGAAACCTTACATTTGATCCTCAGGTTATATAAGTTTGAAAGTTTTTGATCATAACTTGTGGTAAATTTTAAGGTTTAAATTGACCCTGTTTTTAGGGTGTTTCAGTATGGTATCAGAGCTTTAGTTTAAGCGAACTAGGTATGAATTTGAGATACCTAGACTTAAGTTGAGATGAGTTAAGTTATGATCCGTGAGTTTTGGGTAGAAATACTAAGAATGGGTAGTCTTAGAGTCGACAGAAATACGCGAAGCTGGTACTGTAACAATGGTAATGAGAATTCTCATGTATGATATGTTCGCAATTTCAATTAGCTACTGTTATTATGAATATATTATTACACAAGCATACTTGTTTCTAAATTGTTAAAGTGACTGATTAGCGGTAAAGTATGTATTGTATGTTTAGTTGTATAAACCATTAACTGATGAGTATTCTTTTATGCTCCATCAGAACGATGGTGAATACGCCCCCGAGGTCTCCAAATTCTTCGATGAATAGGAATTGGTTAGACGATGCTGGAGAGAGACAAACTGGATTGGGCGGAGTTCCTGATACGCCAATAGATTTTCTTTCCTTGGGAGGAATGCGAAGTCGAGTACATCCAGGAGGTACTAGTAATGTTGATCAAACGTCGTCAGATTCAGGTATGGAGGGGCGAATAATGGATAACGTGACTCGGCTGATGAATGCTTCAATGGAGAGGCAAGCAGAGATGATGAATACTGTAATGGGGAGACAGGCAGAGATGTTTACGAAATTGATTAATGATCGAAATATGGAGCCAAGGAGAACAGTGGCCGGTACTAATGTGATAAATCCGACTGTAAATCCAGGAGTGGAGACAGATAGGAGGGTTGACAGAAACTGTTCCTACAAGACGTTCCTAAGTTGTAAACCACCAGAATTCAAGGGAGATGATAATCCAGTGGTTTGTATGAACTGGATAAGAGAAATCGAGCAGGCTTTTCGTGCCTGTGAATGTACAGATGAGAGATCTAAGGTGAGATTTGGATCACAAATGTTGCGTGGCAAAGCGTTGCAGTGGTGGAATGTGTTGTCATCAACTATAACCGAAGCAGCTTTGAATTCCGTAACTTGGAGTTAGTTTAAAGCAAAGATTTTAGAAGAATATTGTAACGAGCATGAGATGGACCGAATCGAAGAAGAGTTTCGGAATATTAAGAAGGGTAATATGTCGGTGAGAAAATATACCGAGGTCTTTATGGAGAAGCTAAATCTTGTGGGGCACGTGGCTTCAACAGAGAAAGAAAAGATTAAGTATTATTTGAAAGGTCTACCAGCCGATATGATGACAAGGGTTCGCAGTTCAAAATCTGCTACCTTGAGGGAGACGATTGAGGAAGCAAAGGTGATCGAGGAAATGTATGTGAAAGACAAGGAGGAGAAAGCGCAAGTCGGAGAAAAGAGAAAATGGGAGGGTCGTTCCGAACCTTCTCCGAAATTAAGATTATTCGGAAAGAACATTCGCAATGATTCTCGTAGAGAACCGAGTTGGTGTGCAAAGTGCAGAAGTAAACATTTTGGCCAATGTCGTGTGGTCGGAAATCAATGTTTCAAGTGTAGGAAGATGGGACATATGGCGTCGAGTTGTACAGTGCCTGGGTCGGTTTGTTTTGAATGTCAGCAACCGGGTCATTTTCGAAAAGATTGGCCGAAGTTGAAAAGAGGAGGAGATCAGGGGAGAAAGCTGGATATTCCCAAACCAACCGGTCGTGCATTCCAAATGACTGCCGATGAAGCGAAGGGGTCAAAGGACGTGGTCTCGGGTACATTTCTTATAAACTCTATTCATGCACGTGTGTTGTTTGATAGTGGCGCAAATTTCTCTTTTGTATCCAAGATGTTTCAACATAAACTAGCTATGCCTGTTACTACTCTAGGAGATGCCTTAGTAGTCGAAATAGCTAATGGAGTTCAGACTTTGGTTAAGGAGAGCCTGGCCGATTGTAAGATTATGATAGAGGGAACAGAATTTCCGATTAACTTGTTGTTAATGGAAATTGGGAGTTTTGATATTGTGGTAGGGATGGACTGGTTGAGCAACAACCAGGCAGAAATTATGTGCGCAAAGAAGCTGATTCGAATTCCAATGGGCGAGAAAGATAGTGTATTCGTATTCGGAGAAAAACAGGAAGGAGAAATTCCGTTGATTTCAGTGATGAAGGCACGGAAATGTTTATCGAAAGGGTGTTGGTCCTATCTAGCCTATGTTATTGATACAAAGTTAGAAAAGAAAAATATTCAAGATATCAACGTGGTGCGTGAGTTTCCGGATGTGTTCCCGGATGACCTTCCAGGTTTTCCAGTTGAAAGACAGGTGGAGTTTCGTATCGATATTATTCCTGGATCGGCACCGATTGCACGAGCACCTTATCGTTTAGCACCTGCTGAGATGAAAGAGATGATGACTCAGCTTCAGGAGTTATTAGATAAGGGTTTCGTAAGACCGAGTTCTTCACCTTGGGGAGCTCCAGTTTTATTTGTTAAGAAGAAAGATGGTACCATGAGAATGTGTATTGATTACCGAGAGTTGAATAAGGTAACTATTAAGAACAAGTATCCGCTTCCGAGGATTGATGATCTATTTGATCAACTCCAAGGTGCGGGATGCTTTTCAAAGATAGATTTAAGATCTGGATACCATCAAGTGCGGGTAAGAGATGAAGACGTTTCAAAAACAGCGTTTAGAACAAGATATGGGCATTATGAATTCCTTGTAATGCCATTTGGGTTGACAAATGCTCCTGCGGTATTCATGGATTTGATGAACAGAGTGTGTCGACCATTTTTAGATAAGTTTGTCATTGTGTTTATTGATGACATACTTATTTATTCAAAGACTGAAGAAGATCATGAGCAGCATCTTCGTGAAGTCTTAGAAGTTTTAAGAAAAGAGAAGTTATACGCCAAGTTTTCAAAGTGTGAATTTTGGTTGAAGGAGGTGCAGTTTCTAGGTCATGTGATTACTTCTGAAGGAGTTAAAGTAGATCCTTCAAAGATTGAAGCAATGACGAATTGGGAGACACCTAGAAGTGCATCTGAGATAAGAAGCTTTCTGGGATTAGCAGGTTATTATAGAAGATTCATAAAAGATTTTTCTAAGATTGCATCTGCTTTGACGTTGTTAACCAGAAAGAATGAGAAGTTTGTTTGGACGGAGAAACAAGAAACAGCTTTCAGAATTTTACGTCAAAAAACTGTGTGAAGCACCTATTCTTGCCCTGCCAGAAGGGACAGAAGATTTTGTTGTATATAGTGATGCTTCAAAGATGGGTTTAGGATGTGTGCTAATGCAAAGGGGCAAAGTGATTGCCTATGCCTCAAGACAGCTTAAAGAGCATGAGAATAATTATCCTACCCATGATTTAGAGTTAGCAGCAGTGGTGTTCGCTTTGAAGTTGTGGCGACACTATTTGTATGGAACGAAGTGTACTCTTTATACTGATCACAAGAGTTTGCAACATGTTTTTGATCAGAAAGAATTAAACATGAGGCAGCGAAGATGGTTAGAATTGCTTAAGGATTATGATTGTGAATTGCATTACCATCCTGGTAAAGCAAATGTCGTAGCTGATGCCTTAAGTAGAAAAGAATATGGTGGGTGTTTGAAATCGGTAAATGCTAGAATTGATGTAACGTCAAGTTTGGTGGAAAAGATCAAAGAGGCACAAGTGGTTGCCTTGCGAGAGGAAAATCTGAAGGAAGAAGTAATGGGTAAGCAACATCTTCAGTTGACCGAAGATGGTCGTGGGATTAAATTATTTCAAGGAAGAGTTTGGGTGCCTAAAATTGGAGGAAATCGAGAATTGATTCTCGAAGATTCTCATAAATCTAAGTATTCCATTCACCCTGGGAGTACGAAGATGTATCGAGATTTGAAATTGCATTATTGGTGGCCAGCAATGAAAGTAGATGTGGCTCGAAAGGTAGAGACGTGTACAACATGTTCGTTGGTGAAAGCTGAACATCAGAAACCTTACGGAAGTTTCCAATCCTTGGAAATTCCGGAGTGGAAGTGGGAAAAGATTACCATGGATTTTGTGACGAAGTTACCCAAGACGCAAAAAGGTAACGACACAATATGGGTAATCGTGGATAGATTAACTAAGAGTGCTCATTTTCTAGCAATGAAAGAGGCATCACCAATTGAGAAATTGGCAAAGTTGTATATTGATGAAGTGGTGTCAAGGCATGGTATACCGGTGTCAATAGTGTCAGATCGTGATAGTCGGTTTACCTCGAGGTTTTGGCGATCATTGCAAGAAGAATTGGGTACTAAAGTTAATTTGAGTACTGATTTTCATCCACAGACCGATGGACAGAGTGAGCGGACTATTCAAACTTTGGAAGATATGCTCAGGTGTTGTGTTTTAGATTTTGGTGGTAACTGGGATACGCATCTACCGCTAGTAGAATTTGCGTATAACAATAGTTATCATTCGAGCATCGGGAGAGCACCCTTCGAAGCGTTGTATGGTCGTAAGTGTAGAACTCCGGTGTGTTGGTTAGAAGCCGGGGAGAAACAATTTGCTGGTCCAGAGTTAGTACAGCAAACGGCGGATAAAGTAAAAGAGATTCGGCAGCATATGAAAGCAGCCCAAGATAGACAGAAAAGTTATGCTGATCCGAAGCGGAGACCAAAGGAATTTCAAGTTGGGGAGCGTGTAATGCTCAAGGTATCCCCATGGAAAGGTGTGATAAGGTTTGGAAAACGTGGGAAGTTGAGTCCTCATTTTCTAGGACCTTTCACCATTGTTGAGAGAATTGGGTTACAAGCTTATAAGTTAGATCTTCCGCCCGAGTTGGAAGGAGTTCATAATACTTTTCATGTATGTTATCTTCGGAAGTGTTTGGCCGAAGAGGAGGATGTGATTCCGCTCACTGATGTGAGAATAGATGAAAAGAGTCGTTGTGAAGAGGAACCAGAAGCGATTTTAGAAAGATCGGTTAGAAAGTTACGTAGTGGTAAAGAGGTAGCTATGTTGAAAGTACAGTGGAAACACCATAGAGGTACTAATGTAACTTTAGAGTCAGAGGAGAGTATGAGGAATAGGTATCCTCATTTGTTTACCTAGCTTTGATTTCGGGGACGAAATCATTTTCAAGTTGGGGAGTATTGTAACATCCCAAATTTTCAGTTATATTATTTTGTGAATTACAAATTAACTTGAGGGTTAAGTTTGTAATTGTTTAAA
Organism: Saussurea involucrata; assembly: GCA_033807775.1. NCBI lineage: Eukaryota > Viridiplantae > Streptophyta > Magnoliopsida > Asterales > Asteraceae > Saussurea > Saussurea involucrata. The sequence continues at coordinate 113,082,281 of CM066321.1, read as the reverse complement.
AGTGTTGGTTGAAATGAATTTGAATAATGAGGGTTTATTGTGTAATTCTTTAAAAGTTGGAGGTCCATTTGGAAAGAGTCTTATGACTCATGTGTTTTTAGTGAGGTGTCATTAAGTTAGCATTGTTAGCTAAATTATGTGGGTCTTATGTGCATTGTGTGTGTGTGTTCGGTTTTGAAAAAAAGAGAAACCGAGAGAGAGATTGAGATAGAGAAATCGAGAAAGAGAAGGAGGAAAAGAAAAGATCTTCTGGGAATTTATATTAATCTGGTGTTGATTTGAAGATATCAAAAGGTAATTATCTAATTGAATACTTCATCTTCTTAGTTAAAAGCTTTCTTGAGAATTTTAATTTGGGTTTTGGTAAAATATGATAATAATGAGAATCTGAGTTTTTGGATATGTTAAGGTAAGTATATTAAACATATCTGCAAATTGGCATAAACAAACATAGATTAAAAGTACAAAAATCTGGGTTTAGAACGAACTTAGTGGACTGAGACTTGGTTGAATATCATCGAAGTCGCAACCTTGAGTTGCGACATTCATGATTGTCGCAATAGGCAATAGCGACTTAGAGTTGGAGTCGCAGCAGACCATTGCGACTTGGCTTTGGAATCGCAACAGTTAGTTGTGACTTGGGTTGAAATCGCAATGGGCAGTTGCGACTTGGTACTGTAGTCGCAACAGTTCACTGCGACTTGGAATTGGAATCGCAATAGAGGACTGCGACTCCAGTTCACTGCGATTTGGATTTGGGATCGCAATAGAGGACTGCGACTTCAGTTGGTTGCGATTTGGAAGTGAAATCGCAATAGGTGATTGCGATTTCAGTTCATTGCGACTTGAGATGTGATTTTAAGAGATTAAGGATTTTCAGTTGCAGAGGGTTCTGTTTTGATGATTAATATCAGTATATGTAATTGAATAATACAGTAAGCTGTGGTAGTGAAGAAAGGAGCCGTTACGTATTAAAAAGGACTAAAAGAAGTAATAACGCATTAGGTGAGTTTATTCAACTCTCTTTAAAATTCAGTAATTAATCTTGAATTAGATGCTTTATATGTGTGCATGAATATGTCTTATGTGGATTTGATTAAATTAGAGATAAGCCAAGAGGGCGATTAAAAGTTGTGTTATGTTGGTTACCATGTTAAAGTTCCAAGATGAGTTATATATGAAATTGATGAACTAAACTTGCATGCTAAGTTTGATTATCTACTACATGAAATTACTATGTGGTTATGAACTCTAATTATGATTTGAAGCTTGATTGAGTTATTAACTTCCATGCTAAGTTAAAGAGGAGATAATTAAGAAATTTAGATGAGGAGATATTAATATTCTTGATATTATATATATAGAATATGTTCGGAGAAATGATATACTGTATGCTGGACGCATATAGTAGTATCGATTATTACATATATTATATTATGTGATTATGTGCTTTTACTAAAATAGGCATCCGGTCACCGAGGGCACTTGGGTACGGTATGATGGGAACCGATTACTCGCCATAGACCAAAGGGATGTAATTTTAGTAATTGGGTGAACCTTGAATCATGAGTCTCGATTTGAGTATCGCGATATTATAATCCCATTGGGGCCATTGATTCTGAGGTGGAATGTGGAATAAGCAGAGTTTGCTTAATGATTCCCATTTCGATTTGGGAAGATCGGAGATTTCCCTGTGATGAGAGGAAGATTAGAGATAGGCATAAAGTAATTTGTAATCTCTACTTCCTGATTAAGAAATAGGCAAGTTTTGACTTGTAATTTCTTGTGTGTGAATATTGATTTTGAATCTGGAGTGATTCATAGTTAACTCTTATGTTGTGGTTGCGATTAAATGAATTAGTCATAGGAAATTGGGAGTGGGGTAGATTCCCCGATTTGAAAAGGAGTTGTCGTACGGTAAGATGGGTGATAACAGGTTTGAGTTATCTGTTCATGTTTTGATTATTAAATTTTATTTTGATTTGAATATCCTCACTAGGCGAAAGCCTAATGTTTCAAGTTGAATCTTCTTACCAGGTACAAGCTCCGGGAAATAGCGGGAATGAGAGACGAGAACTTTTGGAAAGATTCAGACTTAGAGATACCGGAGGATCTAGAGATTTTTGATGCTTTTGGGACGGTTGTTTAGATAACTGGATTAATCTGATTGTTATGTTATGATTAGATTAATAAGTTATTTAAGTAATGACGTTTGTATATAGAAACCTTACATTTGATCCTCAGGTTATATAAGTTTGAAAGTTTTTGATCATAACTTGTGGTAAATTTTAAGGTTTAAATTGACCCTGTTTTTAGGGTGTTTCATAAAAACTAGGTGTCAACCTTTGTGGTCTTGAAATTGGAAACCGTTAGTGTAAACGGGGGTTTGTAGCCAAGTTTGAAGGATGATGACAATGGTAGTGGTAACCGTAAGATGCTCAATTGTGATGAGTAGTTTTGGTGGAATAATCTTAGTGTACGGTTAAAGGACTTGTCGGTTTTATGACTGTTCTTTTTGGAATGGATTCTTGGAGTTATTAGAACTCGTGGAGTTATTTGACAATTAATGGTAGGGATGATCGGAATTGATAATCCCGTTGGGTTCGTTAGTGATTAAATCGTGAAATGATTTAGAGTTGAAAACTAAAATTGAGGAAGATGGAACACTTTAAGGTTGGGAGACAACCGGAGTCGTTTAACTAGGAGTGTTACCAGTGGTTGGAATGTTCTTCCAGACATAAGTACGGTGTACTTGAAGGGGTGTTGTTGATAAGAAATTGTTCGAGGAATTGTCCTTATAGACTATGTGGGAAATTTGGATTCCAGTTAGGAATTGATGATTTATGGTCGGAGTTGAGTCGGTTAGCATTATTGTAAAGGATGTAGATTTCGAGGACAAAATCATTCCAAGGTTGGGAGGATTGTAACACCCGTGATTTTCGGATAAGTACAACTTCGATTCAGTGAGGAATCGATCTTCTAAGAAAAATATGGAAAATAAGATTTTGAGTCAAATCTTAGATTTTATGGTCTTGTTGGATGAGGAATTCAAATACGAGTCCAACGGTCCTTTACGGAGCGAAAACGGAGCTAGAACGAGAGAGTTATGGCCAAAACGAGTTTCGGTACACTTTGAGCTATTGTGCCCGGCGATAGTGACACTGTCACAATCGCCGCGTCACTATCGCCCAAGAGGTACCGAGAGTTGAGGGATGCCTGGCGATTGTGCCCTGGCGATAGTGACACTGTCACTATCGCCGTGTCACTATAGCCGACGGGCTCCAAGGTGTTTTAAACCCCTTTTCTCCTTTCTTCTTCCCCATTTCACTCATCTCTCTCAAACTCTCTCTCTCTCTCTAAAAATCGGTTTATCTCACTAGAAACCCTACAACCCCTCTCCCCTCCTCTTCATCTTCTCCACCTAAATTAAACCCACTCCACCATTGTTGACCATCTTGAAGGTTTGAAGCTTTTGGGAGTTTAGGAAGCTATCTCTTGGGGGATTCAAGTGGATAAGGTAATCTATTCCTACCCAAAGATGTTATTGTTGTTGATTTCATCTTCTTTTTACCTTGGGTTGTTGTGGGACGATTTTGGTGATGATTTGTAAAAGAAATCTCGTTATCCCCTTCATGTATGAAACTAGGGTTTGGTATAGATGGGTATTTTGGTGTATATTGGATGGATAATATTTTCTTATGGTTAGACTTGGATATTAATGGTTGGATCGTATTATTGATGGTTGGGAATTCATAAATCTAGGTTTTGGAAGTTTTGGCTTGAGGATGCAAACTTCATCAAAGGAGCATACGTTTGGAGAACTCTAGATTTAGCTTAAATCTAGCAAGGTGAGTTCAAGTTACTTTGCGAAAACGTTGTACATGCCAAAATGAATATTTTACAAATATGTGTGTGTTTTAATTGAAAATATATGTGGTTGAGTTATTTGATTGATTTAACTCTTTTGAAGTGTTTATCTTCATAAATGTGTAAAACACCCATATTTGGGGCTTTTGGATGTTTGGATGGTTAGAAACCATAAATTGTCTTTAAAAGATTATTTGCTCAAAATGAGGTTTAATTGATGGTTTAATCATATATGTGTAAATGATTTTGAAAACCAATTGGGAAATACACTTTTAAGTGTTATGTGTCATTTTGAAAATTATAAGGGTGTGAGTCCTTTGGGAAAACCCTTTTTGTTTAACCCGTAAAGAGTTTTGGGGTTAATGATGAATTTGTAGTATAACTTGCCTAAACAATGTTTAAACGCGTTTTTGACCGACATTATGGGTCTAGCAAGCTTGGAGCACTTTGCTCGGTTTGACTTTGAGTTAGTCTTGGGACATTTGTCCGGTTTAAATGGCTCGATGTGGAGTCTTATTTACGGGTCGCTTTTATTGCACCGTGTTGCATATTATTGCACGTTGTTGATATTTTACATGCTCAGGGTGGAGTCTAGGATGTGTTATATGCTTAATTGCATTTTTATTTGCATGATTTGACGTCAATAAATGATCATTAGATCTTTGAGCAGAGGGCTCGGTTTTGGGCTCAATTGAGTCTTGGGGACATTCGCCCGGTTTTAATAAGCTCGACGTGGGCTTGGGGTTTGCATTGCATGAGTTGCATCATATTTGAGGCTTACATGATTTGAATGCATTGGTTATTCTTTTGAGGTCATGTATAAGTTTTTAAGTTAAGTAAGCTTGTTTTGGATGGTGGGTTTGCCAAGGTAAAGACCTAGTATGGTTTAACTTGGTGGTTTAAATGGACTAAAGACCTAGTATGGTTGATGTCTAAGAGGGGCTAAAGACCTAGTATGGTTGATGCCAAAGACGGACTAAAGACCTAGTATGGTTGATGTCTAAGATGGGCTAAAGACCTAGTATGGTTGATGCCAAAGACGGACTAAAGACCTAGTATGGTTGATGTCTAAGATGGGCTAAAGATCTAGTATGATTGATGCCGAGGATTGACTAAAGACCTAGTACGGATGATGTCATCCGTTTTCCACATCCAAGAAGCTTACTTGTATTTATTTAATTGTGGTTTAATTTATGTGGTTGCCACATTCGATGAGATTGGGTCTCCCCCGTCACCGAAGGGTGTTGATTTCGGGTATTTTATCTATTCACATTGTTGAGGTTATATTACCTGTATATGGATTGTTTTTCCAGGATTGATGGACAGATTTATGTTACATTCTTATTGAATGTTTTAACTGGTATTGGGATTTTAATACATTTTACGTTTGCGTGAGTTTAGCTTCGTATTATGTTTTAATAAAGGTTATATTTGAATGGATGGTTTCCATGTTTTATGGGTTGAGTATGATTTGTCAACCGTATTTGAAAGTTTTGCCTAAACTAGAATTATTCACGTAATTGGGTGAATTAGGATTTGTAACTCATATTGGAAAATGCTTTACACTTTTCGGGAATGGTTTTCCATGGATTTTGAGTGTGTTGGAAAGTGAGTCGTTTATGCCGTTTGAGAAATCTTTTTGGAAATGATCGTCTTTGTCGCAAGCTTTCATTTAAAGATTTATTTAAATCATGACTATAACTACTAACTTCCGATTTATGATTTTATATAGTCATGATAAAATGTTTGAATTCACTAGGCGTAAGCCTAACCCTTTTTATTTGTCGGCATGTGCAACAGGCTCAGGTTGGGGTAGCTCTAGCTACATTGTGAAGTGGCGAGTGCTAGTAATGTGCACGAGAGGTGAATAGCTTAAGTCATGTTTTCCGCATTTACCCTTGGGAAGTAGCACTTGTATTTGGATTAGGTGATGTCCAAAGTGGGTTTAGTCTTGGTAATGAGACTTGTGTAGTATGTATTACTTGGAGATAACCATTGTTTGTAATTGGAGGTATTTTACCTATTGTTTCGGATGTAATATCGAAAATTTTAAATTAGTTGCTCTTTCCAAATTTGAGGGTGTTACATTAATTATTCTATTTAGAGCTGTTTAAGGGTATGGTAATCCGTCCATCCCCTAACTATTGTGGCCAAACCAATACTATTTTTTTATGTTAATTATTCTATTTAGAGCTGTTTAAGGGTATGGTAATCCGTCCATCAAACCTGTTAGAAAAATATGTTTAGACAATAATTTTCGAAAAAAATGGGTAAACCCAGGCTAACCTTTTAAAATTCATGGAGGGACTTTGACAATGTAAAAAGATTTATCCACCCCATTAATGTTTTATAGTTGATTTTTTTCAAAATTTTATGAATAAATATCGAAATAATGTAAGAGCATTTGCAACAGCTTCTCTAAAATAAAAAAAAATGGAGGTTTTGTTCTCTATTTGTCTCCAACAACTTCTCTATCTTGTTCTCTAAAATAGAGAAAACAAGGTAAAACTCCAAGTATAGAGAATTCTCTAAGGTGGCGTTTGGTTCACATAATGTTTTTGGATGGAATGGAATATGTCAAAGGTGACTTTGAAGAAATTGGAATGAAATGTTGTCAGGTTTGACCACCTGTTTGGTTGACAAACATTGTAATTGAATCTATTAAGGAATTGCACTATGTCTGTTTGGTTCACAGAATGTAGCTTTGGAATTGAAATGAAATATTGATAAATGACCAAAATGCCCTTTTTTGAAAATTTTAATTTTTATAAAACTAAAATACTTTTGAAAAAATAAAATAATTAAAATAATTAATAAAATGATTAAAATAAATAATAAATAATAAAGAAAATGGATAAAGAAAATAAAATAAAATAATTAAATAAATCAATAATTAAAATATTAAATAGTTTTAAAATATAAAAATAATAAATAAAGTATAAAGTATAACTCAAAAAAGTATTAAATAAAATAAAATAAAATATTAAATAAAAATATTAAATTAATTAAATTATATTTAGGTTAAAGGGTATATTTGGGATTATGAAAATACAAGATTCCATTCCATCAAAATCCCAAGATATTGTGAAAGAATGTACAATTCCTTTATCCATGGAATTTGATGGAATTTAAGGATTCCATCCATTAAAAAGATTGAACCAAACAAGGGAATGAAATTTGGTCAATGAAATTCAACATTCAAATTCCATCAGATTCTGCGAACCAAACGCTACCTAAAAGTTGGTGGAAGGTGAGAGAAATTATTATTTTATGGATTTCCACCAATAAGATTAAACTATCATCATTTTATATAAATTTTTTTTTAAAAAGTGTATTGGGATGATAAAGTTTCTAATATTCTAATAATACAATTATTGTTGAAATCTCTAACATAGAAAATCTGATGGAGTAAAATATAATTTGATTTAAAGATTTTGACTTTTGATTATCTGTTTTAAAGAAATTATAGAGAATCTGTTGGAGATGCTCTAAACGCTCCCCAGTTCTCACTAAACTGTGATGATTTTTAGGGCCTTAAAACCCTCAATATTCTCTTAATTATGATGATTTTTTTAGAACCTAAAATTATAATTATTTTAATTGATCAATCCCCTATTTAATTTAATTTCCCTTATCCAAATTTTCATAATTGAAGGGCCGCTTATCAAATTCTTACCTGATAAGTATTTATCGACAAGAGATTCATCTTCATTTACTGTAACACCCGTAATTTTCGGATAAGTACAATTTCGAATCAGTATGGAATCGATCTTTTAAGAAAAATATGAAAAAATAGGATTTTGGATTAAATCCTATATTTTATGGTCTTGTTGGATGAGGAATTTGAATATGAGTCCAACGGTTCTTTCCGGAGCGAAAACGAAGCTAAAACGGAGCTAAAACGAAGAAGTTATGGCCAAAACAGAGTTTAAGAGGAAACCGGGTGACCAGTGCCCGGCGCGCATTGTGGCGCTAGTTCACCCGCGTGGAGACCCGCGCGGAGCACCTGATCAGCATAAAACGCGAATTTACCCCCAAACTTCATTTCTTCATATCTCTCTCATTTCAACTCCGATTTTGGTGATTCAAGTTGCTATGGTTCCGTTTTTTAGAGCTCTTCAAGGATCTAGATAGATTTTGGAAGTTTATTGGAATATTCAAGAACGTTTGGTGGTGGTAAGCCTCTCATTTCTCACTCTCAAATCTCTTCTCTTCTCTCCAAATCGTTTCCCCTCTTTCCCTCACAAACCCTAACTGATTTTGGGGCTTTTTCATGGAGATTAATGTGTTCCTTCTCCAAATTATGCTAGTGATTTCATTTATTGATGCAAGAGCAAGTTTCATCCACAATACTAGAGATTTTTGGGGTTTTCTAGGTTTTCATCAAAACCTAAGTGGTGAGTACATCCTCTCAGCTTCTATACTTTCATATGAGTTATAAATGCTCCATTGTTGGCTTCCTAGTTTGTATGCTTATCAAATCTTGGTTTGGATGATTTTGGGGAAGTTACGTTAATATTGGGGTTTTGGTCAAAATGGAGATTTTTATATAAGATGTTTGGGGAATGGTTTTAAAGTGGTTGAATATGAACATTCATGGTTGGAAATTATGGATCTAGGTTTTTGGAAGATTTGGCTTAAGGATTCGTGTTGCATCAAAGGAGCTTACGTTTGGGGAAAATCTAGATTTAGCCTAAATCTAGCAAGGTGAGTTCAAGTTGATTTGTGAAAACGTTGTACATGCCAAAATGTTTATTTTAAAGTATTTATGTGCTTTATATAGAATTGTCAATTGTTGAGTAAATTGGTGGGTTTTAATTAATCAAAGTGTTGAACTTTGCAAATTTTGTAAAACACCCACATTTTGGGGATTTTGGTCAATCTCGACCTTATGATTGTTTTGAGAGGAGTAAACCTTTTGTTTGGGCTGAAGGCCAATTGAGATTTAAAAAGGCAAAGATTTTGGGTAACGATGTATTTGGTTTACGTAACCGGGTGGGCAAGGCGTATGTTAGCCAAACGTTTATTTTGCCTTCAAGGGCTTGATTTCTACTCAAATGGGTCTTTTTTAGTGTTTGCCGGTTTTAGTAGCTCGAGGTGGAGATTTGGATGTGTTATGTGCTTAATTGCGTTTTATGTGAATATGTGCCTCTTTGAATGTTTGACCTCATATGTGAAGACCGTTTGCTGATTTTGTATTCTTAGTACCTTTGGGTCTAACGAACTATGGCGGGTTATATGCATTGTTGAAATATAAAAGATTGGTGTATACGTACACACACACATATACATATGCATGTATGATTTGACTTAATTGGAAAAGTGGCGATGAAGGGGTCGTGAGATAATCATGCCTCGGAGCATGTGTTTACATGATGTGGGTTAGATGCACTTCATTTGCATGAGTTGATTTTGATAAACGATCATTAGATCTTTTGAGCGGATGGCTCGGATTTGGACACTGTTGGGTCTTGAGGGCGTTGCTCGGTTTTGATAAGCTTGACGTGGGCTTGGGTTATGTTTTGCATGAATTGCATTGTATTTGAGAATTACATGATTTGAATGCATTGGTTATTCTTTTGAGGTCATGTATAAATGTTTAAGCCGAGTAAGCTTGTTTTGGATGGTGGGTTTCCGAGGTAAAGATCCAACAGGATTGAACTTGGTGGTTTGGACTAAAGACCTAGTACGGTTGATGTCTAAGATGGACTAAAGACCTAGTATGATTGATGTCTAAGATGGACTAAAGACCTAGTATGGTTGATGTCTAAGATGGACTAAAGACCTAGTATGGTTGATGTCTAAGATTGAGTAAAGACCTAGTTTGGTTGATGTCATGCGTGCCCCATCTATGAAGCTTACTTGTGTTTATTAATTGTGGTTTAACTTGTGTTTACGCCACATTCGATGGAATCAGGTCTCCCCCGTCACCGAAGGGTGTTGTTTTGGGTATTTTGTTTATCCATGTGTCGGCATCGTTTTATACGCGTAGGGATGGTTCGTCCCATGAATTATGAGTGGCGTTTTATGCCTCATCCTTGGTTGGACGTTTTCGAATATTGGAGTTTTATTCGCATTAATGTTATATTGAGGTTCTAATAATTATTTACACCTTGAGTGAGTTTTGGAATTGAGTCTATTGCTGGGAAATGATTTTCATTGGAAGCTTTCGTCACGGAATTTGCGTATGTTTGGAAAATGGGTGTTGGTGTACTTTACTCAAATCCTTTTTCGGAAAATCATGAATTACGTTGAAACCTTTTGTCTAACAAATTATTTGATCATGATGTAAACTCTTGAACTCACTAGGCATTAGCCTAACCTTTTTATTTGTCGGCATGTACAACAGGTTCAGGTTGGGTATAACTTTAGCCACAATGTGGAGTGATGAGGACTAGTAGGGTGCACGTGAAGTGTTTTGCTTAGTGAAGTCTTCCGCACTTGTTTGGGATTAGCAACTGGTATTTGTGTTAAGTAACACCCATCTTGAGTTATCTATTGTAGAAGTTGTGATGTTTATCTTTTGAGGTGTTTTCAAGGATGATTTGTAGAAAGAATTTTATCCTCACAGTGTCGTCCCTGGGGGAGGGCGGGCCGGGCGCACGCCCAGGGCCTAAAAAAATAGGGGCCCAATTTTTTAGTATACTATATAGTAGTAGTTCAAAAAAAATTAGTATATAATAGGAACAAAAAAAATGCATTATATGAAGAGCCCAAATATGTATTGATTAATTACATTGGACAAGAAAAATTGTAAAGAGATAATTGGTGTTTCATTTTATAATGTTGCTTATTGTTTCTCTAATTTTTTTTATCTAGTACTAATATATAAAACTATGTTGTCTAGAAATCTTGATATATACTCCATTATTCATCTTCCACATACTCTTTTGATTATTCCATCCATATGAATTCTATTTTTTTCTTAGAATATAGTACATTTCTTGTTATCCACTAATAAAACCCATACCTTTCAAAAAAAAAATTACCAACTATATAAGACGATCCAACTTATATCTATATTTAGGATTTCAAAACTATCTTTTTCATACGACTCCTCATTACCTAATTAATATTGAGTCCATGAATCTTAAGTACTCTCCTATCTCTAAAACAAGAATAAGATCTCAACGTATAGCCAACATAAACTTTTGATTCTAAGATTGATGGTTCTTAAAAAGTTTGTATTAACCCTAAAAGTTTAAAATGGTGATAGAAAATATTAACTTGAGGTGACATGAAAACTCAACCCAAATGAAGTCAACATAGTGACCTCAATTGATGTCATCTATATATTAAATGTATATCATAAGATGCATTTGACGATAGAACGAATTGACGATATTATGTAAATATGATATGATAGATAATATTAATTTTGAAATAACTATTGACTGAATTTTCACTAGGAATATTCGGAAAAAGTGTTTTATATGAATAATTAGTATTTCTTGAATTCAAAGTTATCTATGGTGATAACAATATATATTGAAAATAATTTTGTAGTTATCGAGAGACCCTTTTTACATCTCACCCAAGGCGTAGAAAATTTCAGGAACGGGCCTGTGTTATTATTGATGATTTTGCATTAAAAATGCTCGAAGAAGTTTTTTTGTATGACTTTGATGCTATTATTGATGATTTTGCATTAAAAAATGTTCGAAGAAGTTGCTTTGTATGACTTTGATGTTATTATTGATGATTTTGCATCTAAAAATGATCAAAGAAATTGTTTTTTATGAATTATTAGTATTTATTGTATGAAAGTTTGTTTTTAATAATAAAAACATTTATTTGGGATTTCTTTTGGTACATATTAAGGGCCTAAATTTTATGAATTGCCCAGGGCCCAAAAAATACCAGAAACGGGCTCATTTGGTTATTTTGTTGAAATTAAAGTTAGTTGCTCTTTCCAAATTTGAGGGTGTTACATTTACCTTTCATGTAGCATCATTGGCCATAAAAGTTGATTATTGGTAAAACATCTTAAGTTCGATAAGCACTTACCGGATAAGAATCGTCTCCCACACTTACCAGGTAAGACTCTTTGTCCTTGCCTTATCTCTCACCTAAGCTTTTGGTCCTTTTAATGCTCGTTTAATAAGTTAAATGATACTGATAAACGTTACCCGATAAGCATTTAGTAAACGCCCTCCAAGTCTAATTTATCCTATTTGCTTCATCGACGCTCCTTGTCCCTCATATATTCCCAATCGTCCATTTTGTGAAACTATTTTTTTCTTAACATTTCTACATTGTTATTCTTTACGTTTTAATTTAAGTTGGAAATATTTAAGTACTTTGAATTATTTTACATAACTTTTAGTTTTATATAAGTTTTGTTAACAATTACAAGATTTTTAGGCATGTTAAGCCCATCTCGTTTAAATAGTGGGTAAGGACAAGTTTTTGGGCATACTATATTTGACTCGAACAGAAAGAATTACGTTAGATCATATCCGAGTTCAGTCCCAAACCGCAAATAATCATCTATATTTTTAAATAATGTTATTTAGAACAAATTATTATTTTGGTTATTGTAGTTAACAAAATATAATAAAAATTAAGGAAATTAATTAAAATGGACGAAATTTAAAAATTGGTTACAAAAATATCCCCTCTCTCTCTCATACTCTAGAAAAATACCTACTTTTCCCGCGATATGACCCTCGATGGCGGATCCAGATAAATATACCATTGATTGCGGACAAAATTAGAGAGATCGCAGACCATTCTTAAATTTATGATTTAATATTTATATATTACCATTCTTAAATTTAAATTTATACCCTCGATCGCGGAGTACTTTTCGTGGAGTATAAATTATATGAGAAATAATTTTTTTTGTGGGTTTTGTGCATCGCGGAAGTGGGGTGGGTTACCCAAATTTTTAGAGATATGGAGTCATTCATTTTGTCCGCGATGGAGTCATTCATTCATTTTACCCAAAACTAGGTTACCCAAATTTTTAGAGATATGGAGTCATTCATTTTGTCCGCGATAGAGTCATTCATTCATTTTACCCAAAATTATTTAAATATATGGAGTGCATTGCGGACCTATCTCATTTTTTAACTCGGTCCGCGATCGAGGGTTAAATCGCGGAAAAATTGTGTAGTTTTGTAAAGTAGGAGAGAGATGGGGTACTTTTGTAACCGAATTTTAGACTTTGTCTACTTTAATTAATTTCCCTGCAAATTATTCAATTTAGGTTTAAGTCTATTTTTCTTTGAAAATAAATAAAGCACAACACCATCTAATGCGTCATCTAGACTCACCTTTAGTTACTAGAGTCTAACCATAAGCATTCATATAGTCATGATTGCATACATATTTTACCTTACAATCCAAGCATCACATTCATCATGAGTACATTGGTGTCAATCACATGTGAATTAAATTAGGTCAAGGTGGTCACAAACTATGGAAAGCAATTTTTAATTCTTTTTCTTCATGAATTTATAGAAAATAAATAAATAAAATGTAAAATAATAAAAATAGTTTTATATGATTAGTTCTATTTTGTTAAATCAAGTACTTTTAATAAAAGAATAAAATAAAAATAATCTTATCACCTGTAATCAATAATAGCAAACACTTTAATGGTAATTGGTAAATTTAATGGTTTGGTGAGCATATCCCCCAAGAGCATCCACAAGAAGCATTTTATATGAATTGCAAATGGATTATAAATATGCCATGTATAATTTCTATTTTAGAAATTATGGTGGTTGTGAGTATGATTGCTAAATTAAAAATTGGTTTTTGGTAATTGCAAATGTCAAATCGGTATTTTTTGCTGATGTGGCAGTGAATAGTATAAGGATTTGTAGGGAATAATTTATAAAAAAGAAATTGTTTTATGTCAAATCATGTTTTGTAGAGTATGTTTATGAAAAATGTATGAATAATTTTTTTGTTAATAAATATTGAAAAATGCAAAATATAATTTATATTAACACACAATAAAATGAATTACATATTAAAATATAGTTTTTTATGATGAGGTGTCACTTTAAAAAGTGGTAGAAATTTCATTGTTGCGGATGATAACTTCAAGATAATTACAAAGCTGATGTGACACTTTAGAAATTGTGTTGAAATTTTGTTGTTGTGGATGCTCTAAAAGTTAGAGTTTTGTTGTTCTATTTAAGTTGTATAATGTAAACGTTTTAGAAGAGAGTTTAAACACTCCATTTAAGAATCTATAGTTAATGTGAAAAATGCCTATTTAATATTTTATAGTTTAATATACCATAAAAAATATTAAGTATTAACATATGTTATCTCAGAATTTCATACTAAAATAAACAATTCTCAAATTGACAAGTTTTTCAAAAAAGTAATTTTTAAAAATAATAATTGGATTAAATATGTGTTATTTTCGTGCATTTTATTCTAATTTTTTTAAAAGAAAGACATGAAGATTTTACCTAATTTGTTAGTTTTTTTTAGTAAAAATGCATTAAAATATTTTTTTAAAAATCAATTATATAGTTAATATCGCCTATGCTCAACCAAAGAGCTCGAAAAGGATTAAATAAATAAATATTTTATTGAATTATTTTGTCATTGAAGGATAACAATAAGGATTGGAAACCAGAATACATCAAATATTCCAATGCCTCTCTTTGGATTTATTGATGAACTCTTTTCTTTTTTAAATATTATTAATCAATTAATACTAAATAAATTTAATAATTAATTAATTAAAAGAAACAAAACCAGAGAACTTGGCGCCGTCTTACAGTTCCTTTGTACCAATGAAAATTTAACACGTATGCAGGGAAAGGAAAGAACTTTACGCCAAGTGATAAATTGCAAAACACCCCCTTCAATATTTTAATAAATCCAAAGACACCCTTGTGTTTTGACACAACACAAACACTTAAACTTTACATACCAATACGATGTCGGTTAAAGACCTTTTGTTTGCAAGAGTGTCCCACACGAGGATCCCCACCGGATGGAAACTCGAGGTAATGGAACATTTTTCTAGTGTATTTAATGTATGAAGCTTGCATAGGATGAATTTGTAGAAAGAGGAAAAAAGCGTTGAACAAAATAAAAAAGTTACAAACTGTAACTTTTGGGGGCAACCATGTGACGCTGAAAAATTCACAAACATACCCGACCAGTCCTCGTAATTGGTCTGCAACCAAGCTGACCTAATTGGTCCGGATCAGCCACCGTCCTTAACCAGTTCTTTTGTAACTAGTCCTTTAATCAAACCTACTTCTCCATCTCTAACTTGGAATACAAATCATGGGTTTCTTAACCCATGTATGTCTTCACTAGCTAGACTCACGTTACCGATCTTTTCCAATAATTGGTATAAGGATTAAAGACGTGTCTACTCAATTTTATATTATTTATAAAGAGTTATTTTTATATCTTGATATAGATTTTATTAAACAAATAAAATATCATATTAACCCGTATAATATATTTGTGAAATAAGAGTGACTACTTTAAAGAGGGGGAAAATAAAGATCAATTTATTATAGTCAATCTAGAAAAACCTAAAGGGGTAAAATATCAACTACTTAAATACAAGGGGTGGTTTTGTTGTTTCTAACTTTTTTAGCAACTGTGTTATTGTTATTTGTTAACCAGGCCGGCTGTTTTACGTTTCGGCAACACCCAGAAAAAGAGAACCACCTCTGATCTCTTCTGTGTTGAAAATGGAGTAAAAAAGCAGAGGAAATAACAACCATGAGAACAGTGACCACCTAGCTAACATCTCTTAATTTCTCTCTCTGGATTTGCCTTGTTAATATCACTGCATTGTGATCAACAACAGAAAAATGTACTATTCTGTTTCTTAAAGCTGAAAATGGGTTTGTTGGTAGTGATACTACTGGATTTCACAGTCGTTTAGAACACCGTTAATTAGTGGAGCTCGACGTTAGATAAAGATGTTTAGAGCACAAAGAAATGGGAAGTCTCCCACTTCGGGGGAGAGGATTGATTTTAAGTTTTCAAAATTTCAAGCTCTTCAGGTGAACAATGATAACCCATTAATCATCTTTCTGGATTTTTTTTTCTTTTTGATCGTTAAGATTATTCGATTTATGTATGATACTTGTTGCAGTTTTTTTCGGCAGTGTTTGTGGTAGATTCGTCTTAATTTTTGATTAAAAAAGTTGGTTTTGTGTAGTTGTTGTTAGATGTTTTAAGAACCAAATGATGCATGTCAAGTGTTTGATAAAATTACTAAGAAGAATCAAACCAATAGAGCTTATGAATTGTTTAAGTTAACTAAGTTATGTAGTAATCCATGGGAGCAACTATGACTGATTTTTATATAACTCTCAGCAATAAAGATAATGACTTCATGTTGCTATCATGTTTGATGAATTCCTGTATTTGATCCCACCTGCCCCGTAGGAACCACATGTCAGGAGACATTTCAGAGTTGACTTAGCAGTTGAGGCTAGGGTTCAAGCCCGTCTCCTACGTGATTCGAACTTGAACTTGTTGTGTATTTGAGCAAAGTCACTCCGCCCCTTTGCCAACTGAGCTACACGCCCGAGGGCTATAATTTCTTGTATTATTTGATGTTTCTACGACTCATATGGGTTTAAAACTTATCCTGCTAAGAACTTGGTTTTTGATCATATCGTATCCATGGTGATTAATTACCATTTTCGGGTTGGGATTATATTGTCATAGGTACCGAAGGTATGGGACAAGCTTTTAGTGTCGATCATCTCCGTGGAAACAGGAAAAACAATTGCAAGATCAAACAAAGCTATGGCGCGAAATGGGAACTGTCAGTGGACAGAAACTCTATCCGAATCTATCTGGGTTTCAAATGATGACTCTTCGAAAGAACTTGAAGAACATCTATTCAAATTCGTTGTTTCTATGGTATGAATGATCTTAATCCTTAAATTTTCAATCTTTATCATCCGGCCATAATCTTCCATTCGGGGGTTGTCAAAAAATCTTTTATTTCCTTCAAGGGGTCTGCAAGATCTGGCATTCTTGGGGAGGCAACCGTCAATATTGCACAGTACTATACAAGTTCAAGTTCATCTGCCCCAGTTTCATTGCCATTGAAGAAATGCAACTATGGCACAATTTTACAGGTGAACGGTTCAATGCGAAAATTATTACAATAATTGGTATCGACATAATATCATAAGAGAATTAAATAATATCATGATCTTTTGTTAGAACATGTATGGATGGTATTTTCTTATTGAGAACCCCAAATTCACAACCTAAGGTTTGTAAAGATTCACTGATACCATAAGATCAAACGACACTTGGTATGTATGATAGAAGGTTATTTAGCTAATTGACCTCATCACAATTTTTTTTTAAATCCACGACCTTTTGACAAGTTTCTAGACATTTTTGTGTATGAAAGTGACATTCTTCAATTAAGCGGCAGCATTTTCAACCTGTCAGAAGATTATGGATTAAAAAGAATCTTGACAGAAGGTCATTTAACCAAAGGACCCGATTTATGAATGTTTCTTATAGACTTATGCTCTCGTTTCAGGTCAAAATCCAGTGCCTAACACCAAGAACAAGACTCAGGTACCTGCATATGACAAATTCCGTTGCTTGTTTCCGATATTTTCCGTGTTTCACATGATGTTGATAGTTGCCATTGCATATCGAAGGGTTGAAGGACCAAAATACTCGGGCTCCAATGCAGAAGCTGTGGACGAAGATTATGATGACGGGGGCAGCAGATCAAATGGATCAGCTGCTTCTGTTAACCTGAGTGCTAAATCCTCTTCAAGTCAAGATTTGGCTCCCACTTCACTTCTTGGAAAGATTAAAATCATGGTATGTTTACAATGATATAGATTCTCCAAACTTTGACTTTCTTGGTCAATAAGATTAATTCGAACTTAGAAATCGATATGCTTACTTCAATTGTTAAAAAACCACTAAATAATAACATAATATCTTGCTAAGAAATAATACAAATTTAACACTTTTGATGCTTCATTTTTGAAATGATCCATATCTATTTGAACCTGAAAATAACATTAAATGTTTAAATCCAATGATCTGTTTAGATAGTGCAGCTTAATAACCTAGAGGCTTCTTTAGATCCTCTAAAGATTGTAATGTGGTTCCATTTTCTTGTTATTCATAAATGCAGGAAACAAGTTATGAACCATCGGGTTTGAATCAAAACAATGATTCAGCTGAATATTCTATAGAGGAGAGATTCTTTCGAAAAAATCATATCAATGGAATCAAGCATAATCTTAATGCTAGCTCTAGGAATAGTTCATCTCGAAGCAATTACCCCATCGAAGAAGATCTTTCCATATCAAACTCAAACAACTCATCTTTCAAATCAAGGATAACCCATGATGACCAAGAACAAGAGTATGAAGAAAGCCCCCCGGCTGCTCTTCCCACATCATCTGTGATGAAGGGCGGTTCTTCAAAGAACCTTCTAGAAGCAGCTGAGGACACCATCGAAGAGCTTCGTGATGAAGCCAAAATGTGGGAGAGGAATTCACAGAAGTTAATGTTTGATTTGGAGATCCTGAAAGAGAGATTCTCTGATCAGTCCAAGAATCTGTCGGATGCTCAAATGGAGCTTTCAGCAGCACAGGCGGAGCGTGATGGTATGAAGAAAGAAGTTGATCAACTGAAGACGTTGCTGACAGAATCAGTTGTTAAACAGAAGGCCACAGTGGAGTCAACATATAACTCCAACGGTGGAAGTCAACTTCTAAGGGAACTTGAAAATGAGCTAAAAGCTCATAAAGAATCAAACGTTGATTTATCTCAACAGCTAAAGAGGAATCAAGAATCAAATATCGAACTCGTGGGTATTCTTCAGGAACTGGAGGAGGCCACGGAAACACAGAGAGCAGAAATCGAAGAACTTCTGGAAGTCAAGTCAAAGTTTAGCGAACTAGAAAAGTCTTTCAATGTTAATTTGGTTGAAACCAGAAGCTTACAACTTAAGTTACAACAGATGGAGGAATCAGAGAAGACTTTACATGCAAACTTGCAGATTCTTGAACAAGCCTTGGAAAACAAAATCAGTGATTTAGAACACGCGAGAACTTCAAATAGCCACTCAATATCGGTACTCGAGAAAGAATACAAGAGTACCTTATCTGTCAAAGAAGAAGAAATTAACAGCTTGGAATCAAAATTATCAGCATGTATCTCAGAAAACAAAGAAATTGAAGCAGAACAAATGCAAGAAATCCAAGGGCTGAAACAGAAAGTTAGTGAGGTAGAAAAGGAATGTAGTGAGCTAACCAATGAAAACTTGGATCTCCTTTTTGAGCTTAAAGAATCGAAGAAAGTGATCCAAGTGAGAAACGAGACTATTGAAGAAGGTCAGAAGCTTCTGGAAGATTACAGTTTGAAAATTCGACAGCTAGAGAGTTTGAACGTGGAACAAGAAGCTCAAATTTCTGATCTTGAAAAGGAGAAAGAAGAGTTACAAGAAAACATGGAAGTTGCGTTGAAAGAGAGCAACATAACCTCTAAATGCTTGGATAATTTAAGGAACGATCTGATGGTGCTTAGCAGCAGTGTCGATTCACAAGTATCTGCCAATAAGTTACTTGAACGGAAAGCAATGGAGCTGGAAAAGATTAAGCGTGAAGTGGAGCTTCGGTTGTTTGAGGTGGAAGAAGAGAATGTCAAACTACTGGAACAGGTGTCTGCATTGGAAAGTCAACTGAATCTTGTGAAAGATGAGCATAACAACGCACAATTGGAGTTGGAAAAATCTAAATCTGCAATAGCTGATCTTCAGAACGAAGTCGAAAAGTTACAGGACTTGGAGAAGTTACTATTGGATGTTCAAGAGGAGTGTGAATACGTGAAATCCGAAAAGCAGAAATTGCAAGACTCTGCCGAGAATCTCATTGAGGAATGCAATTCTCTTCAGAAGTCGTATGAAGAGATGACAGAGGTAAAGGCGGAGTTGTATGAGCAATGTTCACGTTTGGAGATTGAATTGATGGGAGCTCGGGAGAATTTGGTAATTTCGTCTGAAAGGGTAGAGGAATTAGAAGAAAAATATTCTTCTATGTTGGAAGAATATATGTTCAAAGAGAAGAGTCTTTCTTCACACTTGGATGAAGTTAATCAAGAAAACTGGCAGTTAAAGGAGAAAGTTACCATGGAAGAAAGTTTGTTGAATCAAATGTACTTGGAGAAGACGGCCGAAATTGAGAACTTCCAAAGTGAGGTAGAACATCTCAAAGCGGAAATTTCTCGGCTTCATGAACAAAAGGCGAAGGTTGCGTCTGAAGCTTTGGAAGAAATTTCAAGTTTAAGTTCTGAGAAATCCAAGTTGGAATCTTCTCTCAAAGAAGTTCATTCAAGAGCAGAATTTATCGAAAACCAGCTTCAAACTGTTCGTGAGGAATCTGAATCGAAGATTCAAGACCTAACAACTGAGCTTAACGCCATTAAGCAAATCCATAAGAAACTGACGGCAGATCACGATAGAAAATCAAAGTTATTGGTTGGTTATAGAACCAGAGAAGAGCGGAGAAAGACAATGGAGAATGATCTCGAACTTAAACTTACAGTTTCAGAATACGATCGCCAACAGCTCATCGAAGAATCTGCAAAGTTGAAAGATAAGTTGCAGAAAACTTCAAAGCTTGAAAATGAAGTATTAGATCAAAAGAGAAATCTTGATAAACTACAGTACGAAAAGAGTAATCTTGAAGCTTCTCTCCTTTCTGTTTCTAGTAGTTTGGAAGAGCTTAAAGCGGAGAAGATGTCCTTAATTGAAAAGATGTCTATCTTGGAGGCATCTGTTTCTGAGTACGAGGATTGTAAACATCAGAGAAATGCGTTACAAGAAAAGCTACTGAGATTGGAGGGTGATCTTACAGCTAAAGGAGCATCATGTTCGCAGGATGCTGAGATAAAAAATGAGCTTAGCAGGGTCAAGAGTGGAAATTTGCAATATCAGCTGAAAATTCAACAACTTGAAGGCGAAAAGAACGAATGCTTGAAGAAAGTCCATGCTCTCGAGGAAGATCTGAAACTGCTGTCAGCCAAAAAAGATCAAACCAAATCAGGCAGTAAAATGGTTAGTTTTGTTCCCTATTTATTCTCCATTGTATATTATTAAGTTTTTTGTACCCAAGTTTAATTTTAATTTACTTAACAACTAATTAAATTCTTAAAATAAATCTACCTTTTAGCTGAAATCTTCGATTCTTTATATTTTCCATCTTCTGTACCAGGGTGTTCATGAGACTTATTATCAAGAAGACACTGATTATGCAGCAAAGATAGAGATGCTGGAAGCAGAGCTTGATGAGGCTCTTGATGCAAATAACAAGTACAGAGTCCAGCTTCAGAGGTGAGTAAACATCAATGTTTTTCACAATTATAAATTAAAAATGACGATAATCTACGAAAAAGGGTACTCCCTCTATCCCAAAATAAGTGTCCACTTTCAAAAGTAAGCGCTTATTTTTCACTTCTACCCTTGATTTTGAGATGTAATTACTCACTCTATTATTAAGGGTAAAACTGTCATTTAATTATACATTTTTAAACGGTGTGTTACAAACCCTTTTGCACAAACTCTTAACTTGTCGGCATGTCTCTCCAGGCTGAAGTCCGAGGGGCGTAACAGCCTTTCATCAACTCCTGGGAAATCAAAGGCTGAAGGTGAAGTAGTAACAAAAGAAAGGTTCGAAAGGACAAAGTCATCATTGGAGACAGAGCTAAAAGACCTTCGGGACCGTTACCTTGAGATGAGCCTCAAGTATGCAGAAGTAGAGGCTGAACGAGAAGATCTTGTAATGCAGTTAAAAACCAACACCAACACCAACACCACGAGGAAACGATTCCAGTTCATCGACAACCAATGATAAGTACACACTATTCATTCAATCAAGATTAATAGTTCATATACGTACTCTTAAATACACTAAAAATAATCTTCACGGCACGGATGATATGAATATTAGCCCGTGCATGTTGAAAACATGTTGCCACCAGAAAGAAATAAAATGCTAGAGAATCATTGATGGTTTTTCGTTCTATTTTGGTACTTTTTGAGGAATACAAACAATGTATAAAAATATAGTTCATCTTGAAGAGAAAGATGTTTATGTGAACCAAAAGCTCGTGATGAATATAGTTCATGCCTTCAATTTAATATGTGAGACGCCTTTTTTTGGGCCTATTTAGTTAAATGGCCTTGTATAAAATTCATTTTACAAACTAAGCTTCCAGTGTTTTTTTCAAGATTTTACAGTTTAACACAAGATATATGCGTTTAACACCGGAGGCAGCGGCGGAGTCAGGATTTGGGTCTAGGGGGATCATCAAGTATAAATAAAATAAAATAAATATTAATTTTCTGAAAATGGTTAAAACAACGATGTTATATTCATGAAACACATATCCATACAGATTTACAGTGACCTCGACGATATTTCGTTTTCTGAAACTTATCTGCAATGTGTTCATTATCTACCTCCGCAAAAACATATTTTTCAATATAAATAATCAACAATCTTTTTCCGCAACCTACAAAACTCTTACCAGGTAAGCACTTATCGGGTGTCATTTACCTGGTATGCATGGCAAAGACCGAGAATCTTACCCGGTAAGAGGCATAGCAAAGACCGAGAATCTTACCCGCTAAGTGAGGGATAAGACTCTTACCGAGTAGACGACGCTTACCAACAATCCATTTTGATGACCAAGAATATTGTTACCCGATAAGGTAAGTGAATGTGGTGACACTTGTCGGTAAGCAGTAGGCGCTAAGTGTTTGGTAAACGACCCTTACACATACCTCAGATCAATTGCACCCTACAAAACCACCGGTGGTGGTTTTGTAGATTCCTGTAAGATCATCATCCTACCAGAAATCTCCACAGTTACAAGTTCCATTCTTGAAATGGTGAAAACGGATTGTGTCCCTAACAGTTATCGTTCTCTTTGTTATTGTACTCATATACTTTAAGGCCGTATGGCAATCAACGCATACCCGTAAGTTCTTGGTTACAAGAATCGGCTTCTCTGGGCTCAAACTAAGATCGGCCAAAGCAACAGCTAACTTCTCACTATGATAAAGAAGAATATGTTCCTTCTCCTCCTCTTCAACATCCTGAAGGACAAAACTGTAATCTCCATCATATCCCAAATTTTTCATCGCCACTAGCAGTTCATCTAACCTTTTGTTTATTAACAACCATTGTGGGTGTGACCTATCTCCGCCAACAAATGTGTGAACGATGCCATTTATTTCAACCCAACTGCACCCTGGGCTTTTCTTGAAACCCTTGTCCCTTTGCACGACTCGGGTACGTGCTGCATCATCCCATCTTTTTGCTGTACTATAAATATTAGATAAAAGAACAAAGTTTCCGGTACTTTCCGGACAAAGAATCTGAATTTTGCTTGAAATTTCTTCTCCTAACTTAATATTCTTATGAATTCGACAAGCACCAAGCAATGAACTCCAAATACGAACATCAGGCTTAAACGGCATCCTAAGAATGAACTCATAAGCGTCACTCAAAAGTCCAGCACGACCTAAAAGATCGACCATACACAAGTAGTGTTCTAACCTGGGATTTATCTGAAATTCGTGAATCATGGCAGCATACCAATGTTTCCCATCTGCAACAAGTCTTGAATGGCTGCAAGCGGATAAAAGACATATAAAAGTTACATCATCTGGATTAAAACCAACGGTTTGCATACGTTGAAATAACGAAACTGCTTCCAAACCTAAACCATGTATGCCATAACCAAAAATCATAGCATTCCATGAAATTGAATCCCTTTTATGCATTTGATCAAAAACTAGTCTTCCCAATTCTATCTTGCCACACTTTGAATACATATCAATAATAGCATTACAAACTTTGGTTGATTCTGTAAATCCTCGTACTACTGAATAGCTATGGCCGCAGGCTCCATGTTGTAGAGCTGCCAAATGTGAACATGCAGGAAAGAATCCTATCATGGTTTCCATATCAGGGTTGATACCAAGTGATCTCATATCGTGAAACATATTAAATGCGACCCCTGCATGCCCATTCTGCACACAACCAGAAATGATGGAATTGAATGATACAGTGTCTTTTAAATCCATATTATTGAAAAATCTAATTGCATCCTCTATGATCCCACATTTGGCATAAAAAGAAACAAGTGTGTTACCGACCATTATATAAGAAACGAACCCCAATTTGATAGAATAACCATGTATCCACCTCCCTCTGTTAACATCAGTAAGATTAGCACAAGCACGAAGAACAGATGCAAGTATAACCGGAGATATGTTTGCACCATTTTTTACAATTAAATGGTCAAACAGTTCCAAAGCCTCCATGGTTGAATCACAAGCAACACATGCTGCTATCATAGCACTCCAAGTTACATCATTTTTTATATTAATTGTATCGAAAATTCTCCTCGTGTTTTCCAGGCACTCACATTTGGCATACATGTCCAATAACCCAGTTCCCACAACCACATCACCATCAAATCTACTCCTTAAACAAAACCCGTGAACTGCTTTTCCTTGCATCAATCCATTAGCTTCCCCAATAGCCGGAAGAATAGCCACAATGGTCGATGAATTAGGCCTCAGTCCCACCTCCTGCATTTCCTGGACTAAACCGATCATTTCGTAATACATGCCATGAAGAGAACTTCCTGCAATCATGGCATTCCAAGCCACAACATCTCTGTTAGGCATTTTATCAAACACCTTCCGTGCTTCACCTAATAACCCACATTTCACATAAAAATCAACCAAGGCAGTGCAAATATAAACATCATCAGCAAGAAACACACTCTTCACACGATCATGTATCAATTTACCAAATTCAACATCCCCTGTTGCGGAACACGCTTTCAAAACAAATGGGTAAGTGTAGTTATTCGGTGTGGCCCCTGATTGCATCATTTCAACATATAAAGTGATGGCATGATCAAAGGGTCCTTCCCAAGCGTAAGCTCTGATCAATTGGTTCCATAACAATACGTTGTTCTTTCTTTCTGGGTGAGGAATTTTATCGAACACTCGGTGGGCAAGTTC
Organism: Saussurea involucrata; assembly: GCA_033807775.1. Taxonomy (NCBI): domain Eukaryota; kingdom Viridiplantae; phylum Streptophyta; class Magnoliopsida; order Asterales; family Asteraceae; genus Saussurea; species Saussurea involucrata. The sequence continues at coordinate 113,057,371 of CM066321.1, read as the reverse complement.
AAGTTGGTGAAACGAAATGTAGACACGGGTGAGTTTGTCCAGTACAATGGAGCTGTATTTGAGATTGTTCTTGATGAAATGCTGATGAATTGTCTTGGCATTCGCCAGTGACCTTGATTTAACTGAATTCTCGAAAATTTGTAGGTAGAAGGATGTGTTAGTTATGGAAGTTCTGCTTGCAGCCGCTGCCATTGCCAATGTCATTCCCGAATCCCGAGTTCGTGGCTTGTCCATGTTATCTGTTTTTCCCCCAATATCCGTGGCCTAAACAAATTTTGATTATGGCAAAACAACTATTCTATAAGTCATTAAGGCTATGTTTGGCAAACTAGCTCATAAGCTAGCCGTTGACTTATAAGCTAGCTGATAGCTGATGAAGAAGTCACGTTTGACAAAACTAGCTTATGAACATGTAAAATAACCAAAAAGAACATCTTCAAAAAATTATCAATTATAATATTTAATTATATGATTAAAATAAATTTATAGCAATATAATATGTTAATTAATACAACCAATGTAGGAAAGAAAAATTAAATAATATAACATATAATTAAAAGAATTTAAAATTTATTATTACATATATACTATAAATTTTGAATTTGTTAAAACAAGTTTTAGAAAAAACTATATATTAACTTATGATTTTGAATAACTGTTACATATAATATGAAAAAATAATCAAATAATAATTGATAATTAAAATATATTGATAAATATTAATCAATATATAAAAATAATTTATATGATTAACAATAACTCTAAATAATTAAAACTAATATCAATGTATAATTAAAAGTTAATTTAATAATTTTCAGTTAATATTAATTAATTAATAATAATTAAATTTAAAAAAATAATATTTATATATAATAATACTTAATTAATAATAATGAGGGTAATATTGGAATATTCACAAAAATCTACTAAAAAACTACTCCAAATATCGTTTCAAAAAGCTAGCTTATGATCATCTAAACATGTATCCAGAAAAAAGCTAGCTTATCAGCTAGCTTTTTTTTGCCAAACGATGCCTAAATCTATAAAAATCTCTATATTTAAAGGTTAATTCTTTATATTCTAGGTATTATCATTTTATTATGTTATAAATTTGTTATATATAGAGATAGACTATATTTAATATATTAAATAATATTTTGTACTAAATTTATATTTTTTTAAATGGCGGAAAATTTTATAAATTATTTATTTTAGATTTATATTTTTTAACTTGTAAATTAAAATTAAATATTTTTTTATTTAATTAAGAAAATTATCACTTTAATTATAAAAGAATTTATTAAATAAAGTATTTTAAGATCAAATAACAACATTTATAATTATAGAAAATAATTATATACTGCAATTATTGAGCTTTAATAAAATAATATAATAACAAATATATATGTTATTTTATTATTATTATTTTTAATGTACAATTGCAGATAAATAGTTTTAATGTTTAATGCATCCATCATTTTGAATCTTTTTTAGTGGTTACTTTGAAGATAATCTTAGAGCAACTCTAATAGACCAATAAAATTGGGCATTTACCAACAATTTCTTTCCAATTTGCCAACAATATGGTCGCCATATTGGCGATGATGAACAACACCCGCTATACTTAGCGATCAACTATAATGACTTCCATCTCTTACTTTCCATTAACCGCATAAAGACTGATGTCGGTTCAAAGCTAAAATAATAACTCTCGTAATAATTAAATATCAAGACATACGAAACACAAAGACATGCTCTGATCTTCCCCAAATGATATAGACAGACAAATCATGTCTAGCTCGGTTGATTTGCCAAAGGTCGGTAACATCCTGTGGTGGTGGGGGGGGGGGGGGGGGGGGGGGGCTGTGGATGGTATCCCAGTCTACCCGGGTTCGAATCCTAGGGGAGCCATTCGGGGGCATGAGGAGTACCCAGTCCTTGGGTTGGTCCAGTCTTTGACTGGGCTGATCCCCTCAACCGTGTGGTTGGGGTTTAAGGTCCAGCGTAAGCTGGGCCGGGACATCGGCGGATTAGTGGGCTGCCCTCGGATGTCCGATACCGCCGGGAAGGTGTGTGTGCGTGTGTTACGTGGTCGTGGCCGCATGCCTTCCAAAAAAATGATATAGAGAGGATATAAAGTTAGTACATTGAAAAGTCATCAAAATAAGACTATTGATTTGGATCTAAGATTTAAAACAACTAATTAGAATGACATTCACAAACTACACGTGGTGTGCACATATACGAGTGAATAGCGGTTATGCATTTTGATTGGTCGTATTGTGTTATTTCAAAACGATTTAATTTAATTATTAATTAAAGAGCAAACACGCAGCTCGTTCTAAACACATTATTGACCGTATAACGATAGGCATGAGCCGACCTAGTGCATAACCATCGCATACTATGTATCCTTATCAAATAACACTACTTTCTATGTACTTCGATTTGCTAACTTATTTTATTTGCGTGGAAGTATTTTTAGGACCCGTCATACCATCATGACGTTTAAAAAATTGACCACACTTCTCATGGATGGACAATGATGGGTGTAAAACACTCAAACGTCTAAATTGTATACCAAAACAACCTTGAACTTGTTCAAACCGATCATATGACAAGTTAACTTAATCATTTGATGTCATTGATCTTTCTGTCCAAATATGCAGGATTTGGTTGCTTATGAGTAAAGAGCAACTCGAGCTTGGTATTTCTAAATAGCTATATCCAGTAGTCGGTTGCAAATTAGAAAAGCAAGAACGAAAGTTTATTGATGAACTTTGCAAAGAAAGTCATGAAGGTAACTCGTTCATGAACCAAACGAAGAACACATGTAATACACATATACACATATGTGTATATATATGTGTGCGATTTCTCAATACACTAAAAAGAAGAATCATGACCTCTCTCTATACATATGTGTTTTTTTTAATACACGAGAAGATAGATCATAAATAACGAAAAAAGGATTCGAGAACACAAGATAAATAAAAGTAAATATATCTAAAAATCTCTTAAAAGATGCTTGTCTTATTCACATCTATATTTTTGAATGTCTTGCGTTTCTTGTTTTTTTTTAATGCGCGATCAACCATTTATTTGATTTACCAAAAGAAGATGCAAATAAATAATGGAAATGGAGTCTTGTATATGTTTGTTTTTAAAATTAGTTTTTTCTTGTTCCTTCCGTTTGGGAATCTTACAGAGAGAGTTCCAAATCGGATAAATTGAGAAACACAGAGGAGATTTCCGCTAAATCAAGGGTTTTCAGTCTTTCTTCTTCAATTTCTGTTACTGCCTTTGTTTTATAAATCTGATTTTGATGATCGATCGTCGGTAAAAATCAAGAATGAAGGGAGAGTTCGCTCGGAATGTCAACAAATTCAGCCCACTTATACGAGCAAAGAGGTTCACAACTGGAATTCCTCATGATGATATAGTAAACGTCGACAAATCCAAGGGCGAAGAAGAATCAGTTGCGGACGGAGGGGGTCAAGGGTTTGGAGGTGAACTGCAAATTTCGAATATGAGGGAGAGAACAGAGGAAAATAGAAGTGAAGATAATATGGGGGGGGGGGGGCTTTTTGAGACTGGTTTGCTGGATGGGTTTCAGGTTTTCTTCAATTTTGGGAACAAGGTAGATTGCCTACTCATAAATCCATAATGATGACTTGCTTCTAATGGTTTTAGTTATTCATTTTGTCTGTTTTATGGTAATTATGACAGAAAGTTGTGTCTCTTTAAATTGGATTTAAGAGAGTAATCTTTGAATCAGACTCCATGATCTTTTGTGTTTAAAGTAAATTCAGGTTGTAATTGGTCTATTTGTTAAGCTGTCATCCCATATGTAAATGGTTTGAGGGCCTGATGTTGAGGACTTGTGTAGATTATCGTCACTTAGACGAAAAACAGACACTACCTACCTATTGTTCTTTCAACCCAAGCGAAAGATGCACAATATCACACTTTCGAATGGTGTCTTTCAATATATACAGAGTAAATGTCGTTTTAAGAAAGCGTCGGTAAACCGCACACTAGGGGTGAAATTTTTTCCCCCTGCCTATCAATGCACCCTTGGTAACTCACTCGGTCTATTGAAGGAACTCTGGACCTCTAGGTTATCATGAATAAGTCTCAATTCTCAACCAATTAAACAATCCCAACTAGGAAAAATATGATGATGTATGGACTAGGCAGAGCAAATATTTTGGCATTCTTATGCAAATTAGTTCCCCAAAGTGCTATGTTAGCTTTGCTTTCATTCAATGAAATAGACTAACAGTTAATGGATAAGTGCGAATCTTTTTAATATTGTTCGTAAGCGAAAAGAAGATCTTATCTTAGATCCTATCCCTTACTCTCTGTAGTTGAAAGTTTTCAAGAAAATCACAACAGGGATCTTGGTGACATTTGAATCCGTCATTTTAGTTCTTTTTTGGCTACTAGTTCATTTTATGTTACATAAGAGTTCATTTTTTGTTCATTTTATGCTACTTAGGAGTTTATTTGTAGTTCATATTTATTATGTTACTTTAGTGTTCAAAACGCTCTTCATATTTTGTTGGGTTGTATGTGTACCAAGTGAATTGGTTTCATGAGCATTCTGCCACTTTTTGATGAATTTCACTTTCATTTGTGCAGTATTCTCAACTAAATATAAACCCGTGTTGTTATTCATTTAATTTTCTAGTTATGCGGTTAAAAGGATGATACAATGAATTGTTCATTACAGGGAATGAATCTAAAAGCATTAACTGAAGGCATAGGGATACTTTGTTCGTGCAGTTTGTATGAAGGATCCAAAGTGAGTCTTTTTACTTGAAATGTACATAATTTATTTTACACTGTTATCTCTAATCATCTAACAACCCGATTTAGGGTCTAAATGTCTTATCGTTAAATTCAACTAAATAATGGTACCAATTATAAGTTCTATTGGTTCATATAGATGATTTGCTCGAAAACATTGAATAAAATAAGTAGCTTCCACCTAGTAGATAAGTAAGTTTTGAACAAGTAGCTTAGAACTAGTAGACATGTAAGTATCTTATATAGCAACTTTAACCTCGTTATTAATAGCGAGTAACCCGAGTTTTGTACCCATCATTCCATGTAGAAAACACTCTCTAAAAGTAGAAGATACTAGTAAGAAGCTAAGTGATGCTACTGGAAGGTATGAATTCAGAATTTGAGATACAAGTCCTAAGGAAGACGCAAAAGGAAAGTAAGCAAGATATGAGGTTAAGCTTAAACCAGGTGAGTTTCATGTGATCACCCAAACTAGAATACAAACATATGTAATGTTTTCAGTTTTTGCATTGTTGTATGAGCATGCTATTTGTTATAGTTTGTGGTTAAATGTTATAGAACTTTTATACATGTTGGCAATCCTGGAAGTAGCTATTAGGACTGTGATTAGTTCATTGCCTTCGAAGGGAACTTCCATCTGTAGGAACTGCAAGGATGATCAAGGGCCCCAACGGACTCATTATACTCATCCCATTTACTAATTAGTGGTGTGGTTTTTCTTCTTGATGATCTTTAGACTCATTTAAACCATCTTCTATTGTAAATGTATTACTTTGTAAACCCAAAACAAGTGAAAGTTGGACAAAGAAGTTAGGTACAGGTTAGTTGACATGTATATCTTACATACCTGTTGCTTATTATGTGTACTAACTCTAGTATTTCTGGATACACTTTAAGAACTTTAAATGCTCGTTGTTTCTTGTCATATATCTAACGGATGATAGTGTTCGTCCATTTGAAGTTACTGAACAAAGATTTGTGGTTTTTAGTTGAGTTTTTGGATGATTTGACCATTTGAATCTCTAGGCTTTTTATGTCATATCATATCATATAGGTATTATGTGCTATATCTCATACCCAAAGATAGAATGATAATAATGGCCTGGGACCCTGGGTTCAGGAAAATAATATATGTGGCAAACAGAGGACCAGCTTATATGATAAAAGTGCCTGAACAAGTCTTGGTTCATTAGTGAACTTCTGTTGTCATATATGTCACCTTTTATGTACTTTGCTAACGAACATTTTATTATGTAAAATTTGGCCTTGAGTACGAATTACTTTTCAATATGTCCACCAAATGTCTTAGATCAGTCTTTGATTATTGATCTTGAATTAATCGTCTTACATTTTCTAAATAAGTGACATAACCTGTAAATACTAATGTAATCATCTTTGCTTAATCGAGGCTGTAAATTTTGGATGCAGTTGGTTGTGTTGCTGGAGGGCATCACCATACAATGCAGCAGGTGCCTTGGGAATGCAATGTCAGTGGAGTGGTCGCCTTGCAATTGTGTCAAGGTTCTATTTCCTAAGCTCTTTAATATTATTTGGGATTTATCTTTTGGGGAATATTTTTCTGTGTTTGAATCTCAAGTTTGGTAATTTACGTTGTCCGTGTGGCAACAAGTTGTTCAATATGTGCTACATATATGTGTATATATCTAAGACTTGTCCACCACATAGAATTATTTGCTTAGACTTCAAAAACTAAAATGCAATAATGCATACTACATATTAACTGCCCAAAATTGACTCGCATACCATAACCATTTCCTAGAATAGTAGAATTCTTGAACAAATCAACATTTAATTACTCCATCTGTCCGAAGATAAGTGTCTACATTACTGTTTTTGTTTGTCCCAAAATAAGTGTTCACTTTTAAAAGTAAATTTTCACTTTTCCATTTTACCCTTAATTATGTGATGTAGAAAATTTCTCTCTCTATAATTAAAGGTAAAATTGTAGTTTGGTTAATTAAAATGTTTAATAATTACATACTCCTAAAACTGTGTGCCTTTTTCATTGTAGACATTTATTTTGGGACGGAGGGAGTACAACTTTTGTTCTTCTATTCAAAAGATTTCTTGTTTTTTAATTTTGTTTCTAATATATAAAACATGTTGCTTTACTTATTTTTTGCCTCTTTTTTAAATTTCAAGATAATGATGATAGGCACACCACTCGGTAGTTTTAGCACTCATTTTGTTACATGACTCATTAACACAACAATGTCTTTGCTTTTCCACTTAAAAAGTTGTGTTTTTCCTTTTCCACACCACGTTACACTATATGGACATGCCAACAAACATATATATAGTATACATACACCTAGTTATTGGAAATTTGTAAACCAAATACATATTCACAAACACATGAGAATGCAACTAGAAGTAGATGACCTCTTGTTGATGCAAGACAAGTTCTCAAATTATGTTCTCTAACTAGGGGTTTCTTTTACTTTTACGAATTTGTTTAGTGGGTCTAGGTTATTAGATTTGGTTTACTCTTACTACCTTGTAGCATCCTAACATTTGTGTAGTTGATCAACGTCCATTTTAATCCATGACCGTTTAGAGAAAAAAAAATCATATCGTATTCTCCAATATCAGAGTTACAACGTATTAACAAGGAAATATCAACCACTTCCCTTATTCTAGGATCCTAAGATTAATCAAGCTCTACTTTATAAAACCACAGAAAAAAACATAAATACTTAATCATACTTATCCAATATAACATAAGACTCCATATAGGATTCTAATTGTCTATGATTCAACAATCCATTTTAAGCTAGGTTGAAAGATCTACATACCTAGCTTGCAACTAAACTCATCCAAGCTAGCCCTTGGAATAGCTTTAGTCATGATATCAACAGATCAATGTTTGTTGGGTGTGAAGACAAGTTGTATGAAGTCATTTTCTATTTTTTCTTAAATAAAATGTCCGACAATCTCTTTGTACTTGGTTGGGTCATAACATGATGAATTAGATTCGTGGCAATGCTAATAGCATATTGATTAACTTTAACTCATTTATGACTTTTTTAATCTACATTCCCTTACATATTCTATGTGCTAGAGCTCTCTTTAGCCTCAATGCTACTTCTTGAGACAACCACTTGCTTTTTACTCCCTTATGACACTAGGTTACCCGTATATAGGTGCAATACCCTGAAATGAAACGCCGATATAAAATGTCTCCACCCCATCTGCATCATTGTAGACTTATGTCTATTGTTTTTTTTTTGAAGAATAACCCATTCTTAAGATTTTCTTTCAAGTACCTCAAAGTTCTAATCGTAGTTTTCATATGTGCTTCACTAGGACTATTCATGAATTGACTAACTTTACTGACAACAAAGCCTATATGTCAGGTAGAGTGTGGGCCAAGTAGATCAATCATTCCGTTAACAGTTCGTATCTTCCCTGTGTTGGTCTGTTCAAATCTAAGTTTGTTGGATGCACCTATTGGACTTTCCACTAGTTTACAACCGAACATTTCCGTTTCTTCCAATAAATCCAACACATACTTTCTTGAGACACCACTATTTCTTTCCTTGGTCGAGCCGCCACTTCCATCCCTTTGAAATATTTGAGATTTCCTAGGTCCTTAGTTTCAAATTCTTGCTAGATGACATCTAAGAGTTGATAGTTCTTCATCATTCCCTATCAAGATTATGTCGTCGGGGTAGACAATAAAAATAACAATTCTTCCTTCAGAAAAGACTTCACAAACGACGTAATGATTTGAATGAGTCTATAGAGTGTCTTTCTAAACTTACAATCCTTGTTATGGTGTAAGAGTTTTCAAAAACCCCTCATTGGCATTTTTCAAACGGTTTATAAAACCAAATATACTAAGAGTGCATTAACATCAAATAATCTCCGTTTATACAATAAATTGGCAAAATGATACACTCGTATGATTTATTTATCAAAATGTTCAAAAACCCAAGTATGGGCATTTCACAAGATTTGTATATCAAATCTACCAAATATACGAATTTCATCAAATAACCAAATACATTTGATAAATGTCATGAAAACATCTTGAGGCTCTAAAATGGACATTTTTGGCATGTTTTAGAAAGCAACTTGAACTCACCTTGCTAGGTTAGGTTAAAACTAGTTTCCAAACCCAATGTCTAGTTTCCATCGGTGTGGACTTTCGATCCCTAAGCTAAACTTCTATATCTATGATGCAAAGCTTCTCAAGAACACCTCATTTACTCCCAAAACATACTTGAACAAACCCAAGAGAAGAAATGAGGGTTGAGGTGAAAAGAACCAAACCCTAGTTTAAGAAATAGTCGGTTATAGGCTTACCTTTCAAACCCTAGGAACCCCAAATCTTCAAGGAAACTTTAATCATCTTTGTTCCCACCTTGAAGAGCTTCGAAATACGAGACCATAGCCTCCAAATAGCCCCCCAATCAGATGGGAAGTGTGAAAGTCATGGCCAAATGAACAAAACTTCGATTTTTGGTCATTTATGGAGCTCCAACCCTTCATGCGACCTAAGTCGCGTGGAAGGTCGCTTGAGGCCCAAAGTTCATTAAATAGAGGCTTACGCGACTTGGGAGGCGACCCAAGTCTTGAGAAACCATTTTTCGCTCTTTTTCGTTGTTTTACGAGCCTGATTTAAATCTCACCCTTTCTAACATGATTGTTAAATAAAAAGTCTCATAGATTATCATTTTAAATACCCTTCGGTAAAGAGTTAATCAAAATTAGAAGCTCGAAGTTCGCGGGTGTTACAAGTACAAAGGATGAGGGTGGGATATGGGGACCGGGACCGGGGTGGGTTAGGGAGCTAGTGGATTGGTTTTCAAAGCCATACGATAGGTGGAGGGATGTCTGCTTTTCCCTACATACTTTATGTTTCAATGTGCCTTACATTTTCTATGTTTCATTGTGTGGTTTTCTTTTTTCTTTTTTAATTGTCTATTGGTTACATTTTACTAGACTTACTTCTTGTTCCCTTTTTCTCACCCTTGTGCACAAGTCGGGGGTCTTCATGGAAATGCCCGCTCTACCCTTCAGGGTCCCATCCCCTAGACCCTAGGTCCCTACCTACATGTGCATACATCCCATTCCCTAGACCCTACCTACACGTGATATATACTGGGTTGGTTTGGTTTGGATCATAAATTTTGGAGTTCCCAGATCCTAGTGTCTATATCTCTTGCACTCGTGTACCTGCACTCATATGGGCTCCTTTTTCTCCATTATGGGCTTTGAGGAAAGCCCTAATAATGATTAGTCATGTTTGGCCCAAAGCACATACACATAGTCTCTCTCTCTCTCTCTCACACACACACACATATTCCCTAATTCTTCCATTAGAAAAGAACCCAAGCATTATGTGGCCAACACTTTAGTCGCTCAGCAAACCTTCACCAAGTCTCGGCTTCCTAGGGCTCCAACCATAGCAGGTCAAAACTGGTTGCTACAAATTATAGATTATGTGCATGTGCAATTTGGCTATTGGTGCAATTGCTGGCAAATCAGGTAAAACTGCATTAGAATATTAAATGAACATTTTCTATATCTTCCTCTCCGTTCCCTCTTCTAATTTCCATGGATTCTTTCCACAACTGAATCAGTATTCCTGCTTTCAGTTTGTCATATCTACGGGCTACCGCTAAAGATTGCTCATCATCACTGCCTTAAGATTTTACTCTCATAATTATGTTTTTCCTTCTATTCTCATTATAGGTGCATAAGCCGCACTCTTCCTATCCTCATTTTGAATGTAATAAATTTGGGATTGTTTTTGCTATATACTTGAAGTATAAGTTTTGGGCATTAAATGTGGAGAGCAATTTCTTGTTTTGAAACCTTGTTATTGCTAAAAGTTGTACATCTAGAATAAGAAAACATTTTTCTCTTGTTCTTATATCAAAAACCGGGGTTTGAAATTTGAAAATTCAAAAAGTGAAATAGAATCAAAATATTTAAGTGATCTACAAAATATTGAAGATTTGTGACTTGATTTCACATTTTTATTGTTTTGTATACACGCTTACACTTCAAAAAGCCGTGTTTTGCTTTTTGACTTAAGGTGAGGTCGGGCTTTCGAATCCTTTTGAAGGCAAAGCTTCATTTTTTTTAGGCTTTAATAGCCATTTTCACAAAGTTGACTTTTATTCTGCCTCTCTAGGGTTTGTATTAAATCCGCCCCTTTCATCATTTGCCGCTGCTCTCTCTGAACATCGCCATCGGCCATCGGTTATCTCTCCCCCTTCCTCTGCTCCACCGTTTGCATCCAAGGTTTGTCGATCCCTTGTTTTATCGATCCTTCGTATGCATCCATCATCTGTGTGGGTGTGTATCATCCTCTGTTGGGAGTGTGATGATATTGTTTTTGCTAGGGTTCTTCTGATTCTATATAAATCGATAATTTTGAACTTGATTATACCGATCGTAGAAATTATAGACAGAAAGGAAGTTTACTTATGAGTTTTGCATCAATGTCGCTCCATTTTCTAGTTGAAGTTTTATTACACTACCAAATGCTCTGCTGCACCTTTCCCCCAACAAAATTGATATGGATTTTGTTGCTAATTTGGCATCAACATCCTTTAATGTGGATTATTTATTGTAAAGATCTAATGTGATTGTTCTTTTTTTATACAAAAAAGGTTTCGAATGATGTCAATTTCTTGTACCATGTTTAATGTCAATTTCTTATGGAACTTTCAACTTTGGTAAATGTATCTTCTCTCAATCTTCTTTCTTTTCATGCTTCTACCAATTTTCTTCTCTCTAGTCTCATATCTCTTACTAATGGACAGAATCAAAGCCGTGTACTTAACATGTGGTTCGATCCAGGATGAGGCTGCCACGGACTTCTCAGAAGTGTTTTTGAATGTGAATATGTGTATATATACATATATACATATATATATATATATATTTGATGGTTTCTCCATGTAGATCTTTAAATACTTGTTAACATGTATTTTTGTGTTCTCTAAGAAAAGCCTGTCAGTTTATTTTACCAATTTTGTAGCAGAAAACAGGATTTACAACCCTGTTTAGGCTGCCGAAATATCTAAATGAACAAGGCAGGCAGTCCTTTAATTACTTACAGTGATCTATCTCTAGAAAGGGAAGATCATGCCATTATCTTTGAACATCAGAACTAGAGTTTTGCAATTAATACACATAAATATGTGTACTAACTTGTCAATTTCATTGGGAAAGAATCAACAAGAGAGAAAGAAATTTGCATTTATTTTTGGGAACCACTTTTCTGTTCACATTATTTATTCAATAAAGATAGAATTTATAGCTTTTTTGATATTGTCTCTCATATCATCCTACTGTGGTTCTGCAGTTCCATAGGACCATCATCCCCTGGGAGTATTATGGAGGGAAGTTCATATGAAGAGCAGAATCAACGGAAGGCGATGATGAGGTGGGTTCTCTTCTTTTAAACTTTAATGATACTCTTTTTCCGGATTTAAGCTTGATGAAGGTAATGTCCGTTTCTTTTATGACATTTTTATGGTGTGAGTTTCAGGTCATTGGGGCCAGTTCCAAAATCGCGAAAACATGCTGCAGATTTTAACTTGTCACTTCATAAGATAAAAGGGAAGATACGGAAAAGGTTGGAACCGAAACCGGTTAATATTGTCATCCCCAATATTAAATTTCTACATGATTATAGTAAAAGGGTAGATGCGAAAAATGCTGTTGAACTTTTATTATCCTGTCCCGGAAACTGCTAATATCTTTTGGGTGTTTCAGGTCATCAAAGTCTGACTCTGCAGAGAAGCCAACCAAGGGTGCAACTAAACCTCGGGATCGGCCGACAATGAAGTTGATCTCTAATTGTAATCAAGTTACTTGTTAAATCATATCATAACATGCAGGGAATTAACTTTTTGTGAGTGTTGTGATGTTTTTACTTGTCAAGGGATCAGCAGATGAACAGGTTGATATTTCGGGAAGGAGGATTACCCGATGGATCCAAAGTAGCTTATATGAGTCGTGGAGAGGTGGTGAATTTATATAATACGTTTGCCAAGATTAGATCACTGTATTATTTCAATAATCTAACATTCTTTTGTTGACAGAGACTACTAGAGGGTTATAAGAAGGCCCATGGCATATTTTGTTATTGCTGCAATACTCTGGTACTTGCTTCTTTAGCCTTAGACTTTTGGCATAGAGGACGAATTAATTTTTTATTTAATCTCTGAATAGGTCAGCCCCTCACAGTTTGAAGCTCATGCTGGCCAGGCCTCCCGCAAAAAGCCGTGAGTTTCTCCACCAAACACACACACACATATAGACATGTTTCCTTCAAGTTTTTTTGTATAATTTGTTGATCTTTTTTGTATTTAAATATTGCCAGCTATGGGAACATTTTTGTCTCAAACGGGGTGTCTCTCCATGAATATGCATCTTCTTTAAAGCTAAATTGTGAGCGTCTGGAAAAGCAGAATGATGACATATGTAAAGGTTGTTATCGTGGTGGAGGAGAGCTAATTCCCTGCCCTGGATGCCCTAGGTCCTATCATGAAGGTAGAGTTTAAATTGAGTAATGGTTTTGTTGTTTATCATAAATGATAAGTCGATAAGTTGGTTGCTGTGGCTGTCTGATAAGGAATCTGATTTGCATTGTTTTGGTGACACAGCATGTATACCTAAAGAAAGCATCACCACCTCCGGGAAATGGTTTTGTCCATTTTGCCAAAAATCCATGAAGTCCGTGGTTGCAGCTGGAAGTGTTTTAGGAGTTGAATTAATAGAGCAGATAACAAAGCGTTGCATTCGCATTGTTGATAATCCAGATAAGTTTGACCTCGTCGCGTGTTCATTATGCAGGTAACACTGTTTTGAGCCATGTTTTGTGTCTTTTGAACTCTTTGTACTTTTTATCAAATTACGTAATCCTGTTTGAATGAATCGGTTGTATACAGAGCCTATGACTTCAGCCAAGATGGCTTCAATGACCGCACTGTTATTGTTTGCGATCAGGTAATTAAAAATGTTTCTGGTTATTTTTCCTAATTGTGAATTGTTCACGTAGATTTCACATTTTATGCTGTGTTTTCATGCTGCCTCTTCTTCGTTTTTCGTTATGTCACAGTGTGAAAAGGAATTTCATATAGGCTGTCTGAGGGAACACAAGATTGATGATCTGAAGGTGGGTGAATTTGAAAGTGTTTTTCCGTCATCAGAATTCATTTTTGTGCAAATTATATTTTCTGTCATTTACATATAACAACGAACTTATCGGAAGATCCAACATGACTGTCCATGTGTTATAGGAATTACCCGCGGGAAATTGGTTTTGCTGCTTGGATTGTGATAGAATTCACTCTGTTCTTAAGGATTTGAGAGCATGTGGACCGGAGAAGGTCCCGGATTCTCTTATGGGTTTGATTTGGAAGAAGTGGAAGGACAGTGATGCCGACGTTTTCACCAATTTTGACGTGAAGTGGATTGTTATCTGTGGCAAGGATGCTTTCCATGAGAACAGATTATTGCTTACACAAGCTGTCGATATCTTTCATGTGAGTATTGCTTATATTCTACAGTATGACTTGGAACTATGAGCTTAATCAGTTACGTGTGTATGTTTTCAAGCTGCAAATGGGCACTATGAGCTTAATTGGTAACAAATTTGTTCTGTTGTTTTCATACTAACAGGAATGCTTCAATCCTATTACTGATAAATTAACTGGAAGTGATTTTATTCCATCAATGGCTTATGGGTAAGCGTAAAACAAAACTACTTACTGAATAGTTCTCTATTTGTTCTTTAACATCTAAAACTTTCTTTCCCTCTCTTCTCTCCAACCAACAGACAGAAAATGGGTGACTCGGACTTTTCAGGAGTGCATTGCGCAATGTTGATGATAGAGTAAAGACACCATTTTCATTTTTATATTTATTTTGGGCAGGTTTAGATGAGTACCGTAAATATTTTGAGAAGCTGAGAACCAACTATTCACGAATTATTCATGATGAAATAGTTGGTTCCCATGTTCTCAAAGATTTATGGTTCTCATTTGAACTCTCTCCGGTGTAATTAATATGTTGAACTTGTTATAGCAGTAGATAGGCTAGACTCTGCTCAAGTATATTATCATTGGTTATTCGAAATCATTATTACTCCAAAATTTCTCCAAATTTGGTGGTGTGATACTAATATTGGTTCTTATGCTAATTGTGCAGGTCAACAGTTATTACAGCTGGGATGTTTCGTATTTTCGGGCGGGAAATTGCAGAGCTCCCAATAGTTGCTACTAGTAAATCTGAACAAGGAAAGGTGGGTATTCGGCTTACCTATATTAAATTATTGCTTATAAGAGTTTTATAGCATCTCTCTCCCGTTACCTCTTTTCCAGCTATGTTATTTGAGTACTTCAGAGTTGCTGAAGCAACTTCCTAATCCATAGAAAATAAAATCTGCATTGATATTAATCCCAAAAAACGCAAGTAAATCGATAATTCCAATCCTTTTTAAATAAAGGTTTTATTTAATTTTATCATCTTAATAAAATTTTATGTAAATATCGGGTTCCTTATTAAATACCATGCACACATCACTTAATGTAGCTTAGTAGTAAAGTGGTTTCTTTCTTTACCTTACACCTTCTTTGTCATTGTGTGCTTTAATTGTTCTTTTCTCTTTTTTACTTGTTCAAACTTTTTCTTTCATTCATTATTTTCTTTCTAACTTTTGTAAAACTTTCGGGACCAAAAATATTTTCATCATTAATTATGTAAGATTTTGGTTTATTTTAGATCAGTCCGAGTCCTGAAACCACTATGCCTATTCAGAATTTTAGTTTGAAGCAAGCAGTTTATGTAGTTATTCATTGGCAGGGCTACTTTCAACTTTTCTTCACCTGCTTTGAGAGAATGCTCTCATATTTGGACATTAAGAAGATTGTGCTTCCAGCTGCTGATGATGCTAAATCCCTGTGGACCAACAAATTGGGTTTCAGCCAAGTGATCCCAAGACAGGTATCATGTGGTTTCTTATTCATTGTGAATGAAGGTTCATTCATCTTTAAAACAAGCAACTTATAATGGTTTGGTTTTGTGGGGTTTCAGCTTAGTGAATACAGGCAAACGTTGACATCGATGGTGGCATTTCAAGGAACGTCTATGCTAGAAAAGGAGGTTCCAGTAGGTGAAATTACTTTCGAAGATGGTGTCCATTTCAGTCTTTCTATGGGGTAAGCAGCAATGAATACCGTTTTCATGTTGTGCAAAACCCAGTTGGATTTTGTTTTCGTTTGATGGATTATGGTAATAAACGGGAAACATGTAGGATGTTTTCTCTTGTGTTAACTGGTTTCCGTTTGCTAGATGATGACTGTCTTAGGAATAAGGTGTTGGGTTCTTTGAACATGAACCGACTTTGGATTTTCGTTATGAATGTGTGTGGATATCTTTTTTTTGTATGCGTCATTGTTTCTGTATGATTAAGGGGGCGATTGGTTTTGTTTTTGAAAATGGAAATGGAAATAAGAATGAGAATGCTGGGAATGGAGATGAATGTGAGTTTCATTCACTCTGGTTTGTTATGAAATGTTTCGTTACTCGGTATCTGGTAATACTAGATTCCGTCGCATAATACCAGATACCTCTTACCCCCAACCAAATGGAGATGTTGAAGACCTTTTTGTGCCAACAAATTTTAGAGTTGAATGTATTTTTCATCTTTTTAAAGATTTTCATTTTTGATGCCATGTTATATAGAATCTCTTGGAGATTGTTAGCAACTTGGCATCCATGATGGTGGTTTTTTCTTGGTTTTAAAAAGAGGTTCTTGTATTTTATTTTTTGAAATAAAACTAATTTATAAAATATATAGATTGAACTTAATACAAAAAGTGTTCTTTAATTATTTTGAATTTATTTAGTTTTACTGTTATTTGGATTTTGCTTAAAAAGTTAAAATGATCAACTTTAAAGAAAAGTATGCTCTCATGTTCGTATCAGATTTCAAACGATTTAGATGCATTCAAGGTAAAAATGCATAAAAAGCCTAAAGTCGAAACCTGGTCCAAGCCAGGCCTGTGAAAGCCCACGCTAAGTGAGCCCAAAGCCTGGTCCGGGCCAGGCTTCAAAGCCCGAAGATTGTGAATTTTGGGATCTGGCACGAAAAAGCTTTAAAATCCACAAAAAAAAGCGTCTGAAAAGCCCAATTCAGCCCCCTTTTCGACCCCAAAGGCTGGGTCCGAGCATTTTTTTTCACTGAAGGCTCGGTCTTTTATCATTCCAATATAGCAAATTTGGTTTTTAGTACATGCCTTTTTAGTTTTCATGGATTAAATCGCAATGCAAACAACGCTATCTATTTGAGCTCAGATTCCGGTCAATTTTTTTTGGGAAGGGTGTCCTATGCTATGCCTACCGTAAGACATCAACCCTGGTTAAATATCACTGGCCACAAATGTTGTGTACGCCTGGATTCGAACGTGGGCAGATGGGATATTCCACCACATTCCCAGGGCCTTAACCGGTACGGAGATTCCGGTCATTTTTCATGGAGAAAAAACAGAAGAAACAGAAACAGATAGCAAAAGAGATGGCTTATTAGCTTATAACATTATCAAGTTTCTTAAGCTAACTCTATGTATTATAATCAAGATTCAGTTTTCAATTTCAATTTCAATTTCAACTAACTACTCTTGCACTGATGCACCAGGTTTTCTTTTATAACTACTACTCATAAATAACAACAAACTCAGAGAATAAGAAACCACAAACCTCTTACTAAAGAAACTTTGTAGAAAAACTCAAGTTTTGACAACAATGGTGACAATATCTAAAGATTAGAACATTTTTGAACCTTTCTTTCCAAAGATTGCCTCCCAAACCAAAGGCAAGAATGGGCCTTTCTTCTCCATGAAATCTCTTAAAGCTTTCTCATCAAATCCAAACCCTTTATCTTTCAAATTCCGAATCATGATTTCAGCAGCTTCCAGACCCCTTTCCCTACAAAAGGCGTTAACCAAACCTGTAAACGTAGCCAAATTCGGTGAATGACCAGCCTCCACCATCTCCAAACAAAACTCAAGAGCTTCATCTAACCTTTTCCCTTTATATAAACCTTGAACCAGAACTCCATAACTAAACGCATTCGGCACAATACCATTGTTCTGCATTTTCTTGAAAATTCTCATGGCTTCATCGGGTTTCTGAGACTTACAGAAGCCTTCCACAACCGCTGTGTATACTACCACTTCAGGAATAGATCCTCTTTCACGCATTAAAGCAAACAACTTCATTGCATCTTGAACCAATCCATCACTGCACAAACCATGAAGCATTGCTACTGCATTTGGAATCAGTCCAGTTTCCTTCATTTTCCTGAATATTTCATCAGCATCTTCCGGTGGCGGCAGCGGCGATAATGGCGGCGGCGGTGCTTCAGCCACTGCTTCTCCATCTCCAGTGCCCCTGCCGCTATCCAATTTGTCAGAATTTGGCTTGTTTTCTTCTTGATCAAATCCAAGCTTAAACCTATCGAGAAAACCATCAACATCCTGAATCTTATCATCGTTAACTTTTCGACTAGGAGAAATTGGGGGTTTCTGTTCATCATCATCAAATGGAACATAAGACCTACTACTTTCAAATTTTCGATAATCGGATTTGTTAACTTTTCCACTAGGAGAAATTGGGGGTTTCTGTTCATCATCATCAAATGGGACATAAGACCTACTACTTTCAGCTTTTCGATGATCGGCTTTGTTTACTTCAGATGATGCCCTGTTACTCGGCCTATACTCATCATGATTTCGGTAATTAGGTTTTCGGTTGGTGTCAAAATCTCTTCTTCCTCCTTCGCGTTCTCGTCCCCTATTGTCACCGGCGCTGCGGTCATCGTTACCGTCGATGAAACCAGAGAGTCGTGACAAAGAAGGCGTACGATCTGATGTGTTACCGGAGCGTCGTCTTGGTGGTGGTCGACCACCATCGTTAGACCTATTGTTATATGATGAAGAAGAAAACAATCTAAACAATGGCGAATCTACATGATGACGAGTTCGACTAAGAGATTGGAGCTGACGACTGTAATCAGAAATGCTGAAACAAATTTCCTTCGAAATTTTAAACCCTTTCATCATCATCGCCATTTTCGCAACTCCTCTAAACCCTAAACCCTTCTCGAGAAACCTTGAGAATACATACAGTCCGAAAAGAAAACCGGAACATAGGAATAAATTTATTTATTTATTTATTTATTATTATTAACATTTAAAAACATCTTTTAACAAAAATAATAATAGCATATTTATCAATTAAAATTAGTAACTTTTTAATTAATATAATTACAAAGTATGAATTTATATATGATTAAAAATCCGACAAAGTTTTGCACCCAAATACAAAAATAATAGTTTAATTATAAAGTATGGATTTACATGACAAGTGCAAATTGTTATATTATTGAACTAGGGTTTAGTTAATTTCATTTAGCCATGTGTGGCTAAGTTCTTCCCTTTTCAACAATGGTTTTTCTTTAGATTTTATTGCAATTACTTTGAGATTCCGTAGTATTTTTAGCGAGACAATTTTAATTGCTCGAATTTCGTTTGAATGTTAATTGCGTTGGGATTGTTAATTAAAGTTATCGATTAATTACTTTTCTTACGAATGTTTGTTATTCGAAATCTTTAAATTCGTAATTGTTTTAGGATTTTGATTAAGTAACGAACGAAATCGTTGGTCTCAATAAGGTTTCCACTTTGATTTCGTGAATTATTGTGAACGAACCTCTAATAAGCCGAGCTTGTGTGCTTATTGGTTTGAATTAGTGATTTTTCTAGTTCGTTAATGCTAATGGCACCTAGGAATTTGAGAGCTTATTCAAATTCCCATTTGAGGTTAAGATTTGATTATAGAGCTTGTTTAATCAATGTTGATCTAAGGAAAAATCAAGGTTTTTCAGAGCTTGTTGATAACCATGGCAAATTTAAATTTATTTCGCTATTTTACGTGTTTGGAATCAATGATAAGTATTTGCGATTGAATCGAAAGTGAACCGTTGTTGGATTTTATTATTATAACTTTTCTAATCACTTTTTACCAAGGTTCTAAATGGCGTGAGGCGTGGCAAGGCCAAACCTCAAGCCTTAGGAGTCACGGTGAAGTCATGGCGTTTTCAAGACGTGACTTATGGTGTCAAAGTTCTAATTCATATATAATATTATATATAAAAACATATGTTTTGTAGTGTTACTCAATAAGCCAACAATAGTAAGCAAGTTAAATTAGGTTATATATTAAAAAACTTGCAAATAAGACATTAAAAACATAAAGAAAAATCAAATATCGCATTACGAAAACTGCGCATTAGACCATGGCATGCCACAGACTTAACGTGACGTTAGACACAAGCCTCGGTGTCATGGCGCGCCATGGCGGCTGTGTGGCGAGTTTGTTAGAACATTGCTTTTTTACTTGCATGTTTAGTTTAATTAATCGAATCCACCCCCCTCTCGTATTTACTTTTATTAATTGTACTTGTGCTTAAAATACTTCGGTAATAATAAGTTAGAACTGAGTCTCTGTGGAATTAACCCGACTTATCGCTACTACAATTTTAGTTGTAATTAGCCAATAGTTGAAATTTATTATTTGGTGGACTCGGCATCCGTCATTATAATATAAAATTAAATCATAATAAACAGTTTAAAATTACTTTTTAAAAAAAATGAATACATCCTGATAACATACATACTTCAAGTATATTGATAAAAAATGGTTTAGGCGCCGTTACAATGGTTACCAGATAAACAATGATAGTCAATATATTTACTTAATTTATTAATAAAGATTTTAGTTTATTAAAATACTATTGTATGCAATATTTTTAGAGTGATTCGTTAAAATGCCCCAAGTTCACCAACCATTTCATCCATTTGTCCTCTCTCTCCCAATTTACTAAAATACCCTGAAAATCCGTGGACATCCGTGGACAAGCCAAAAAAACTGTGGACATGCAAAAAATTCGTGGGCCACGGACCAAAAATCCGTGGGTCTTCACAAAACATCCGTGGGCAAGATTTTTTGACACAAATCCGTGGGCCACGGGTTAGCCCACGGATTTTCAAGGTATTTTGGCAAATTGGGAGGGAGCTAGGGCAAATGGATGAAAGCGATGTGAACTTGGGGCATTTCGTTTAATTTCTCATATTTTTATCCAATAAATGTTTACTCGATAAGAGTCAACACTCTTATTTACCGTGTAAGTATCTCGGTCTTTGTCATCGCATTCTCAATTTTTGTCATGTTCATCTGAAAAGGTAAAGTGACATGGTAAACACTTACCGGATAAGCATTTAGTAAAACACCCCTTACTAATAAATCGTTTACCAATCACTTGACCGGGTGAACGCTTACTGATAAACAATTTTATTGCTTACTTCCCGAGTAAGATTTTAGTTCATCAAAAGACTATCGTATGCAACAATTTTTCCAGTAAGCGCTAACCGTGGTAAGAGTTTTCGTCATCATTTACCGGATAAGACGCTTGAGCCTTGAGGATATCATATTCATCCGATAAGATAATATGACTTGTAACTGTTTAGTCAAGTAAACGCTTGATAAACGAACCCTAAGACCATCTCCAATGAACTCTCTATTTTACTCTATATCTCTATTTTACTCTCTATATCCTCTCCAATGAACTCTCTATTTTACTCTCTAAAATAGAGAAATGAATAGTAACTCTCTATATATAGAGAGTTAGTATTCACTACTCTCTATTTTTTTTTCTAACTTTTGATAATTACAAAATGACCCTTCTATTTTTTAGATTCTTGTATTTTTATTTTATTTGTTATCTAATACCAATTTAATAAATTAGAATTATATTTATCTTTAAGTTTTAAATTAATTTAAATTTATTCAACTAAATATGAATTATAACGTTGTTAAAATGATATGATAAAGTTAATAAATATAAGGGTATTGTGAAAATAAAAAATATAAGGATGCAATTTATAAAGTTCATAAATATAAGGGTATTATTGAAAATATATGTAATCAAAATAAAAAGAATATACTTGAAATATTATCTTTTAGAGAGTAAAATAAAGTAATACATTGGAGAAGATTTAACACACTCTCTATTTTACTCTCTATAATAAAGAGTAAAATAGAGATGCCCTAAGTATTTAAGGGGTAAACGTTTCAATCCATTAGCATTTACTGAAAAATGACCGAAAATGTTGGAAATTCAGGTAAGGTTTTGCAAACCACCAAAATTTGTTTGAAAAAGAAGGCCGGAAGTCGGAAGACCATGTTTCCTACGGCATCTACTTTTCAACCATGACATTGATCTTCCATCCTTCACTACACATCTGAAAATACTGTAACTTCATAATCACCGATCATCAACCCTCGATCTCCAAGAAGGTTGACCATGGCTTCCAAATCCACCACCGATCTTCATTTCCTTTTGATTCCATACCTAGCACCTGGCCACACAATCCCCATGATTGACATCGCCAACTTGCTCGCACATCAACCGGATGTGAATGTCACCGTCGTCACGCAACAGGGTGTGCGAAGTGGTCCTACCGCACAGGGTTCGAATATTTTTTTTGTTTTTACTTATAATGTGAAGTTAGTATATAGATAATCTAATGCAATATTTTACAAAAACTTAGCTCTGGCGGAATGGCAAAGCGTTTTTGTGTTATTGCCTTGTTCTATTCTTAGTACAGGGATCAAATCCCTCTTGCCACAATAATTTTTGCGTCTTCTCTATTAAAAATTTAAGAAAAGTAGTTTTTTTATTATAGATTATTTTTTGTAACATTCCATAAATACAACAGGACATACATATCATTAAATCATAACATTTACAAAACTGGGTCCCAAAATTTTCTTTACATCAATCTCAAAACTAAGGTTGGCGGAAACAACCTATTCACAACTGAGAATACTCTACCTTCTACACGAGGCACATGCACTGTCTCTAGCTGCAACTGCACTCTATCTTGCTCTTGCTCACCTACCTGAGCCTCCTACTATTTGCTTACCTGAAAAGGTTTTAGTTTGAAAAACGAGGGTTAGACCATGAGTTCTAGTGAGTTCCCTCCATAATCAGTGTACAACAACGTTATAAAAGTCATTTTTTTAAAACAATTCACATTCTTCACATAAACATCAGTCATGGTACTGCACAGTGTTTGAGGATCACATCGTTAACCGCGATCGGGGCCCCAGCAGACTCCCCTCTCGCCTCATATCGGGGCCCAAACAAACTCCCCTCTATCCATGTAGGAAGGAAACGAATTCCCTCCTACAAGCTTATCACATATCCGAGTAGGAAGGAAATGAATTCCCTCCTACAAGCTTCTCATAACAGCCCAAGGGATCATCGGATCCCGAGGTCTACAGATCCCACTGTGCAGACCGACTCCACATAACATGCACATAGCTCATCATAATCATAAAACGTGAAATCCGCATAGCACTTTACAATTTATTTCATCTTGCTGAATAAACTTTTCAGTCGAGCATACTTTTAATAGGAAAACGTTCGTAAAAGCTTTTAAATAAATCATGCCCATAAACATACCCTGATCAGTAAAACATTAAACATTCATTTACGTAAAAAAATCATGTAAAATAACAGGGTATATCCACATAATCACTTTCTTTGAAAAACACGTAAGATCACGTATTTTAGTTAGAAAAACTCACCTGGCTTGCTCGCTCCAAAACTTCTCACTTACACTTCCGATCTCTAGGTGGAACACCTATATTTAGGGAATGTACATCAATATCTAGTAATTTATACTTGAACTTACTTCCGAATGTACCTTCAATTGTCTTATTTGATAAATTACATTTCTAAACCAAACTCATAATTATTGGACTCTGTTACCGACCCAAGACCTTAATTCCAGATCTCATAACATCAAGCCCAATACCGGATCTTGATTTTACTATCAAATCTATTAGTCAAGCCTAATACAATTTACTTTCCAATTCAAAGAATTAGATAATGGCCTACTTTGATTTCATACTCATCATGTGACAAATTCCAAAATACCAAACAGATCACGTGGGTTTTGGCTTTGCATTATCTAGGCACATGGCCCACTTTGGATTTCAATTAATTGCTATAACCTCACGGCCCAAAACAACAATTCAGTCCACTAGCTGAAAATTCTAGACCTTCGGTCCAATTAAAATGGAGTTCAGATCCACTACATTTAATCTCATCAAAGTCCACACAATATATTAACATCGGCCCACATGTGAAGAGTTGGGATGTCGGTCCAGCAAGCAAATCCTACGGCCCATCAAAACACTTCCTGTATGTGACTTCCGGTAAGTGACTTCCAGTATGAGACTTCCGGTAAGTGACTTCCGGTATGACCGGTTCCGGTACCTACCGGTTCCGGTAATTCGCGATTTTGGGCAGAACTCGATTACCTCAAATAAAATCTACACTTAGGTGGCGTTTGGTTCACTGGAAAGTGATGGAATCTGGTGGAATTGGAATGTGACATTCCATCGACCATATTCCATTCCAGTGTTTGGTTCAATCTTTTGTGCAAATGGAATCACTACAATTCCATTGAATTCCATAAATGAGCCATATAAGATTCCATCACTTAAACAAGGGATTTTAAAGGAATGGAATTGATGGAATGTTGTATTTTCATAATTCCAAATATACCCTTTAACTTAAAT
This sequence comes from Saussurea involucrata, assembly GCA_033807775.1. Classification (NCBI taxonomy): domain Eukaryota; kingdom Viridiplantae; phylum Streptophyta; class Magnoliopsida; order Asterales; family Asteraceae; genus Saussurea; species Saussurea involucrata. The sequence goes on along the minus strand of CM066321.1, from coordinate 113,032,858 downwards.
ATAACATAATTGTTTTTATTTTATATTTTATATTTTGATTTTATTTTTATATTTTATATTTTATATTTTAATTTAATTTAATACATTTTTTTAATTTCTCGAAATATATTTTATTTTTTCAAAATATAATTTTGTTTGTGTGACAATATATTTTATCTGGGTTGTGTATATTATATTTTTTTGCGCATTAAAGTATTTTAAAATTATTTTATTAAAGTATTTTTAGTGAAAAAATTGTATTTAATGATTCTTTTATTAAAGAATTTTTTGTTTTAAAAAATTAAAACTTATCAAAAAGGGTATTTTGGTCATTTATAATAAATTCATTCCAATTCCAAAGCTACATTCTGTGAACCAAACAGACAAATTCCAATTTCTTTAACATATTTCATTCCAATTCTGTCAACCAAACAGGTGGTCAAACCTGACAACATTCCATTCCAATTCCTTCAAAGTCAAATTCCATTGACAGATTTCATTCCATCCAAAAACATTCTGCGAACCAAACGCCACCTTAGGGATTTCTCTATCGATCTTTTCTTATTTCAAGATTATAAGGTGATTCTCCCATCCTTATTAATTCGCATACAGAGCTAAATCTAATACATTAACCATTAAATTTTAGGGTTTAAACCTACTTACCCTCTTAAAATACGTTCACAACTTAAACATGAAATTTTGAACAATATTTTGATTTAACAGAGAACTCTGAAGGCAGAAGGATAACATAATAGAAGAATTTTACTTGCCAAATCAGAGCTCCTCCACCCAATGAATCTTTGTCAAGCTTACTATCACGGTTCCTCTCTTTCACCCCTCAGCCGCCAACGAAACAAGATAATCAATACAGTGACTAACCTAGGGATTTGGTCCACATATATATATATATATATATATATATATATATATATATATATATATATATATATATCAAATTGCAAACAAGTCCCTAAACACAACTTTCATTCTTTTCGTTCTGACCACTAAACTTTCAAACCTACTAGAATTGGGTTGTTACATTTTTTGAATGAATTAAATATATATAAAGTTTTTAATAATTTCTTTATTTTTAACCTTTTTAGGATTACCTAAATATATAATTTTTTTATTGTTTTTTACATGATAATCAATATAATTAGAGGGAGGTTCAAGGGAAAACCTAAAAACGGAAAACTGAAGAACACTATAGGGGCCTTTCATCTGGACGATATGCATTTGTGCATACAGGTAAATTAAGTTGACTTTTTGGTTTTTATGTACAAGGGCCCCTAGGGTGTTCTTCAGCTTTCCGTTTTTTTTTTAGGTTTTCCCTTGAACCTGACCCTATAATTATATTATTATATTTAATATGTTTTCTATATAGTTTATCATTCAAAGTTTAAATCTAAAGTTTTTAATTTATACTTTTTTTTGTATAATATTTTTTTAAAGTGTTTTGAGATAATGAACTTATAAAATATTTTAATAAAAATTGTTAAAATAAAATAGTTATTGGAGTTGAATGTAATTTTTTTGGAGACTTTAATTTAGATTGTCAATGTTAGAAAAAAAAATTATGAAATGATTGATAACCTTAATTTTTCCTCTCCTCTCTCTAAAATCGGCGCCCCACCCTTAGCCCTCTCTTGGGGTTTTCCACTTTGATCTTCTAGCTTCGTTCTTGATTAATTGAAGCTACAAGATCTGTTACTAAGGAGGACTAGCATCCGGTGGTGATCAAGGAGGTGTAGTGTGGACTACTCTAGAGGCATTCTCCATTGAATGCTTGGTTTCAAAAGAGCACACAAGTAGATCCCGATTGGTGTACAAATCACGCTACAAAGGTATATCGTTATTTGTATTTCTAGTTTAATTATATTGGCAATACGTTGATCCTTTTGGTTATTATTCCGCTGCGTTATTATATATGTTTATTTTGTGTTTCTTTTCATAATCACCAACAGTGAATTGTTTAGTTTTTAACGCTATATCTTGTACTTTTCTTTCAATATTTAATAGAATTTAGATTTTTTAGTATTTGTTGATTTTCTTCGTATGTTTTTTGACACAATTTTAATATGTAATATATTGATTTTTAATGATGATACGTTCTTGTTGATATAGGTTTTATAATTACCGATAATGGTTGACCAATTCTATAGAAATATGATTCTTATTCATTTCTCCTCCTTCCTTTCATATCTCGTACCTCCTCATAGACCTCTAATAACCTTATTGGAGGAGTTATGAAGTTAAAACACTAACATTAATTAAAAATTAAAAATTCAATTATTCATTTGAATCCATACTAACATATTAACATTAAAAATTAAAATTTGTGTCAAAACAGAAAAAGATGGACATTTTAATCAATTTCAAAAATAAGTTATCAATCAATTTATTATAAGATAAAATAAAAAATAATATAATAAGTCAGATGAAAAAATTAAAGATACATTTAGTTTTTCGCACAGGGCGTCCAAAATATCAGGAATGGCCCTGGTCACCACGCCCCTCAACGCCGTTCGATATGCTCCTGTCCTCCAAAAACCCGGACTCCCGGTGGGTTTCCTCGAACTTCCGTTTCCGGCGACCGAGGTTGGATTACCAGAGGGATGTGAAAGTCTAGATGCCCTCCCTACTCCTGATCTAGCACTAAAGTTTGCAGTTGTAGTTGACATGCTCCAATTCAAACTCGAACAATGTTTTGAGTCGTTGAGTCCTCCTCCGAGCTATATCGTATCCGATAAGTACTTGCCATGGACCGCTGATACGACCGATAAATATCAACTCCCTAGAGTTATATTTGATGGAATGGGTTGATCACAATTTGTATGCATCCAAGGTGTTCGATGGTTTGCGTGAGTCAGAGACGTTTGTTGTCCCCGGATTGCCTGACCGCGTCGAGCTAACGAGATCCTAGCTGCTAGCCAGTTCAATCCAAGCTCACGGACCACGAGTGAGCGTCTTGAACGAGCCAGGGAAACCGAGTTGCAATCATATGGGATTGTGATCAATAGTTTTGAGGAGTTGGAACAAGAATATGTGTTAGACAACCTAGGGGGGGTAAGGTTGTATTTAAATAATTTTACTTTCAAAAAACCTTTTATAAAAATATCTTAATAATGTAAATACAACAGAGTATATGAAAACACAACAGATATGTATAAATACAGGATAGTATAAATACAGTAAATAAAGCAGAGTATATATACAATAATTATATAAACAGATATAATTAAATGCACAGCGGAAATATAAAGAGATGAGGGATAGAGATACTTGACACGGAGATTTAGTGATCTACCACAACTTGGTAAATCACTAGCCGAGACACTTCCCGACACGATCCAATAAAAGTATTCTTTACGGTAGAATACAAACCAAATACAAAGGAAAGCAATAGGCTCTCAAGCTCCAGCTTATTGAGATATACAGGATCACACACCCGTTATTCAAACACTTACAAGAGGAGTATAACTCACAATGGAAATCACTCTTGTATAATATTTATCACTTGGATATTTTATAAAAACGTTTTATAAAATAAATATGTAGTGATAATATGTAGTATGGAATATTAGTTGGGAGAGATCAGATGGATAGATGGCTGTTGGTTGTAGTTGTATTGTATATATTTCTTCTCCACCATCGCATGCATTATATAGCAGCTCTTCCAACGGATATAAGCATCCGCGGTATACCGCCAAAAGCACGCGGTATACCGTGCAGTAATAAAGTACGTGTCAGAAGAGAAAGGTCAACCCTGCAAAAAACAAACGGAAACTGTACCCGCGGTATACCGGCTATACATCGCGGTATACCGCCCAGACAAAAGTACTTCCAATCAATCAGAGGTAACATCAAGCCGCCGCGGTATACCTCCTGAACCTTCGCGGTATACCTGCGTCAGAAAAAGCAAAATCTTGCTGGATCTTCTAAAAAAAAACTTTATTTAATTAAAATCATTTATTGGGTTTTTAGAAATATCCAAGTGGTATATTATTTTAGGGTGTTTATCATTATAAATTATAAACACTAATGACAACGTAAATCTTCCGTCTTGAACTCTTCAGATAAAATCTTCGTGTTCTTCAAGAACTGTACACTTGGATTGGATTGTTAGATAAACAATAATACGGTGTGTTTGTAATCATCAAAATAAATATATATAAATATATAGAGATGTGGTACACTTGCACCAACAATCTCCCCCTTTTTGATGATGACAAACACAACCGCTAAGCATGAGCATATGCGGTTTCTCTCCCCCGTTTGTCGAAACAAAAAGGGTCAAGAAAGACGGTATGCTTCCCCTCGAGAGATGCTCCCCCTCAAAATATGCATATATTTGAGAGAGCATAATCTCAGGGTTAAAAGATAAAAAGCTCCCCCTCAAATTAATAACAAATTATAAAATTTGAGGGACAATAAAATATGCATAAAAAAAGCATATAATAGACATAAAACAAAATAACCAAAAAGAAACACTTGCACCAAAAAAAGGATCTTAAGGCTTCGATTTTTCGGTTAATTTTATGTGAGCAAAAAATTACCACGTATTATGACCTCGTCAGGGAACACGTATTATATCCTCGTCAGGAAACACGTATTATATCCTCGTCAGGAAACACGTATTATATCCTCGCCAGGAAACACGTATTGTATCCTCGCCAGGAAACACGTATTATATCCTCGTCAGGAAACACGTATTATATCCTCGTCAGGAAACACGTATTATATCCTCGTCAGGAAACACGTATTATATCCTCGTCAGGAAACACCTACAAAAGGCAAAGAAAATATTTCGTGGTACCCTTTTCTTATGGGTCCTTTTAACAGTTAGTATAAAACATAAACTGCAAAAAAAATTAAAATATGTTGTCGACATAAAATAAAACAAGACAACATACAATCCACAAAATTTGTTTAAAACCACAAACGCATCCCACCGGGATTGTCAACATTAAACATTCCTTTCGGAATCCATTTTCTAACCATTCTAATTTTGCGATTGTATTTATCATACACATAAAATGAAGCATTTATATTCGCATTAGGTCTAGAAAAATTATCGTTATACATGCGAGCATACGGTTTTTTTGGTATATTATTTGCATTATTCATTTTACGCACATACGGAGGTTTTTGCACATATTGATTTTTTGTATTAACTTTAGGTGATTCATAAAATCTTTTGATGGGCATACAAGAACATTTATCTTTGCACGTATCGGAACCAATACCTTTTCTACATTTTATACGGTTAGGCATATTTAGCATGTTAAAGACTTTCTCATTACTACTTTGAAAAGCTTTTGCTAATAAATCATCCTTTTCATACGAATCACAGTTAGCTTTTAAATAAATATTTTCATTTTCAAGCAAATCACATTTTATACATGCAACACTTTCATATGTATTTTTATTTAAACATGCAATTTTATCATTTAAAATAACACAAGATTTACAATCATTTTTCTCAATTGGTTTTTCTTTTAAGCATGCAATTTCATTTTTTAAAATATCACAAGATTTGCAAACATCTTTTTTACTTAATTTATTTTCTAACTTAGTGATAACATCTAAATCATAAGTAGATTTTTGTTCACCGTCATCTATTTCCTTTTTATATGCAGATACGGTTTCTTTTAATTTAGTGATTTCATCTTTATATTTATTTGCAAGAGCGGTCATGTCATTGAATGATTCATATAATAATTCAAGGTTATTTTCATTATCACTATCATAATAATTATTACTATCATAATTATTGTCATGAAAACATGATGTAGATACCTCATCATCACGGTCGGCCATGAGACAAATATTCTTGTCTTCATCTTTGTTTGCGCTCCACGCGGCTCCGACGAATGTTTTTGGTGTGTTGATTTGTTTAGCACGTTTTGGACACACATTTGCATAGTGATTTTTATCACCACACACATAGCAAAAGCCTTTCTTTTTATTGGCTTTTTCATCGTCACTAGATTCGTCATATTTGTTATGGACGTTGCGACTTTGATTTTTACCACCACGATGGTAGTCTCCATTTCCTTGAAACCTATCAATATTGGCAAACTTTTTGTTAGATAAAAGTTTAGAGAGTTTTCTTACCATCTCGATTAAATCGTCAAGACTTTCGGATTCGTCATTTGAGGAACTTGCTTCTTCCTCCTCTTCTTCTTCCTCATCTTTAGGGGCAACGGCTTTGAGAGCAATGGATTTCTTTTTGACTCGATCCCGAACTTGATTTCTTTTTAGTGCAATTTCGTGCACTTTAAGATTGCCGATCAAGTCATCTATCTTCATTATGGAAAGGTCACGGGAGTCTTCTAAAGATGTTATCTTTTGCATCCACTCCGAAGGAAGGGCTCGTAGGATTTTCCTTATATAGTCCTCGTTAGGATAAGTGCGATCCAAACCTTTCAACGTAGTCACAATAAGGTTAAATCTTTTAAACATTGAGTCAATCGACTCATCTTGTTTCATTTCGAACAGTTCATAATCGTGAACTAAAATATTCACTTTACTAGATTTAACTTCCGTGTTTCCACGATGAGTATTATTTAAACTTTCCCATATTTGATTTGCAGTTTTATATGTATATACTCTTTCAATTTCATCAGTTGTTAAAGCAGCATATAATATATTCTTAGCTTCAAAGTTTAAACAAAAATGAGTTTCATCAGAAGTAGTCCATTCATCTATAGGTTTATCAATAAAAACATCATCTTTCACAATGGTGGGTTTAAAATTCCCTTTTTCTATAATATCCCAAATCTTTTGATTTTTGCCACGCACGTGACATTCAAACAGCTCGGCCCAAATGCCAAACTTTTCAGTATCTATCAAAGGGGGTTTTGAAAACACAAAATTAGTTTGTTGAGCCATTTAAAAAAATAAAAGAAATTTATGCAGAAATTTTTTGAAAGACCTGCTCTGATACCAATTGTTAGACAACCTAGGGGGGGTAAGGTTGTATTTAAATAATTTTACTTTCAAAAAACCTTTTATAAAAATATCTTAATAATGTAAATACAACAGAGTATATGAAAACACAACAGATATGTATAAATACAGGATAGTATAAATACAGTAAATAAAGCAGAGTATATATACAATAATTATATAAACAGATATAATTAAATGCACAGCGGAAATATAAAGAGATGAGGGATAGAGATACTTGACACGGAGATTTAGTGATCTACCACAACTTGGTAAATCACTAGCCGAGACACTTCCCGACACGATCCAATAAAAGTATTCTTTACGGTAGAATACAAACCAAATACAAAGGAAAGCAATAGGCTCTCAAGCTCCAGCTTATTGAGATATACAGGATCACACACCCGTTATTCAAACACTTACAAGAGGAGTATAACTCACAATGGAAATCACTCTTGTATAATATTTATCACTTGGATATTTTATAAAAACGTTTTATAAAATAAATATGTAGTGATAATATGTAGTATGGAATATTAGTTGGGAGAGATCAGATGGATAGATGGCTGTTGGTTGTAGTTGTATTGTATATATTTCTTCTCCACCATCGCATGCATTATATAGCAGCTCTTCCAACGGATATAAGCATCCGCGGTATACCGCCAAAAGCACGCGGTATACCGTGCAGTAATAAAGTACGTGTCAGAAGAGAAAGGTCAACCCTGCAAAAAACAAACGGAAACTGTACCCGCGGTATACCGGCTATACATCGCGGTATACCGCCCAGACAAAAGTACTTCCAATCAATCAGAGGTAACATCAAGCCGCCGCGGTATACCTCCTGAACCTTCGCGGTATACCTGCGTCAGAAAAAGCAAAATCTTGCTGGATCTTCTAAAAAAAAACTTTATTTAATTAAAATCATTTATTGGGTTTTTAGAAATATCCAAGTGGTATATTATTTTAGGGTGTTTATCATTATAAATTATAAACACTAATGACAACGTAAATCTTCCGTCTTGAACTCTTCAGATAAAATCTTCGTGTTCTTCAAGAACTGTACACTTGGATTGGATTGTTAGATAAACAATAATACGGTGTGTTTGTAATCATCAAAATAAATATATATAAATATATAGAGATGTGGTACACTTGCACCAACAATATGTTAATGAATACCAGAAATTGAAAGGGGGTAAAGTTTGGTGCATAGGTCCATTGTCACTATGCACCAATAACGATAAGGCTCAAAAGGGAAAAACTGCCTCAATTTCCGAGCAACAATACATGGAATGGCTTGATTTACGCCAACAAGTATCGGTGGTCTACGCTTGTCTTGGTAGTGTTAGTCGGGTTAACCCTATGCAACTTATTGGTTTAGGCCTAGAAGCATCGGATCACCCTTTCATTTGGGTCGTTAGGCCAAAGAGGTTGAACAATGGGTATTGGAAAGCGGGTTTGAAGAGAGGGTAAAAGATCGCGGGCTTTTGATTCAAGGGTGGGCTCCACAAGTGTCGATCTTGGGCCACCCTTTAATCAGAGGGTGTTCTTGACACACTGTGGGTGGAACTCAATTTTGGAAGGAGTGAGTTCTAGTGTGCCCATGATCACATAGCCTCAGTTTGTGGAGCAGTTCTTAAACGAGAAGCTTGTTGTACAAGTCCTGGGGACTGGCGTGGGTGTTGGGGCCAGTCTGTCGTTCATTGGGGCAAAGAAGAGAAGTTTGGAGTGAAAGTGAAGAGCGAGGATGTTAAGAGGGCTATACTAAAGGTGATGAATTCGGAGATCGATGGAATTGAGAGAAGAAAGAAATTGGAAATATAGCAAATAGAGCAATAGAAGAGGGAGGATCTTCTCACATGAACTTGAAACTACTAATACAACAAATAAGGGATATGAATCTCAACCTCCCTATAAGTCAAAGGTTCAAACTTCACTAAATGTAAAGTTGTGTATGAGTTTTGTCATATATAAATAGTATTTATATTTTAAAAAAATATGTACATATTCCAAAACTGGAAACAATTCCGTAGTTTCAGAGTAGATGAGTTTACAATGTTTGTACCAATTGTAGCCTAGTTTGGCTTTCTAAGATGAAAATAGTTGTTAGCTTTTTTTCTATTGCCGTGTAAGACCAATAGGGATGGCAAAAAACCCCGTCCCTGGACGGGGATCCGACACCTGAACCCGGTTTGACCAGGGATGGGGAATCCCCGAATTTGTTAATCGGGGATGGGGATACCTCTCAAACCCGACCCCGGCCTCGACCCCGGGTATTTAATATAAGTTTTTATATTATAGTATGTGTTTATATATATATATATAACATAATAAAAATGATAAATTCAATGAGTATATATATATATATATAACATAATAAAAATGATAAATCCAATGAGTATATATAGTATATATAACACACCAATATAATCAATCTTCAATTATGATAAAACTTTCAAGATATATATTATAGTATTGGTATTATTGTTCGGAGAAACTTTTAGGTATATAACGTGGATGTATAAAATATATATTATTATTTTCTAATCCAGACGTACATAACAATTGTGGCCACTGAGGTTTAATCAGGGCTGATGTCTTACAGTCATAATTTGCCAAGAGATTAGTCTAGGCATAGCCTAGGACACCCTTTCAAATATATATATATATATATATATATATTATGTATTGTAATTAATATATTTATTTCCGAAAAACTCTTTTACAAACGCAACAAATTAAAAGTTGGTTAACTAAAGTTTAAAAAAATACGTCATTCAATCGTGAAATTGACATTTATAAAGATATTATATAATGAATTACACCGGTGGTCCCTGTGGTTTACCTAGATTTTGGATTTGGTCCCTAAAGAACACTATCTACGGTGATGGTCCCTAACTTTTCAATTTACCTTCACTAGAAGTCCCTTAATTGTTAACGGCGTTAACTAAATGTTCTTACCATCCATAGGTTAAATCAATTAAGGGCAAAACAGTCTTTTAATAAAAGCTTAATATTTTTTCCTATTTTATAGAATCCAGCATGATCTTCAATTAAAAACAAAAGAAAGAATATACCATTAATAAAAGCTTAATCCTTATCCCTATTTTAAACAAATAACATGATATTCAATTAAATTAGAAACGTGAATCTTCAATTAAAAAAGAAACGTGATCTTCAAGATCATGACTTGGCCGCCAAACCAGGGACGGAGCCAGGAATTTTACCAAGGGTGGTCCTCTTTAATAAACAAAAAATATATGTACGATAATACGACGATATTATATTCATGCCAAATTTTGATCAAAAGTAAACATACATTTTCAAAAGCCGTAGCACTAACCTTTACAGGGTCTGAGGGAAGATCTGCTAAGTTGACTTCCACACGAGTTTGTTTAGAATTATCAACATTACTCGGCTCCGAATCAACGGTTGCTTTTCTTTTTGTTAAAAACTTATCCATAGCAGTTAAATATCCTAAACAATTTGCAAATACAACAAGTATCAATAGAAGTTAAAGAGTACCGATTTCTATTTCTCATAAACTCAATAATCAAATACCAAATTTGTATTTCTCATATCAAACACAATAAACAATAATCAAATACAAATTTCTATTTCTTATAAACAAGTATCAAACAGACAAACACAATAAACAATAATCAAATACCAAATTTCTATTTCTCATAAACTCAAGTATCAAATACCAAATTACCAATAATCAAAATTCAAATACCAAATTTCTATTTCTCATAAACTCAAGTATCAAATACAACAGATTCAGTTGTGAAAAGTGAAACTGTGAAACCCTACATAAACAAAATCAATAGAAAACATATTGTATATTTGTATTTCTCTTTTCTCATACAGAAACCTCAAAACAGAATGTCAAAATTCAAAGTGAAACTTGAAACCCTAGGCTAGAATTAAGAAACTCACAACAACCAATTTTTGAGTTAGTGATAACTGATAAGCCATAATCACTCCAGATTCCAGAAGCAAAGTCGAGAGTCCACTGGATTTGGCTGTAAAAATCGAGAATCCGTCCAGGACCAGAAGCAAAGCCGTAAGCAACGAGAAATCGATAATCCAATCGGCCAATCCAGTATCCAAACTTGAGACTCCACTACTCGTATACTTCAGATGCGATTCAGGCGAAGTAGAGACAAAAGTACACAAAAGCTGAGAAACGGGAATTCTAAATTGTGAAGTAACGTTGGAGGTGAGACGTAACTCGTGATTGTTAAATGGAGCTGCAATTCTGCAAAGTCTGAGGTTTAGAGGGTGGGCCGATGCTTATTCTGGGCTAAGCCCAACTCCGTCCCTGCACCAAACAACATAACTTTTTCTCCATAGCAACTATCTGTCGTTTTCTCTTCTCATCCCTCCATAGTTCACGAGAGATTTTACACATGGGTGATGGGTCGAGCTCAATGGCAAGTGCGAGAAAGCTCCGATACGAACGATTATCTTGAATTATATGGTATGTACATACATGGGTTTTTATCAATGTTTTTAAAAGATTCGAATTTCTTTTTACGTTAGGATTTTCATTTGTTTTTTATTATATAACTTTTTTTGGAAAGGGTTTCCCAGGCACAGCCCGGACTAATCCCTGGCAATTTTGAAACTTAAAGATGTCTTATCAATGTTGAGGACGCCTGGGATCGAACCCTGGGTAGATGGGATATTCCACCACATCACCCAGGGCGATCAACCACTGCGCTACAATCTGATTGACTTGATTATATATCTTCAATGTAAACGACAGAGCATTATCCTACTTTAATCACGTTGAAGATTCATCATGGTGGAGTGTTCACGAAGTCTCCGGGAAGGATGTATGTAAATGGTAAAACGCAATACATTGATTTGGTGGACACTAATGGCTTTGGTATTCATGATTTAGATTTGATGATGACGGAAATAGGTCATAATGCTAGAACATGTAAGGGACAGGGACAGACAAGTGGAAGTAATGTGTAGGAATTGTAGTTATGGCTTCTTCTTTTGGATTATACTTTTGGGATCGTTCATGGATTACAATTTATGGTTTAATAGCATGGGATGCCAAGTTTTTGAATTTTATGTTTTTGGATTTATGTTTCTGTTTTAATATCGAAGTTACAGTTTCTGTTTTATATCACAGTTTATGTTTCAATATCACAGTTTATGTTTATGTTTTGGGATCACAGTTTATGTTTTAATATCACAATTTATGTTTCTGTTTTGGGATCACAGATTACGTTTTAATATCACAGTTTATGTTTCTGTTTTGGGAATGACAGCAAGGTTTCACCTTTCTGGATTAATCGTTGTTGAGAGTACAAGTGCATAACTGTTGTGAATGTATGCTTCTCGTTCTATAAATTATTGTTGATTCATAACACCAACTACAATCAATTAATGGAATGTGATACCTGCGTAATCATTGTTCTTAACATCTAGGTAAGAATTAGGTAGCACCCAACGAACTCCACTCTTTTAGCTCTCATGTATGATTTCTCTACAAAAACTTTTCCACTGTTTCTTGCTCGACCTGCACAAAGACGTATAAATAATTATGCAATTCACAGGAAATTGACAATTCAAGATCTTGAAAAAGCTGATCTTGACCATGATAAAAGTGTCAAGTATATATGTATATAGTTTTAATTGAATCTGTATATATTTGTGTTAGTTTGAAGTTGGAATGGTGAAATTAGATTTGTTTTGTAGCCGTGCAGAATACGTTGTGTATAAACTGAAAGAGATGGGGTTGGTAAGTGAACAAGTTATCATGAATGTGATGGAGGAATTCAACAATCTTGATTTTCATCACACTGGAAAATTGACAGCAAGTGATATATGATTAATTAAACAAAGAAATAAAGCTCATACATATTACATATATTGAATGTGTATATAATATTACTCATGTTTCCTTCGTTTTGTCTTTTATGTATTTGGAATATAGTTTTTGTCCTATATAACTAGAAAAACATGTTTTTTGTTTCAGCATTGTAGACTTTGTGTCACATCCTGAATTTTCAGAGATAGTAATCTATTGAGAATTGAGATCTACTTGTATTTTGGTTTAAAACCTTGAATTATGTTGTAATTGATAATTCAATAGGGTTAAAATACAAGGATTTAAAGTTTGGTGTTACTTTTGGAATTAATGAAACTTGAGTGTGTGTTGTGTAATTAGCTAAAGTGTATTTGGATAAAAGAACTGAGATATCAAAAATATCTCATTCTTGTTGTTAAGTCGGCTAAAGAAAGTAGAGAGGAAGAGAGAAAGGAAGAACAGGAAGGAAAGAAGTTCAGTTCTTCATTCAGTAAGAATTTTACTCAAGTTCTGGTAAATCTTGTTGCTAATTCATGGTGGTAAATTGATTTTTGTGTGTGGAATTGATTTCGAGAATCGATAGCAGCAGTTTGGAGTTCATACTGTGCAGGAAGAAGGGTTTTACAATTATAAGGCGAGTTCATTCGATTCATTGTACAAATCAGTGTTTTTTAAGTTATACTGACCTCTATATAGCTGTATAAATTGACTGAGGACTGAATGGAATACATAGACTAAACTAATTTCATAAGTTAAATCGATTTGTGGACTGATTGTAATAACTGTACGAAGTCCCGGTACTGAGATGTCCCGGTACAGGTAAGTCCCGGTACATGAAAGTCCCGGTACTGAGATGTCCCGGTACAGGTATGTCCCGGTACATGAAAGTCCCGGTACTGAGATGTCCCGGTACAGGTAAGTCCTGGTAATAGAGTCCCGGTATAATAGAGTCCCGGTACTTATGAGTTCCGGTGAAGTTCCGGTACTGTTGACTACCGGGAGTTGGGGGATACCGGGAGTTGGGGGATACCGGGAGATGGGGATACCTGGAGTTGGGAATACCGGGAGTTGGATAAAAAGAGTCAGTTTGCAGAATTTGGTAAGCAGATTCTAGATGTTTGTATGATTAAGCTTCTAAAAAGTTTCTTGGGGCGCTGCCCCAAAACCCCGCAAGGGCGTTGCCCCTTGACCCCATCCGCTAACCGGGTAGCGGAACCCCCGTGCTAAGTCGCCGAAGGGGGGATATTTGAGGATGAAGATACGATAGGTTATCTAGTATTCTTAGATTTGAGAATACTATGTGAGCTGGATTATGCTATCATGCTTATATATTAGTAAAGTGTAATGGATCCATAGGCACTAAAGTTTGGTAATCACATGAAATATGCGTGTGGTATTTCTCGGTTAATCGCTATTTCAGTGTGTGTGGGGAAATCATTGAATAGGCGTGTGGTATAATCGTTTAATCGTTATTTCTGATTTCTAAGGAATATAGTGAGGTTGACATAAGTACTTGTAATCTCCTCTTCCTTACTAATAAATGGGCGTGTGTAATCACGATTTATTGGTGGAGAGCATTGATCTAGAATCTGCAAAGATTCATAGTGTGGCTCTGGGGTTATGATATGCTGACGGAATTGTGGTCAGTCATAGTCATGGAAATGAGTAAGATGGTGTAATGGAATAGAGTTCCTGGTACGGTAAGAAAAGGAGTAACCAGGTTTGTTATAACTTGTTTACATGGATTTTGCATATGTTATTATTGAAACGAATGTTCTCACTAGGCGTTAGCCTAATCGTTTCATATGATGTTTTCTTACCAGGTTCAGGCTCGGGCAAGTAAAGGGTTGTGGGACGAGAGATTTTGGAATAGCAGAAGTGGTAATTTATTCAAGAGGAGATTTTTGAAGGATAGCTTAGATAACTCAATTGATCTAGTTATTATGACATGATTAGATTGATAGGTTGTTTGAAGTATTCTGTAATGTAAATATACTCTTGTTGATAAATCCTTTTGCTATCTATAAAAGTTAGAAGTTTTGTTGTCATAACCTGTTGTAACTCGAGGTTCAAATTGGCCCGGATTTGGGGCGTTACACTTTGATGAGTAAATAATTCAGAAAACAGTAACAACAACCGGATCATGTAAATTAACCATTGGCAATCACAATAACCTAGGAAATTAGCAATACGACACCAAATGCACAAAATAACACCACCACAACCACTAGTAGTGAAAGATTTCAACCAGTTTCACCTTGATACGATAGTAATGGCAACAATATCTTTACCTAAATCAAACACAAACAAAAATGGCTGTGACAATGTAACCAATAATGAACAACAATAATACACTCCTTTTCTGGTCTTTATGGAAATAACCAAAATTCACACTTCCCTCCTCACTCTTCATCCTCGAAATGAAATTCAAACGCATGAAATGCTAGTATAACAGTTTACCTGTGAAAAATGCTAGTATAACAGTTTAGATATGCTTCTTCTCAACCAATTTCTCAAGTTCCACCATGGTGATAACTGATTGTGTCGTTTGCTTGGAGGGATGATCGGTGCAGATAAACGGATTTGGTAGGGACGCTCGGTGCAGGTAGGTTTGGGAGGGACCATCAATGCAACTAGGTTTTAGAAGGCGAAGTCGACGTCTTTGAGAGACGTTGAGTTTTCTAAAATAGGGAAAAAGATTATGTTTTTATTAAATGACAGATTTACCCATTCATTTAAATAAGGTTTTGGATGCTACATGCCGTTAACAAACGGTATTAAAACAAGAGGGACCATGAATGAAGGTAAACTGAAACGTTAGGGACCACCACCGTAGATAGTGTTCTTTAGGGACCAAATCCAAAATCTGGATAAACCACAGGAATCACCGGTGTAATTCACTCTAAAAAAATTATGTATTGTAAACGGGGAAAAATCCCCGACTCCCCGATGAAGATGGGGAAGGAATTTTGTTCCCCGACAGAGATGGGGATGGGGATGGAGAGTGGGGAGCGGGGAGCAGGGATGGGAATTGCGATCCTCGGTATCCCCGGCCCCGTTGACATCTCTAAAAACCAACCAAGCAAAATGACACCAGAAAATCAAAGTAATATTTTTTTTAATGAAAGACAAGCAACAATATTATAAGCAACAAATAAAGTTGAACAAGGGATCTACAAGATTTATAGCGTCTCCAACATTTTATGGCACTTTCAATCCCATTATTAAAAAAATAACACTAAAAATAATAGGTCTATTAAGTCCTAAAAAAATATCATCTCTAACCACACATTAAAAAAGAACATTAAAAACCATCTTTACTATTATAATAATAAGAGTAAATTACATAAATCGTCCCTGTGGTATGGTCATATTTTGAATATGGTCCCTAAAATGCATTAATTACACTGAGTGTACATGTGGTTCGACTAACCGCACGCAGAGGGTCCCTCCCTCTAACGGAATCTGTTAACCCAGTTAACTCAAGGGGTATTTTTGTCTTTTTATCCTCTCTTTTGTCCTTTTCCTAATAAGAAAAAAACAAAAAAAAAATCAATAAATAATAAAAACACCACCACCTCCCCCCCACCAACTTCTTTTCCTTGTAGCTGAAACCACCGTCGAGACCTAGCCTCCTGTATCTCCCTTGAGACCTGCAGTTTCCTCTCTTTGTCTCTCTCTCTTAATCATGATTTTTTTGTCGAATCAAAGGCAATGGGAAAAGCTCTTTAAAGAAAAAGGATTTTAAGATCTATCGAGTTGTTTATGTGGCTGTGAAAATTTGGACAGATTGTAAAGAAGCATAAAGAACAAAATTTGTATTCCAATTTTTTTTATTAATTCAATCATTTTATCTTTTTTTCTACATCTTGAAGAGAAACTAAAACAAACCCATGATTAAATTTTGGGTTTTTCACAATTTGTTTACCTGTGTATTGGTTATAACTTATAATCGGGAGTTGGTAGTTCTGACTTGAATAAACCGGAGCATGCAATCGAAGATTTGGGTTACAAAACGAAGGCAAGCATCGGAGAATCAGTTCCAGAGGCGGTGGAAGACGGTGGCGCCACCGGAGTCCGGTGACGTGGACATGGGTCGGAGGTATGCCCATGCGGTCTGTTTCACCAATCGGTTTCGGATCGGAATCTCATAATCGCAATGGGCGGCAAAGGAGGAGACTTTTGGCGACTGAACGACGGCGGCGGTGGATGGGAGAATGTCGCGGATGGAGGTGTAGGAAGCTGGTTTGAGAGATAGCAGGTCAAAATCGGCGGAATAAGATGAGGAGGAAGAAGGGCGGTTGTGATTGGTGTGGATTGTTAACGGGGGTGATGCTCTGATGGAGTTCCGACGTCGGAGAGTGGAGGTGGGTGATTTGAGCTACAAGGAAGAAGAAGTTGGTGGGGTGGGGGGGGGGGGGGGGGGGGTGTTTGTAGTTGGGGTCGGTCCATTGTCTTTATTTTTTATTGTTTTTATTAGGAAAAGGACAAAAGAGAGGGTAAAAAGACAAAAATACCCCTTGAGTTAACTGGGTTAACAAATTTCGTTAGAGGGAGGGACCCTGTGCGTGCGGTTAGTCGAACCACATGGACGCTCAGTGTAATTAATGCGTTTTAGGAACCATATTCAAAATATGACCATACCAGAGGGACGGTTTATGTAATTTACTCTAATAATAATAAGCATCTTAATATATTAAACTTTTAATCAATATATATAAATATATAATTACAACAACATAATATTATATTAGTATATATTTTTTAGTGTCTTACTTTATTGGCTTCCAAATATAGAGGTATATTTTATTGACTTTTTTTTTTTTTAGTATTTTAATATTAAATTGGAGATAAAAATATCAATATTTTACGTTTTTAGTGATGGCTTAAAGATGGTCTAACGAACAAAGTTGGAAACAATCTACAAGAAATTTTACTTTTAGAGTTATTAGGATTTTCTCTTCTTAATAATTTTTATAGAACTCTCTCTTAATTAAGAAAAAAACAAAAATCTTTTACAAATTTAAAAATGTATTATAAATTAAATAAAGGAAAAAAAGAATAATTTTTTGCTCTTTTAAATAAAAACCTTCTCAATTCATCAATATCAATAAGACTGGATTACCTAATTTTTATATTATTGATGTTGCAATGTCTATAAAACAAAAAAATTGTTAGAATTAAACTTAAATTTTACCTCTTTGACTCAAGAAATTATGAAAAAAATAATGCTCTCAAAGTAGCATCTCCAACACAATTATTTTAAAAGATATTTTAAAAATCTTTTTTTTTTACTTTAGTACATGTAGACCGTAGTAAATGAATAGAAAACCAAAAAATTACGAAAAATGGATGAAAAACATATGAATATGTATGTTAAATTAAAGGGAAAAATATGATCATTTATTTTGCTCAAAATTTGTTCATTTTTCGTATTTTTCGAATAAAAAGAAGGGATTGAGGTTTATATATATATATGTGGTTTCATTTACAAACCTCTCTTAAATTGCAAACTATGAAACCCATCCTACCACCATAGATTAGATTAATTGATGGTGTAGATTAGATTAGGCTATAAATGGTAACAATGAAATTAAAAAAATTAATTTAATAAAACGTCAAACAAGAAAAGGGTAAATGTGTAATTTGACAATTAACTTAATAGTGGAAACCATTTAAAAACAAAGAAGATACAATCTGCAGCGAGATTTCAGCAATGTTTGAGGAAGTCTTTTTACAAAGTAGTGAATCAATACTACTGAAACTTGTTGATGTAATTAAATATAATGAAACTTGTTGCTATGATGGAAATTGTTGCTATGATGAAATCAAATGAAAGTGCATGAAGTATATATGAAACGTGTTGCGATGATGAAACATGTTGCTATGAGTTTTCATCACCATGTTCATCATCATCATCTGTTTTCATCATCTGTTGCTATGAGTTTTCATCACCATGTTCATCGTCATCTTCATCACCTGGGTTTTCATGTTCATCATGTTCATCATCTGTTCATCGTCATGTTCATCATCTTCATCACTTGGGTTTTCATGTTCATCATCTTCATCATCTGTTCATCATCATGTTCATCATCTTCATCATCGTCATGTTCATCATGTTCATCATCTTCATCACCTGGGTTTTCATCACCATGTTCATCATCTTCGTCATCTGGGTTTTCATGTTCATCATCTTCATTAGCTGTTCATCGTCATGTTCATCATCTTCATCATGTTCATCATCTTCATCACCTGGGTTTTCATCACCATGTTCATCATCTTCATCATCTGTTGCGATGATGAAACGTGTTGCTATGAGTTTTCATCATCATGTTCATCATCTTCAGTTCATCGTCATCTCGGTTTTCAGTTCTCATCACCATGTTAATCGTTTGAGTTTGCACTGGTTATGGAGATATGGTCGATCATATGAAACGTGAAGATGGCGTTAGGGACGATCGTTTCTTAATTCAAACCGATTTTTTATCCCACAAAAGTAGGGATTTGAATCAATTAAGAATATAATATAATATTAATAATAAATTATGCAGTTTCTATATTTAATCAGGTTAAATTAAAAAGACTGAATTACCCTTTATCATTAAATTAAAATTAAAAAGGTAAAAAAAATCTGATTGGTTAGATGGGGTTTGTAAAGTTTGCAATTTAGAAGGGGTTTTCACATGATCCCTCCCCTACCTATATATGTATATATATTGTATCTAAATTTGAAGAAATTGTAAAAACTAGAACATATTTATTTATTTGTTTCTGCTAATAAAATTGAAGGTATTATTATTTTTCATTATAAAGTTTTTAAGAAATTATATCAGAGATAATAAATTAATAAAATATTTAATAGTAATATAATCAATATATATATAAAAGCAAAAACCACGTCCAATGACGTGGCCTTTCCTTAAGCCAGAAAATCTCTTTCTCTTTTATCTCCTTCCCTGAGCTTTCCCCATTTCCCTGTTGATTTTTGATTCTCAGATAGCCCCAACCAAGGCCGGTTTGTCTTCTCCTCTTCCAAAACCGATTAGGGTCACTTTTCATCTTCCACATCTATCAATCGCCAACCAGAACTCCTTTTTTCCCTTTTTCTCCTTCGTCCGGGTTTTTTAGCCTCCTCCACCTCCCCCTCCCCGCCCCAAATCCCCCCTTCACCCAGGTTCTTTCTCTGCGTCGGATCCACTTCTACAAATATGAACGCACCGCAAGCCCCATCGATTTCTTCTTCTATAACTCCTTCACGATTTCTTCTTTCTCCATAGTTCTACCCATCGATTTTGCAAGATTTTATCCATCGATTTTGCTACTGTTACTTCAAGGATTTCCAAGACACACGATTGACTCTGCAGGTATACCAAAATCGATTTTGCTACTTTTATCCATCGATTTTGCTGTGGGTCTGATTTTGCTATCGATTTTGCTACTGTACTACATCGGGATCTGGTCAGATGTTTCTATCGGTTGTTACATAAATCGTTAGTTTCATTTTTCTGTATAGATTGCTACTGAAATCGTTAAGTGGACAGGTTTGTTCTTATGATTTAATGTTTTAGATTTATAGTTCCATTTGTTCTTATACTTTGATGTCTTGAGCTTGGTTATTTTTCCCGATTGTTCTTAATTACTTCACCAATTCCAAGTTTTCCATTTTGATTACTTATTTTGTGTTAAGGATAGAAACTCCATCTTCGTCTTTACCTTTTGTCTTCTGTGCAGCAGCTTATATCTGACAATGCTCATCTATGTATATCCGGTTTCGTATGTTCGAACTGCCAGTTGAAACTTCATACAAAAATGAATCACACATTGTTGCATTTATTTCAGGTATAAAATTGTTAAAGCAGGAGGTGGGAATTCAAGATGGCCTCTCTTTGTGTTTTGGTTGGAGCCAATTTTTCTATCGAATGCTATTGAAATCAGTTAGTTCCATTTTTCTATGGTTGTCTTTTGTTATTAAAATTGCTTTTTAGATTTGTAGTCCATTTTTATCGAATGTTATTGAAATCAGGTATAAGAGATGTATGTTTTTCATATATTTTGTTTATTTTCATTTGTAGTCCATTTTTATTTATTTTATTTGTATTTGATTAACAGGTTTGTAGCCGAAAACAAACCTTTTGAACTTAGGTGAAGCCCTTGGTGTTGAAAACAGACGAATATCGATTTCCAAGTACAGATCTGGATTGTTATCAAAGCTTAAGACAAAGGAAGAAAAGTAAGAACATTTGTTTGTATGATATTTCTTTTGGGTTTATTTATTTATTTAAGTGATGGGGTCTTAAAGCATGAGACTTTAATAGTTTAACTCATTATACATAAGGGTTGGGTTCCAGTGAGAAGTTGAGGTTAATGTGAGAAGCGTGAGAAGTGGTTATGAACCGTTGGATGAGAAATAGACGCACATTAGGATGAGATGCACCGAGATAAGATACACCGAGATGCACCAGATCATTTCCTTTCTAAGGCGCAATTCATAGGAGACCATTTGATTAAAAGTGATCAACAGTTTAGATCCATTTCTCATGCTTCTCACGTTTTACTTTTGTTATAGGTGGTATGCAAAAAGGTTTATGCATCCAGATGTTGTGGCACCTTATGAATATATTTTCATTTGGGATGAAGATCTTGGGGTGGAACACTTTAATGGGGATAGGTATTTTCTTCTTTATTTTTGGTTGATGAATCATGGTTATAGTTATAGTAATCTCTAAGTTGCAGATATATAAATAGAAGTAAATTTGCATATATGGTTTGGCGATTTCTCAGTCTGGCCTTGAACCCTATAATGGATTAACATGGCAAATGACAAAGAGAAGTGGTGATAATTAAGTTCACAAGTAGGTTGTGTTATTTTTTTTCATTTTCTTTATTTACTATATTCATTTTGTTATAATGCATCTTTGAAGAAGCTTTTAAATGTGATCCGCACTTGAGTTATATATGTCTGGATCTGTCAATAGGAATACAGAAGACAAACCTGGAGATGGTGCAGTGATCCCCATTTACCACCATGTGCAGTGTAGTCTCTCTCTCTACCATGCAAAAGTACTTGGTCGTGTATTAGTTGTAATGCATTTCACTTGGGATTATTACTAATTTTGCTGCTTTTTCCATATTTGTAGAGATTATGGCTCCAGTGTTCTCGCAGGAAGCTTGGCGGTGCGTGTGGTATATGATTCAGGTAAAGATATTTGTCAAGAATCTATTGTCAGATGTCCATCATACGTATATAAGTTATATACATCAGAAATCTTTTAAAAGGCGTATATATGCCAAAACTTTTGGATTGAACATCATTCTTTACAATATGCATAGTGAATGTGAATCAAGAAATAGATTTTGAATCGGTTTCATGATGTTTTAACATGTGTGTGTGTGTGTGGTTAGATGTGTTATATGTCAAATGGAATGCCAACCAATATTTAAAATAACACGAAAACCAATAAGATTTACTTCTTAGTTATTACCCAACTTTCTTTTGCTCTATCAAACCAGAGTTGTATGTTGAGTGTGCATTGTACATTGATGGTGCTCCATTTAGGCTTCCCATGAGAACAAGGTTTTTGTAGCATCCCTTTTTAGTGTGTATTTATCTCTTTTCTTTTCTAGAACTATTTTCAATTACAAATGAAATTATGTTCAGGCTAGAGTCTTCTCGCCTACCTATTTGCTGGGGGTGAACTCATTACCTTGAGTACCAAATATCGGGACCTGATTACAAACTCTCAACTTGCATTGACGGTAAGTTACGAGTTTTGCTATCTAATAAATCCACCTGCTTTGCTTTCCTCTTCTCTTATTTCCTATCTGCATTGAACTGACATAAGGAATGATATTTCCTATTCCAATTGTAATTCCTTTATTCCTAGAGCTCACAAACTCTCAACTTGCATTGACGGTAAGTTACAGTTTTGCTATCTAATAAACCATTTCTGTCTCTTTAGTATTTAATTTTGGAGAGTTCTCCAATTTTTTCTCCATTGATTCATTTGTAACTTATATTTGTTTTTTTCATTCGCCATTTCCTTCTCTTCCATTAACAGAGGATGTAGGCTGTTGGAAATTAACGGCTCAATACATTCAAAGGGAACTTAAAGAGGCATATGACGTAAGTTATGTAATTGATGTATTTTAATGGGTGTTTTTCTTTTTTTGCATTTCAATTCGGTTTTGTTATTGAAATCAAGAAACTGTTAGGGTTGTGTTATTCATCTTTGTGGGTATTTGAGTTTGGGTGATGGAGAATTATACCAATCAGAATGCTTAATGCTATATGTAGATTGTGTTTTTATAAACTTGATCAGCTGAATGGATTGACAAATCTATTAGCAACACACCCTTTTATGCATTCATAATGGATCCATAGTATTAAGTCATTTTAGATGACTCCAATAGGAGGGTTTATTAACTTATTTGCAGCCCACCCTTTTTTATGCAGCTTAATGAAAACCTGAAATAGCTTCAATTGCAGTTCTAAAGTGTTTATATTCACATACACTCTAAAATCCTACTTAAATTATTTCTTCCCATATTTTTATGATTATCACTAATACCTACAATGTTTAATGCAATTTTGTTCCACATCATATACAAGAAAATCTTCATCTGAGGATCAGAGTATATTGAAGATAGAGATGGATGATTGGCGATTGACTAAACGCGGAATAAGAGGTTTTGATTATTGACCAAGCTGAAACTTATGCATAGGGATCTACAAAGTTTATTTTCGTTTATCTTAGTTGTTTCTTTATGTATTAGGATGACTTTATTTTGGTTATGTTTTGTGGTATCAAGGTTGTTTCAACCACTTTTTTTACATGTTTGGATTACTACACTCCACGATAACATTTGGGGCATGTCTCATTTGGAGAGTGGACATGCATTAGAGTGATAGTTACGGTCACACGTGTACATTTGTTTATTTCTTAATAAAATAAGCATAGTTCCATCGTTACCGTTAATCATTTTATATATTCATTTTCCGTTAATCAAGTTCTATTACTTTTTACAAATCAATTGTTTAAATATGACTTATTATTTATTATATTTAACATTAAATTTTTAGTTATATCTATAATTTATATATTAATACCCAAAGAACTTAGTCTACCGCGCAACGCGCGGTTCTCATACTAGTTAATATTTAAATTGTAATTGCCCACTTTACTCTAGTTTCTGTTTTGGGAACATACTTTTAAAATACACATTTAAGGGTCTATGACAAAACTTTACAATCGGAAAATGGATTCACTTACCTGCTACCCAGGTAACAGTTAATAGTTGTTGAGTTGTATTTTTATTTATTTTGTTTAATTAATTGGAGACATTACGTGGAAAACAAAAATCGGCCCAAAGGAAATTCCGTCTTCTCTTCAATCGACGATTCGACGTTCTGCTTTTTCTTTATCTCGTCATTTTCATTAGGGGTCTTGAAATCGATCAAAATCATTCATTTTAAAACGGATGAAAATGACGAACTATGCTATTGCAAATGGACTTAAATTAAGATATGGTATTTATGTTATTTATGAAGGTTATTATATGCCAACGAGACACATGAATGCTACTGTAATAACCAGGTACGTTATTGGTTTATTTAACTTTTATTAATTTAGTTTAAGGTGAGTTTGAGGTTAGTTTTATAAGTTATAAGTTAAGGGGTAAGTTTTAATTTTTATTTAGAGGTTTAAGGGTATGTTTTGCCATATAGGAGAAGTTTGGGGTTTGTTTGGTGAAAGTGATTAAACAAATCACCTCCACCGCCCCTTTTCTTTCAATTAGAGTGAGGTGTCTCACTTAGAGACACTTAGTATTATTAAGTGTGTGTGTGTGTGTGTGTGTGTGAGTTTTCACGGCAAAGAGAGAGGAGAGAAAGGGAGAGAATTAAGAGAGAAAGCTAAAGAAGAAGAAGAAGAAGAAGCTGATTACTTTCAGCTGGGTTTTCTGAAACAATTGAAGAAACAAAGGTAACAATCCTTTACGATTCTTACTTTTATGGTTATAAGTTTGCTATATGAGTTTATAAATGGGTTTTGATAATTTTAGAAGGATATGAGAAATCTGGGCGGGTAATAATGTTCCAATAGTAGTCTTAAACATATCTGCAAAATTAAAGAAACATTCATGGTCTAAAAACTATAAAAATCTGGGTTAAGTATGAACTTAGTTGACTGAGACAGTTATGAGTGTCGCAATAGTGGGTTGCGACAGTTATGAGTATCGCAACCTTGGGTTGCGACAAACTCAATGGTATCGCAATGGTTGGTTGCGATAAGGTGGAATATCGCAATAGAGGGTTGCGACAGAATACTGTGTCGCAGTAGTTGATTGCGACAAGTGCTGTGTATTGCGACAAGAGGTTATTACAACTAGTTGGTTGCGATAACAACCGAGGATTTTGGATTATTTAAGATTCTTAGTTTTTAAGGGTCCCGAACAGTAGATTAACACCAGTACTTTGTGTATATGAGTATTTCAGATTTCTGTGAAGTTGGTGACGAAGATTCTTACGACTTTAATTAGAGTAACGCGACTACAATCAGGTGAGTTTTACTTTAAAATGTTTTCAAAATGGAATGCATATATGTGTGGATTGAGAATGTGATAGATGGTGTGATTATGTGTTTATGTTTGAAATATAATATATTGAGATGTATATTGTATTTACATGAGCATTACACTACACGAGTGCACATTGGCCGGGCTTAGGACCGGTGGAGTTTGGCTGTACGGAGGGACAACGGAGTTGGCTGTATATAAGTGCAGCGGAGTTAATTTATTAGTTGGCTTGCAACCAACTAATATGGCCATGTGAAGGGTGAGATGTACACAATGCACGAGTCTTGATTGATATTTAAATACTTGTTGTATATTTGGGTTTTACGAAAAGATTACTAAACTGACAGGGATTATCTCACTAGACCGTTTGGTCTAACCCTCGTTTTGTTTTCAAAAATATGTATTCCAGGTCGAGGAACTTTTATTAGCAAAGGAAAGGATAAAGTATAGTAAGCGGTTGTTAGCTGATGAAGACTAGGGAATGCTTATGTTTTGTGTTGTATAGTTTTGGGACTAAGGGACCGTACGTGAATTATTATGTATCTTTTGGTTATGAAGCTATGATATGTGAAATATGTTATTTGATGTATGTTTTGGGAAAGTGGGTCGTTACAGCTACCAATGAGTACGTAAACCTAAAGGGTCGCACACAAAAGAATACGTTTGCTTCCATTATAAAGAAACCGGCCCGTTAAAGTCATGATTGACAGTTAAAAGGTTATTCTTGAAAGAATAATCTTATAATATGTGTAAATTGTAATTATGATAATTACAAGGTTTTATCTGTAAATATGAATAATTATTATTTGTTTAGATAAATATAATTATTCAGATAATTATTGGAATTAAGATAATTATTCGAATTCAAATAACTACAGATAAACACAAACTCCTATTTACTGTGTATATATAAATAGAAAGTCAGGTCAGTTGTTTTCAATAGACCAATTCGATTCTCTGGATCAGAATTAAACACTCACACATATTAGATTTAGGGGTTCTTTTGGGCTAGCACTCGGTGTAAAGTCGCGTGTTCGTGTGTGGATACCATTAGATGAAACATCCGTTGGTTTCTAAAGTGCTCCGATCGTTCAACCACATCAGCTCAAAAAGATACAATCCTAAACACCCTATAGTGTGTTGTTAATTTGTTTTAATTGTCATTGGATCCGATTGGATTTCGATATGAAAAGTTTTCTAATTGTAACCAAACTTATTTTTACTTCCGCTGCGTTTTACGGTTACAATAAACATTGATTTCCAACAATTTACATACACGCAATTAGGGGTGCTCAAATTTCCGACCAACCCGACCAACCCGGCCAACCCAACCCAACCCGAGGCAAAATAACTCAAACCGAGCCAACCCGATGTATAATCGATACTATTTTTCACCAACCCGCATATATTGGGTTGATAACGGGTTAACCCCAAGCCAAACCGACCCAACCCGCCAACCCGTGAAAAACATTTAAATCTAATTTTAGATTCTTGTTACCGTCATTTTGTTACTGTCGAAGCAATGTTAATGTTAATGTCATTTTAATTGTAATCAAGGTTATTTATGTTAAGCTTTAGGCTTTTTGTTGACTTTTGTAAGTCAAGGGTATAAATACCCTTGTAGAACTCTTTTGTAACTAGTTGTTTTAATCAGAGATGGCGCACTGATGTTTTTCTCTCTCTACGATCTCTATTTCTCTCTCTAGAATACCTGATTAGATCCTGTTATAGATTAACAATTGGTATTAGAGCAAGTGATCGAGTGTTCTTCTGAAGAGATTTCTCAAATTCATCCATCAAATTTGTGATTTTCAGAGAAAAATCGATCGAGTTTCTTGTTTTTTCAAAAAAATCTTTTTTTCTTGAATTCTTACAAGTTTGTGTGAATTTGGATTCGAGTTTGTGATCGTTGGATTCGTTTTAGAAAGAAGATCATTTTAGTTTCAAGGATCATGGACTGATTTTGCAGATTTGGTGTTCGATTTGGGATTTTTCAAGAATTTTGTTCTGTTCGAGTTTCTCAGATCTGTTCTTCCGATTTTGGCACTTTTTCGAGTTTTTCTGTGAATCTGTATTATTTGATTGTGTTAGAAACTGTTTTTCCTTCAAATTTGTAGAATTTGGAAGTGTATTTCTGCATTTTGAGAGAGTTGGATCGTTTTTGGACAGTTTGGGACAGATTCAAACTTTGCGCCAGATCATCTTTGGTTTCTGAGATTTCTGCCAAGTCCACTTTACGCCACCAACGGGTTGCGCAAACCCTACTTTGCGCCATCAACAGGTTGCGCAACCCTTGCTTTGCGCCATCAACGGGTTGCGAGAACCTCATTTTGCGCCATTGCCTCTTAGCGCAAACCCCTCTTTACGCCAAACTCTACTTTGCGCCACTCACCTCTAGCGCAAACCGTACTTTGCGCCACTGTCGTCTAGCGCAAACCTCCACTTTACGCCATTCTCTTCTAGCGCAAACCAGCCTTAGCGTTTGTGGTTTTTGTTACTGTTCACTGTTACTGTTCACTATTCACTGTTACTGTTCACTGTTCATTACTGTTCATCATGACTCTTCAAGCAAGTTTGTATAGGAATGATATTCAGATGTCTCTTGGAACAGATACCAGACCACCGGTATTAATCAATGAAAATGAATTTTCACAATGGCAAGACAGGTTTATTAATTTTATCGAGAGACAACCAAATGGGGATAACATGATGTTAACTTTCACGGAAGGTCCTTTTGTGCAACCTTACAAAGTAATTCCCGCAACAGCAACTGTGCCTGCTTCAAGAGAATTAAAAAGGGTCGAAGAATACACTGCTGAAGAAGCAATGAGAGCTAAAGCAGACAAAGAAGCAAAGTCGAATCTTATCCTTGCTCTTCCAAACCACATTTACAATCGCATTGACTGTTTCAAATACAACCCGATGCTAATGTGGACTCAGTTGGAGAAAATTATGCTTGGATCGGCAGTCGCTACTCAGTTAAGACAGAATCGGTTCATGAACAATTTTGAGAGTTTTAAGGCAAAGGAAGGGGAATCGTTGAAGAGTGTTTTTGATCGGTTTTGGGGAGTTATTAATGATCTTCTGAAAATAAAAGTTACAAAGACCGAATTGGAAGCTAATCTGAAGTTTCTTAATGCCCTTCAACCTGAATGGAGCAAACCGTGTCATAGGATGAGAAATGATGTAAGAATCTCAACTATGCAAATTCAAGAGCTATATTATAAATTTATAAATAGACAATTGTTGGTCACTTGTTACTTTAGTAATCTTGTTATTGATTCTTGATGTCGCATTTATAAACAAAATATTTATAAGAAATCTTTTATTAGACGATTTAGAAAACGGTTGAACATTTAAATATTTAGAAGCATTTAGTAATTTGTTTAGACACGACAACTTAGTAAAATAGTGAAATGATCGATAAAAGTTTCAACCCGACCAACCCAACCCGAACGGTTTGGGTTGGGTTGGGTTGCACTTTTGATTGGGTTGGGTTGAGTTGAGTTTTTCAAACCGCAATGATCGGGTTGGGTTGTCAAAGTGCCTTCAACTCGGCCAACCCAACCCGTGAGCACCCCTGCACACAATGTTGATGAAAATGACTATTTCAAGAACCCCGATGAAAATGACGAGATGCAGAAGGAGCAGAACATCGAATCGTCGATTAAAGAGAAGACGGAATTTCCTTTAGATCGATTTTTGTTATGTAATGTCTCCAATTAATTAAACAAAATAAATAAAAATATAACTCATCAACTATTACCGATCACCTGGATAGCAGATTAAGTCCTTTTTTGGTTGTAAAGTTTTTAATAGACCCTTAAATGTGTATTTTAAAAGTACGTTCCCCAAATGTTCCCCAAATTAAAAACTAGAGTAAAGTATGTTACTTTTTGCACAATTTGTCCTTAATAAGTTTTTTATTAAGAGCATTCACTATGTGCCTTTTTAAGAGGTTTTTTTAGATGTTTCTTCGTATAGGCATTGTTAATGTACCTCCTCTAATGTGAAAATCAAATTAATTTGTGTATTGAAAATTGAAAAGTATGTATAGATGTCGATATGTATGATGAAAAAGTCGATACGTAGGTCTATATCGAGTTCCGATAAGAAGTTGAGGTTCACATAAAAATTGGTTACCAATTGTTGGATGAGAAATAGACACAAATCAACTTTTCTAAGGCTTTGTTTGGCAAACTAGCTGATAAGCTAGCTGTTGATTCATAAACTAGCTGATGAAAAATTAACGTTTGGCAAAACTAGCTTATAAACATGTAAAATGACCAAAAAGGGCATCTTCAATAAATTATCAATTACAATATTTAATTATATAATTAAAATTTTTTATAGCAATATAATACATTAATTAATACAACCAATGTAGTAAAAAAATTAAATAACATAACATGTTAATTAAAAGAGTTTAAAATTTATTACTACATATATACTATAAAACTTGAATTTATTAAAACGTTCTTCAGAAGAAATATATATTAATTTATGATTTTAAATAAACGCCACATATAATATGAAAAAAATAATCATAAAATAATTGACAAGATTTATAGTAATTGATAATTAAATATATTTATTGTTATTAAAAATAAATAAAATTAATTTATATGATTAACAATAACTCTAAATAAATAGAAATTAATAGGTAAATTAATTAAAATACCCTAAGTTTGACCAAATGTTACCAAAATGTCCTAAATCTCTCCCAGTTTGCCAAAATGCCCTTTTTCCGCGATGGGAGCCCGCCGGGCCAGGGACCATTTCTGACACTTTTTAAACTTGCAGGGACCATTTTTGAAAAATTCAACCCCGCGATCACGAAGGAATCCCGCGATGGTATTATTTTTGTGACTTTTCAATTGCAAGGGACCATTTTTGAAAAATTCCAGGGACCATTTTTGAAAATTTGACCCGCACGTTTCGTTCAATTTGATGAATTTAAAATGAAATGTTACACTTTCAACCCCTATACTTATTTACTAAATTTACTTTATACCTTTTACTTTCATTATTTTAATTTTACATTTAACACATATAATCGTTTATTAACTAAAATACGTTAAAAAATACGTTTTAATTTTAACAAATTAAACCATTATAATCGTCTCTTCGATACCTTCGAAATGAGCCAATCTTGATTTTTTTTGGATTTATATATTTTAATATATATCATATACAGTTATACACTACATAAAAAATATTTTATATTTAAAATTCATACCCTTATAGTTAATTATTTAATTTATGGTACATCTCTTATTTTTTTTCAATTTTTTTTACACTCCTATCGCATTAACATAATAATCATATATTAACTAATTCATTAAATCGTTTTAAATTATTATTATTTGAATGTGTTTATAGATATCGTGAATGGCAATAGGAGAAGGTTTTACGAGAAAAATATGAAATGAGGTTTTGACAAGTTGGTATCACTGGACTCATTTAAGAATTGTGAAAATGGGTATTTGACGAATGATGATTCATGTGTGTTTGGAGCTGAAGTATTTGCAGTTACAGAGTATGCACAAAAGGATCGATAATAAAATAAATAAAACGTATTTTAACTATAAGGGTGCGTTTGGTACGCAGACTGGATGGGACGGGACGGGACAAAAAAAAAATAGTTTCATGTTTGGTATGCCATGGGACAAAAATCAGATGGGACAACATGGAACAAAAACAAGTTTTAATGGGACAAAACATAAGATTTTTTGTTCCACCAAAATAGGTGGAACAACATGGGACTAAAACATCAGATTACTAAAATACCTTTTTTTCCAACGTAACTTAGATTAAAATTATCTCCTCCAGTTCAGTCCCGTCCCGTCCCATCCAGTTCAGTCCCGTCCAGTTACGTCCCGTCCCATCTAGTATGCGTATCAAACGCTACCTAAAAGTATAACTGTATATGGTATATATTAAAATATATAAATCCAAAAAAAATTCAAGATTGAGCTCATTTCGAACGTATCGAAGAGACGATTATAATGGTGTAATTTGTTAAAATTAAAACGTATTTTTTTAGCATATTTTAGTTAATAAACGATTATATGTGTTAAATGTAAAATTAAATTATGAAAGTAAAATGTATAAAGTAAAGTTAGTAAATAAGTATAGGGGTTGAAAGTGTAAATATGAAATCAAAATCACAATTTGAAATTGAAATTTACACTTTTAACCCCTATACTTATTTACTTACTTTACTTTATACCTTTTACTTTCATAATTTAAATTTTACATTTAACACATTTAAATCGTTTATTAACTATAATTCGTTAAAAAAATACGTTTTAATTTTAACAAGTTACACCATTATAATCGTCTATTCGATACGTTCGAAATGAGCCCAATCTTGAATTTTTTTGGATTTATATATTTTAATATATATCATATACACTACATAAAAATATTTTATATATTTAAAATTCATACCCTTATAGTTAATTATTTAATTTATGGTACATTTTTTTTTTCAATTTTGTTTTACACTTCTATCGCATTAACATAATAATCATATATTAACTAATTCATTAAATCGTTTTAAATTATTATTATTTGAATGTGTTTATAGATATCGTGAATGGCAATAGGAGAAGGTTTCACGAGAAAAATATTAAATGGGGTTTTGACAAGTTGGTATCACTGGACTCATTTAAGAATTGTGAAAATGGGTATTTGGCGAATGATGATTCATGTGTGTTTGGAGCTGAAGTATTTGCAGTTACAGAGTATGCACAAAAGGATCGATGTATTTCCAACGTAACTTAGATTAAAATTATCTCCTTCAGTTCAGTCCCGTCCAGTTTCATCCCGTCCCATCTAGTATGCGTACCAAACGCTACCTAAGAGTACCATAAATTAAATAATTAACTACAAGGGTATGAATTTTAAATATAAAATATTTTTTATGTAGTGTATAACTGTATATGATATATATTAAAATATATAAATCCAAAAAAATTCAAGATTTGGCTCATTTCGAACGTATCGAAGAGACGATTATAATGGTGTAATTTGTTAAAATTAAAACGTATTTTTTTAACGTAGTTTAGTTAATAAACGATTATATGTGTTAAATGTAAAATTTAAATTATGAAAGTAAAAGGTATAAAGTAAATTTAGTAAATAAGTATAGGGGTTGAAAGTGTAATAAGGGTAATATTGGAATTTTCACAAAAAACTATTGAAAAGCTACTCCAAATAGCGTTTTAAAAAGCTAGCTTATGGTCATCCAAACATGTATTTAGAAAAAAAGTTAGCTTATCAGCCAGCTTACAAACTAGTTTTTTTTTGCCAAACAATACCTAAAACATAATTTATAAAAGGATATTTGATTAAAAGTGGTGATTAGTTCAAATTCATTATCATTGCCGATGTAAATTTAGCCCCAAAAAATTGAATTTACGATGCAACCATTGGAGACAGCAGCCGAAAGAAGCAAATCTTCTCACGATCTTTGAATTGTCTTCTCCTACTTTTCAAAACACACAGCAGATTCCAAGAAGATTCATAGGCTAATCATCCTCTCCAACACAAAAAATGACTACTTTCTCTCTATAAATACGCAACCTCCACCACTTCTGTCGATCAACCTCAAGATTCTCCAATTCATCCCCAACAATGGCCGCCAACCGCCTCCACTTCCTCCTGGTTCCCCACATAGCTCCCGGCCATTCCATTCCCATGATCGACATGGCCAAACTACTTGCAAACCAACCTAATGTCACGGTCACCATCGCCACCACGCCGCTTAACGCCGCCCGATTCGGTGCCACCATCGACGCCGGAATCGCCGTCCGATTCCTTGAGCTCCCATTTCCGGCAGCCGAGGCTGGATTACCAGAAGGATGTGAAACCACAGATAAGATCCCTAGTTTGGATTTAGTCCCAAACTTTTTAGCTGCAATTGGCATGTTACAACAAAAGCTCGAAGATCGTTTTGGAACCCTAAACCCTCGTCCAAATTGTATTATATCTGATAAGTACATGTCGTGGACAGGTGATACTGCTGATAAATATCATATACCAAGAATCATGTTTGATGGAATGAGTTGTTTTAATGAATTATGTTGTAATAATTTGTATGCATACAAGGTGTTCGACGGTTTGCCTGACTCAGAACCATTTATGGTCCCTGGTTTACCTGATAGAATCGAGCTAACGAGAAACCAACTCCCGGCTGAGTTTAACCCGAGTTCGATTGACACAAGTGAGTTTCGTCAACGGGCTAGGGATTCCGAGGTGAGAGCTTATGGAGTTGTGATCAATAGTTTTGAGGAGTTGGAACAAGAATACGTTAACGAGTATAAGAAGTTAAGAGGGGGTAAAGTATGGTGTATCGGGCCATTGTCGTTGTGCAATAGTGAGGATCGTGATAATGCTCGAAGAGGAAACGTTGCTTCGATCGATGAAGAACAATGTCTCAAGTGGTTAGATTCTCAGGGACTCGAATCTGTGGTTTACGCTTGTTTTGGTAGCCTTGTTCGGGTTAACACTCCACAACTTATCGAGCTTGGGTTAGGTCTAGAAGCATCTAACCGCCCGTTCATTTGGGTGATTAGATCCGTTCATAGATCAAACGAAGTCGAAAAATGGTTAGCCGAAAGTGGGTTCGAGGAAAGGACCAAACATAGAGGGTTGCTAATCCGAGGTTGGGCCCCACAGTTGTTAATTTTGTCTCACCCTTCGGTTGGAGGGTTCTTAACACATTGTGGATGGAATTCGACTCTAGAAGCGGTGTGTAATGGTGTTCCCATGATCACGTGGCCTCAATTTGCGGAGCAGTTTATTAATGAGAAGCTAGTTGTGGAAGTCTTGCGGATTGGTGTTGGTGTTGGAGCCGATGCTGTTATTCATGTTGGTGAAGAAGATCGATATGGGGTGAAAGTGAAGAGCGAGGATGTGAAGAAGGCTGTCGAGAAGGTCATGGATGATGGGATCGAAGGAAACGAGAGGCGAAAGAGAGCAAAAGAGCTCGAAAAGATAGCGAATAACACGATAAAGGAGGGAGGGTCTTCTTATTTGAATGTGACACTACTAATCCAAGATATAATGCATTATGCAAATGCCACAAGCTAAAGAATCTTGATCCAAAGATTTGAAAAACAATTTCTTGGATTTTATTCTTTTTGGACCTTGCTTCATGTATGATTTATTGGATTAGTTTGGTTTAGTTTTATTATATACAATAACGAGTAGATCCCACATCAAGTGGATATACTAGGTATAAAAATCTCAGCTTTACATATATCCTATCCTTTAGAGTAGAAGTTGGATATTCGTACATTTTACCTTCTTCTGATCCCAAACTTATATGAAATATACTGGATTTGTTTGATTACAATAACTTATAAGGTGACCCGTACCGGCCCCGGGTAGGGGTGCGGGCTCGGCCGAGGTGGCAAGTGGGTAGGGAGCGGGTAAGCGGGTAGGGGGTACGGGGGGAGCGGGTAGCGGGCGGGTACGGGGGAGCGGGTTCGTGGACCCGATGGAACCCGGGGGTGTGTGTGGGGGTAGGTAGCGGGTAGTATTGGGTTCAGTGGGTAGGCGGTACTCCACTTTAGAATAAGGATTGGGTAAGGAGGGTAGGAAAGAGAAAAACTGATGTGGCGCTGAGGTGGCAAGTGGTTTCATTGGGTACGGGTACTCGTGACCTTATTGTTATTGCGATTTTGAAGGTTCATTGGGTGTTAATTATGAACACATATCATATGTATAGCATCACATGTTTCTCCTTCTAAATATAGAGATTATGATGATTTTATAAATAAATTGTAAGCTATTCTTTTAACCGTTGAATATTTGGTTAAACTATTAAGCAATAACTAAAAATATTCTAATGACATAAATCATATTTGATATACACGTATGAAATCTTGTCTCGAAACAAACTAAGACATCCATGTTTGTTAAGTATTATACAATCTAGCGGAAGGGATTTGAATTCCGCTTATGGTGGAATGTAAATTATTGGATTTTATGGGTTCTTACTCAAAAGTGAAAACTTACACGGTAAGCGCTTACCGCTAATATTTAACATTTCACTTAACTTATTGAGTTAGATTTTAATCCATTAAAATGATGCAACACTTTTATCTGGTAAGTGCTTATCGGGTAAGACTCCAGATCTTTGTCATAACTCTTACCGGGTAAGATTCTAAATTCTTATTAATACTCATCCGATAAGGAAAAATGAGCCAATACACACTTATTAGGTAAGCGTTTAGTAAATGACCACTTAGTAAGAAATTCAAATTGCTCCATGCCTCCATCCCACCTTTTAAGAAAAAACTGTTATATCCTTATATTTATTCCATTTCATCCAACCACGGCGGTTTTCACCAACGCCATTGTCACCGTCGCCTTCACCCCCACCATCCATCATCACCACCATCGTCCAACACCTCTAGTGTCGTCTTCACCCCCACCATCACTACTGACGCCACTACTAGCACTACTAGTATTTCAAAGAATTAAACAAACAGATTCAAAATTTTCTAACAGATTCTATTGTAATTCAAGTCAACTAAACATGTGGTCGAACCAAATACAATTTAAATTTTAATTCTTTTAATATATTTTAATTTTAAAAGATTCCATTCTTTTAATATACAATTTAAAGTTATTTAATTTTGACTCTATATATTTGCCTCTATTACTTACTAAATTTAACATCAAACTATTTTCTTATTCGTTGGTATTTATTTTTAGTGCATTAGCAAAATTCGTCATTAAAATGTTATCAAATTATATCCAAGAAAATCAGCAATAAATTAACAGGATTTATCCCGATTCCGAAACATTAGAATGTACACAAATCCATTCTTGATCGCAATTAAATCATGTAGATTTTTTTTTCTTTCTACTGCTGCTTGGATTTACACTTTTACAGGTTTGCTTTTCAATCATGGAGTTTACGATGCCAAGATTATTAAGCACGCAAGATCTCTGAGCGGAATGACTGCAACGAACAAGGGGAGACTGAGAAAGATCAAACCGAAAGGTAAATTATGCCTATTAACTGTTTGTTGAAATGCGTGAGAGGCCTCAAACCGAAAGGTAAATTACTATCCCTTTTAGTTGTTTGTTTTCTATAGATCAGTAGGTGTCCAGTTACACTTGACACCTGCAGCATAGCTTTAAGTGCCTTTTCTCCCTACAAAGATCTTCAAAGGATAGTAGCATATGTTAATCAAGTCTTTTAAGGGGAATTAATGTGATTTTCATAAATCTATTCAAGTAAGGGATAAACTAATTTGATGCCTCGTGAAATAGTAGTTAGAATCTGACGAGTGTTATCAATCCTTTAGAGCCATGTCCATTAACCAGAAGCCTAATGTTTGAAGGGGGCATGTGAAGGAGGCATAAATCCCGTGGATTAGTTGGATCAAAGGTAGATAATGAATAACACAGACATAGACAAGCACAAAATTTGCACACGCCTCCTGTGATTTGATTTGGGTTTGCCTTTCTAGTTTCCATTTTGGCCGGCTATCTGTCTTTCTTTAAATAATTTTATATTGTACTCTATTGGAGTTTTCCTATAAGTCCAAAATTGACTAATTTTATAATGTCGAATCCTGTGCTGCACGTCATAAACTTCCAACCCCAATGTGCTATGATTATTCTAGTCACAGAGTGCGATAAGATAGTAAGATACTATCAAGAAATGTAGAAACAAACTGGCTTTATATAATTTAAAATCAATATGTGGACCCTGTCCCCTCGGCTTTACCCTTGCAGGTAAGGAGGCAAGCATCTTTGCAGAATGAATAAGAGGCCTGGGGTTTGACTTAGGACACTACCCACCTGCCCTGGGAGGCTGGGACACGCAATTTACTTATCCACAATGGCCGTGGGACTGGTATGGTGGGGGCGCTCCAGAGGGTGGCGTCATACCCTTTTGTAGAAAATGCTCATCCTGAGGAGGGTTGGGGAAGGAAGCCTATGTACCTGTTTTTTAAAGAGGCTTTGAAACTGTACTCTTTTGGTCAAAAAAGAGTAAACTTACCTGTTGCTTCAAGGCTTGGCCCATAAAAATTTAAGTCAGAGAAGATGATATCACAAGCCCCCACATCTTGATCCTTAGTCACATGTCATGTGGCTCCGACCCCTAATGATGTAAGAGCTTAGGTAAGAGGCATTGGACATATGGGACTGAATTATGCGTTCTTGTTTTTCCATGGATTTTCTTAAGTGACAAAGTAGACTAAGGCGGTGTTTATTTTTTCAAAATAAGCTCTTAATTGCCACTTATGTCTGATTCGGTCAGACGTAAGATGATTCAGACCGTTTGTTTTTTCTTTCTTTTTCAGCCTCTTAACTCTTAATGTCCTCTGAATAATTAAGTGACAATCTAGCCACTTAATTACCTCTTATTTCCACCCAGCATCATTCTTTCGATTTCAACGTTGGTTTTAACTCATATGCTCCCCGAATTTGCGAAAACACAAAACACTAATATCATAGATTTGTGTGTTGGCTTTCTAAAACATCTTGAATCACTTAAATCGGCTCTTCGGTGTTTGATATATGATTAAAACTCCACAACCTCGCAAATCTGTCAGCGTTCTTCTTTTGTTTCTTTTTTCCAATTTTGTCATTCGATCACCGATGCTCACTTCAATTGACGTATTTAAGTTGAATTTTCTAGGGATAAAATAGAAAATTATACATATTCAGACATTTGTCAGTTTACAAAAACAAACGGTCTTATTGATTCAGATTTCAGACTTCAACACCACCTCTTAAAAATCAGAAGTGAAATCAGACTTCACTTCAGCACCTCTTAAAAAACAAACGCCACCTAATTGTCATGGAAGAATAATAGTATGAAAAATAAAATGCAATAACTCACCTGAAACATGGTGCAATGTTTTTAGGTTATTTGTAATGTTCTTGAAAAGTTAGGTACTAGAGTAATTTAAGGTTACATGTAATCACGAGTGGGGTAGGCAAGAGCTTGCTCGCCAGTCAAAAAAGGTTTTGGGAAGCTTGAGCATATAGCAAGCTGGAGATGAACCTAGGGGTGCTTGTAGTCTGAAATATAGTTTATGGAAGCCTTCAGGTGAATCATAGCAGCAACTGAAACATCTTTTATTAGGTATCAGAATAAGAATCATGATAGAAATCTTCATAACTAACTAGCCAGCCAGGCCCTTATTTGTGTGTAGCATGATATCTTCGATGAACAGTTTTAAATTGAGTTGAGATGATCCTCCCTCTTCTATCGCTTTTCCAGCTATCTCCCTCAAATATTTTGCTTTTTGCCTGCGTTCTTCTCCTTCTCGTCCTTCGTCCATTATTATCTTTGCAACCTTACACACATCCTCTCTTTTTACTTGTATCTCAGCTGTATCCTCCTCCCCTAATGGCATCACTTTTTGAGCTCCAACCGCCACACCAGTACCCACAACTTCTACGGCCACCCGCTCGTTAAAGAACTGATCTGCATATTGAGGCCATGTGATCATTGGTACACCTGCGCAGAACCCTTCGATGGTTGAGTTCCAACCACAGTGTGTCAAGAAGGCTCCTACTGCTGGGTGCGATAGGACGAGAACTTGTGGCGCCCACCCGCGGACCAAAACTCCTCTTCCTTTCACTCTCGCTTCGAAACTATCATCTGCCAGCCATTTCTCTATCTCTTCTGCTCTACTTCCTCCTTTCACCACTAAAATAAACGGAAACCCCGACTCTTCCAAGCCTAGAGCCAATTCTATAAACTGGGGAGGTGTTAGACGTGTTAGGCTCCCTAAACACGCATAGATTACGCTTCGCGGATGCTGAGAATCGAGCCATTTCATGGAATAATGCTCGTTGATTGAAGCTTTGCTTCCACGCTGAGCTTTATCCAAATCATTCTTGTTGGATTGCGAAAACGGTCCAATACACCAAACTCTGCCTTGCTTTAGTTTTTTATATTCATCGATATATCTTCTTTCCAACTCCTCGAAACTGTTTATAACAGTTCCATATGCTCCTAATTCTGCTGCTCCAATTTGCTCACGAACACTCTTCAGTTCCTTTGCTTTTGCACTGTTCCCTGGATTGAATCGCCCAGGCAGCTGGGATTTAGTCATAACAATGTTATCCGGCAAACCAGGCAAGATAAACGGCTCCGAATCCCCCATCTTTTCATGAATCTTGGAAACACACAAGTTGTGTGTAGATAACTGAGTGAAACAACTCATCCCATCAAAAATAACCCATGGAATCTGATACTTTCTAGCCAAATCTGCTGTCCATGCTAGATGTTTATCAGAAATGATACAACTTGGTTTAGGCTTAAGCTCTCCAAACACTTCTTCAAGCGGTTGTTGAAGTTTAGCACTTGCATCAAAGAAGTTCTTGAATAAACTGAACGATGGCAGATCGTCCACACTTTCACATTCCTCCGGTAATCCGGACTCCAAGGCTGGGAACCGGAGTTTTAGGATTCGGATTGGAAATCCCGATGCTATGGCACGGTCAAGAACCGAACCGTACCGTTCGGCGTTACGGGGTGTGATGGCGATCGTCACGGTTACCGACTGTTGTGCTATGAGTTTGGCCATGTCCACCATTGGGATGAGGTGGCCTGAGCTCATCAGAGGTATGATAAGAAAGTGAAGATTGGAAGCCATGTCTGTAGCTAATGTTGATAGCTATGGAGAGTTTTATGCATTTGGGTTGACTTGTGATAAGTTTTATATGAGATATTTTCTGTGTCCTTATCTGCTTTAACTTTTCTGTGGGATTTGGTGCATCTCCAACCCAATCACTATAAGATAAAAACTAAAAACACCAGAAACACTAAAAATAGTGGGTTTCTTGAATACTAAAAGAAACCAACTCCTACAACTCACTAAAAAAACACTAAAAACATCTTTAATGTTGTAATAATAATAAAATAATCTTACTTAATGTATTTAACTATTAATCTAAATATATATGTATAATTATAAAAGTTGAATAAAATATTACTATTTCGTTTTCGAGATCTACTTTATTGGTCTTCAAATATAGAGACCACATTTATTGACCTCCATGTTTTTTAGTGTTGGGTTAGAGAGGAATCCATGTTTTTTAGTGTTGGGTTAGAGAGGAAAACACCTCTTTTTTTGTCTGTAGCTAACGTTGATAGCTATGGAAAATTGTATGCATTTGGGTTGTGAACTTGTGATGAGCTTTATATTCAGTTTGAGAACTCTCTGTGTCCTTATCTGCACTAATGGGCTGTACCAAAAACCGTCAAACCATACAACTTGTCCAACCCAACCCGCTAACAACCCAATTAAACCTCCAATCCGTCAATTAAGAGGGTTGAAAGACCTGGCAAACGTGTCGTGTCGGGTTCAAAGTTAAACGGGTTGAGAGTGTCTGACCCTAACCCGACCCGTTTAATAAACGGGTCAGAAAGTCTCAACCCTAACCCGACCCGCCACGACCCGCCTAACCCATTTAACCCGTTTAACATTTATAAAACTAAAAATTAAATATCGAAAATTCACAAAAAAAATTACAAATCCAAAATTCAAATGAAAAAACATTATAAATCTAAATTTTATAGTTCAAATTTATAAGTTCTAACCAATTCAAAACATTAAAAATCCAAACCATTAAAAAGAAAACTTAATATATATATATATAGGGTCCCTTCTTTTGTTAACTAGTCATTTAGTGTTAACCTTGTTAACTTATTTTGGACCAATAGGAATCAAGATACATGTTTGGTTTTAATATTGATAGTACGGTTGCTTCAAGGGTACTATAGGAAGATTAACATTTTAATTATTTGAAGTAATTATTCTTTCCACCTTTCACGCCTATCCAATTATGGTAGTTATTAATATATTATTTTTTAACATTCATCCTAATCTTCATTATATTATCTCTTTATTTTATCATTTAGGCAATTTTTTCAAGGAATTCTTCCACGCTAATTGAACTGCTATACCTAAGTTTTCACATATGCATGATATGAAACTGTATATATGCATATCATAAAAATGCATATATGCACATCAGCCAATTGCATATATGCACATCAGAGAATTGCATATATGCACATATTACAATTGCATATATTTACACTTTACATTTGTAGCATATATACACATATGAAAACTGCATATATGCACTCTTTACACCTACAACATGCACATAAGAGAATTGCATATATGCACATATTACAACTGCATATATGTACACTTTACACCTGCAGCATATATACACATATCAAAATTGCATATATGCACACTTTACACCCCCAACATATATGCATCCCTTCAAAATTGCATATATGCACATACCAAAATTGCATATATGCACAAATTACAACCGAAAATTGCATCCCCCTGTTGATTTTTGCTCCGAAAACCACTGATTTGTTGTGAGAGTTCGTATGGAATCTGTAACACCCGTGATTTTCGGGTAAGTACGACTTTGGTTCAGGAGGAATCGATCTTGTAAGGATAATATGGAAAATAGGATTTGGAGTTAAATCCTAGATTTTATTGTCTTGTTGGATGGGGAATTCGAATACGAGTCCAATGGTTCTTTCCGGAGCGAAAACGGAGCTAGAACGAGGAAGTTATGGCCAAAACGAGTTTCGGTACATCCTGAGCTATTATGCCCGGCGATAGTGACACTGTCACAATCTCCGTGTCACTATCGCCCAATGTGTACCGAGAGTGGAAGGGCTTGAGCGATTGTGCCCGGCGATTGTGACCATGTCACTATCGCCCTGTCACTCTCGCCTGAAGTGTACCGCGGGTGGTTGAGTGTGAGCGACTATGCCCCAGCGATAGTGACATAGCCTGTCAATATCGCCGACGGGCTCCAGAAGGGCTTTAAATCCTTTTTTTTCATTTCATCTTCTTCATTTTTACATCTCTCTTGACCTAACTCTCTCTCAGTCGATTTTCTCAAGAAACACCATCCTCTCCCCTTTTCTTCCTCATTTCTTCACCATCTAAGTTGTAATCAAACCTCTTCCTCCATTGTTGGGCATTTTTGGAAGCTTGGAGCTTTTGTGGAGATTAAGAGTTGTTTTGGAAGGTTCTATTGGTTAAGGTAATCTCTTCCCACCTAAAGATGTTATTGTTGTTAATTTCATCTTCTTTCCATCTTGTGAAGTTGTTGAACGATTTTGGTGTCGTTGGATTAATGAAATATGGTTTACCTCATATTTAAGAACTAGGGTTTGACATATTTGGGGATTTTGATGTGTTATGGTTAGAGGATGATTACTTATGGTTGAAACTTATGGATCTAGGTTTTTGGAAGATTTGGCTTGAAGATGTAAACTTCATCAAAGGAGCATACGTTGGAGAAACCCTAGATTTAGCTTAAATCTAGCAAGGTGAGTTCAAGCACTTTGCGAAAACTTTGTACATGCCAAAATGATATTTTTCAACCATATGTGTGTTTTACTTGAAAAATGGTTATGTGGAGTTATTTGACTAGTTTAACTCTTTTGAAAATGTGTATCTTCATAAATGTGTAAAACACCCATATTTGGGGTTTTTGGATTTTTAGATGGGTTTAATCTATAACTTGTATTTAAAGGATTAATTGTTCAAAATGAAGTTATTTGATTGTTTAATCATGGAGTGTAAATGATTTTGACAAAACAATTGGGAAAGTACACTTTAAGTGTTATGTGTTATTTTGGAAGGATATTTGTGAATTCGTTGGAAATGAGGGCTTTCCCGATCCAGTTCGTTATTTTGGGAGTTAATGTTGGTTTTGGTGGTACTTGTTACTTAACCGAAGTTTAAACGGATTTTATGCAAGGATGACCAATATTGTGGGTCTAGCATGTTTAGAGCGTTGTGCTCTGTTTTGACTTTGAAATAGTCTTGGGACATTTGTCCAACTTTGGGTAACTTATGAATGAGTTTTATTAATGAATGTTGTATTGAGGAATTTCATGTTTTGAACGCATTTGCGTATATGTTTGGGGTCGTCTAATATGTTAGACCTTGTTAGCTATGGATCCATAGGTATTTGAGTTCCCCTTAGTCTCGCGGGCAATGAGCTCAGTTTACGAGACCTTAATTTCTTTTATAGCACGGAATAGGCATCGTTTGTCGTAATAAGTAAGGCGTGGGCCTATATGGTCGGACGTCGTCTCATGGACAGTAAGTTGTAATTCCATTCATGTGCTTAGCACGGGATATGCATCGGGATCCATGATAAGTAAGGCGTGGGCCGTATGTCGGGCGTCAGTCTCGTGGACAGGTTTGTTCCATGATAAGTAAGGCGTGGACCTCTAGGCCGGGCGTCGTCTCATGGGCAGTAAGGTGTAATCCTTAATGTGCTGTCGTGGATTTGGAGTGACCCAATGTATAGACCTGGAGTGGTTGAAGTTGAGGGCTTCCTAGTCTCGTGGGCAATAGACCTGGAGTGATTGAGCCCCATCTAAGAGAATAATCCACGTGTGTTTGTTTTATTGCATTGTAGGTGACCCACTTATGTGTTCCGTCAAGCACGATGCATACGGGTCTCCCCCGTCACCGAAAGGTGTTATTTTGGGTATTTGTGTTTATCCATGTTTTCGGTGACGTTTTATATTTATGAAAGATGCTTCCCCGCTGTGGAAGGTTATGAATTCTATATAATTCATGTATTTAAATGCCTTGGAATATTAACAGAATTAACCGGTTTGTATTATGTTCAAAGGGGCATTTTATTAAAAGGATGGTTTCCACTAATTATGGGATTCGTGCTTATCGTCAACCATTTTGGAGGTTTGACCTCAATTAGATTTACTCATAAATTGGTGTGGGTGGAAAGTGAACGTTTTACGGTAAAGTGAACGTTTTACGGTAAAGTAAACTTGTTTTGGAATCATGACTAAACTCCTGCTTTTATGATTTACGTTTTTATAGTCATGATAAAATGCTTGAACTCACTAGGCGTAAGCCTAACCCTTTTTATTTGTCGGCATGTGCAACAGGCTCAGGTTGGGTATCTCTAGCTACACTTTGAAGTGGCGAGAGTGGGTAAAGTGCACGAGAGGTGATTTGTTTAGTAAAGTCTTCC
Source organism: Saussurea involucrata (assembly GCA_033807775.1). Taxonomy (NCBI): domain Eukaryota; kingdom Viridiplantae; phylum Streptophyta; class Magnoliopsida; order Asterales; family Asteraceae; genus Saussurea; species Saussurea involucrata. The sequence continues at coordinate 112,988,475 of CM066321.1, read as the reverse complement.
ACAAGCTTTGGGAATTAGTAATTTGTATTCTATTAAGTGACACCTTTTAGGTTCGATTTATTTGTGAAATTTATGATGAATAGATTGTGAGGTATTTTGAGATATGAATTGTAGTATTGATTCTAATTGATATGAATGTGTTATTGAAAATTTAAGTTAGTTGCTCGGTTAAATTCGAGGGTGTTACAAGTTGGTATCAGAGCATAAGTTTGAGAGATTTAGGTGTTGATTTTGGATACCTAGACTCAAACTAGTGTTTGTTTAAGTAAATGAGAGTGAAATTCACCTTTAGGCACTTTAAGATAGGATGTTTTGAAGTTGATGACTGTTGTTAGAAACGAGAATCACGTCGAGGGTAACAAGGATAATCATGTACGGTGCGTTCATAGTGACACTTGGCCAGTGTCATGGTGAATCTACTAGTACATGTACATGCTTGAATTGCTTTCATGTGATGATCGTTGGGGTAGTGAAGGAGGTTCTAAACTAGTAGTCGTTGGAAGAGATGGACGATTCTAGTAATTGTCACTTGGAGTGACGATAAACATGATATTTGTTTTAAGTAGACCGTTTTGGGTCGAAATTGAAGGTTGGATTAGAACCATAGGCTTAGGGAGCCGACTTTGATTCGAGGAAAAACCGTAAAGTTAATTGATGTATCACCTAACTTGCCTTAAGAAGTTTGAATATCTGGATGACAATAATGGACCGAAGGATTTTGGAGGAGTATGAGCTGAAATGTTAACTGCCGACTAGGTTTTGCACCAAGTTTATTATGGAAATAAATTGTATCAAATATTTTGTGTGTGTTCAAATCCTTATGAGGATTGTGTTACGAATTTTGGAAAATGTTAAGCACACACAATGTTTTGGATTTTGGTTTTGGACGTACATGAACCATCTTATGTCAGGGGTTGCAAACTCCGTCAGAATTTGTTTCATGTTGTTGTTGACCAACGTTTCTTTCGGGTATAGTGATGTCTGTGTTTTATGTTGTCTAAGATGGTAGACAAGTAACTACGGCTCATAACTTTAACATCGGATCTCCTCCACATATGTTAAAGTTTGGACGGAAAGTTAACTACCGTAGTGTCTATATGAAGCTGTTTTGGGAATCTGTTTAATATGAGCTTGTTAAACGGTGTTGTGTATGTGGTGTCGTCCTAGAAGAGGATTTTGAGATTTTGGCGTCTCGTTTATGATTTTGCTTTTAGCAATTTGACTATGGGAGCACAACGTTTAGTGCGATGTTGTTGTGTTGGAGTCATTGAGTTCGTTGAAGTTCATAGAGTTTTGTGTATGACTTTTTGCATCGTGTGGGTATAATTTTACTACGTGCATACTCTAATTGCTTATGTGAAAGGTTTACGAGTTATGTTGGGCATTTGGTTCCACTTGAGTTTTGATTGAGAAAAGTAAATTTTATGCCGTAAGGCGACTAAAAAGAGATGAGTTTAGAACTCTAGTGTCGCGTAACTTTTCTTTTAGAAAGTTTGTGTTACTAAGTATTTCGTTGCATATGGTTCAGGGTATGGATTGATTTATACATGACTTAAGTGAGGCCTGAAAGAGCATCTTGGTGAAATTCGAATTGCCGATTTTTGGGAGAATTGAAAACCTTTTAGTTTTTGGAAAATGGACACTTGGAGTATTTTGATAAATATATTGTAAACATTTCCGTGTTGACGTTTTATGTTCCAAGTATAAAGTTTTGAAGAAAAGGTTTCGTGATGGAGATTTTGAGAAGATTGTTTGCATAAAACTATGTTGCGTATATTTCTTAGGTTTTGAATATTGACGCGCACCTTTGTTGCAATTGAGAATTGAAGTCGGTTTGACCCTTCTAAGCGTCAACCATTTTCTAGCAATTGTTTCTTCCTAGTTTTCTCTTTTGGAAAATACATTGTTGAGTACAGTTTTGTAAGAAACACTTTGCTCGTGTGTCATTATGTGAACATCTGAGGAAGTTTTGGAAATAAATGTGAAGAACCCCATCTTTTGAAATGTTGGTGTGAGTCGATTTGTACATATTATTTCATTACAAGGAAAATTCTAAGGAAGTGTTACAAGCTAGCATGCCTACCCCAATTGGAGATCTTATGGTGTTTCGAGTCGATATTTTCAAACGATGAAAACGGATTGATTTTGTCTTTAAACTTGGAACCTGCACAAGTCGTTTTTGTGTTTTGACTGAGGTGTAATTAGAAATCGTTTCCTAGTTTTGTATAATAAACTGACGCGCGCAAATTTTGCTGGCGAACCTTGTCCCATGCCATTTGAAGGGTCAGAAAAGAATTTTGAGTCAACTGCCGTTTGAGCTTCTTTTGAAGTACGTGTGAAAATTATGCACATCGTTTAAAGTGGGCAGTTACCTTGAGTGCACGTCATGAGTCAATCCATACTAGAACTGTGATGTTTCTTTTAAAGAATTTGTTTATTTCGCTTTTGCGTTTTGTGGATTAACCGAACTGCAATGAAATGGTTTTCAGCATGATTTTCATATGTGGGACGAGCGTGTCTAGTTTTACGTAACTACCGAGCTGATAGTAGTAGTTTTGTGCGTACGGTGTATTTGATATGAAAATCTTAGTGTTGAAAATATTTTGTGAATGGTTTTGATTAATTGGCATATTTCTTGAATAACACACTTAAAAACCTTGAACTCGTTAGGACCTTGGAAAGAGTAAGTGACCCAGTTAAGGGTAAGTGCGTGTAGCACTTCGGCGGTGGAAGGTTGAGTATTCCACGCGTGTTGGTACTTTGGGCCGGATGATACCGGTATCAAAATAAATGTGTTTGCAGTAATTGGAGGCTTAGACTTGCGATAACGCATTTTTGGGGTTTGTTTAGCCGTTCTGTTGACAACCTTAGTTTTGGTGGAAACCCTCGGTAAACGGAACTCGTGCGGGGAGTCCCGTTAGAGTTCAAAGCTTGGTGGTATAACTAAGTGTCAACCTTTGTGGGTTGGAGATTGGGAACCGTTAGCATATTCGGAGGGAGTAGTCCGACTTTAAATGAAACAAGGATAGCGGTTGTAGCAAATCCTAAGATACTCAAGTGTATTGAGTAGATTTGGTAGTGATGATTTCCTTGGGCGGTAAAGGAACCTGTCGGATGACGGATGTTGTGACGAATCCTTGGAGTCTATTAGAACTCGTGGAGTTAATTGACAGTAAATGATAAGGATGATCGGAGTTGATGATTTTGTTGGGTTCATTAGTGAACAAACATTGGGGTGATTTAGAATCCGAAACTGGAAAGAGATGTATGGAACATCTAAGGTTGGGAGGCGACCGGAGTCGTCTAACTAGGAATTATCCTAGTGGTTGGAATGTTGTTACGGACAGGTAACGTGTACTTGAAGAAGTTTTGTTGGTAAGAAATTATTCGAGGAATTGTCTTTATAAGACTGTATGGGGGAAAATTAGATTTCAGTAGGAATTATTTAATTGTTGGCCGGCATTGAGTCGGTTAGCCGTGATTGGTAAAGGATGTAGATTTCGAGGACGAAATCTTTCAAGGTTGGGAGAATTGTAACACCCGTGATTTTCGGGTAAGTACGACTTTGGTTCAGGAGGAATCGATCTTGTAAGGATAATATGGAAAATAGGATTTGGAGTTAAATCCTAGATTTTATTGTCTTGTTGGATGGGGAATTCGAATACGAGTCCAACGGTTCTTTCCGGAGCGAAAACGGAGCTAGAACGAGGAAGTTATGGCCAAAACGAGTTTCGGTACATCCTGAGCTATTGTGCCCGGCGATAGTGACACTGTCACAATCGCCGTGTCACTATCGCCCAATGTGTACCGAGAGTGAAAGGGCTTGAGCGATTGTGCCCGACGATTGTGACCATGTCACTATCGCCCTGTCACTCTCGCCTGAAGTGTACCGCGGGTGGTTGAGTGTGAGCGACTATGCCCCAGCGATAGTGACATAATAGTGACTATGTCACTATCGCCTGTCACTATCGCCGACGGGCTCCAGAAGGGCTTTAAATCCTTTTTTTTTCATTTCATCTTCTTCATTTTTACATCTCTCTTGACCTAACTCTCTCTCAGCCGATTTTCTCAAGAAACACCATCCTCTCCCCTTTTCTTCCTCATTTCTTCACCATCTAAGTTGTAATCGACCCTCTTCCTCCATTGTTGGGCATTTTTGGAAGCTTGGAGCTTTTGTGGAGATTAAGAGTTGTTTTGGAAGGTTCTATTGGTTAAGGTAATCTCTTCCCACCTAAAGATGTTATTGTTGTTAATTTCATCTTCTTTCCATCTTGTGAAGTTGTTGAACGATTTTGGTGTCGCTGGATTAATGAAATATGGTTTACCTCATATTTAAGAACTAGGGTTTGACATATTTGGGGATTTTGATGTGTTATGGTTAGAGGATGATTACTTATGGTTGAAACTTATGGATCTAAGTTTTTGGAAGATTTGGCTTGAAGATGTAAACTTCATCAAAGGAGCATACGTTGGAGAAACCCTAGATTTAGCTTAAATCTAGCAAGGTGAGTTCAAGTACTTTGCGAAAACTTTGTACATGCCAAAATGATATTTTTCAACCATATGTGTGTTTTACTTGAAAAATGGTTATGTGGAGTTATTTGACTAGTTTAACTCTTTTGAAAATGTGTATCTTCATAAATGTGTAAAACACCCATATTTGGGGTTTTTGGATTTTTAGATGGGTTTAATCTATAACTTGTATTTAAAGGATTAATTGTTCAAAATGAAGTTATTTGATTGTTTAATCATGGAGTGTAAATGATTTTGACAAAACAATTGGGAAAGTACACTTTAAGTGTTATGTGTTATTTTGGAAGGATATTTGTGAATTCGTTGGAAATGAGGGCTTTCCCGACCAGTTCGTTATTTTGGGAGTTAATGTTGGTTTTGGTGGTACTTGTTACTTAACCGAAGTTTAAACGGATTTTATGCAAGGATGACCAATATTGTGGGTCTAGCATGTTTAGAGCGTTGTGCTCTGTTTTGACTTTGAAATAGTCTTGGGACATTTGTCCAACTTTGGGTAACTTATGAATGAGTTTTATTAATGAATGTTGTATTGAGGAATTTCATGTTTTGAACGCATTTGCGTATATGTTTGGGGTCGTCTAATATGTTAGACCTTGTTAGCTATGGATAGACCTGGCAAACGGGTCGTGTCGTGTCGGGTTCACGGGTTAAACGGGTTGAGAGTGCCTAACCCGAACACGACACGTTTAATAAACGGGTCAGAAAATCTCAACATGAACACGACCTGATTTAACCCGTCTAACCCGACACGACCCGCTAACCCGTTTAACCCATTTAACCCGTTTAACATTTATAAATATAAAACTTTTAATATGGTGCTCCAACATAATAGGGTGCACCAACTTAGAGGGTCCAAGCCAACGGACTCAAACCACCAAGCTAGGGTCAAGGGGGGTGATGCAAATGAAAATACAAGGGGTGAGATCATATTTATAGTGGGCATAGAGCATAAGGTTTTTGTTTCCCACCAATGTGGGATGGGAGGAAATCTCACTTCATTGTGAAACATACAGAAATTGACAGCTCCTATATGCCATAAGTTACGATACATTTCTTCCATTTAGAAGCCAAATTGGACACTATCATATAAATAAAAGTTGTTCATTGATATCTTGGGATTCCACAGAAACTAGATTCATGCAATTCGGAGCTATAAGCAGACCGCTACAACCTTTACAAAAACAGTGCGCAGGTTCTTGTGTACAATGTGAAAACTCAGTGTTTTGACACATTTAAACTCATAATTAGGACTTTAACTCTTCATAACAGTTCTTAAGGACATTCTAATCTTTCTAACGATATATCGTACACCTCATTTGGACCAACGGTTGATTTTCTATGAATTTTCTAATAACATGGCAGAAACTTTAAAACTAAAAATTTGATTGTCAAAGCCCATATTTAATTGTCCATACATAAATAGATAATAGTCAAAGCCCATATTTAATTGTTCAAAGAATGGCCTAATTTAAACGGGTTAAACGGGTCAATTTCGAGTTGAATTTTTTAACCCTAACCTTACCCGTTTAATTTTCATGTCGTGTCAACCCATTTACTTAAACGGGTTGAAATGTATTACCCAAACCCGTTTATTTCGTGTCGGGTTCGTGTCGGGTTAGCGTGTCGTGTCAGCTTTTGCCACCCCTAGCTATGGATCCATAGGTATTTGAGTTCCCCTTAGTCTCGCGGGCAATGAGCTCAGTTTACGAGACCTTAATTTCTTTTATATCACGGAATAGGCATCGTTTGTCGTGATAAGTAAGGCGTGGGCCTATATGGTCGGGCGTCGTCTCATGGACAGTAAGTTGTAATTCCATTCATGTGCTTAGCACGGGATAGGCATCGGGATCCATGATAAGTAAGGTGTGGGCCGTATGTCGGGCGTCAGTCTCGTGGACAGGTTTGTTCCATGATAAGTAAGGCGTGGACCTCTGGGCCGGGCGTCGTCTCATGGGCAGTAAGGTGTAATCCTTAATGTGCTGTCGTGGATTTGGAGTGACCCAATGTATAGACCTGGAGTGGTTGAAGTTGGGGGCTTCCTAGTCTCGTGGGCAATAGACCTGGAGTGATTGAGCCCCATCTAAGAGAATAATCCACGTGTGTTTGTTTTATTGCATTGTAGGTGACCCACTTATGTGTTCCGTCAAGCACGATGCATACGGGTCTCCCCCGTCACCGAAAGGTGTTATTTTGGGTATTTGTGTTTATCCATGTTTTCGGTGACGTTTTATATTTATGAAAGATGCTTCCCCGCTGTGGAAGGTTATGAATTCTATATAATTCATGTATTTAAATGCCTTGGAATATTAACAGAATTAACCGGTTTGTATTATGTTCAAAGGGGCATTTTATTAAAAGGATGGTTTCCACTAATTATGGGATTCGTGCTTATCGTCAACCATTTTGGAGGTTTGACCTCAATTAGATTTACTCATAAATTGGTGTGGGTGGAAAGTGAACGTTTTACGGTAAAGTAAACTTGTTTTGGAATCATGACTAAACTCCTGTTTTTATGATTTACGTTTTTATAGTCATGATAAAATGCTTGAACTCACTAGGCGTAAGCCTAACCCTTTTTATTTGTCGGCATGTGCAACAGGCTCATGTTGGGTATCTCTAGCTACACTTTGAAGTGGCGAGAGTGGGTAAAGTGCACGAGAGGTGATTTGTTTAGTAAAGTCTTCCGCAAGCTTTGGGAATTAGTAATTTGTATTCTATTAAGTGACACCTTTTAGGTTCGATTTATTTGTGAAATTTATGATGAATAGATTGTGAGGTATTTTGAGATATGAATTGTAGTATTGATTCTAATGGATATGAATGTGTTATTGAAAATTTAAGTTAGTTGCTCGGTTAAATTCGAGGGTGTTACAGAATCTGCTTGTTTACTAATCGATTTGTAATCGACCTTCATGGAATCGACGGGAATCGATTTCCTTTTGAACGATTTGGAATCGTTTTGTATCGCTTGGAATCGACTTGCCTTCTTGGAATCGACATGAATGGTTTTGCTGTTGAATGATTTTGGACGATTTTGGAATCGATTTCGAATCGATTTGCTTTTTGAACGATTTTGGTATGGATTTGGAATCGATTTTGGAATCGATTTTGGTTTTAATCGATATTGGAGAGAAAGTAGGGTTTTTGATTTTGTTTCTAAATGATGTTAAGATAACAAGGTTCGTGAAAGTAGCAATTGGTTAACCCATTCCTTATCTGATAGTTACATAGGGTTGTTAATTGACAAAAATACCCGTGTGCATATATGCTTAAACCGTGTTTTTTATTTAATTGTGAATTAAAAAACCATTTTAATCTTAGCCATTGATTCTGATGATTGATGGTCCTGATTAGTTAACACAGTTAACACTAAATGACTGGTTAACAAAAGAAGAGCCCTATATATATATATAAACGGCCAAACGGGTATTCGGGTTATTTTCGAGTTGAAATTTTTGACCCTGACCTTACCTGTTTAATTTTCGTGTCGTGTCAACCCGTTTACTTAAACGGGTTGAAATGTATTAACCAAACCCGTTTATTTCGTGTCGGATTAGCGTGTCGTGTCAGTTTTTGCCAGGTTTAGCTAGTTACTAGCTCAAGCCAACCCAACCTAACCTGCCAACCCGCCGGTAATAGATATAACTTCGATAAAATTTTATTTATATCTATACATAATATACTATTTGAGGCTCACTATTTTGTAATTTTTTTTTCGTGTAAACTTTGAATTTCATAGGTTTTTTAATGAAATTTTTTCATATCATTCATTTCTTGATGAAATTGTTTCTTATATTTGTGTTTTTTTATGTAGTTTCATATATTTTTTTTCATTCCTATGAAACTTGATGAAACTTTTTCGTTTTACATAAAAACACAAATATATGAAACAATTTCATTATATATATATATGGAAGGATAATAAATTGTAAACCTCTAAATGTGTGTAAACTTTGTAAACTTTGGATTTCATAGGTTTTCTTGATGAAATTGTTTATTTTGATGAAAATGTTTCATATCATTCGTTTCATGATAAAATTGTTTCATATATTTGTGTTTTTTATGTAAAAACGTCAAAGTTTCATCAAACGGAGAAAATATATGAAACCGTTTCATAAGAATGAAAAAAAATATATGAAACAATTTCATCAATAAATGAATGATATGAAACAATTTCATCAAAATAACATATGAAATCCAAAGTTTACACAAAAAAAAGTTTACAAAATAGTGAGACGCACTCTCTCTCTCTCTCTCTATATATATATATATATATATATATATATATATATCTATATATATATCTATCTGCCAACCCTCCTGCGATTTGACTAGGGTTTTCCTTTCTACTTTCCATCTTGGCGGCTATCTGTCTTTTTTTAAATAATTTTATATTGTACTCTATTGGAGTTGTCCTATTAGTCCAAAATTGATCGGTTCATATTTTAATGCTATGCTTTCAATCATGTAAGCACATCCATGCTTATGTAATCACTTACATCATCATCAACTAATATATATTATCATTAGAAAGCATTGAAGGGGACAGAAACCGTTTATTTAAAATGCAAACACAGTTCCATGATCGAACATAGATTCAATCACTCCTCCATACCCGCCACTCAGCCAGACTGTGAAATGGCTTTAGAGGAATTACAGGAACACAACCAGCTTCACTTTCTTGTTATACCCTTACCGTCTCCAGGCCACTATATCCCCACCATTGACTTGGTCAAGTTACTAGCTCAACATGGTGTTAGAGTCACGTTAGTTACCACCCCAGTCAATGCCCTCAGATTTGGGTCGATCCTTGATCAAGCAATCAAATCAGGCCTCCCCATCTGTTTTCTTGAATTATCATTTCCTTCTGTGGAGTTTGGCTTACCAGAGGGCTGTGAAAGCTTAGATACTCTCCCTAGCATAGGCTTGCGCAAGAATCTTTTCGGTGCCTATAATTCGCTACAGCAAGAAGTTGAACAATATATTGAAAAGCTTAATCCTAGGCCAAGTTGCTTGGTATCCGACACATTTATCCTATGGGCAGCTGATACAGCAAAAAAGTTTAAGATTCCAAGGATTATATTGGATGGCATGAATTGCTTCACGCAGATGTGTAGCCACGTTTTATACCTCTCAAAGGTACATGAAAGTGTGGGTGAGTCGAACTCATTTGTTTTGCCCGGTTTGCCTGATCGTATTGAACTTACAAGATTCCAACTGCCTTTTGGATTCAATACGAGCTCCAAAGATGTGACAGATTTTCATGAAGGCGTTCGAAAATCTGAATCTGAAGCATATGGAGTAGTTATAAACAGTTTCCAGGAGTTGGAACAAGGATATGCTAATGAATATAAAAAAGTCAAAGGTGATAAAGTTTGGTGCATAGGGCCATTATCACTATGCCATAAGGATGCATCAGACACGGTCCAAAGAGGTGACAAGTCATCAATTGACAAAAACGAATGCCTCAAGTGGCTAGATTCTAAAAAAAATGGATCAGTAATTTATGCCTGTCTAGGAAGTCTCAGTCGTGTTGAACCTGCACAGCTGGTGGAGCTTGCTTTAGCTCTAGAAGCATCTAAAAGACCATTCATTTGGGTTGTTCGAGCAGGTCATAAGACAAACGAGATTGAAAAATGGATAGATGAAGAGGGGTTTGTAGAGAGAACCAAAGAGAGAGCTCTCTTGATCCGCGGGTGGGCTCCACAACTGCTAGTCTTATTGCACCCTGCAATCGGAGGGTTTTTAACACACTGTGGTTGGAATTCTATACTAGAAGGGGTATCAGCTGGTGTCCCATTAATAACATGGCCTATGTTTCATGAGCAGTTCCTCAATGAGAAGTTAGTTGTCCAAGTGTTGAGAGTAGGAGTTAGTGTTGGTGCTCAAAAAGTAGTAAATTTGGGTGAAGAAGAGAAGTCTGGAGTGGAAGTAAAGAGTGAGGACCTGAGGAAAGCTATAGAGATGGTAATGGAAGAAGGGAAAGAAGGAGATGAGAGAAGAAAGAGAGCTAAAGAGCTCAGTATGATGGCATATAAAGCAATAGAAGCTGGAGGATCTTCCCACCTAAATATGGAACGACTAATCAAAGATATCAGGAACCAAGCCAATTCTAGAAAATTAAGCTAAGAAGATTACAATTGATCCCATAGGTAATAATAATGTCTGTAACATCTTTGTTTGAATGTACCTTTCAGTTATTTCTTTAAATTGTGTAATCAGGTAATGCTATGAGGGATTTTGGTTGTGTCACAAATGGGCAAGATGAAGATCACCACACTATCATAGGGTCAGCTACACATCTTTTTGATCGTTGAGTTCCAACCACAGTGCATTATGATCATTCTCGTCACAGAGTGTGATCAGATACTATTAAGAAATGTAGAAATAAATGGCGTTATATAATTTGAAATTAAAATGCTGACCCTGCTGTACTGAGCTTTATGAGGGTTGGGGAAGAAGTCTACGTACCTGGTCTTTAAAGAGTTTTTTTCTTGACTTGAAACTGTGATCAGTTGGGCAAAGAAAAGTAACTTTACCTGCGACTCCAAGGCTTAGCCCATATAATTTTAGATCAGAAAATGAAATATTATAACCCTGGTCACATGGCATGTGGCCTTTAATTATGACATCTTAAGATATAAGAGCTTAGGTAAGAGGCAGTGGACATATATGACTGGATTATGTGTTCTTCTTTCGTTTCTCCATGGATTTTTATAGGTGACGATTGACGAAGACTAATTGTCTTTAAAGAAACTTGGTATGAAAAATAAAATGCAATAATCACCTGCAACATAGTGCAGAATTTGGTGCTTATGTGTTGCCTATTACTCATTCTAATCGATAACTAGATTACGGTCTCCAAAGATTTTCAGAGATTAAAGATACATGTAATTGTGTGTGTGGGTAGGCAAGAGCTTACTCGGTCGTCAAAAAAGGTTTTGGGGAGCTTGAGCATATAGCAAACCGGAAGTGGAGTAGGGGGTGCTTGTCTGATTACTGAGTTGAACCCAGGCCTACTATGGCTCAGAATTGACAACCTGGTTAGTTTAACTATATTCAATCAATCATCGTTTTACTAAAGAGGCTAATGGTAATTTTTTAAGAAAAACTCCAATTTATGCAAATGCCGGCTGAGCCAAAATCATGATTATACAAGCCTTTATGAACCCACCAGAACTGAGGAGATTAGCCAGGCTCGAGCTCCGATCTTGTCACTAGCCAGAGTCGGAGCCTGCGAATCTTTTCATAAATCGAGCCTAGAGTTGAGCCAGATCGGGTTGCTCAGCTCAAATACACCTTGTGAGTGTCAAGTAAAGCTGTCGTGTTATATTGGTCATGCCATTTTTACTTGAGGTACGAACCACTTTTAAATCATATCCCTTGTCTATTTATATTTGATGGATTTGCTTTGTTGCTTGCTTTCATGCTTAAAAGATTTCAAACATGAACAATGAGTTTTATCATGTTCTATCAAGTATTATATGTATCAAACGCAACCTCATGGTTCCCTCCCTAGCAATTTAGGGCTTGTATACATTTCTCGTTTTTCTAGGGTTTGGAGATTGTGGGTTAGGGTTTAGATATTTCTCATTTTTCTTTATAATATTTTGGTGGGATCTTACAATTGTTTACGTATTTTCAAATAATTACTCAAAGAGGATCAAGACTAGAATGATGAAAACCGATCGAGTTCATAATGATACAACTCCCTCTGGAAGATATTTTCCTTTCATAATTCAAGATTCAAATCTTTTGGAGTTGTTTATTTCAAGCATTAAAACCTGCACTCACAATTCAAAATTCAAGATATCAGAAATGAGGGCCTTCATGCATGACCGGTTGTGGGAGAGGCGCGCCACCACAATAACCTCGAAGAATATCACCTTCTTCAGAAGTGAATCCAAGAGAAGTAAGCATGGAAGGCCAGCAGCCGTAAGTGATGATACGAATGGCTCTACAACAGTCCATCGTCAAGTAACTATCTCCGTTAAGAAAGAAAAGTATGATTTCATTCGTACACGATTTCAATTCCAGTAATGCATTCCAACACTCCATTAGCCCACCTACACCATCCTTTTCTCCCTGAACCCTCACCACCAGGCCTTGGCCAGGCTTGATCGCATGCATTTTCCGAGCCGTTGAACAGACTTCAACGGTCATGATCATAAGGCATGATACTAGTAGTAGAAAAACCCTAACTGCAGCCATGAGTTGGCTAGGAAATCAAATGGGTTGTGTGTAATGGACTGTATGTGACAGTGCATACATAGAGGTAAGGTGTTATATAGGTATAAAAGAATCATTTAATTATATGAATAAATACTTAATTAATTATGAAAGATTTATTGAACAGTTTAATGAAAGAAACCCAAAGGATTCTATCATTTATTGAACGATTTAATGAATGATTTATTGAACATTCAAGAGTACCATTCATATGTGAGATTCAAGAAAAATGATTCCTTCAAGTAAATAGTTAAGTGAATAACCAGCAAATATTGGGTACTTGATCCCTTTCTTTTTGGTAATCCCCCCATCTATATAGAATATTGTTCAGCTTTTAAGGTCCAGTTCAATGTTACAGTTTTTAGATATATGTTTTGATGCATTGAACTCTCATAAAAGTGATTAGCCTTTTATGTTATATCATTGGTTTCTTTGAAGCCCATCTGACCCAAAGCTAGTCATGAGGTGGTGCAATATAACCCATTAGAAATATAAAAATTTACACACCCTCCTTTGATTTGGGTTTACCTTTCTTCTTGGCATCTTGGCCGGCTATATGTCTTTCTTTAAATTATATTATAAACCATTGGAGTTTTCCTATTAGACAAACATTGTCGTGATCTACACCATCTTGTCCAAATTTGACCAGTTCATATTCTTCGTAATATACACTAATACTATGTTTTCATTTTGTAAGCACATAAGCTTATGTAAACACTTACATCATCGTTGATTAATCTAATCAAATAAAATACCATAAGAAAGCATTGAAGGGTAATGAAACCCTTTATTAGAATGCAAATGCAGTTCAATATAGATTCAATCATCCACCATACGCTGTGAGATGGCTTTAGATGATTTACATGAACACAACCAGCTTCACTTTCTTGTTATACCCTTAGCGTCTCCAGGCCACTATATCCCCACCATTGACATGGTCAAGTTACTAGCTCAACATGGTGTTAGAGTCACGTTAGTTACCACCCCAGTCAACGCCCTCAGATTTGGGTCAATCCTTGATCAAGCAATCAAATCAGGTCTCCCCATCTGTTTTCTTGAATTATCATTTCCTTCTATGGAGTTTGGCTTACCAGAGGGCTGTGAAAGCTTAGATACTCTCCCTAGCATAGGCTTGGGCAAGAATCTTTTCGGTGCCTATAATTCGCTACAGCAAGAAGTTGAACAATATATTGAAAAGCTTAATCCTAGGCCAAGTTGCTTGGTATCCGACACATTTATCCTATGGGCAGCTGATACAGCAAAAAAGTTTCTGATTCCGAGGATTATATTTGACGGAATGAATTGCTTCACACAGATGTGTAACCACGTTTTATACCACTCAAAGGTATACGAAAGTCTGGGTGAGTCGGACTCATTCGTTCTGCCCGGTTTGCCTGATCGTATTGAACTTACAAGATCCCAACTGCCTTTTGTATTCAATCCGGGCTCAAAAAATCTGACAGATTTTCATGAAAGATTACGGATATCCGAATCTGAAGCATATGGAGTAGTTATAAACAGTTTCCAAGAGTTGGAACTAGAATATGCTGATGAATATCAAAAAGTCAGAGGAGATAAAGTTTGGTGCATAGGGCCATTATCGCTATGCTATAAGGATGTATCAGAAAAGGTCCAGAGAGGTAACAAGTCCTCAATTGACAAAAAGGAATGCCTTAAATGGCTAGATTCTCAAGAAAATGGCTCGGTAATCTATGCTTGTCTAGGAAGTGTCAGTCGTGTTGAACCTGCTCAGCTAGTAGAGCTTGCTTTAGCTCTAGAAGAATCTAAAAAACCATTCATTTGGGTTGTGCGAGCAGGTCATAAGACAAATGCGATTGAAAAATGGATAGATGAAGAGGGATTTGCAGAGAGAACCAAAGAGAGAGCTCTCTTGATCCACGGGTGGGCTCCCCAACTGCTAGTCTTATTGCACCCTGCAATCGGAGGGTTTTTAACGCACTGTGGCTGGAATTCTATACTAGAAGGGGTATCTGCTGGTGTCCCATTGGTAACATGGCCTCAGTTTCAGGAGCAGTTCCTCAATGAGAAGTTGGTTGTCCAAGTCTTGAGAATCGGAGTTAGTGTTGGTGCTCAAAAGGTAGTACATTTGGGTGAAGAAGAGAAGTCTGGAGTGGAAGTAAAGAGTGAGGACCTGAGGAAGGCTATAGAGATTGTAATGGAAGAAGGGAAAGAAGGAGAAGAGAGAAGAAAGAGAGCTAAAGAGCTCAGTAAGATTGCAAATAAAGCAATAGAAGATGGAGGATCTTCCCACCAGAATATTAAACGACTGATTGAAGATATCAAAAACCAAGCCAGTACTAGGAAATTAAGCAAAGAAGATTATGTTTAATCCCATAGATTTGAGCTTGTTCTCTCTTTAATCTATGTTGCTAACCACATTTATATTATGTGGATAATTTGAAGAATTAATAATGAAACTTTGCCATTCTTTTTGGTAGTCCACCCATGACCCATCTATATAGAATATGTGTCCAGCTTTTAAGGGTTCAGTTCAACGTTACATTTTTTAAATATGCGTTTTGATGCATTCAACTCTCACAAAAGCGATTAGCCTTCTATGTTACATCAATGGTTTCTTCGAAGCCCATCTGACCCAAAGCTTATCCAGAGGTTGGTGTCATACCCTTTTGTAGAAAATGCTTATCCTGATGTACCGAGGCTACTAAACTTTATGAAAGGTATGTACCTGTTCTTTAAAGAGGCTTCTTTCTTGACTGAAACAGTAATCTTTTGGTCGAAAATAGTAAACTTACATTTATCTGTTGCTTCAAGGCTTGGCCCATAAATGTTTAGGTCACCGAAGACTAAATCAAAAGCCACCCCACATATTGATCCTTAGTCACATCACATGGCATGTGGCCCTTTGATTTTGACCCCTAATGATGTAAGAGCTTAGGTAAGAGGCATTGGACATACATGACTGAATTATGTGTTCTTGTTTTGTTTCTTCATGCGTTTTTCTAAGTGACAAAGTAGACTAATTGTCTTGGAAGGAACTTAGTATGAAAAATAAATCTGTAATGTTCTTGGGCACTGGAGTAAATTTAAGGTTACATGTAATGCTCTTGATTGTTTTAAATTGTACTATTTTCACGTAGTCACAAGTGAAAACGGCACCAGGTGTATATGGTTGATATATATTTCGTGTCCTACCTTTGGTGCTAATAGTCTGAGAGATAGTTTATGAATCTCTTCAAGTGAATCGTAGCAGCAACTGAAACATCTTTTATTAGCTATCAGAATACGAATCATGAAAAAAACATTTCATAAATAACTAGCAATTGCTATAACTTAGCCAGCCAGGCCCTTATTTGTGTGTAGCATGATATCTTCGATGAATAGTTTTAAATTGAGTTGAGATGATCCTCCCTCTTCCATCGCTTTTCCTGCCATCTCCCTGAAATATTTTGCTTTTTGCCTGCGTTCTTCTCCTTCTCGTCCTTCATCCATTATAATCTTTGCAACCTTGCACACATCCTCCCTTTTTACTTGTATCCCAGCTGCATCCTCCTCCTCCTCTAAATGCATCACTGTTTGAGCTCCAACTGCCACACCCGTACCCACAACTTCTACAGCCACCCGCTCATTAAAGAACTGATCTGCAAATTGAGGCCATGTGATCATTGGTACACCTGCGCAGAACCCTTCGATGGTTGAGTTCCAACCACAGTGTGTCAAGAAGGCTCCTACTGCAGGGTGCGATAGGATGAGAACTTGTGGAGCCCACCCGCGGACCAAAACTCCTCTTCCTTTCACTCTCTCTTCAAAACCATCATCCGCCAGCCATTTCTGTATCTCTTCTGCTCTGCTTCCTCCTTTCACCACTAAAATAAAAGGAAACCCCGACTCTTCTAAGCCTAGAGCCAGTTCTATAAACTGAAGAGGTGTTAAACGTGTTAGGCTCCCTAAACACACATAGATTACGCTTCCTTTATGCTGAGAATCGAGCCATTTCATGCAATCATGATCTATGATCGAAGCTTTGCTTCCACGCTGAGCTTTATCCAAATCGTTCTTGTTGGATTGCGAAAACGGCCCAATACTCCAAACTCTGCCTTGCTTTAGCTTTTTATATTCATCGATATATCTTCTTTCCAACTCCTCGAAACTGTTTATAACAGTCCCATATGCTCCTAATTCTGCTGCTCTAATATGCTCACGAACACTCTTCATTTCCTTCGCTTTTGCACTGTTCCCTGGATTGAATAGTCCCGGAAGCTGGGATTTAGTCATAACGATTCTATCCGGCAAACCAGGCAGGATAAACGGCTCCAAATCCGCTATCTTTTCATGAATCTTGGAAACACATAAGTTGTGTGTAGATAACTGAGTGAAACAACTCATCCCATCGAAAATAACCCATGGAATCTGATACTTAGTAGCCACATCTGCTGTCCATGATAAATGTTTATCAGAAATGATACAACTTGGTCTAGGCTTAAGTTCTCCAAACACTTGTTCAAGTGGTTGTTGAAGCTTAGCACTTGCATCAAAGAAGTTCTTGGATAAATTGAACGATGGCAGATCGTCCACGCTTTCACAATCCTCCGGTAATCCGGACTCCGAGGCTGGGAACCGGAGTTTTAGGATTCGGATCGGAAATCCGGACGCTATGGCACGGTCGAGAACGGAACCGTAGCGTTGGGCGTTACGGGGCGTGATGACGATGGTCACGGTTACGGACTGTTGTGCTATGAGTTTGGCCATGTCCACCATTGGAATGAGGTGGCCTGGGCACATGAGAGGTATGATTAGAAAGTGAAGATTGGAAGCCATGTCTGTATAGCTAATGTTGATAGCTATGGAGAATTATATGCATTTGGGTTTGTGAACTTGTGATAAGATTTATATTATTCAGTTCACAACTTTTTGTGTCCTTATCTGCTCTAACTTATCTATGGGATGTGGTTAGATTTTCTGCTTCCCCAAAGTTTCCAGTCCCCACCAATTTAAAATTTGAGGACAACATATCTTTATTCAGAAGTTGGGTTTTATGATCTAATTAAAACTAGTATGGGTCTCGCGCGTTGCGCTATACTAATAAGTTTTTTAAAGAAATAATTTTCGTAGTTAGCATAAAACGTAAATCTTTATTTGATTATTAATAAGATACACTCTAAAATGAAGAATGTATTTCGATAAGTGTTTCATTTTCATATATTGATAACAACGTGTTGTTACGAATAGTTTCATATGCATCGGTGTAATAACTTTTATATAATGTCAAGTCATCATTCTTGGTTGTTTTTTATACAATAATTCTTGGTTGTATATTAACAAATTTTGATGTATATAGATTTAGTTACCACAAAGACGTTGATTTACCAATTTATTAAATAAACGAAGTTTTTTTTTTGTTCAAAAAAAAAGGTTTATTAATGTGAGCCAACACTATGACTTGTCACCAAATAATGATCTCCTCATTTCTTATACACATTTCATTCTTTTAAACTTTCTCCTTCTAACTAATGTGAGATAGCCAAAACAGATCACATTTCAAGATTTCTCCTTCTACCAAAGGGCCTTTGGCCTAGCGGTATGGGAGTCTGTGTCATCGTAGGAGGTCAGGGGTTCGAAACTCACCAATGGTAAGAGGGTGTGTGAGTTTAATTGTTGCATTTGCCGTATATGAATATCATATACTTCAAAAAAAAAGATTTGATGAATACTCACATCACATTATATCGCTTCATTATCTTTTGGTTATTCCTTTAATATATATTGAAGGTGTTTTAATCATTCCATATAAAAATGAGAGGTATTATATCGGATTATAATTTCATTTTTATATATAGTTTGATTTCAACTTAAATTAAAAAATGAAACAGAAAGAATTTATATATCAATGATTGTAGTAAGTTATCCTTTCTAATTTTATATGTTGGATTGTTCTTATTTAATTTTTTTATATTGTTTCCATCATTTTCTATTATACATATTGTTATATTAATTTTAATAAGTTTCATTTTTTATTATAATTTTAACTATATATATATATATATTCTAGAATTGTTTTTTCTGTGCATTAAATATTGATTTATGATATAAATGTAATAAGGATTTTATTTATTAAAAGGATAGTTAATAATAATAATAATAATTTATATATTGATTGTAATTAGTGACATTAAACGTAATAAATGTTTCATTAATTTGTTAGTGAGTGATTAATAATTTGTATTTAATTATATATTAATTATAAATAAATAAATATATATATATATTGTTTTTAATTTTATTTATATTAATCTATATATTAAATTTAATAAGATTTTAAATGATAATATTTTTTAACTTCATATATTCATTGAGCTTTTAGATATTTAATTAATTCTTTTAAAATATAACAGAAATCAATATAATCTTTGAAACTCATGTGTAATGATTTAGTAAATATATTATTATATAAATAATATATAAAAATAATGTTATGTAAATAATATAATTTATAACCATTCAGAAGTTATAAGTGTCATCCTTTTTCTATTTCATTGCATTGATTATATAATTATAAGTGGGATAAAGGACGTTTGGTTCATTTTAAGAAATGAGAATGAAGTAGAATGATAATAGAAATAAGCATTGCATGATGTTGTTTGGTTAAACCGATATAATCAATAAAAAAATATTTTATATAATATTTTTTGATACAAATATGTATCGTCCAACATGAAGATAAAAAATATGTTTCATTCACATCAAGAGATGAAGGGATATATATGAAAAAAATACTTAGCGGGATAAGATTTTCATTCCCCCCAATTTGGTCAAAAATGAAAATTAATATGTTTTGGGTAATAAATCTATCATATTATATCAAACCAAACCATATTATTCATTATCATTCGTATTCCTTACCCCTCAATACCCCCAACCAAACACCCTTTATTCTTATGTGGATACATATACAAATACACATATTATTATATTCAAGTGTCTTGTAAATAGAATTATACATAGTAATCATAATTCCGTTTATATAAATGAGTTTTTAAACATAATGATTATATGTATATTCACTAAATATAATATTAGAGTCATGTGAAATCAAAGTTTGTTAATAATTACACCAATAAAAAAACAAAATTAAGATAAATGTAAATAAAATATACATATTATTATATTCACATCTCATTTATATATACATATTATATTCAAGTATGTATATAAAAATAAACCTATATTTATCGCAATTTTATTTATATAAATGAGTTTATAATTATAATATTTATATATGTGTATATACAATAATTATTACGTAAATAAAAAAATAGAGTCATGTCAAATAAAAGAATTGAAAAATATTGGATGTAACCAACAACAATGAATAGTCTAATTAATTAATGTTTTGATAATAGTTACATACAAAAAAATTTGGATTGAGATGCTTAAAATTTTGATAAATGAAGTATAAATAAACATAAAAGACAGAGATGAGGATCCACATTTAGCATACTTGAACCGGACAACTTTCCCTCGAACTCGAACATATATTTATTCTCGCAGCCTATAAAGATCACAAAAATAAAAAGTAAATCAAAGTTCTCACAAAATTCTAAAGCCTCAATGATCCATACTCCAATTTGTTTATATATATATATATATATATATATATATTATAGATAAACACGTATATATGTCGTAGATAAACTCTAAATCCCAACAAAAGTCAATAACGAATAATACCTGGATTATTATACTCAAAGTAAACCTGCAAAATCACTTTGTTGAAGAATAAAAGTTTGTGAAATGAAAGAACAAATCAAACGATGGAAAGAGAGAAAAGAAGTTTACCTACAAACGATTTCGTTGAAGGATAATAATTTGTTAAATGAAAGAACAAATCAAGTGAAAGAGAAGAAGAAAAAGAGTTTACCTTTAAAACAATTTGTTGAAGAATAATGATTTTAGAAATGAATAATACACCAAGTGGTTGAGAGGAGGATGAAGATATTTCTTGATGGACAATGCATAATGGATGAACACATGAAAAGTTTTGGAGGTTTTACCTTAAAGAATGAAATAGGAAGATGTAGTGGTTTCATCTTCAAGAATGAAGATGAAAGGTTTAAGAGGTTACATTTTTTTAAATTACCAAAATAACCCTATGTCAATGAGTTCTATGTTTTTAATATACATGGGCGGAAACGTCTTTTACATATTCAACAATTAAAAAAACCAAAAAAATGAGAAAATTTAAAAGGCTCATTCTAGACTTTAGGAGATGACACCTCAACACATGTGGTTTTTGTTTTAATATATACTAGCAGTGTACCCGCACAATGCGGTGGAATGTAATATTCAAATAAATATAAGAAAAGATGGTAACAATACAAATGTGTTTTTTCCATATAAACCAAATTGATTCGTGGATTGGATTGAGTGGTATTACCAATGTACTCAGTCGATGATATACAAATTTTACCAATGGTGGTATAGATATACATGATATAGAGATTTATCGTCATAAATAACACTTTAAAAAACGTTGTGACTTATCTTGAAGCCTACGGCTTGAGACTCATATCATTTATAACTTTAGTAATCAATTGTTTATTACATGGCATTCAAACACATTTAAAAATATGTATTGAAATCTATGGAATTATATATGACTAATGTCAATTTTTTGTTTTTAACACTTCTACTTAAATATTTTCTAATTGAAAATCAGAAATGTTTTTTAAGGAAATTATGTTTCAAAATTAATGCAAATGAAAATTAATGTTATTTAATTGAAATCAGGAATGTTTTTTAAGAAAATTACGTTTCAAAATTAATGCAAAAGGAAATTAATGTTTTTTAAGACTATAAGACTTTATGCATAAATATGTTGTACTCTATGCTAAAAATTTGTTTTTAAGATTTTAAGACTTTAAGCCAAAATGTTTTATAAGATAGTATAGATTAAAAAAATTTAGTATAAAAAATGATAACATATATTTAAAAATTTTAGTAAATTTAAAATAATTAATTGACTAACCAACTGCTGTATCTTCTGGAATAATCTTTGATATCACGGTTTGATATTTGACAAATGAAAAATCAAATAGAGAACCATTAAAATCCAAGCAGCTGGTAACCGAAATTTCCTTACAAAACATATTAGAATGCAAGTCCTTACAAACCTTTAAGGCTATTTACACCCGTTTTGACAAAATCTTTTGGTGTCATGCGATCACTTAGTTTATGAAATACACTAATAATATTAACAATTTTGTGGGTTTTGGTATGAGGCCAAAAGTGAGATTCAATTAAAACCATTACGGTATTTTTTGGGCTTTTGGCAAGAGGCCAAAAGATGTGTGTTTTAACTTTTAGAATGTAATTATGGTTTATGATAAACAATTAGAATTTCGATATGGCTATTTATCTTTTTTTAAGAACTTTTAGCAATTAAGTTAAATATTAAGTGTTATAGAAATTTAAAGCGGTTTTTGGCATGATACCAAATATACCAAGCATAAAAGGGGGGAACTCCAAAATAAAAAAAAAACTTTAAAAACTATAAATAAATTAATAATTACTTAAAAACATGTTATAAGTTGAGAATGAAAATACCGAACAAGGTAAGTATTTTTTTATTCAAATAATTATTAATTTATTTAGAAATTGAATATTTTATTCAAGGTAAGTATTAATCATTCAAAGATTAAAAGATCCTAAGATTGGCTTAAATAAGTAAATAGCATTGACACAAATCAATTTGTCAAAAAAAACATGTTCAAATATGTACATATTATTATATAAGGAAATCACGTTTTATGAAATATGATTCTTAATTAGATATTTATTAATCAGTAATAATAAAATATTATTTATGAACTTACTAATTAAGTAAAAGCATATTAACATCATGAATGCAAAAATACATGTATCATAAGTTTAAAAAGTCTCATCAAACAAACAACAAAGATGAATGATAAGAATTTTCATAAAAGATTATGTCATAATTATTCAAATATTCTTAATATATATATATATATATATATATATATACATGTTTGAAAACAATAATCATTCTTGATTAATCAACAATATAATTCTCATTTTAATCTTCATTACCGATAAAGCTTACATATAAACAATCTTAAATGTATAGTAATGATAGCAAACTAAAACTACAATGATTTGAATGTATAAACCCAAATTAATGAAATCCAATAAAAAAAACTTAATTTGGTATTGTTTAACTATATTTTATAATTATTATTTTTTTGCATAATCAATAGCCCAATTAAATTTTTTTTAAGAAACTTTTAGCAATTATGTTAAATATTAAGTGTTATAGAAATTTAAAGCGGTTTTTGGCATGATGCCAAATATACCAGACATAAAAGGGGGGAACTCTAAAATAAAAAAAAACTTTAAAAACTATAAATAAATTAATAATTACTTGAATAAAATATTCAATTTCTAAAAACATGTTATAAGTTGAGAATGAAAATATCGAACAAGGTAAGTATTTTTTTATTCAAATAATTATTAATTTATTTAGAAATTGAATATTTTATTCAAGGTAAGTATTAATCATTCAAAGATTAAAAGATCATAAGATTGGTTTAAATAAGTAAATAGCATTGACACAAATCAATCTGCCAAAAAAAAAACATGTTCAAATATGTAAATATTATTATATAAGGAAATCACGTTTTATGAAATATGATTCTTAATTAGATAATTATTAATCAGTAAAAATAAAATATTATTTATATGAACTTAATAATTAAGTAAAAGCATATTAACATCATGAATGCAAAAATACATGTATCATAAGTTTAAAAAGTCTCATCAAACAAACAACAAAGATGAATTATAAGAATTTTCATAAAAGATTATGTCATAATTATTCAAATATTCTTAATATATATATATATATATATATATATATATATATATATATATATATATATATATATGTTTGAAAACAATAATCATTCTTGATTAATCAACAATATAATTCCCATTTTAATCTTCATTACCGATAAAGCTTACATATAAACAATCTTAAATAGATAGTAATCAAGCTTATATATATATATATATATATATGTTTGAAAACAACAATGATTTGAATGTATAAACCCAAATTAATGAAATCCAATAAAAAAACTTAATTTGATATTGTTTAACTATAATTTATAATTTTTTTTTGCATAATCAATAGCCCAATTAAAAATTAAGAAGCAACAACCTAATATATACGATTAAAACTTTTCTTTTCTTTTCTTTTTCTTTTTCAAGGATGTATGGTGCCGACCAAAAACAATTTCTTTTTCTTAATTATTATAAGAAAATCAGATTTTTTTGCTGATCCAACAATCAAGAACGTAGTGTCAAATCTAAAAAAACCAATTTTTTAACAACGGTATGAAGGTGTATGTCGAAATAGAATAAAAAAACTCTAATATTAAGAGAATACTTTAATAGATCAAATTTTATGTAAATAAAATTATCAATATGTAAAGAAAAACATTTTAAGATGCATGTACATGTGGTTTTGTTGATGGATATCATTGCGTAAAAAGATCAATATAGATATCAAACATGTAACATAGCAATATTTACATACATCATATGATTATAAAAAAATCGAGAGAGAAGGAGAATCATAACTGACCAGTTTGGTTCTTCGAAGAGCTTTTGGGGAGCACGTGCTGATAACGTGTAAAAGAAGATAATATTCTTCCCATCCATTATTCTGTAATACATAAAAAATTAATTAAATAAATGGTTAATCAATCCTTCATTTGGATGAAAGCTAAACAGTTCATAGAGGTTATAGCACATACAGTTAAAAAAAACAAGATTGTTATAGCGTATACCATAAAGAACATGCATGTTGGAGCAAAAAAACCAAGCAGAAGTAGAGAAACCAAATCGTTCGAAGTTTAAAAATTGAGATCAGAAAACTTACATGTTGTGAAGCAAACCAGATTTCCAGAATTCGTTGAAGTCTGATGGAGGTGCTTACCAGATTTCCAGAATTCGTAATAGCCAAAATATTGTTTTTAGCCAAAATATATAGGAGGAAGAAGGAGCTTATTTTTGGGGCTTAATGCAAAAATTAATGCAAATTAATTTCGAAATTAATGCAAAAAATTAATCAATTTGGAAAGTAATGCAAATATTAATAAATGTTGATTATTCAGTTTCCAAAAAAAAGAATTAACTTTCTCTCCCTCTCATTATGGTTTCTGGTTTCCAAAAAAAATTCCTGGTTTCCATATAAAAAGAATTAGCTTTCTCTCTCTCTCTAGAAATTAAGTAAATATGCTTTAAATTGTAGTACATAGTGCTTAAATTGTTGTTTTTAAGAGTTTAGGGGTTTCATGCTTTATAATATAGTATAGATATATTGATATTAAGTTTTTTTTTGTCCCTGTGTTTGTTTAAAGTTGCGACTTTCATCCTTATGCTTTTGTATTTGCAATTTTTAATTCATTACTATTTTCATCTGCGAGGCTAAGTCTTACCTTTAAGTACGAGAGATGAAAACAACTATGAATTGCAACCCAGAAAGACAAAGGCAACAATATATGGTGAATCATAAGGACGGAAACATTAATGTATTGTAAACCATAATGACGAAAATCGTAATTTCAAATCACAAGGACTAAAATAGCAATTTTCAATAAACCATGGTGGCTAAAAATGTAATTTACTCTAAAATATTCTTGCATGTGACCTTTTCAGGCAAAAGCTGAAATGGGGCAGTTTCCAAACAAGGTACATGTTTATGTTTAACTGCATAATTGCATTGCTATAAGTAGATACAAAACAACAGGCCCAGTTCTATTGTATTTAAATATATTGGCACATTTTAATTGTGGGGTTTTACTTATAATAAAACCTTTTTTTAAATCATTCCTTTGTTGATAACATATATGTGTACATCTAACCTTCCATGCTTTGCTTTCATATGAGATATACTTATAACTTATGTACCATATTGGTTCAGATTAACCGAAAGCATGGAGGAGAACTCGAAAATACAAAGAAACAATAGTAAAAGGTTTGGATAAAATTTGAGATCGTGTGAGAGCTCGTTTTCCTAAAGTTACATTTTGACCCAATTTTGTCAGGTATCACAAATTAACTAAAGGATAAACTCAAATATGTGTATTGATTTTGGCAAAAACCGCTACCTTTTAAACCTAGAGAAAATCATAACCGTTTCTATAATAATTCGAGAATAACTACCCATTAAATGAAAATGATTGTTGGAAATAAGTAGTAGACGGTTAAGATAATAGTAGTTACAAACTGATCAATTGTTAACCCTAACAATGGGTAGCTGTCAGTTGATAACCCGTCCCGTCCGGGTTAATCATCAACCGATGACCGGTCAATGGGTAGTGGGTAGCCATCCGACTTCTTCTCATCAACTGCTAACCATCTGATGCATCATTTATCCGTGTGTAGAAAATACCCATTGTTAACCATCTGACATTAAAATCTTTAGATATGCTCTCAAATTTCGTTTTTGTTTCAGGGCGCTTATCCAATGATCCTGGGTTCTAATTAGCTTATGCTAGCTTGCACTTCAGACACTCTGGCATGTATTTTAGCTTAACTAGTCACCTTGTATTTTTAGCTTAATTAGTCGTCTCGTATTCTCTTATGAATTCAATTACATAAAAAAAGATCGATAATTTCACTAAAATCATCAACAAACATTACAGTCAAGGGGGTGCTTGAATAATAGTAACAATTTGTTTTGATGAAAATGAATAAAAGTTAATGCATCTCCAACAACTTCTCCAAAACTATCTCCAAAATGGAAAAAGTAAGAAAGAGCAAGAGTTTTTCTCCAAATACGATTACCAGTTGAGAGCATCAATAGAAAACTTTGAAAATAAATTTTTTGAGAGAGGTAATATTT
The DNA here is from genome assembly GCA_033807775.1 of Saussurea involucrata. Taxonomy (NCBI): domain Eukaryota; kingdom Viridiplantae; phylum Streptophyta; class Magnoliopsida; order Asterales; family Asteraceae; genus Saussurea; species Saussurea involucrata. The sequence continues at coordinate 112,961,807 of CM066321.1, read as the reverse complement.
TAATAGATAAATGTAATATTTTAATATTATAATCAATGTTTATTTCTCCAAAATGGGAAAAATGTTAGAGATGAATATAATTTTTTTTAACATTTTGATTTTTATTTTTCCATTTTAGAGAATATGTTAAAGATGCTTTTAATTTTATCATGGATGTTTGCAGATCTGATAAAGGTTGCAGAGTGTGTGTAGTGATGTAAGAGCTTATGTAAGAAGAGTTGGCCATTTCTCACATGATCATTTTGTTTGTATGTTGCTGCTTCTGGAGTGATGATGTTTTGAATGACTTTTCTAGAAGCCAATCTATATCAATAATAATAGGTAAAAGTCCAGAAGTTTTTATTTATTTATTTATTTATAATTTTTAGTGTTTGGCAGGCTGTTTAAGAAAAAACCTATATTTTTGATGAATTTTAGCTGTCTTGGAGGAAAAAATACCTATATTTTAATTATTTTTAATGTTATATATAATAGTGAATTGGAGTAATGATCCTAAAACACTATTTTTTTTGGTACATTTAATGAGTGGCCAATTATTCATGGCCTCAAAAAAATGTATTTACGCTGTGTTCTTGAAACTCTCATTTTAGGAAGGAAAGGAAAGAAATGGGTGGAAAGTAAAAAAAACTCGTGTTCTTGAAATTTTTTTAAGAGAAAAAAGAAAAGAAACAGAAGAAAAATAATGATAAGTTTTCTTCCAAAACTTTCCTTCCAAATGTGGAAGGAAAGGAAAGGAAAGAAATTAAAAACATTTAAAAAAATTACTGAAATTATTAAAATTACAAAACTACCCGATATTTCCTTATAAAAGATATATTTTTAAGGGTATATTAGTAAAAATGACATATTTCTTTTCCTTTCTTTCATGTTCAAGAACACGAAAAATTTTCTCTTTTCTTTTCCATCCAATTTTTTTTTTCCGGATTAAAGAACACAGTGTTATATTATTAGCAAGTATAGACCCACAAAATTGACAGAAATAGCCATTTTCCAGGATCAAATTTCCTAGCAGGCAGCAGCCACCATCACCTTTCCCGACGGCCACCAGTCCACCACCATCACTTAAACCGCTGCTGCCGGCACCACCTTCCGTTCTCCATTTATTCCGGTCCCCATCTCTAAGCTTTGCTTTTATTGTTGGTTTCGAAGAAATCAAGTGTTCTCCTTTGTTAACACTTGACTAATATCTCGAATCAACGACGTCACATTAAAGTAAGAAGACCCACCTTCTTCCATTGCTTTCTTCGCCATTTCTGCAAGCTCCCCCACCCTTTTCCTTTTCTGGTTTCCTTCTTCACCATCATCCATTAAGCATTTGACTGCTATCTTAATGTCCTCCTTCTTCACCATCACTCCAATTTTCCCTTCCGGAACCTCCACGCCAATCCTCACTCCAATCTTCAAAATTTCTACGATAAATGTTTCGTTAAGAAACTGGTCTGCAAAATGTGGCCATGTAACCATCGGCACTCCGGCACAGATCGATTCTAGCGTCGAATTCCATCCACAATGTGTTAAGAAACCTCCAACGGACCGGTGTGAGAGTATCAAGACTTGTGGTGCCCAACCATGGACGATCAACCCTCGGTCTCTCACCCGTTCTTCGAACCCTTCCTCCGAAAACCATTTATTTAGTTCTTCGGTTTCGGTTCTTACGCACCATATAAACGGTTGGTTGGTGGACTCGAGTCCTAGTCCGACCTCAATGGCTTGTTCCGTAGACATGCACGTAAGACTCCCCAACCCAACATACACCACGGACCCTGGTATTAGAGAGAGATCAAATGATATGGTAGTTACAAATCAATTGATATGGAGTTAGAAAATCAAGCTACAGGAATAAACCCATCTATCCAGGGTTCTAATCTAGGCGTACATAAATTGTGGCCACTGAGGTTTAATCAGGATCGATGTCTTACGGTCATAATTTGCCAAGTCTAGGCATAGCTTAAGACACTCTTCCCCAAAAAAAAATTACAATATTATATTAATTGGATAGATATTGTTGAATAGGTTAAGGGTTTTATAGTTGTACAAGTACTTTTGTAAACACACTTGTCAATAATCAAAACATATTTCTTATACCTGGTTCCCTCCGCTCGAGCCATTTCAAGCAATCATGCTCGTTGATCGCACCCTTGTTTCCTCTCTCGGCTATATCTTTGCTATCTTTGTTGTACAACGAAACTGGGCCAATACACCATACTTTCTTATTTTTCGCCTTTGCCAATTCCTTAACATACTCGTGTTCCAACTCGTCGAAACTATGAACCACGATCCCATATGCGGCGTCCTCCGCTTCTCCAAAACGGTCGCGGATCGCCTTTTCTTCAGCCGGCATTGCTTCGGAGGTACCGCAAACCTTTAGTTTAGTGAGTTCAACTCGGTCGGGCAAACCCGGCAGCACGAACCGCTCCGAGCCCGATCCTACCCGATCCAAGATGTTGGTTTTGGCCACAATGTGTGTGCATAAGAGCCAGAAGCATCCTGGTCCGTGGAACACGAGCCGCGGAATGTTAAACCGTCGAGCCATGTCTGTAGTCCAATGGAAAGGAGTGTCTGATATTATGCAAGAAGGAGGAGGAGATAGTCGACGGAGCAGATCCTCCGCCGGTTGTTCTAACAAGTCCATGGCAGCAAAGATCTTGATCTTGACCTCCGATGACGGAATCCGGTCGAAGTTTTCGGACCCTTCCGGCAAACCAACTTCAGCTAATGGGAGTTGGAGTTCAAGTAGTTGGATGTTGAGTTTGGCTTCGATTGCTCGAGAAATAACTGGTTGAAACCGGGCGGCAATAAGCGGAGTGGTGACTATGGTGACGGTGGCGCCATGGTGGGCTAGTACTCGGGCAATGTCCACCACGGGGATCATATGGCCTTGAGCCATGAGAGGAAACATAACAAAGTGAAGGTGATCAGCCATTTTGCGTGAGTGGGATAGCTTCAAACCTTGTAAAATATGCATACATATAAATGGATACAATATTTCTTCAAAAAAAATGGATACAATATATGTGGTTTTAATCATTAGGCTTTGGAAGAGTCTTGCACCAATGGTATACTCAAAAGGGAATTGATCTGGTGCATCTCGACGAGAATGTTCGTTCATTTCTCATTCAAACAGTTGATAACCACTTCTCACATTTTTCATCAAATTTGGCACTTCTCCCCGGAACCCAACCCTCCTAAGCTAGGGTAGTCGAGACGGATTTGAATCTAAGGGGCCGTTTACAAAATGCTTATCCGGGTAAGTGCTTACCAAGTCATATTAGCTTATCGGATGAAAATGGCAAGAACCAAGAATCTTACCCACTAAGAGCAGAAGCAAGTACCGAGAGTTGAAAGTAAGGACCAAGGGTCTTACCCGGTAAGTGAGTGCGATGACTCTTACCACGGTTAGCGCTTAGCAGCTAAATTGTAGCATACGATGTCATTTTGGAGGACTAAAATCTTACCCGGAAAGTAGGCGATAGTGTGATTTTACCGGTAAGAACTTACCTAGGTAAGTGATTAGGTAAACGGCCCATAAATCTTTGTGTGAAAACTTGCGTAGGCAGGACAGATATGAATCTCATTTCTTGAACTTAAGACCTCGCCTCTTCCTTCTAAGTAGGGGTGCTCACGGGTTGGGTTGGCCGGTTTGACGGCACTTTAACAACCCAACCCAATCATTGCGGTTTGAAAATTCTCAACCCAACCCAACCCAACCCAATTAGAAGTGCAACCCAACCCAACCCAAACCGTTCGGGTTGGGTTGAGTTGGTCGGGTTGGTCGGGTTGAAACTTTTATTCGTCATTTCACCATCAACTAAGTTATCGAAAGGCAAACAGCAGCTTAATCGGCCAAACAGCACCTTATTGCTGCACCAAACAGCAGCTTAATCTGTCAAACAACACCTTATTGCTGCCAAACTGCAACTTAATGCTGCCAAACATCAACTTAATGCTGCCAAACAGCAGTATAGTGCTGCCAAACAGCACCTTGCTGCCAAACGACAGCTTAATGCTGCCAAACAGCACCTTGCTGCTGCCAAACAGCTTAATGCTTAATGCTGCTGCTGCCAAACAGCAGTATAGTGCTGCCAAACAGCTTAATGCTGCTGGATGGAAGCATAGATGGTGCTGAAATTTTTGGACCCCTTTTCTCACGGGTTGGCGGGTTGGGCCGGAAATTTTTGGGCCTAACCCGTTATCAACCCAATACATGCGGTTTACTCAATAAAATTATCGATGCTACATCGGGTTCGTGCGGTTCGGTTTTTTTTGCCTCGGGTTGGGTTGGGTTGGCCGGGTTGGTCGGGTTGGTCGGAAATTTGAGCACCCCTACTTCTAAGAGCACTTTTACGAATATTTTGCATTTTTTTCCTGTTTTACTTGTTCAAAGCGGTTGCATGATTGCTAGAATAAATAAATTAATGTTGTGTGTTCACATGATTGCTAGAATAACACGGGACAACAAAATTTATCATTAAAATTTTACTGCATATTTATTCATTTAGGTTCACTCAATAATAGAAACATAAGTAGATACAAAAACCATTCGTTTTTATTAAGGGAAATTAATTATTTTACCCCAAGTTCAAAATTGAGTTATAGATATACCCCATCTCTCTCTAACTTTACCAAAATACCTAAAAATCCAGTGAACCACTCCTCGATCGCGGACTCAGGGAAAAAAAACACCCCAAGTTCATTTTCATTTTCAGGGACCAAAGTTGTAAACTTGACATTTTTCAGGATGCTTCGCGGACAAACATCGCGGACTCCAGGGGTTAAACATGAATTTTTTTTTGAGTCCGCAATCGAGGGACGTTTCACGGAGTTTTTGGGTATTTTGGTTAAATTGGAGAGAAATGGGTATATCTGTAAGTCAATTATGAACTTTGGGTAAAATAATTAATTTCCTTTTTTTTTGAAAAACTATTAATTTCCCTTTTATTAATCATATATCTATGCATATCTCTATTTTCATATAAGATATACCATATCTGAGTTTCATTCTGCATGTTTGCAGATCTGATAAAGTTTTACATAATACATATTGTGTGTAGACATGTAGTGATGTAAGAGCTTACGTAAGAAGAATTGGCCATTTGTCACATGATCATTTTGTTTGTATGTTGTTGCTTTTGGAGGGATGAAGTTTTGAATGACTTTTCTAGAAGCCAATCTATATCGATCAATAATGATAACAAAAATACAATAACTGAATTGGAGATTGGCTTATTAGAGCATCTCCAACAGTTATGCTAAAATAAAAAAAAAAAGATTTTAGCAATTTTTTGCTCCAACAGGTATGTTATCTTGTATGTTAAATTAGAAAAAAAATGTGAGAGAAAGTAAAAATCTTTAAATTTGGAGAAATTTTCTTGTATGCCAAAATTAGAGAAAAGAGGAAAGAGAAATAATATTTTATTCTTTCCACCAATAAGAGACATTGAATTAAAAAGTTAAGAAGAAAGAAATATTATTTTATTGATGTAGTGATTATTTTAATTAAAGAGTTAGAGCATTGACAGATGACAATGATATAGTGTTTTTGATATATATTTTCAAAAATATAGACCCACATGTTTAGGTGGTCTAGAAAAAGGGGATTTATTATGAGGTTGTATAGTTATAGGAAGAAAAACACAATTTTTTTTCTATTTTAGCAAGACTGTTAGAGATGTTTTAACGTATTAAAATATGTAAATATGAATTATAAAATAGTTAATGATGTGGTAGCGAACATTATTTTTGAAAGAAGTTTGACTTTCATTGATTGTTAGCATCTTTAACAGTTTTTCCAAAATTTCTCTAAAATAGAGAACCAAAAGTTAAAATTTCCAAAAAATTGCATGCATCTCCAACAGATTTTGCATTTTGGAGAAATAAACATTGATTTTATTATTGATATTTCATTCATCTATTAAAATATTATTTTTCCCTCTAAATATTTATTTTCAAAGATTTCTATTGTTGCTCTCAGGTAGTATCATTTTTGGGGTTATCTCCATATTTAGAGAAAAACTCATTTTTATCATATTTTCTCCATTTTGGAGATAGTTTTGGGAAAACTGTTGGAGCAAAATTATAGCTCAAAATCCTCATATTCTCTATTTTCTCCAAAATAGAGAAGTTGTTAGAAAAAATAGAGGAGATTTTGAGCTACAAATTTGCTCGAACAGCTTTCCCAAAACTATCCTCACTACAATGGAGAAAATAGGAGAGAGAATGAGGTTTTCTCCAAATATGGAGATAACCCAAAAAATGATACTATATGAAAGCAACAATAGAAATCTTTGAAAATAAATATTTAGAGAAAGAAATAATATTTTAATGGATTAATGAAATATTATAATTAATATTTGTTTTTCTTCTATTGGAAATGAATGGATATTATAATCAATATTTGTTAAAAAAAATCAAACAATATTTGTTAAAGAAATAAGGTCGTTCCTTATCTCATTTTCAAGGCCCAGTTCATTTGTTAAATTTTATCGCTTATAACTAGAAGTCTAGAACTATGTAGATTAAAGTATATTTGCCTTCTTTGTTAGGCTTTGTTTGGCAAACTAGCCGATAAGCTAGCTGATGAACTAGATACGTTTGGCAAAAACTAGCTGATAAACTATGTAGATTAAAGTATACTTGTCTTCTTTCTTAATATTTGTAAACAATTGATGTCCGAGCCAACTTAGGCTATGTTTGGCAAACTAGCTGATAAGCTAGCTGTTGACTTATAAGCTAGCTGATGAAAAAGTCACGTTTGGCAAAAAGTAGCTTATAAGCATTTAAATGACAAAAAATGACATATTAAAAAATAGTTAATAAATAATAATTAATATTAATGAGGGTATTTTTGGAAGAAAAAAATCAAAAGCTTCATAAGCTCATGAAACGCTACTCTCACTATCGTTTTGAAAAGCTAAGTTATGGTCATCCAAACATGTACCTAGCTTAGCTACTTTTTTTTTTGCCAAACAATGCCTTATATGCATCTCAACCATTTTGTATATTTTATATTTTATAAATCAATTGAGATATTTTCTTTGTGTTATAGTTGAATACTAAAAGTCTTATTTTCAAAATTATATACTATATTTAATTTCAACCACTTAAAATCTAAATAAAATTTATAAGAATTATTAAAAAAATTGTAAAGGTAGACCGGGCCCGATAATTTTATCTATTTATTTTATTGCTATAAATTATTTATTTATGCTTTATGGTTCTTCCAAAATAAATTTGAGTAAATTACATATTTGGTCCTTGTATTATAGTGGTTTTAAAATTCTGAGTCTCTAAATTGAAATAATTACATAGATCATCCTCATGGTTTACACTTTGTATCCTATTGAGTCCCTAAAACTAACTCCGTCCATTTTTTTGGCCGTTAAGATACCCATGTACAAGGTACATGATGGGTATTTTTGTCATTTCACCTATTTTCTTTAAACTTAAACCACAGGGACCAAACCCCTGTTCTCCACACATCTCCCCACCGCCGGTCATCTCCTTCCCCCCACCCTCCCTTCCACCATTCCATCTTCCTCCCTCCTCCTCACCCTAACCTTATTTATCAACCCATCTACGGTTTCCCTCCATCATGGGATTGTGGAAGCAAGTAAAAGCAGTATCTATTGTTAAACAAACAGCCTTCTTTGTTTAAGTGATTTTAACAAAGAAGCCTCTTTTCTTTTCTAGCAATTTTAAGCAAGAAACCAGATTATAACATGGTCGCTACCGGAGTTACGTTACCTGTAACTTTTTGACGATGGGTAGGATGGCCGGAGGAGAAATCTGAAACCTCTTCTTCTACTTGATTTGTGAAAAAATCAATACCCACTGTGAACAACTTTTTGTAACAAAATTGAAAAGTGTTGAACACTTTCTGGTAACTTCCAGAGCTCGCACACACAGAGGTTTCATTCCATTCCAGATGTCTCTCATCCCTCCCATTTCAAGAAAAAAAGAACGAAGGAGGAGCATCACCACCATATAGCTAAAAGATTGTTTTTTCTATATGGATTTGTGATGGTTTTGGAACTGATTCCTCTTGGATTTGTTCTTGATTTTGGAGCTGCTGCACAAAGACCCTGAGTTGATTCAATTTCTTTTAAGAAATTAAAAAAAGAAGTACCAAATTTTTAGGTATTTTACAAAAATAAAGGGTTAGAGATAAAGTGATAATATACGTGTTTTTGGGTTCTAATTTCCATTGTTTTTTTTGTCTTTGATATTTTAGAAAAATAAAGGGTTGGATGTTTTACAAAAATGGTGTATGTCTGGTATGGAGTAACGGAGTAATGGAGATGGAGGATGAGAGAGAAAAAGACACATGACATTATTTAATTGGCGAGAGAGAAATATGTGGGTCCAACTACTAATGAAAAGATAAAAAAATAGAGTAAATAATATTCTTGATTCTCGTGACATATTTGGTCCATGTAGTCAGGGGCGGAGCCAGGATTTTTGAATAGGGTGGTCCTCTTGTTTTAACTTTGTATGCAGAAGATCACCAATGGCGAATGTGTGAGTCTTTATATGTGGAAGACCTTAATATATAAAGCAAGGAAACTTGGAACTCCTTTAAATCTCTTTCTAAAATAGCTTCTATAGATTGATGGGAGATTCCTATGTATGTGTGTAAGGGTGTTTTTCTCTTATCAAAAATTGAAAAAGAGTTGCTCGAATTGACAAATTAATGGATCAAAATAAGCAACTCAGTGTTAACTTCAATAAATTGATCTCTCGATTCCATAATACATGAATGTAAGTGAATTCTAATTTTGAATAAACTTAAAAACACACACACACACATATATATATATATATATATATTACATATACCTACAAATAATTTATACTATAATACATAAGTATTGATCTCACAAAAAAAACATAGAGAAGGGTAAATTGGTATTTTTACTAACAAAAAGTAACCATTCGAAATATTAATAACTTAATGCATTGCTAGTTACTATGGGCCATTCATTTTCCACTCAAATGAAGACTTAACTCATCAATTGTAAAGACATAAGTTTTTTTTCTAAAAATATGAGGGTATTCCCTAGAGTCCCCTAGGCCAAGGCTGGCTCCGTCAGTGCATGTAGTTTAAGTTTAAAGAAATAGGTGAAATGACAAAAATACCCATCATGTGGCTTGCAATGGGTACCTTAACGGCCAAAAATGGACAGAGTTAGAGCCTGTTTGTTTTTAAAAAAAATTGTCTGAAGAGCTCTGAAATCATATTCGGCCAGACTTTTGGTTATTAGGAGTGCTTGTTTTTTTAATTTAAAACAAGGGCTTAAAAGCTCTGAACGCCTCTTATTTCACAAGAGGTAGAAAACCCCCTTAATGCCTCTTATAACACCTCCATGGCTCCATCAACAACATAACCTTCTCATCGCCTCTTCTTCTTCTGATTCTAGAAGTGCTTCTAGCCATGTTGTCGGAGCTGGAATATGGACAAACCACCGCCACCGTTGCCGGAGCCATATTTTTTTTTTGGAAAGGCAAGCAAGGAATTGTATTAATACCCAACCAAATACAAAATCCACCCACAATGGGTAAAACATAACAACAACGCCACAACTTAGAAAAGGAAGAAAACAGAGCCACACCCTTCTACACTGGCTTTCGAAACAGCTTACTAAAACAGAAACGTACTACCGACCTGTTACTGTCGTGACCTGCAGAAAAGCGCCGATGAGGACGGGAAGTTTTGCGAGGCACAAAACAGCCCCTCGTTGCTGTCGTGACCTGCAGAAAGCGCCCATTCACGACCACCCTCTTGCGTCACGCGTTAGGCTCCGTTTTTGCCGGAGCCATGTTGCCACCGGCTGTCGGTTGCATCTGTCTGTTGTTGCTGGAGCCATGTTGTCGGAGCCACCACCACCGCCACCGTTGCCGGAGCCATTTTGCTTAAGGAACCCGTGTTTATCTTACAAAGAGATAAAAATGATAAAATAAAGTTTAAAAAGGAACCAGTGGATTAATATTCATCTTTTTGCTACCTCATCGTTTAGACTTTCGAGGAATCAATGCTCTCCAACATGCAATTAAATACTCACATTTTTTATATTGATTTAAGAATTAAAATTTGGTCTACTAGCTTTTAAATGGAAAAGGTATTTACGAGAAGTTGTTATTTTTATTTATTTTATCTAAATAAATAAAATCTTATTTTTATTTATTTTATTGAATAAAATTCAGATTCAGACGTTTCAATTTACAAAAACAAACAGCGTTATTGATTCATATTCAGATTTCAGATTTCAGACGTTACAAAAACAAACAGTCTTATGATTCAGATTTCAAACTTCAGCACCACCTCTTATAAATTAGAAGTGAAATAAGACTTCAGACTTCAAGCCTTTTAAAAAATCAAACAAACGACACCTTAGTTTTAGGGACTCAATAGGATACAAAGTGTAAACCATGAGGATGATTTATATAATTATTTTAATTTAGGAACTCAGAGTGTTAAAACCACTATAACAAACCACTATAACACAGGGATCAAATATGTAATTTACTCAATAAATTTTGATCAAAGAATTTCCCATTCATCATACTAACATAAATTAGCATGGTTACTGAACTGATTAGTTTAATGTTGATTTAAGGTTTCAATTATATCATGAATCAATGACGTCACGTTGACGTAAGAAGACCCCCCTTCCTCCATTGCCCTCTCTGCCATTTTCGCTACCTGGCTTGCCTTCTTCCTCCTCTGTTTTCCATCTTCATCGTCATCCATCAACCTTTCCACCGCCGTCTTCACCGCCGCCTTCTTCACCAACGCCTCCATCGTATCTTCATCCGCCAAATGAACAGGAACCTCAGCCCCAATCCTCACTCCAACCTCCAAAATTTCTACGATAAACGTTTCATTAAGAAACTGATCTGCAAAATGCGGCCATGTAACCATCGGCACTCCGGCACAGATCGATTCTAGCGTCGAATTCCATCCACAATGTGTTACGAAACCTCCAACGGACCGGTGTGAGAGTATCAAGACCTGTGGGGCCCAACCATGAACGATCAACCCTCGGTCTCTCACCCGTTCTTCGAACCCTAATTCCGAAAACCATTTCTTTAGTTCTTCCGGTTCGGTTCTTAAGCACCATATGAACGGTTGGTTGGTGGACTCGAGTCCTAGTCCGACCTCAATGGCTTGTTCCGTAGACATGCGCGTAAGACTCCCCAACCCAACATAGACCACGGAACCTGGTATTAGAGAGAGATCTCATCAAGATGGAATCAAATGATATGGGAGTTACAAAATCAAGCTACATTAACGTGATAAGTTAGAGTATTACATTAATTGGATAAATATTGTTGCCACTACAAAAATTGACCCTATACAAAATTCCGTCGCTAATCCGTCACCGAAAGTCAGCGCTGTTCAGGTGGTGGGTGATACTATCAGCGACGGATCAGAGATTAATATATCCGCCACTGATTTTAATTATTTTTTAAATATATTCCGTCACTAATTGGTGACGGACTACTGTCCGTCGCTAATCCATCACATATTAGTGACGGATTAGTGATTGATTGTGTTCTTGGTCGTTCCGTCGCTGATCCGTCACTATTTTCATCACTGATACCTCTTTTTCTAGTAGTGTGCATAGGTTAAGGGTTTTCGTACTTATATAAGGCCATCCGTACCCATACCCTCAAACCCTCTTGCCACCTCAACGCCACATCAGTTTTTCTCCTTACCCTAAAGTGGAGTACCAATACCCTATATACCTGCTACCCCCAACCCCCCACCCTCACCCTCCTCTCATACACACAAGACTCGGGTTCAACAGGTTCCCAAACCCGCTGCCCAAGCCCGCTGACGAAACCCCCCCCCAGGTAGCGGTACCCGCCCAAGCCCTGGTGGAACCCGCTCCCAAGCCCGCTGCCGATGGCCTAAATACCTTTGTAATTCATCTTGTAAACACACTTCTCAATAATCAAAACATATTTCTTATACCTGTTTCCCTACGATCGAGCCATTTCAAACAATCGTGCTCGTTGATCGCCGCCTTGTTTCCTCTCTCGGCAATATCTTTGCTATCTTTATTGCACAACGAAACTGGGCCAATACACCATACTTTCTTGTTTTTCGCCTTTGCCAATTCCTTAACATACTCGTGTTCCAACTCGTCGAAACTATGAACCACGATCCCATATGCAGCTTTCTCGGCTTCTACAGCACGGACCCAAAACGCCTTCTGATCGTCCGTGGTCGGTTTAGTGGAACCGGTGATCTGACGTTTAGTAACTTCAACCCGGTCCGGCAAACCGGGGAGCACGAACCGCGCCGAATCGGATTCTATCTCATCGATCATGTTTGAACCGTAAAAAACGTGCATGCATAAGAGCCAGAAGCATCCTGGTCCGTGGAACACAAGCCGTGGGACATTAATCCTTCGAGCCACATTTGTAGTCCAAGAGAAAAGAAAATCCGAGATTATGCAAGCCGGCGGAGGAGAAAGTTGCCGAAGAAGATCTTCCGCCGGTTGTTCTAATAAGTCTATGGCGGCGTAAAGTTTGACCCACGATTCGAACGATGGAAGCGTGTCACAGCTCTCGCAGCCTTCTGGTAAACCAACTTTTTCCAATCTGAGTGGAAGTTGGAGTAGTTGGATGTTGAGGTTAGCTTCGATTGCTCGGGTAATCACGGGTCTGAACCGGTTGGCAATAAGAGGGGTGGTGATTACGGTTACTATAACGCCACGGTGGGCTAGTATTCTGGCAATGTCCACCAAGGGCACCACATGACCTTGAGCCATTAGAGGAAACAAGACAAAGTGAAGGTTGGAATTAACCATTTCCATGGAGTTGTGAGATGGGAAAAGCTTCAGAATTTGATTTTTATTTTGTGAAGGATTTGCAATTGGGTGTTCATTTTAATTAAGTTATAGAGGAAAAATGGTGAGAGCTTTTTGGAGAAAATGAAAGAAACCAAATGTAACAGCAAAGATTGGTTGGTTTATGGAGTTATCAACAATGACATTGATCTATTTTGATGGGGAAATTATATACCAAAGTCCCAAATAAGGAGTTTGAAGCTTGAATCTATATAGAAAGAAGCATGATTCATGTACAAATTAATAAGAAAACCTATAAACGCCTAATTATATTGTTCGGTAACATCTTGAATCATAGATGTCGTGTTAAGAATCGAAGACCCGCCATCGTTCATTGCTCTTTTCGCCATTTCCGCAAGCCCCCGAGCCCTTTTCCTTCTCTCATCTCCACCATTCATTAAGCATTCAATTGCAACCTTCACCTCTTCCTTCCTCACCAATGTTTCATCAGTATCTTTCCCTCCCATAACAACAGGAATCTCCACACCAATTCTAACTCCAATCTTCAAAACTTGTACAATAAACTTTTCATTAAAGAATTGATCCGCGAAATGTGGCCATGTAACCATTGGCACCCCGCTGCACACGGCTTCTAGAGTCGAGTTCCATCCACAATGAGTTAGAAAACCACCAATGGCTCGGTGCGACAGTATCAAGACTTGTGGGGCCCAACCGTAGATTATCAACCCTCGGTCTCCAACCCTTTCTTCAAATCCTGATTCGGAAAACCATCTTTCGATCTCTTCTGTTTTGTTTCTTATGCACCATATGAAGGGTAGATCGGTCATTTCCAAACCTAACCCGAGCTCGATTATTTGCTCCGTAGAAGTATGCGTAAGAGTTCCTAAACACACGTAAACCACGGACCCTGGGTCCCTCCCATCGAGCCATTTCAAGCAATCGTGCTCGTTGATTGTAGCCTTGTTTCCTCTCTCAGCGATATCCAAATCGCTTTTGTTGAACAATGAAACCGGCCCAATGCACCATATCTTTTTATCTTTCGCTTTGGCTAATTCGTGAGCGTACTCGGGTTCCAACTCCTCGAAGCTGTTAACCAAGATCCCGTACGCAAGTTTCTCCGCTTCTCGAACTCGTTTGAGGTACCCCATCATCATCTCTGTCGTTTTTTCTTCCGAATCCCGAGGTTTGGTTGGGTTTGGTTTCGAGTTACCGAAAGCTTGAAGTTTGGTAACTTCGATTCGGTGAGGCAAACCGGGTAACACAAAGCGTTCGGAATCCGATTCGATCCGATCTAACACGTTTGTTGATGTGACTATGTGCATGCACAAAATCGCAAAGCATCCTGGTCCGTGGAAGACAAGTCTCGGAATATTAAGCCTCCGAGCGATATTCGAAGTCCACGGGATGAAATTGTCGGAGATGATGCAATCGGGAATCGGAGATAGTCGTCGGAGGGCTTCTTCGGCGGGTTGTTCTAACATGTCTATGGCTCCAAGGAGCTTGAACCATGGGTCGGATGACGAAAGCATGTCAAGATTCTCGCATCCTTCGGGTAAACCAACTTCGGATAATCGGAGTTGGAGTTGGATTACTTGGATTTTGAGTTGGGCTTCGACTGCTCTTTCGATGACTGAGTTGAATCGTTTGGCGTTAACAGGGGTGGTGAGTATGGTTATGGTGCAGCCATGGTGGGCTAGGATTCGGGCAATGTCGACCATGGGCACCATATGGCCTTGAGCCGGAAGAGGAAAGACGGCGAAGTGAGGGGTTTTGGGTGGTGAAGACATTTTCCGGCGGGGCTTACTATCCCTACCCCTGCAAAATGTATACCCCTCCTATATACAAAACTGTCCCTCGCAAACAAAATAAAGTTATCTTTTAAACCCTTTTAATTATTCAATTAGTTTTCTTTATACCTTTTAATTTTTTTAATTTTCATTTTACACCTTCGTCATATTAACACATATAATCGTATATTAGCTAAAATACGTTAAAAATATATTTTAATTTTAACAAATTCCACCATTTTAATCGTCTCTTCGATACGTTCGAAATGAGCCCAATATTAAATATTTTTTAATTTAATTATTTTATTATATATCATATATACTACATAAAAGTATTTTTATATTTACAATTCATACTCTTATAGTTAATTATTTAATTTATGGTAAATTTCTTACTTTTTTAAATTTCGTTTTACACTCTTATCACATTAACATAATAATCATATATTAACTAAAATATGTTTAAAAAATGTGTTTTAACATATCACATTAACATACATAATTACGTTAAAATACGTTAAGGAATTCGATGTATATATATATATATATATATCGAACGTTTTAATAATTTGATTTGAAATAAAGTATGGTAGAAGAGGAAAAAAGAATTAGAAAGAAAGAAAATTTTGGAAGTCTTCAAAGTTAGAGACGTCTCTACAAACTTTATATACAAAAAAGAAATAGTATTTTAAATTTTTTTCCACCAATAAGTTATAGAAAAAAATATTTAGAAGAAAAACATAATACTTTACTAAAAATAATAGTTAACGATACAACTGTTAAAATAGAGTAACCGTTAAAATTTAACTTTTAATAATATATTTTAGAAAAATTATAACAAAACTGTTGTAGATGCTGTGAGGACATAATGTGAGTGATATGTAAATGAAGGGTACAAATAACAACCCCTTACAAAATACACCAATCATCTAAAACTCAATTTTTTATGGTTCGGTTTGTATTTCTATCTCATTTGATTTTATTTACATTGTGAATCTATGTTATTTTTAGAGGTCAAAAGTTATAGGATGATTATTTCGTTATCAGTTTTACGAGCATTTTAGTGAAGTTTTTTTTTGAGAAAATAAGAGTTATTTCGTATTTAAATATGTTTATTAATATGTTTACAAAGTTTAATTATAGAGCTACAAAAAATTATCGTTATGGTAATAGGTTGGAAGTTTGAGTTTTAGTATATTTTAAGAAAACTAGTAAATAATTTACAATATAACAGATGTTTGGCATTAACATACTCATGTAAGTATACACGTAATAAAAAATCTGAAAAACCAATTAAAATTTATAAAAATATATATCTCAAATTTAAAAGAAAAATTGTTTGTTTTTGGGTATATTTATTTAATCAAAATATTAATTATATTTATGATTATTTAGATTTGAAGATGTCGTAGGTAACATCTAACAAATTTAAGAAATATGTATTAATGAGTTATTTTAAGAGTTTTTGTAAAATAGTTTATAATATAATATAGAGATTAAGTTTGGTCACATAAATTTAATCGGTCGAATATCAAAAAATATTTAATATTGGGCTCATTTCGAAAGTATCGACGAGACAATTATAATTGTGTGTAACTTGTTAAAATTAAAAAGAATTTTTTGTAACGTATTTTAATTAACATACGATTATATGTGTTAATATAATGAAAATGTAAATTGAAAAATAGAAAACTAAAATGTATAAAATAAATTAACTAAACAAGTATAAAGTATAGGGGTATGAAATGTAACTTTTAAATAAAAAAATAAAAAATTATGAAACGTGAGGGAAGGAGGTGTACAAAATTGCAGGGTTGGGTTTAGAATAACCATTTCCAGCGAGTAGGGGTGGACTTGGTACAAAATTGTCACATCTACCAGCCAGTACGGAGTTGTGGTGTGAGATGGTTTGAGAAGAGGATAATTAAATGGCAAATTTTGCCACGAAAAGTATGGGTAGTTGTGTACAATTTGATAACAAGAAGTTGAATTTTGAAAGTGATGATGGGTCCTATGATAATGCAATATCTAACTCTAAAGTGTAGTGAGAGGATCAATGTTCTTATAAGTAAAAGAGTAAACTCTACTTTTCGTCCCTGAGGTTTAGTCATTTCTTTGAAAGCCACACCTGTGGTTTCATAAGTCGAGTTCTTGTCCTCATGGTTTTGATTTTACGCTAGATTTGGGACCTGGTTACTAACGGGGTTAAAAGGCTTCGTTAGTGTCAGGGGCAATTTCGTCACTTCACTATTTCCCTCTAGTTTTTAACCCGCCTTAATTCTTCTTCTTCTTCACTTCATTCCTTCTGTTAACTTCATCTTCCTCCTTCCTCCTCCTTTGTCGATTCAAGACTTCTTCATCTTTAACAATCATGGTGCTATGTTATTGTGGATGTGAAACAGCTGTGAAAACATCATGGACCACCGCAAATCCTGGTCGAAGGTTCTATACATGTGGAAGACTGGTACAATGTTACGATTTTCTACATTTTCTGCAAGTAATGATGTTTAGCTAATAAAAGTTAGTTTTTTCTGTTAACAGGGCCAATGTTCCTTTTTTGGGTGGTTTGATCCACCTATTTGTTCAAGGTCCATTGATGTCATTCCTGGGCTACTTAAAGCCAAAAACAGAGCTGAAGAATGTGTCAGAGAGAAAGACAAGGAAATTTTGAAGTTGAATCTGCTCTTGGTCATCACTTGGAGTTTATTTGTGTATTTCATGCATTTAGCCTTGACATGATCTGTTTTTTGTGTATGGGTTAGCTTTTGGGGAACATTTAGGGGATGCTATATTAGTGCTCTTAATGATGTGTATGGGTTAGCTTTTGGGGAACATTTAGGGGATGCTATATTTGGTGAACAATGTATGCACTACTTTTGTGTAATCATCTCCTGTTATATCCTATTTGAATGTTTTGGTGGTTTGATCCAACTGTTTTTGGTACCTTTGTTGATAACACAAAACCAAACCTGTTATTAAAATCTGCAAGACACAAATATATGCCCTGTTTTGGTCACAAAACCAAACCTGTTTTGGTACACAACATAACAGAACTCTAACCTGTTTTGGTACCTTTGTTGATAACACAAAAACAAGATAACCCATACAATTCCATGATGTTTTGGTACACAACATAACAGAACTCTAACCTGTTTTGGTACCTTTGTTGATAACACAAAAAACAAGATAACACATACAATTCCATGATGTTTTGGGACACAACATAACACAAGAGTAAACACAAAATGTAAGATCCCACATTGGTTGGGGAGGGGAACAAAGGTTGCCTTATAAGAGGAACTTGATACCTCCCCTATCAGACGCGTTTTAAAACCGTGAGTCCGGGTGTGTGGACAAAGCGGACAATATCTGGTACGGTTGGCCTGGGATGTTACAGATGGTATCAGAGTCAGGGACCGGACTGGTGTGCCAGCGAGGACGCTGGGCTCCCAAGGGGGGTGGATTGTAAGATCCCACATTGGTTGGGGAGGGGAACAAAGGTTGCCTTATAAGAGGAACTTGATACCTCCCCTATCAGACGCGTTTTAAAACCGTGAGTCCAGGTGTGTGGACAAAGCGGACAATATCTGGTACGGTTGGCCTGAGTTGTTACACAAAACTAATTGATTTCAATACCATACCAGTAAATACCAAAACAAAGGTATTGTTTCAACCATAATACCATACATACCAACCTAAGACATAAACAAATAAACTAACTGTTTTCAACCAACACCAAACTAACTGTTTCAACCATACAACCAAACCATAACTACCATATATACCAACCAAACCATTAATTTGTCTAATTCTTTCCTGTGAAGGCCCTGCTTTCCCTCCTTGCCCTCCTTGTCCTTTACAAGTCCTGGAATTGTGTCCTTGATTCTTACACTTATCACAAGTCACAGTCTTCCCTTTCCTAGGAAGTTTACCAGTGTCCCCACTCCTCTGAGACAACTCCTCATGTGTCTTCCTTCTCTTCTTCTTTGGTCTCCCAATCTGTTTATGGTGAGTTGGTGGGATTAAAGTTTTTGCCCAGTCACCTTTCTCCCATAGCAGGCTTCCATTGATTGGCTCTATCTTGAAGCTATACATTTCCCTCCATGTGCTTAGTCTGTATACATGCTAAACCCAATCTTCAAGTAACACATTGTTACCATTTGCTCCCATGTTCCAGTTTGTAGCCACAGCATGCTTGCATGGAATTCCAGTTAACTCCCACCTCCTACATGAACATGTCCTTGCTCTCACATCTACTATGCATTGGTCATTCCAAGGGCCAGAAACCTATTATATAGGAAAGAAATAAGTCCATATCCAGTAAATACCATTTAAACAAAGCATAATAACCTGTAATTTAGTATACATACCTGGTACCTATCTCCTCCACTAAACAAGACTTGATATTTGGATGCCTCTTTCTTGGCAGTCTCCAAGATTTTGTTTGCAGTTGGGGTAAGTGGGCCATCACAACTCTCTATCACTTTGCATACATTCACTATCCTATTCATTAGATACACTCTAATGTATTCCAGACATGAATAAACTGGTTTATCCCTAGCATCAACAATTTGTCTATTGAATACCTCACACATGTTATTCAATAACACATCAGAGTGACACCTGCCTGTTACCAAAGTATAAACAGGTTGAAATATGTTACCAAAGTAAAAACAAGTTGACATATATACTTACCAAAGTAAAAATAGGTTGAAATATACCTGTGAAGTGTGATCTGCTCCAGGATTGAGGGGGGATCTTGTTCAAATATTCATAGCAGTCTGAATTGAACATTCTCAAACTTTCCATTGCAGTCTTAAACTGTGGGACAGTGGGGGCTGTTGCACATTGCCACAAGTGATCCTTGTATGCTTTCCCTTTCCACTGTTGTTTCATGTTATCATGAATATGCCTGAGGCAGTATCTATGCTCAGAAGAAGGGAACAAATTGGCAATTGCTGGAATAATGCCCTATTTTCAAAATAGTTTAACAATCATAATACAATTCAATTACAAAAACAGAGGTTAAATACCAAAAACAGAGGAAATAAGTTCATACCTTTTGTCTGTCACTAATGAAAGTGAAGTTGGAATTTCTTTGAAGATCAAGGTCATCTCCAAGGCATTCTAAGAACCACATCCATGAAGTTGTATTCTCAGCCTCTACTATGGCATATGCCACTGGATATATGCCCTGATTTGGGTCAATGCCCACTGCTGTTAGAATTTGCCCTGGAAATGGACCTTTCATAAAAGTACCATCTAGTCCCAACAGATCCCTTCTACCTGCCCTGAATCCTCTCTTCAAAGAACCTAAACATATGTATACCCTTTTGAATTTCCTTGTTTGACTAGCTGGATTGGGTTCTTCCTCAACTTCCATCTTAACTGTGGTGTCAGGGTTGCATCTTTTTACCTCACATAGGTAATCCCTCAGGTGTTGGTACTGTGCCCCATAGTATCCCCAGATCTTCTTCATGGCCATCTGTTTTGCCCTCATTGCCTTGCCAGGTGACACAAAGATCTCAAATTTCTCTGATAAGTGGGATTGAATTGCCTTCAATGGCATATTTGGATCTACCTTGATCTACTCTGTTATGTGCTTTGAGAGGAATTGTGCAGTGGCCATACCAACCTCCCTGGTTTGGAAGCATTTATGGGTGTCAAGATAGGTTTTCACAGTCCAGGTTTCTTCATTTTGTGAACATGATGCGTACAAAACCCATGGACAACTGGGCCCATTGGACTTTCTCCAAGCACTCTTTCTTCCCTTACTAGGCCCACTGGACTCCTTTAAGCTTGGCACTGATCCCCTACAAACGGCCCTAAGTCTTGCAGCATCATTTTTGATCACCACTATGTCTCTTCTAGTCTCAATTGAATGCTGCTTGATTAGGTTGATAATGGTTGTTTTACTACCAAAAGTCTAGCCTAAATAGAAGTTAATCTCCTTACACTGTGTTTGGGACCTGCCTTTGCACAAACTGACATTGTCATCCCCTGATTCAAAATTATCAATCTCAAAGGGATCAATATCACCCTCCACATTCACACTTTCACTTCCCTCTCCATTTACACCAAACCAGTCCACATAACCATCTACATAATCCTCCAAGTCATCATCTATACCAAATACATCATCATACTCATTACTATTATGGCTCTCTATATCATCATGGTTGTCACTTCCCTGAATCAAGTCCAACCCCTGGTTCAAGTCCAAATCTTGGTTGAAGTCCAAGGCCTGGTTCAAGTCTAAGCCATTGTCTAACCTTACTTCCTCTTCCTGTTCTGGTATCTCTGAGTCCACCCCAATGAAAGGATTAAAGGTATGAATTATATGATCCATGCTTTGATTCGGGGTTGACAAGTTAGTCCTACCATGTTCCACAAACACATCAATGAGTTTAATAGCAGGGGCATAATGTAACAGGTTTAACACATCCTGGTTACTACCTAACCCTCTTAATCCAGTATCCATATCACCTTCAGGAATCAAGAAATGGTAAAATTTGATTTCATGTCTATCATACCCTAATGCTAACACCATTAAATGAAACTCCTCTACATTTAATCCTTCTGTGTTAACCAAATCAACATAACCAGTCTTACCATTCTCGTATCTCCTTCCAGGAAAGCTTGTAAAGCAACCTCCATGGTTCATCCTTACTGTTATCAATGTTGGGTAAAGCTCTGTATAGAAAATCATTTCACTATCAGAGCTATGAAGAATGTTTGCTTCAAAAATGGAAAAACAGAGATGAATGTTTGCTTACCATATACATCACTTGGGTCAAATCCTTCGGCTATATCCCTCCTTAAAATCCATCCTGGTTCCGCCATTGTTTCTTGAGCAGGGAAGATGTTTGATCGATAAAAGGGTTTTTAGCTCAGTGTTCTGTGTGTGTGAAGTGTGGTTTGAAGTTTGAAGTGTGGAGTGTGTGAAGTGTTAGTGAAGACTAAGAGTTCATTGTCGTTATAATTTGAGGGAAATAGTGAAGTGACGAAATTGCCCCTGACACTAACGAAGCCTTTTAACCCCGTTAGTGACCATGTCCCAAATCTAGCGTAAAATCAAAACCATGAGGACAAGAACTCGACTTATGAAACCACAGGTGTTGCTTTCAAAGAAATGACTAAACCTCAGGGACGAAAAGTAGAGTTTAGTGTGTCTTATGGGAACCTCAATCTCTTTGAGTTCTTATCATAAAGTTTGTATGAAATATCAATGTCCTCATTTTTATTGGTACTTAAATTTAATATTTGATATTTATTTATAAATATAAAATAGCTATTGATGTAGACACATACATGGACCCATAAAATGAGATTTTTATAAGAACTATCATTATAGACTTTTATGTGAATTTTTAAATCAATGAGGTGAAAATTAAGTGACACCAAAAAATACAAAAAGATGGTTCTTATAAGAACCTCATTATCCACCACTATACGTATCTTTAACTAATTTAACTAATTTCTAAAGTAACATATTATTATAAAAACTATATTTTAGTTAAATAATAATAAACTATATTTAAATATTATTTACTAGGATTGAGTTCTTTTAATTTCTCTGTTTTATTTATAACTGTGCTAAATAAAAAAGTAAAAGCTAAAATTCTTTTAAAAAAATACTTCATTTAATTCAATTCTAACATATTTCTTATATGATAGATTCTTACAAATTTAACATCTCAATAAATATTCAAATAAACTTTTATTAAATGATCATTATAAAAGATCCAAAGCAACAAATTAACCTAATAACTTCGAATTCAACTTAAAAATACACCGTCAGTTTTTAGTAGCCACAACCTTAAACATGTACAAGAATTGTGTTTGATACCATTTCTAACACCCGGTTGGACTTGTATTGAATATTTTATTAATATAATTAATTTTATCTCTAAAAATAGAGAACCTGTCGGAGATAAAGATAATATTTTTTTAGGGTTTTGAATTTTAACCTGTTCATTTTGAAAAATCTATTGAAGATGCTGTAAGAAGCTTGGCAGGTTATAATTTTTCGAACCCGTATTTTGTATTATTCTTTTTTGGATCAGTTTACTCTTTTGCTCAAGTATAAACAAGTGTTTGAGCGATTCGGTTTATTTACATTTTACACGAATCATAACACTCTCAATCGTTTGGCGTTAACATGGGTGGTGAGTATGGTTATGGTGCAGCCATGGTGGGCTAGGATTCGGGCAATGTCGACCATGGGCACCATATGGCCTTGAGCCGGAAGAGGAAAGACGGCAAAGTGAGGGGTTTTGGGTGGTGAAGACATTTTCCGGCGAGTATGGAGTTTGTGGTGTGAGATGGTTTGAGAAGTGGCAAATTTTGCCACGAAAAGTATGGGTAGATGCGTACAATTTTGGTATGGTTGATAACAAGAAGTTGAATTTTGAAAGTGATGATGGGTCCTATGATAATGCAATATCTAACTCTATAGTGAAAGTGATGATGGGTCCTATGATAATGCAATATTTTTTTGACCATCCACACACATGCAAGATCATACTTCTTTCACAAATATTACATCAGCTTTGCAATAACATCATCGACATACATGCAAGACCAAACTTCTTTCTAAACTAATAAATTATAATATAAATAAACAAACATACTAACTAATTAAATTAATAAATGATTTTGTTTAATATATTATATTGGTTGAAAGACCTTGCTAATTGTGCAAGATCATGGTAGTCTTACAAGGCATTGCAAGACACATGACATGTCATGTCATCTTGCAAGAGCACTTGCAAGACGCGTGTGGATGCTCTAACTCTAAAGTGTAGTGAGAGCGTCAATGTTTTTATAAGCAAAAAACGGTGTGTCTTATGGGAACTACTATTGTAGAGAGTTCTTATAAGAACCTCAGCCCATTTGAATTCTTATTTAAAAACTTTGGTTCTTACCATGAAGTTTGTATGAAATGTCAATGTCCTCATTTTTATTGGTACTTAAATTTAATATTTGATATTTATTTATAAATATAAAATAGTTATTGATATAGACACATACATGGACCTATGAAAATGAGGTTTTTATAAGAGCATCTCCAACAGCATTGCTAAAATAGCAAAAAATGGGTTTTGGTTTGCTATTCATCTCCAACAGTTTTGCTATATTGATTGCTAAAATAGAGAATCTTCAAAAAAATTCTAAATATAGAAAAATCTCTATATTTCTCTAAATAGGAGCGAGAAATATTATTTTAATATTTTTCCCACCAACATCTTTGCTATATTGTTAGAATATTGAATATATTAAATATTTTAATAATATAAGGTAATGATTGATTCTCTAAAATAGAAAAGCTGTTGGAGTTGAAAGAAAATGATTTTAGCAATTTTGATTTTTCATTCTCTATTTTAGAAAAAATTTAGCAATGCTGTTGGAGATGCTCTAAGAACTACCATTATAGACTTTTATAGGAATTTTTAAATTAATGAGGTGGATATTAGATGACACCAAAAAAAATACAAAAATATGGTTCTTATAAGAACCTCCGTCAGAGATGCTCTGTTCTTTAAAAACTATTTAAAAGTTATCCACCACTATACTTATCGTTAACTAATTTAACTAATTTCTAAAGTAACATTATTATAAAGGGAAAATTGCATAAAAATGGAACAAACTTTTATCTGATTCTTATTTTAGGGAACCAAATTTTAAAATCATCATTTAAGAGTCTGGACCAAACTTTTTATTTATTTAAAGATCTGGTTAACTTGTTGACCTACTAATGATGACATTACCTTATTTTCTTTGCCAACCAGGATTCCACATCATTATTATAATTATAAGAATAAATGTAAAATATTGACATGTCACGTACCTTTTTTATTTAAAAAACAATTATTTCACATCTCATTTTTCAATATCTCGTTTTTTATTTCAATTAAAGTTGATTCAACAAAACAAATAATGCAATAAAATTTATTTTTCATTCCACTCATCTCGTTTCATCAGATAGTTGAAAAAAAATATATCAAAGAGAGGTTTGTGGCCACGGTGGTGGTGCTGCCGCCGCCGGTAGTCTGATCCACCATAGCCATAAGATTTAATTAATATCAACTAAGCATTTATAATTAGTCCATCATAAATTTTCCACGTAGTGCTTCCAATGTGCATGATTAATTAACTCATTTCATTAAATTATGGGTAGCTGTTTCTACTATGAAAGAAAGGGAGTGGTGGTGCTAGACGGAGCCACCACCGTGAAAGCCCTCACCGCCACCACAACCTGTAAGTCATTTTATTTTTAGGATAATTAAAAATCTGTCGAAGCTGCCGGAGAGGGAGTGCTGCTGGGGAGGGAGCGCTGCCGAGAGAAGCGATGGCTGAAGGTGACGGACGGGTTAGGGTTGCGATAGAGGATGGGAGGTGGGAAGGAGACGGTCAAGATTTTGGGAAGAGGTGGGAGACAATTCATTTTCCTTTATTTTGATTTGTTAATGTTTTTTAATAATAATAATAATAAGGCATCATAATATCCACCTAATATTTTTTTTAAATAATTATATGTCAAGTCATGTTAAAATTACCGGTTACCAGGTTAATTAGACCCTGGTTACCAGGATAATTAGACCCTTAAATAAATAAAAAGTTTGGTCTAAACCCTAAATAATGAATTTAAAAGTTAGTTCCTCAAAATAGGAATCGGATGAAAATTAATTCTATTTTGATGCAATTTTCCTATTATAAAAACTATATTTTAGTTAAATAATAATAAAAAACTATATTTAAATATTATTTACTAGGATTGAGTTCTTTTAATTTCTCTTTTTTATTTATAATTGCGCTAAATAAAAAAGTAAAAGCTAAAATTCTTTTAAAAAAAATACTTCATTTAATTCAATTCTAACATATTTCTTATATTGTAGATTCTTACAAATTTAATATCTCAATAAATATTCAAATAAACTTTTATTAAATGATCATTGTAAAAAGTCCAAAACAACAAATTTTAACCCAATAACTTCGAATTCAACTTAAAAGTACACCATAAGTTTTTAGTAGCCACAACTTTAAACATGTACAAAATTGTGTTTGATACCATTTCTAACACCCTGTTGGACTTGAATACTCCCTAGGCCTTTTGCCAACATTCTGCCACCTTGGGGTTTTGAAATTAAATGTTTAGGAAAAAAGATATAATAATTTATGAATTGTATTGACTATTTTATTAATATATTTAATTTCCTCTCTAAAAATAGAGAACCTGTCGGAGATAATATTTTTTTTGAGTTTTTGAATTTTAACCTCTTCATTTTAAAAAATCTGTTGAAGATGCTGTAAAAAGCTTGGCATTGTATTATTCTTTTTTGGATCAGTTTACTCTTTTGCTCAATCATAAACAAGTGTTTGAGCGATTCGGTTTATTTACATTTTACACGAATCATAACACTCTCAAGACTCAAAATCAAACAATCTCTCTAAACTTGATTTCTGATGTCTTATCGATTAACAAATACAATATTTATCATAGTAAACAAAGTAATTTTAAAAAGAAATTCCACAAAGCTCTGTTTGGAGGTGAAAAGTAAAGCAAAAAAGGTTGTATGGAAATCTTCTTTACAACACAATTTCTAACAAACAAGACAAAAAAAGAAAAACTGTACAACTTGAAAGACATCTTTCTCAAGTTATATGCACACAACAACCAAACTTCCTTCTACTCTTTTTACATATATTCATGGATCATGTTTAATTACCTCCTACTAGTACTAGATTCTGAATCGATGCTGCTCCTTCCGGAATCCGTATGATCAAGCCTATCAACTCTCCACGAAGTCGTATTTGCAGATTTCAGTAACATGCCTAACGCTGAAGAACAAGTTGCTCTCACTATTGCATCCGTAGACCGACTTGCTTTTCCAACCAACAATCCAAATACCTATTCAATTCAAATCACTTCTTTAGCAACTCGCAATTATCCATCCAACTCAAATAAGAAATCTCCACTATTTATTAGCATCATCAGATCCTCAACCATGGACGCACTATTAACAAATTCTTCAACTATTTTCATTTTTAATATAGATAGCTTTCCATAATTTAAAGGGACAAATTGAAAACAATAAGATATATGTGTATCTATAGAGACATACATACCCACATACATATATTTGCACATTTATATACATGTATAAGTAGGGGCCGGTTCAAATAAGAAAGCTAAATATTGTGAGAAGGTAATAAGGGAATGTTGATATGTGAATCATTGAAAAAAAAATCGAAAAAGAACCTATTTGAGGATGCATATGTGAACATACAATAAAGATTATTCATATGGGTTCACATATGCATCTTCAAATGAAAATTTTCAATGATTCACATATGAACCTTCCCTTGACCTTTGTCTTCTTACCTTCTCACCGATATTTAACCTTCTTATTTGACCCACTGTGTAAGTACACATATATACATATATAAACATGTGTTTTCATATACACATACATGTACGTATTTATAGATATATTTGTGTGTGAATGTCTAGAAGTGTGTGTTGTACATGGTGTTACTTTCTTAAATAAAAAAAGAAAGAAGAAATAAGTCACCTGATAATAATAAGACGCTGAAATGTGTTGATCATCCGTCAAAGCAAGCATGCTGCTGGATAAATAAATGGCATTCGCCTGGATAGCAGGCCAAGGAGCATCAACAGCCTACACAATAAGAAGATAGATTTAATTTCTCATTTTTATATAAACACATGTTTTATATTTGCTAATGTAAAACAAGCTATGCCTTTTCATTTTAATGTAAGACCTGTATTATTGTTGCCATGTAAGTATCAACTCTGGAAGCCAGATGCTGAACGAGTTGCCTTGCCAGATCTCTAAGGAAGTCTTGATAGTCACTCCTGAAAAAATTTAAATGGCAGTAGCATGATTTTGACATAAAAAAAACATGACAAGTATATTATTACAATATATATACCAAGAGATACCTGTGATCGGAAATAAAACGATGTGTGTTAAGAAGAAGAACCAAATCCTCAATTTCCATGAGGGGAGCGACCCGTTTGAGAGTAATCTGTTTGGTAACTAAAAAATATATCAAGAAGCAAAAAAAAGCTTCAAATAGCCAATAGATAAGATGCCTAAGGATATTTACCCGGCAAGCTTGTCGAACACAATATTCCTCGTCAAGAAGATGAAGAATCAAGCGTGGCAAGACAGCATGTACCTGAAATGGGTACGTTACATGCAAACTATTGCGACATAAAAATGGAACCAGAAACTAGGATTGAAGCCTACTGTTTAGACAGTTCAATTCGACAATGGCTCCAAAAAGAGCCAGTCATAGAAATTAGAAAAGCCTAAAACAATTTAGAAGCTAAAGTAGTTCCACATAGCCCATTAGAAGTCATTGAGAAACCTGTTCGAGAAAAGAGTCACGTTGTGCCCCAGAACCATAGTCACTTAGTGCTCCAAATGCTGCAAACGAATTTGCTCTCATCTTTGTGTCCATGGACACCTGTTTACAGATCAAATAAATTATTTTATGACATCTCATATATACAGGGTCAGTTTCAGGGGAAATAGAAAGAAAAAAAAAACTGAGGAACACCTCGTAACCGTTCATCTGGACGGTATGCACATGTGCATAGAAGTAATTGAAGCTGTTTTTTGGTTTATGTCCAAATGAACCTTCTATGCACCACTTAAACCCCCCTTAGGAGATTAAGCACTAGAAGGTCACTTGACAGCCTAGTAGGCTAGTACTGAACCATGCCACATTCAAAGATCCATGGAAAAACGGGAAGAATTCACATTACTTAAAGAATTCACCTGAAGATTGCGAAGCCGCACACACAAATTAAGTAAAACATGCTCCACGCCTTCCGGTGATGAGTCAATAATCTGTCACAGTTGAAATATGAATTCACTCAAAACTGGAAACACGGATTTCATTTGAGTATATAATACAAAGTGATTTGCAATATACCGAAAGCAAGCATAACACTGCTGTCAATTGAACTGAATCATCTGAATCGTCGAGCAATGCCAATATTACACCAAGTATTTCTTTTGTGTACGTATTGATGTGGATAGGTGGTATCTGCAAGAACATATTGGAAAATAAGGCACATAATGCATTTAAAGTTTATTGGCACATTGAAACAACATAATCCTTACAAATATTGAGGTGAAGAGAAGGGACAAAATTGTCAAGATTATATCAAGGCATGGGTAGAGCATATTTTTTTTTAACTTATAAGAAGATTTCAAAATCTAATTTTCTGCAAAACATGTTTGTGGATCCATATAATGTTGTACCCATTAGTCACAAACGTCAAGCATGTATAATGGTAACTTGTAAGACCTGCACGAGTCCTCGTAGACAAAGACGTCTGACCATAGGGGAATCATCTGACACGTGCCGACACAATGCTTCAACTATCTCCTCCAATACTGAAGAAGATCCTTCATTGCTGCATTGAGAATCATCAGTCTAAAAAAGCAAAATAAAAAAGAAAATAGCATTATCCGTAAATCGAAAAATGCATCTTTGACCAATAATCAGGAGAATATCACTACTTAACATGCTAGCTGGAAACATGATCCATCTATAATGATCAATTATGGGAGGAGGGATTTCATCTCTTCTAGGAAAAAAGATTTCTCACCTCCAGAAAAAGTAACATTTTTGGGGGAAGTATTCCAGACATACCTGTAACGTACATACTCCGACAATGCTGCTGCCGCAGCTTCTCTTTGAAATCTCACAGGTTGATTCAAGTATTTACTTAGAATAACTGATATCGCTGAAACCTGAATAAACAGATATTAGAAGATAAATTACATACACATCCAGGAAAATGAACAGCACATAACAGAGGTCTCTCCATACTACAAGGAATAAGAAACAAGAATTGCAACCCAGACATCTTATGTAACTTATCATCTTATGTTACGTAGGCTGCCCAAAATACATTGGGAAGAATCACGAGCTTTTTCACTTTGACAAAACTTAGATGGATAAGATAGTTTAAACTTACAAAGCTGGAGCATAGATGTCAATAATGCCCAACTTGGCACAGATGCAATACCGGTTTTTCATAGGGGTTAGACCTGGTTTAAACCTCTCAGATGACCAAGTTTACACTCGGCGATCAGATCTAGGACCATGAAAGGGGGCAATGAACCTATATGAAAAAGAAGATCTACAAACACAAGACCGAACATATTCTAACTAGTGGCCGCCTAGATGAGCAGATAGAGTACACAACAGCAGTCAAAAGAAGAACAACCCAACACTGGCTGTTCACTGTGTTGGTTTTGGGGTACTAATATAGTGGCTAGATAAAGAAAATAAAACACTACTACTTATTGCTTTCATGATTCTCTCTATTCTTAAAAACAGTTTCGCCCCCATCGCTTGTGCTTTGGGTTTTTGACGAATTGCTCCCCAAGATACAATGAAGCAACGTATGTAGTAAGATTATCAACAATCCACGGTTGGTGTTAATCTCGGTGAACTAGTGAGTAATCAAGGATTTCAATAAACCAAAAGGTGCAAGAGAAAAGTATGATTTTCGGTGTTTAGAAGGCATCTATATATAGACTTTAGAGACACCCTTTTTACCCATCACAATTTGGTAGAGTTGTGACACTAGTCACCTTTTGGCGACACTTCGAACCATCATATTGTTCGAACAGGTGCCATCAAAGCAAACTGTCACCATTTGCGACGGCATGCTTGATACTGAATTTTGTGATAATAAACGTCTTCGTCACAAGAACTACATCAGCAATCACCTACTGCGACTTATATGGTAATAAACGGCAGACTAACAAAGCAGATGGTTTCTAAATTACTATGGAGCATTACCATATCTAAAGCTGCATAGCAAGGCAAACAAAGATATAGAGATACCAAAATACATACATACATACATACATACATACAAACATACATATACATACATACGTACATACATGTATATATATATAGGGTCAGGTTCAGGGGAAAACCTCAAAAAAAGGGAAAACTGAAGAACACCCTGGTAGCCATTCATTTGGACGTGCATACAGGTAATTTGTAACATGCACAAGTGCATAATGCACTTGTGCATAAAAACCAAAAAACAACATAATTTACCTGCAAGTGCATACCATCCGGATGAAGGACCACTAGGGCGTTCTTCAGTTTCCATTTTTTTGAGGTTTTCCCCTGAACCTCCCTCTCTCTCTCTCTCTCTCTATATATATATATACACACACACATACAAGGAAAAAGCTACAAGCAATGACAACCACTTTTATTTAATCTTTTTGTAAAAAAGAAGCAGCAAAGAGAACAAATAGAAGTTTTACCTCTTTAGGCCTTTTTATAGAAATACAGCCAGCCAAGTCACCAATAAGATTGATCCAATTTTCATTACCATTGTGGTCTCCGTCTCTGGCCAAAATCTGGAGGGCATGAAGAAAATTGAAGAAATAAAAAAGTTTAGTGAGGCCACCTACGATGCTCTGAGGTTATGCTACATGTATTGTATCTGAAAGTACATACCTTTCCCATTTCAAGGTCTCCAACACATTCACAAAATGCCTGAAAAGCTATTAGAAGTGTGCTGCAATTTAAGATGAGCGTATAAGAGCAAATTTAGTCTCAATCACTCAGCATGAAATAACAATTTATGTTTTCTCCTCTCCTTTTCCTATGCTACTGAAAAATTAACATAGAAGTTACCGTAGCTCTTGCTGCCCAGAAATAGATTGACTGTGACAGCTACCTAAATGAAGAGTAAGTGTGGACGTAACAGATGCATAATTGTTTTCAACTGCTCTCTTCCCAATTTTACCACCTCCTCTGCAGTACATGTTAACATCAAACCAATGTCAAATCACAAAATAAATGATATAAAACTAATGCATCAAGAAGAAAACCTGAAAAATGCAGTCAGCGCAACAATAGCAGCCTGCAGGATATCATTCTCAGTACGGGCCACAACAGAATCCCCAGAAAATTCTCCTTTTCCTATGTCGCCTTTATGCACAGAAGTGCAGCTCAGGGCAGATATCAAATGCTCCAGAAACAACGATGAAAGTTCACTATGCTGAGAAAAAGCCTACAACGGGAAAAAGTAAGTTTTCAGGGTTGTACCATCAGAATGAGTATAAGTTAGACACGCATAACAATTAATGTGATCCTTGGTCCTTGCAATGTCATAAACATGATTAAGTGAACTAGCAAATATAGAAGGTTAAACTTATGCACACACTAGAATCTAATATTCCTGTTGGTTACTAACTAAAAAAATAGAGAAAGGGGTACACCATGCATGGAAATGATTGAATTACAAATAAATAGAAAGGCTGATCTAGCAATAATTATATCTTCAGTAGTTGATACGTAATTTATCCATATAATGATGCATAGGACCTGTTCTCTACAGCTATGATAAAAATCAGCAACTAGAGTTTATCCTTCTATTCATATATTTATATATATATATTTGAAAATTAAGAGATTTCATAGTGATTTCAAAAAGTTCTTCAGATCAAGACTTACCTTCATACCTCTCATATTTGGCAAATTTTCTGAATTATATGAGGTGGCATACTTAGAATTCATGCAGCTGCCAACCCCAACTACTAATCCTTGCCAGACCATGATGTCCAAACTGAAAAAGCTGAACCCCATATGCACACTGCCACACCTAATGCCCAACTCCCTAAAAACTATATCCATTCTCATGAAAAGGGTATGATTGAACAGGTTTAATGTTATTGACACTTTCATGTAACAACAATGTGAATAGTCAGATTTATTAAAAAAATGGAAGCACATATAGGTCTTCCAATTCAACTCATTGGTATCAAGCAAGTCAACGAAGCATCAAACACTTAATTTTTCATTGGAACATAAGTACGTAAGGGACCTCAAAATAATTGGCAAAAGACTAATCTCAAATGTGCATCAAGTAAATGCGCTATATTAAACATAGATGGACACTCACATAAAATGCATCCTGCATTGGCCAACCACCTGGCATTCTAAGTATATCCTTAGTCACTATATCTCTTGCAGCAGCAGTCAGTACTTCACTGAAAACAACTCTCGGACTGGTATGTTCAGCTAGAGAAGAGATCTTGGTAAAGTCAAAGGAAACAATATGAATAGTCAACAAAGTAACAGCAAGAAATTTAAGTTCTAAAATTGAAACAAACAATGATAAAGGATACAGCAACAAGTGTTTCATGGCGTAAATATTTCTCAGTCACATGAACTGCAGCCAAAAGCAAAGACTGGGCAGTCCTGTAAAAGAAAATTGCCATGTAATTAAACTATACTCAATCGAAAGCTTTAACCAAGAGCTCCACATTAATGACACACAGGACCTTGATATATCAGTCTCGTTCAGCTCCTTTCCCCTTTTGGTAACGAACTCGATGACTGCCTGGATACCACCTTCTGCCGACGGCTTAATCTTATCACATATAGCAACAGAACAACCATATAGTGTAGCCACCAGCTGCATCAAATTACCAACAACAACATGAAGATAGAGGAAGGTTCAAACGAGAACGCTAACTATTTAAGAAAACACGAGAACGGCAGCCCATGTACAAAATCATATCTGAAACTGGACACGGGCGACTTTGGCCGCGAGCGGGGCAAGTCGCGTGAATCATATATGATTTTGTACGTGAATCATGTATGATTTTGTACATGGGCGGCCGTTCTCGTGTTTTCTTAAATAGTTAGCGTTCTCATTTGAACCCACCTCTATGAAGATATATATATATATATATATAGAGAGAGAGAGAGAGAAAGAAAGAGAGAGATACACACACACATATATATAAATGTGTATGTATACACATGTATATCTGTGCATGTATGCAGACATATATGTATATATACATAGGTGGGGGTACGTGTAGTCTTACCTCATCTTTTGTCAACAATATACAAACAGATGAAATGACGCGGTTAAATACTTCCGAAGGATCAATAGATGTGTCCTAATCATACACAGTGAGTGAGTAACCAAAACAAAGTACATATGAAAGGAATTAATTTTAGGAAGAAACATTATATAATCTCACTCTTCTCAATATGGCTATAACGTCCTCAAGGGATGACAAAGCGGCGTAGGACGATTCAATAGGCGTGCTATTAGAAGCTACAGGCCTCGGAAGAGATAGAGATATATCAAAAAACTGATCTAAAATCTGCATCGAGTAAAGAAAGGTAAAATAAAATAGACTCAACAGATTGTTATCAGATACATAAAGGACAAGATGAAATTCCATCAGCTTAACTATCAAGTGTTGCTCTTAAATACTGACCTGAGCAGAAACTTTTCTAACTTCAGAATTTGTATCTGCACAACGTGGAAGGTACACTATGACTCTATCTCCCAAGCATAAGGCATCTCGACTTGGCAAAAGAAATGCAGCTGCCCATGAAGCAACAACATAAATGATTTACAAAACAATGGAATTTTTTTTAAGGATAATGGTAGTTAAGAGTTGAACTCTCACATGGCAATTTGGCAACACTGAACCGTGAGCTGCGATCAATTTGCTTGATGTGCTTGCAACTTCCCTGGCAACCAAGAGCACAGTAACCAGTGATGCAAAGGGTCCGAAATTTAAGCAGCATCTCATAAACAGCATGGCATCCTCTTTTTCTCTGATAGTCGAGAGGCGAGGAAACATACTGATCAATCTGCCTCAGGATATGCAAGAGCTGCTCTGCCCGACTTCTTCCATCCTCTCCACTAAACAATATACAAAGTCACACATGCTCATGCAGCTCTATGACCATCCAATAACCCAAACTAAATGTGGTACACATATAAATTAAGCTCTTAATATGCTGCTCTTTTCTTTAGAAAAATAGTTGGTAGTGTGAAGGGTGTGCATACGTCATACCCCTCCCAGACCCTACTCCAAGTGTGATATACCGGGTATGTTTGGTTTGTTTCATGTTTATAGTGGGAAGGGTATGCACACAACCAAAAATAAGTTTATCATCAAAGCAGCAAAAGTTATGCGGTTGAATTGTACAATTATCTCTCTCTTCCCATCATTTTCCCTTCTCTTTTGATGACATTCACACCTTAGTATCCCAAGAGTTGCACAAAAGTGCCTAAAAGCACCTCTTCCTATAAGTTACATTTTGTATCAATTTATGCTTCCAGGGATACACCAGCTGAATCCAATAACTATGTGATTCTTAAGACAGTAAAAAATAAGGAGTCCTAGAAACAAAACAATGTCATATACCTGCTATCATTTCCGGGTTCTTTGTTGTACAGGTTGCATTTACATCTCTTTTACAACTATTTGCATGTTTTTATAATGCAATTTCCCGTAGTAACCTAAAGCAGCAGCATCCAACCCTAAGTGTGGTGCTGTGTTGGATTTTCTTGCTCTTGTTTAAAACCAAACATCCAAATATATAACTTAGTTCCAATTACAAGAAAGTGGCTAAACTAAATCTTCTACCAGAAGGATAAATCTTGTCTGGAGAAAGGAACAACTGAGAAAAATAAACTTTTAGTTGTTCAATTTCTGAATGGTCACAAACCCCCAGAAGCGGAGAAGAATGAGAGTACCTTGTGAGAAGAATTGCACACATAAGGGTAATAAGATTGTCAATAAGAGGATTCACAGCGCCGGCAGGATCATTTGGCAGAGCAAAAAATCCTAAGGTGGCCTGTCAAATTAAGTACAGTTTTAATAAAGACATGGGAAAATTTAATAGAAACTGAAGAGACAAGCCACACAAATAAAAAACATAATTAAATTTGGCACCTTCATGACAATGTTCCGCATTTCATTTGTCAATTTTGGATCCACAGATACCAAAGTAGTGCAAGCACTTAATGCAAGGGCCTAAAATACATAAAAATGAAAATAAATTAATAAACATGTAACAACTTATCTTTAGAGTAACTCTAAATAAATATGTATCAAGGGCATTAAAAACCTGAGTGTGTAAGAGCTCAACACTCAAATCAGAAAAACCTTCTTCATCATTTCGACGCATCAGAGTTAGTATGTAGTCAAGCAATTGGTCTCTTTTTTTCAAAGGGAATGCTATGCCACTTTCTGCAGCATTAATGACAGCACGTCCTGCATTCAGCAGACACCATCAACATAAAGTGGTTTGTGCATACTCATCAACATCTAATACCAAGATAATTCACCAAAATAATTATTTGAACTTCCGTAACAGCCCCTTTCCACTTGAAGTGGGAAACAACTAGCTTTTGCGGATTAAGAGAATTATCATAAATATCATAAATATTAGGGGTGTTCACGGTACTGTTCGGCTCGGTTAGTAGGAAAAATGTGAACCGAACCGCATAAGGCGGATACCTAGTTACCCGAACCGAAACCGAACCGCGGGCTGAACCAAACCGAACCGAACTGCAGTTAGTCGGTTACCCGCGGTTCGATTCAAGGTTACCCGAATTAATTCGAAAAATATTATTTGCAATATAAAAATAATATCAAAATAGAAAATTTAAACCAATTACATAACAAATATATAAAAATAATCCAAGAACAAGAAAGTAAAATAAGTTTTATTGTTTAAAAATATATACTATTCGGTTGTTGATGACTACTCAAAAATTAAATATTTAATATTAAATATAATACTATTAATTGTATCATATAATATATATATATATATCGGTTCGGATTGGTTACCCGCGGATACCTATAACTTAAAACCGAAACTGATCCGTGAATACTCGGTTTTTCGGTTTTGGTTTTTCCGGTTTTCGGTTTTTTCTGATCGAGCCGTTCGGCTCGGTTTCTCAGTTTTTTTGAACACCCCTAATAAATATTTATGAAATACATAAATGCAATGGCTGATATAAAAACTCAATACACGAAGTAAAAACAAACAAGAAAAAAGACCGGCACCACAATTATTATGGCACCCACCAAGACTCCATGGCAACAAAGTGCCGACATGGCCTCCTCGCAAGTTGTTCACAATGTGCAACTAACATATGCATTTAATTTATTCGAAATTACATTAGACAATTCTATGTATACCTATACGGCTTTACCCAGTAATTACAAAAAAAAATGAACATCACCAAATACACAACTATATTTTGAAGTTTTGAACATTGAACCTAAAGCACCTGATTTCTTTTAAAACAATAAAACATTTGATAAACCATTTAAGCAAAACAACATTCAACAAGCAATGTAGTTTGTGTATGACTGGTCCTCTAGCATGAGATGTAAGGCGAGGGGTCGTGTGAGAAGTTGAGGTTAACGTGAGAAGCGTGAGAAATGGATCTTAACCGTTGATCTCTTTTAATCATAAGCCCTCCCATGAATTCACCTTAGAAGGGAATTGATCCGGTGCATCTTGGTGCATCTTGTCTCAGTGCATCTCATCCTAATATGCGTCCATTTCTCATCCAACGGTTGATAACCACTTCTCACGCTTCTCATGTTAACCTCAACTTCTCACCGGAACCCAACCCCGAGATGTAATAGGGTGTACATGTTAACTAAACTCAAGTGTCAGCACCATTGTAACATGCAGACTTTTCCAATCCGTTTGTCAGGACTCGGTGAATCTCATTTGAACAAATGTTCCTTGGTTCTATGCTAGGATGATAAAATTAGCTCTTGCCCCTACAAAATTGTCAAATCTCACCACTGACTACTGTCATACCCTGAGGGTATCATTTTAGTAATCTGGGTAATTGAAGTACAAGTGGCTAAGGTTGGGATAGTACAAGTAGGCAATGCAAGGTTTTAATGAGTCGGGCATTACTCTTATACTGATACATAGGGGGATAGGGGTTTGAGGAGGTCATTCTGTTTTGTTACGTCATTGGCATGAGCCTTGGGAGAGCCCCAGCCTCTCGAAAGCTGGTTTACTTTCTTGTAACCCTAAAATTTGCTAGCAACAACTACTCACATATTGTATTTACCCTTTTTTCCTCAATCATACAGATATTTACCTCTCTAAACAAAGATCGTGTTGTTTTTCCATTGCCATTAATTGCAATACGGCATTTATGGTCTTTCAAAACGGTAAACCGATATAAAAAATTGTCTAGTGTTTATATTCTTCAATTGCAGGAAAAGAATGTATAAATTCCTCACCATAACTAGTCGCTTATGAAAATCATATACAAAGGGTCGGGTTCAGGGGGAAACCACCAAAAAAAAACTGAGGAACAGCCTAGTAACTGTTCATCTGGCAGTATACACATGTGCATACAAGTAATTTGTAAGTAATGTTTCCGGTATGCACATGTGCATAACATGCACACGTGCATAGAAACCAGGAAACATCTTCAATTACTTGTATGTACATGTGCATACTCTATTGATGAACGGTTATTAAGGTGTTCCTCAGTTTTTCATTTTTTGGGGTTTTCCTGTGGATCTCACTCTATATATGAATATTATATATAAAAATAAAATAGTTCATCATTGGACATCGTACATACGATAACATAAGCAACGTTCAATTATGCTTTTAGAACTTCACAAAAGGAAATTTGTTTGAAAGGAACACAAAGAAGATAAATCCCCAAGCACAAAGGTGTAAGATTGTGTACCAACCTAGTAAGTCAATGGCAGTGATAACAGCTTGCTTTGCACTAGGGTGACGAACAATTAGAAGATGGGACAGCATATTTGTGCCCTGAAAAAATCAGAGACAAGTCAATGGCATATTAAAATACACGTAATATTCCAAGAGACTAGTTCTTGACCATTATGACCACAACAAGCCTTTTATCCCAAACTGGTTGGCATGTGCTAAATATGAAAACAAAAGAAAGTACATACAGTGAACCCCACATCAAATATAAAGAGGTGAATGCACCATGGTCCAGGACACAAAATGGCAACATGGCAATCATCTCCTAAGTGAACAAAGCAATGTAGCTCTGTTGGTATCGGCCACTCATGCATGTATTTTATAACTACTTCCCTCCTCTTGTTGGTCTTGACTGACTTTTACCTCTTCTAATTGGACAAGAAACATTAAATTGGACCCATGCGATTGTTATAAATTTTATCACATTGTTTCGGATGAATTCTTCCTTGTTCAATTCTTTCAAAGTTACTGGATCCTTTTCCACGTTCGTAAATCCCCTCCGTTCTTCCACTCCATCCCGAAAAGTAACTAGGATCAATTTAGTCACGTTTTCATGTTATATTTGAACACTTTCCGTTTTTTATTATTCTCAAAGGAGAAGATTGGCACTGTACGTCTGTACCCAAGAAGGGCAAACCCAAACTTGCTTCTTGTTGATTGAGATGAAGACAACTCCATGGTCATGTCTTGGCTGTGAATTCAACTTTACCTAAAGTTATAATATGTTGGTGTTTCTCCAAATGGCTAAGTACATATGGGAGGCTGCAAAAAAAGTCTACCTGATCATCAAACAAGGAGAATGGCCAGGGTATGTCAATCATCTTAAAAGTTTATGACAAGATCAACAATTACCAATGCATTGAAATGAGATGCAGTTGGATGCAGCATTACTGAAGAACTATAGAAGGGATCAACTGTAGGGTTTCAATCAAGTGAGAATTATGGTTCCAGGTAAAGAAAATTATTTCCAATGAGTGTGACCATTTATGTTATCAATGCAGATGAAAGCCAAAAGGAAGTTATGCTTCACACCGCACCTCTTGAGGGGTCACAAAGGTAGAAAAAAAAGGAAATAATAAAACCAAATATACAGCCCAGACATATCATAAGCCTTAGATGTTGGAAATTCAAAACCTATAAATTTGAGCCACGATCTCAAACGAACACGGCCTTTGGTGGACCTACCGTGAGAAACTGCCATATAAAGAACCAATGTTGGAAGTCGCATGGAAAATCCTGATGTCCACGATAAACATGAGACCTAAGGCTGGAATCAACAAGGTTGAACTCATTTGACTCATACCAAGGAAGAGGACACATAGTCAAGTGACAAAAGCAAAGAGTGATCAACATAGAAAACATAGGAAAGCTAAATCCCATTTGGGTTATTAGGAAATGCTTCAGATACACATTGCTTGGCAAAATCAGCCATTTTTCACCTTTTCTTCATATGCCTTGGACTTTGGTGCCTCAAATTTCGATTTGCCATTAAGTCTGAAGCCAGAGATCATATGATCCACTCCGTGCATGAAGTCTTCTCATATCAACCATGTCAAAAAAAATGATTTCCATTGTTCACCTGTTCTTTTGTGTTCGTTAACTTAAAATAATCTAAAATTAAATGTTTTCTCATAACTAGAGGCTTTTCCAAAACCAAGTTAAGAGTTGAATGAAAGATGATCATTAAAGTATCTCTGAGTTAAAGAGTTATACCGAAGCCAGTTCAAGTCACCGATTTTGGCTCTCCGATACTTCCTATGAATTGAGGTGTCGTGATCAGAACAACAAATTCTGATATTTCAACATATTTGTGTATTAGATTTACTTTCTAAGAATGAGATATTCAGTTGCAAGCCAGTAAACTGATTTATTGTTCCATAGGATGCAAGATCTTGCTATACCCTAGGTAAGTGGGTCAAATGGTCAAATATGGTAGGCTGGGGTACAAGTGCATAATGCACTAGCATAAGTAGTAATGCAAGAGTTGTGCTTAGTGGCTTAGTATAAATAGGGGGTGTTTTGGGTCATTAGGGTTATCGATGAATTTTGTCTTAGTCGGTTTTGGGCGAGAGCCTTGGGAGAGAATTTGGCCTCTCGAAAGCCAGAAAGCCTATTGTAAACATTCAATTGATGTTCAATACTATTCTATAATCCTCAAATTAGTTCGGTGTACATCAAATGGTATCAGAGCAGTGACGATCCAGAAGGAAACCAGATGAAGGCAGAAACCATAAAAATACAGGAAGATTTTGAATCCTTGAAGACGATGATGGAGACTATGAAGAAGCAATTGGAGAGGTTGATTAAACTCCAAGAGGAGAAGCATAGGAGTTCAGAAAATCCAATGAAGATGGAAAAGGGGAAGATGCATCCAACGGGACAAGAATCGGAAGTAAGTTGTTTTTCCACTATTAAGGAGAGAAATTTGGAAATACCAATTTTCAATGGAACAGACCCAAAGGGGTGGGTCCTTACAACAGAAAAATATTTTATATCAAATCTGCTCAGGGAAGAGGAGCAAATTGAAGCGGCCATTAGTGCCTTTGAAGGAATTGCCTTGCGATGGGTTCGATGGGAGCATCATAGGGTACCTTTTAGACGCTGGGAGGATCTGAAGTCAATGGTCCTTCGTCAATTTTGCTCAATATCGGGGTGTTCATCTGGTGAACGGTTTTTAACCCTAAAACAGGGTGTGACCATGGAGAGGGACAATATAGAGAAACGTTTGCAGGAGGAGAAAGGAGAAAATACAGAGAGAGGGAAGGAGGTCGAAAATATAAAAGAAAAAGATCGAGACATAGGAAGAGTGGGGTTTGTTGACAGCCCTTTAGAGCCGCTGCCGCCTTCGTCACCACCCTCTCTGCCATCATCGGTGCCGCCGAAGCCTTTACCGCCATCGTCGTTCTCTTTTCTGCCATTACCGGTGTCATCCTCGCTGGAGTTTCGTTTGTCACCTTCTCTTCCACCGCCAAGCGAAAGCGAAACCCAGGACAATAAACAGGCCTCGATGGGGAAAGCCCAATTGGAGAAGAAAAAAACAAATAAGTCAACAAAGCCCAATCAAAGTTATTCTATGTGGCCCAAGTTCAATCAAGTTTTGTCAATTCGCCCCAAGCCCGTAATGAACTTGATATGGACCCTCGTCTTCCCAACAGAATTTGTAGCCTGGAATGAGAGAGATTGGTTGGGCGACAATCTTAAGAAAATACCACTAGTACCACCGCCGCCGCTGCCACCACCGTGGCCGCCACCGCTACGACCGCCGTCGATATTAACACCGTTGTTGCCACCACTGTCATTACCACCAACAGTCATTCATGTCAATTGTTGGATTGAGCTCCAATTTGATTTTTTCCCACCTTGAGGACAAGGTGGAAGTTTTGGGGGCGGGTATTGCTATACCCTAGGTAAGTGGGTCAAATGGTCAAATATGGTAGGCTGGGGTACAAGTGCATAATGCACTAGCATAAGTAGTAATGCAAGAGTTGTGCTTAGTGGCTTAGTATAAATAGGGGGTGTTTTGGGTCATTAGGGTTATCTATGAATTTTGTCTAAGTCAGTTTTGGGCGAGAGCCTTGGGAGAGAATCTGGCCTCTCGAAAGCCAGAAACCCTATTGTAAACATTCAATTGATGTTCAATACTATTCTATAATCCTCAAATTAGTTCGGTGTACATCAGATCTCTGAAAGATGTACAAATAAACTTGTAGGGAAGCCTAACTATCGACCTACTACATGACCAAATATCCATTACTTTCTGAGTGTGATTAGTCAGTTCAAGCTTTCCCCTTGCACCAGTCACTGAAATGCATTTCTACAGATTTTGGAGTATCTCAAGGCTTCTTTTAGAGGATCAAAAATATTAAAGTTGACTGTCATCTTGTGAGGAATCAGATCATGGGCTAATCTAGCAGCTCCTCCATCTATTTCACTGATTCATATTCATATATTCATACAAAGTGTCAGCTAGTAGTCACTCTGATGAAAGCCCTGTGAAAAAACTGGCAGAAACTTTATTGCGGCAAGTTAGGCGTGATCAACATCCATGGTCCGAGTTGAGGAGTGTTAGGAGACTCATATTAGTTCACGCTCCTTAAATAACTATCTTGTTAACTTTATCTTTATGCATATCTTTATCTTAAATTGTGTTGTAACCTATGTAAGATGAACACCAGCCCTCAGTAAGGATCATGTCATGGTGTCAACAAATATTAGAATCATATGCATGACATTCTAATAGGAATCAGTAGCAATGCGCATAGTAGCCATCTGATTGTGCTAATACGGAATTAGAACTATTAACTGCAATTGACATTCACCTCAAGAAATGATTGGAATCAAGTTACAACAAATAAAAAAATTGTAGCAGTAATATCCAATAAAAATGGGAAACATCAGCTAGTTAGCTAGTTAATCAACCGGACAGTCAAAATTTCAGTTTGCCAGCACTAGTTTATACTCCCTGGTCCCAAAATAAATGTCCACAATGAAAATGGCAAAAAGTTCTTAAATAACTAAATGACACTTTTACCCTTGACAATAGAGAGAGAAACTTTCTCCATCTCATAATTGAGGGTAAAATGGGAAATTAGAAACTTACTTTTAAAAGTAGACACTTATTTGGGACAAACTAAAATAGAAATGTGGACACTTATTTTGGGACGGAGGGAGTATTAGTTACCATTCAAAGATCATATTCAAGATGAGCACAAAAACACGAACCTGCGTCCGGTACATGAAAGAAATCATTTGCATAATTGACATAAAACTGAACTCCAGAATAGTGACATCATACCACAAGTGCATCTATTCTGGCTTCAATTACAGTAGATGGAGCATATCTTGCAGCATATCCATACATCAGAGCCATTGCAGCATGAATATCGTCAGAATCTTTCATCTTACTTTTATCTGAGAAGAAGGATAGAAATCTGCAATTCAAACAGTCAAGCGCTGTTAAGACTGAATAAATATAAAGCAAGGTTCTAAATGGTGTAAGACGTGGCATGGCGGCTAGGTCAAGCCTCAAGCCTTTGGAGCCACAGTATAAATGGATCCTCGTAAAAAATTTAATCACTTGAAGAATCCTCTCTACTTGATGAAGACCACAATATACAGAAATACATACAAGGATAGGAAGTTCTAGAATTTCATGATATATTATTATCTAGTGAGCATATACCTCTGTAAAATACTCTCCCCAATGTTGTCAAGAACTTCTTTAAGTTTATCCAAAACAGTGTCCAAGTGGGATGCCGCAACCTGCAAGGAATTGGTATCAACA
Organism: Saussurea involucrata; assembly: GCA_033807775.1. Lineage (NCBI taxonomy): Eukaryota > Viridiplantae > Streptophyta > Magnoliopsida > Asterales > Asteraceae > Saussurea > Saussurea involucrata. Next base: position 112,918,290 of record CM066321.1, on the reverse strand, counting down.
ACTTACAAACATTAGTGAGTAGATGATGTGACGCAGCTTCTCGGTCTTTATTTACTATTATATTCTTGTTATTAGAATTTAACTGGGAAGGCATAATTTAAACCAGCCCATGAAAATAGGAGTGTACTAAAACCACTACTAATGGCAGCCAAGCTATTGATTGTTCACACCAACATTTGTAGTATGCGTACCAATCCCATGGCTTTTGCCAAACCAAGCCGATTTTCAGGAATGGTAATATTTGATTGCTTGTACATCCAGTCAATCTTATCACGAACATAAGTCCTGTTATCGACTTTCTGAAGAAGTATACCAAGACATCTATAAAAAAGAAAAAAAAATCTCAATATGCTGCTCAAGTCAAACTATGATAGATAAGAAAGTAGAAATCTAATAAGATAAAAACTTGCAAAAGCATAGTTGAAATGCAGATGTGCACCTTCCACATCAAATCAAATAATACCAGCAATATCGACCATCCAGAAAAAGAACACAAAGTAATACCAATAACATCATACCGGTGAAGTAGTGCAGAATGCTCATCATCAGTCGTATAAAGTTCATACTGTTTCGCTAAAGCATTTCCTAGAGAAATGACCCAATCGGTGTCTTGGACAACATCCAATGTTTCAGCCAGGAACTGTATTGGAAGAATAATGCATTTTCAATGACATGAAACGTAAAATGTGGATCAGTGGCTTTTTAAATTCATACATAGCTCATAAAACATACTGTGCAAGTTTAAGAACTTCTAAAAGGTATCTTATGTGCCAATTACAAATTAAAGAATTTTAATGGAAGTAGCTTCAATGATTATCTTTCAATCTTTTTCTTCTGTATTGATCAAAATCATTATAATTGGATTACATCTATTGACATAAGATATTTCTGAACTGTCATGTCTAGATGATCTGAAATAATGTTGACAGCATCAAAACCAAAGAATGTTACAAGGAAGTGAAACTAAAGATATAAAATCTAGAAGAACGTGTAACCATATGAATTAACAGAGAGTTCGAAATACGTACATTGATTATCATATCATCCCATGTCTCTTGATAACAAAGGTCTTGTTTAAGGTCTTCTGTGTCGCTGACATATGCTTTCATTTTTGGAATCTAGAGCTTACCAAAACAATATATTAGTTAGAGTTAGGTGAAAGCATAATTAACTCCACATTATAACATATAGAAATGCAATTAGATCTAGAACATAACAAGCATGTTAACCAAAGGGTTAACTTCATACAGCACCCTGGTTACAAGAATTACACTGTTTAACAGCAAAAGGGTGTGAATATTTAAAATTCGGACAAGATCGACAAGCCTCAATTACAGAAAGTATGAGCCTACAAAGATTTTTCAACTGGAAACAGCCTTCTAAGAAACTTCTTTGGATATGCTATCCACATTGTAACCAATCAGGAAACACTCCAGAATGCATTGAATTAGAATGGATCAATGTCAGATGCCAGAACAAAATGCTGGAATGGATCAGACAGTCAAAACGCATGAAAGACTATCAGAAATCAGATGATTCGAACCAAAACTCGGTACCAAGTCCCAAACTTGTGTCACTCAGCTCTAGTGGTATAATGAAATTCCTTCCTAGAGAAACTCCCCAAGAAGTACTGAGAAAAAACTTCGATATATGTAGAATTAAGAGGGGGCATAAACTAGTGTCAAATATCCAATTATGACCTTTAGTGGCAACCTACAATGGTCAATGGTTTTTCTTGCGTCGGTGATGGCTATGTTTTAAAGGGTTAGGACTGTCAATACTAGCGCCTTAGCTCAAATGGTCAATGGTTGCTCTTTGCAGAACAGCATTCTATAAGTTCCTCAAAGCATTAGCCTGGCATAGAAAATTACGAAATAACCACATTGACAAATTATTGACTACATAACTTGGTACCTCATCTTGCCAAAACAAGTTTACGTTTTTTGGAAATAGAGATGCCAAGTAACACAGCACCTGCAAGTACCAAAACGAAATGAAGTTACACTTCTTCCACAACTCAAGTCTACTACCGATTTCAACTTCCTTGCCGTGCTAAAATAAAATAAAGAAGTGAGCAACCAAAAACTGCAACCATATTGGCCTCAATGCAATGGAATCAAAAGAAAAACCAAAAATTTATGGCAGAATCTTCTATAAGCAGCTGCTTCTTCACACACATCCCAACATCTCACTATTTTTATGGCCAAAACCCCAAGCATAGGTGCTCCTGTGTTTTAGAGCATTGTATATCTGCAATTACTCAATTAGTATTATATTTCTAGGCTTTCATGTTAAGGCCCAACGGCATGTCATGTATTCCACACATTTGCACGTTTATTGATAACAGACAACCTTTGTAAATCATCCATCCCGTACTTCATAAACAAATAATTTTCAGGGTCTTATGGCAAACACGTATAGTATTTTGTTATTTGGTTTTTATGTTCCAGCCCAATGATCCATCTTGTACTTCATATGCAACTAATTTTCAGGGCCCCATGTTTCGAGACAAAAGTTTCATCTGATGTTCACACCTTAAGGACACTTGCTAAGAGCTTTAGATTACTCTTTCCCACACTAAGGGACCGTTTACCAAACGCTAACTAGGTAGGCGCTTATCGGGTCCCTTACCTTAGCGCGTGAGCCTGGCAAGGTCCAAGAATCTTACCCGATAAGAGCCAAGGCAATGACCGAGAATCTTACGTGGCAAGTGAGGGAAGTGACTCCTACCTGGTAAGCGCTTACCCGGTTAGCATTGATAAACTCCCCTTAAGTTATTGTTCTACACGTCATAGTTTCTGCAAAAGATATTTTTACTAATTTCAAGCAATTAAATAACAAAATAAATAACATGCATAGATTTTTAGTATATGTAACCGTTGATACAATACCAAATGGAAGCCCGATAACTATGTCAAACTCTGTCCCAAATGCCTAGTATGTAAATTTCTAGGACACAGACAGGCATTAATATGACCTGTCTAGAAAAGGTGAAAATGGTGATAATTATGAGATCAATGTCAAAAACAAGGGGTATTATCTAAATTACTTGACTAACACGATTCAAGTGAATAACTAAAGAATAAAGTAATGTCTAGCTTTACAGGCAAGATGGTTCAACCAAAAGCAATTCTTACTTTAACTAAATAGTTATGAACGACTTAACAAAATTAAAGTCAAATTGACTAATAAGGTACGAAATGTATAGATGTCAATGGCAATAACCTACAGACTTACAGTCAAAATTTGAGTAGCCAGTTGCTCCCTTGCAAGAGGATCGTGAAGGAGCACCACCAGACGTGCAAAAAGCTCCTAAATGTGCATTTGGACCAATCATTTACAGGCTTTCCATGTAGAATACAAGGAGCACAGGTCTAAATGTATGTATAATCAAGAGGTACCTCAGGTCGTGGAATATCAACACGAGTTCTACATTCACGTATCATCCTATCATTATGAAGAGATCTATGCCTGCACATATCCGATATGCATCTGCAAACCTGTAAAGTAAAGGTATGCATAATTTTGATGGAGCAAAAACTTCTTACCAAACAGTTAGAGAACCACCAAGAATGTCCAGAATTGGTTTAATAAAAATATACTCTAAATATGAAACCTTTTTCATATGGTGAGATATTAGATAAATGCAACATTACCGTGGCAACTGCACCGGTGTATACACGCGGTATAATCATCTTCAACATGAATGGCCAAAGAACATGCTGCAAATTCACATTAAAAATAGGTGGTGACCCTTTGATTCAGAAATTTTCTTTTCAACCAACCAAATTTATGCAAGATATAAAAGGACATATTGCAACATTCTATAAGACAAACCCTTTAACAAAAAGATATCATATTAGTAGCTTAGGAAGATGAATTCTGAGATGTACTTGATCATATTCCACGAGATATTCTCATCAAAAAGATGAGTGAAACAATTGCAACCCCTAGCATGACATTAGAATGAAAAGGGAAATATAAAACAGTTCCAAAGGGTTAAGATAACTTACCTCCATTTCAGGAATAGTTATGGTTATCAAAAGGAGACCTTTTTCACAAATTGCCCTTAGCTCTGTTGGACGAACAGCCCCAATTTTCACCTGCAAGAAACAGTGGAATATGCATCACTTACTAGACATTCTATTTGTATCCCTTAAGAAGCAAAAAAAAAAGCTTAATAGTTAAGTAGGTGTTTGCAATAGATGAAATACAAACCTCTGATCTCTTTTGCTGAAATGAATAATACAGGTAGCTTGGCTTAAATATATCTTTCGAGCTAACAAGGTCATCAATTTCTTGATCTGACATGGCACAATGGCGTACAAGATATTCGACAAACAGCTCTCCAGAAGGACCAACCAAGTAACAGTGGGAAGCCATAACAACTATTAGCTGGAAAGACAAACAACTAAAGTTACAGTTTAAACTAACAATCTCATGAGTCCAATAATAAAAGGATGAAAGCATACCTCTGCAAGTGCTTTACAAACCCCTAAATTATGCTCCTCTAAGAGCAACGTAATAGCCTCTATCAGGGCCGACCTTTTATTATGCCAATCTTCGGATAACCTTGTAAGAAATGTCCAACAACTGATGTGAAAAAAGGAGAAAAAATAATGGATGATGCTCCGGATGGACATACTCCATGTCCAAGAAATATTAAACCCGTTTCTGGGATGTCGCATATTACTTTTTACATTCATAATTTTACTGCACTGCTTGAAGGTAAAACTATTTTACAGGCATGTATACCATCTAGCATCATTGCAATTTAATTTATGATGAAGAGTACCTGGGCAACAGATGCTTCAGGACACAAAGAGCACCAAAAGTCATATGATCTTCTTTCAACTTGGATTTCTGTAAAAGGGAGACATGCCAATTTATGAAGAAACCAGTACTATAAAAATCGAAGTTGATGGCGAAGGTGTGGCGGGAGATTACAGAAATTAAAGGAGACCAGTAGTGACACAATTTTTGCAATTACGGTATCAGGAAGAAAACATGGGACTCACGTGTAAAAGAAAAATAAATAAATCCTCAGGATACACCAACCCAACAGTAAGAAAGCAATGCTGAACTTCATTATAGGTCTGCAAGAAAGGCAGTGAAAACAGTCATGAAGATAGGAACAGGCTTCCATCAAATTCAAGACAGTAAAAACAGAATTATATCAACATGAAGCGATCAAACACAAAATCCCATCAAAAACCAAAGACAACAAACAGAGAAATCAATATAGTACAGAATCAGAATTCCATCCGATTTTAGAGGCCTCAGAAAATATATGATTTGGATAACCGTGTTATATCAAGTACCCAACTATATTATGGTATTTAGTTCAGCCCAAACATAATAAACAGTTCAGTTCATAAAAACTATTTTTGTTGTGCCTTTACATAAAAAACCTAGATGAGTTGGTAGCTGATGAGGTGTTCTTAGGGTGAATAAAATCTACGGTAAGATGTAGAGAAAGAAAAAAATTGCAACAATTGCACCCTCACCATTACGTGAAAATTGCAACAATTTCCATTTGGGGATGTCTCATTGACACTGCAACGTTTCCTTTCTTGGCATACTTTTGAGTTTGTCGTCAATACAAATAAATGATGTTTTTTTATTGTAGTCCACAAAATTCCTCTATTTTTCCATTATCGAAGTGCAACTATTGTTTGACTACTAGTCAACCAATGTTGTTAAACTACGTGCCTAGTCAAATATTTTCGTGGGACCATTCGATGAAGAAGTTATATAATAATAACATCAAGCAGTTTTTTCCATGCCTTCGGGTGACAAGTAGCACAAGCCTCTCAATGCAAATGTTCTATAACTTTCTAAGGGATGTAGTGATTGTTGAACAAAACCATAACATGTAACAATCATCAAGATAGAAAATCCTTTGATATTGAATTCGTATAGTGATGGAGGAAAGAGCACCTTGAGGCCAACTGAGAAATCTGAACTCCCTTTGATGTCTGTATAATTACAAACAACTGGAAGAAGTGTCGATAAAACAACTGTAAGATCCTGGAAATTCAACATATAACAGTCATCACTAAGCAGTTAGCCATTCAGCAATGTGACTATAATCACAAAAAGCAAACACAATGAGTTATTGTTTAACCCAAAGACACAACTGAACCCAACTCAAAACTGTTTGTAAGCATAAATGCCTATAGAATGGGAGCAACATTTTGTAAAAGGCAAGGTGGCAGCATGTCTGAGTTCTACTAGGTAGCTTGGCGTGTTTTTAATTCATTGCTCCTGTTTTCGTTTCTCCCCATCAAGTAATGGAGCCCATAATCACATCTTTTCTTTTCACACCAAATGCAATATTACAATATGCTTTTGAACTAGTACATATAGAGATTCTTCTTTTTTTAAAGCCTCCTATATGTCCTCGAGATACAATCTACAATTAGTTATAGCATGCTTAAAGCTTAAGGCAGCACATAGTAAGAAAGTTAACAAAACTAAACACAGACCATTAGAAATGATTGTAGTCTAACAAACCTCAAAATCAAGCAAAGGAGAACTGTTTTCAGTAAGTAAAGAGGCATTCAACAGACTGTGAAGGCTACATGTAGCCAAAAACGCAATATCTTGGTCCCTTCTATACCTGCATAACAGAGAAGAAAATGGTGATCAATTTCATCCACGTAAAAGCAACATGCTATGTTCAGAAAGTTGCAAAAATAGTTCTCTATCCAAAAACATCTTCAAATAATAGGAAAAATAGTTCTCTATCCCAAAACATATAATATACAAATGGTCCAATAACATACTAAAAGACACGCATGTAGAGGCAGAGAAGTTGATGGGTGCACGATAAAAACAATAGTCTTAAGTGTGTTGCATCCCAAATAAAATTATGAATGATCATGTATCTTACAATTCCAATATAATTGGAACAAATTTGGGTAAACCCGCCTTCAACAATGTTCTTGTAACAAGACCGACCATTTGACCCAATGCTTCAACAGCAGATGTCCGAACCTGAAGAAGATGTTATATTAGCTTGAAAGTAGAAAAGTACTAGAGCATAAAATAAATCCAGTTTATTGCTGATGAATATCATAAAACCATGGTCATCAACGTCGAATACTAAGTTATGCTTGATGGATACAAATGCCCGTTTTCATTTGTACAACGAATGGATGATCGTGCAATTTTTGACAGTGACTTTTTTCTGAACTAGTTGGTTTTTGGTAAGCTAAAATAATTCCCATAGAGAACTTTTGAAAGGAGGAAAGAAGATAAACATGTAAAGCGAATCGTTTACACAAATTGTGTGGGTCCATCCTCTCCTATCTAAAGCCAACTTCTTATTAGAACATTTTGTTATGCCCCTTCCACCCTACTTCTATTCCAATAGAAGAAAACAAGAACGGCATCAAGGAATTTTTGCAACACGTTATTTGCAAAACTGCAATAAATAATGTTGTAACATAAAAAGAATTATGTGATTATATCTAGTAGGAATACAAGGGGATTTAAGATTATAGTATCATCATGTGAGTGTGCCTTGGGTGAAGCAGTATAATCAAGAAAGTAATTATATGAATATGTAATTTGTTTCGTAGATAGATATTTACGCTCATCAGATTTAGTTAGTTTAATTTAATTGTTGTTAGGAAACGTTTCCTAGTTCTAGACTTTTAGTCGATCCAGAAGTTTTGAATATAAGTATATAGCGATTTATCTTACTTGACATTGTGTGTGAGCTTTGCTCTTATGGCCAATTCCTTGGTATTATTGGCACTATATTTCTTCTCCTATTACTTATCTCAAGAAGTTTGAGACAAGTCATCCTTCCCCTCTTTGCATTTCAGTTGATGGCTTCATATCCATGACTAAAGAAATTGTTTAATGTTCTATCTGAGTTTTAATATTATAAGTTTTCCTTTGAAGAAACACCCACACTACATGAAAATACTCGCATCTTTCTGTTTTATCGGATGAAATCATGAGCAAGAACACAATATCAATGAGATCGGAGAACTATTCATAATTGCAAACCTTGATATCTCGCGAAGTTGCCCAATTTTGCAATAAAAGTTCAAAGGCAGAGTTTAGAAAAGACCTGCACTTAATCCTGTTAGCTTCAGGAAGAAAGGAAAACAACAGGTATATAATACAAAGCCAATGACAAGCAAATTAATTTCTCACGTGACATCACTATCAAGAATCGATGAAAGAGGGAACTCCACACTATACTGCCAACAGGCTTGACACCAACACTTAAACGCTGGAAGGAAGAACATGAACAAAACTATAAGATAGATCTCAAATAAGAGATATATGCACATGAAAGAGTTAAAAGATGACTGAATCAATGAAAATAAATTATAGAAACAAATATTAAAAAACGCCAATATACGATCAATCTGTCATTCCGATTTGAGGAAAGAAAATATGAAAGACACTGACAAACTACCATATCCCAAGTCCCAACTGCATTGTTACGACAGTGTGTTTAACTCTAACCTACACTCTGTTATCTTTGTGCATAGTAATGCATTTCTACACTCTATAGACTAAACTACAACAATTCATGCACAGAATAACAGGGCATTTCTATATAATGCAGTTCTTTAACATACCGTTTGCAAAAATAGGCCGATGCTGATCTCTAACATTCCCCAGAATGGGAAGAACTCGAGAAAGCACTCCTTTAAGTCTCAGGGTAAACTGCAAGGCTTCAATTAAATTTTCATAGCACCAAAAGATATTCAGTTTCAGCACTCAACTTACAATCACCCAAATAAACTTGCTAATTTTTTTATAGTTAGACAGATGACTAACCATCAGAAGTAGCAAAGTCTGCAAGTATTTGGACCATAGCCGGCAGAGCTGAACTCTGTGCAGACAAGTGAATAAATAATTCTTCCATCATCTGCAAAGCAAGCAAATCAGAAAATTGAAATTTTAAGCATTCATTGCTGGACAAAGAGAAATGAAGAATTAACGATATTCTCTTTGACCGTTTCTATCAGCTCCTCTCTGTTTCTCTCTCTCACACTGACGTCAACATGCTATCTGATTACACCTTTATTTAACTTCTCTAGTTTTGCTCAAGGAAAGAGGGTTAAATTCCCAGAATCTATTTGTTTTGTGATTTATTATGTCATACCAAGAAGATAAACCATTATACAAAACTCTTGATGTAAGAACCTAGGACTCGCATATTGTAATATTGCTATCCACTCTTTCAGTCATTTGATGATTGCAATACAATTCGCGGTCCTATAATCAATGTACATCTAAATCCACAATTAAAAGTTTGTTTTTCGGTGTTGGTTAAGAGTATATTGTAGATAACATCTCATACACCAATGTATGTTACGCACCAACTATGAAGTTTCACCCTTATCAATGAATTGCAAGAGCATATGAACTTACCAGGTCTGGTAAATGAGAACCAATTGCAACAAGTAAAGATGAAGCAGCCCTTTGCCAATCTGCTTTTATTTCCTACAAGGCATATAAAAAGATAAATTGATATGTAGGAATCTGTGATAGCAAAAACTAGCTAACATAACATCAAAAAAAAAAAAAAATAGGATCAATCTGATTGAGTCAGAACATCCATACACCCACGGTTAAGCAAAAAAAAACTTTCATAGAGACGTAACTTTTCTGAGAATATATATCAACATTGAAAAAATATGAAGCTGTATGGTAACATGAAAACAATTTACCACAGATTGAAGGCAAAGGAAGTAGATTGAATTACAAGAACACACTTCCGAAATCCTGTGTTCCCCACTGCTCATAACCAATCTAATCGGTTAAAATTCCTTTGTTTTACAAACTAAAGTTTACCAGCAGTAATATGAGGAGGCAAGGGACATTAGTTGGTAGGTATAAGGCCAAAGGCAAATGCGGTTCTTTATAGAAAAAACAAACCCTAAAATAGCATTGCAAGTAAACACGTCTATAAATCAGGTTCCTGTCAACTTTTGCATTTCAAAATCTACTATCAATGGTTTGCCTATTCATCTAAATTCTAAGGCATTGATGGACAAGATGTTGTGAAGTTATTGGCAGATCTGAGTTCTTAAGGGTGTCTATGTGGAGGGAGGGACATGCTAAGTGCAAAGATCTCCCAAAGTCCAAAGTCCAAATCCCATTCCATGTGCCTAGAAGAAGTAGTTAGTATCACCATATGCTGCATGAGATAATTATTCAGGATGGCAAGATCAATGAGCTTGTATACTGTCTTCTTCACTAATTCTAGGTTTGCTACACAACTTCCACTAGTTTCCTCTTTTACCTCATCACGAAAGCTAAATCAGGCAAGTTGACTTTGCAATGACTTTTCTAAATACAGCTAAACACCTGGGAGTATGTTTTCATTAAGATGGGAGATATATACGGATGCACTAGTCCTCCCTACTTACCCACAACCAATTAGCCAAATGAAATGTTATACTACCATAAATTGTTGTCTTATCTTGGCAAAATCCAAGGAACTACGAATTGCTTTACCAACAGTTTATTTTGTGTTCTAGGGACTTCGTTGGCAAAGAACTTTTGATTATAGCCTTATAGGGTATTGGCATGAACTTAGAAAAAGCTCTTGATGTTTGTCTTTACTTGTAAATTTTTCATTTCCAGGAATGGAGAATTCCTAGAATAACAAGCCAATTCCAGTCCTGTGTTTGAGTTTCATCTATGCGCTTAGAGTGATTTGGCAATCTTACAGAAGTTATTTTTTTCCATGTTCTTTCTTTACTATTCAACTTGTTTCCCTACATTTAAAATCTAGAAACTCTATTTTACCATTAGATTCTCAGTCTAGCTCTAAAACCAGCGCCCTACAATACCCTTACAAAATGCCTACTAGGAGCAACATGCTTCACTGCTTCTGTAATGTAATCTTAAGAATGCTTTACTTCCCACAGGGTGGATCAATTTGTTTGTGCAACAAGCCTAAATACAATAAAAGGTATGTAGTCTATGCATATGTTGGACACTTGAGATAGGTGCCAGACATTACTTAAAAGTGTTATATTACTAACTTTGCTACTTAATTATCAGCGAAACAATGCCAAAAAGGCAGAACCCTTACCTTTGACGAAATGATCTCAGCAGTAGCAAGTTTGGCAAGCTTTGCCATATAAGAAGCGTCCACTTCCCCTTCTTCCAAGGCACCAATCGCAATCGACATTACTTGAAATACACCAGCAATATTCCCAAACCTCTGCCAATCATACGAAAAAGAAGTTCAAATAGTCTTCTGTGATTACGTCTGCAAAATATGCAGTACTCCTTCCTTTCCACAACTAGAATCCACTTTCCAATTTTTGAAAAGACAGTAACACACGAAATAGAACTCTCATCGGTGAATAACTTCTGAATTTACATTCCAATTGTGGAAAGCAGAGAGTGTTATGTAATAAGAACATAAAATACCCGACGGCCGCCTCGAGATACCGTTAAACAGCAATCAAGAACTAGAAGTGGGTTCCTGCAATTTCAATTTCAATTTCGATTCACCAATACAATTAAGAGTGGTAGATAAAAATACGTGATACACGTATGCTTACAGAGGAGCGAGGGATTTAAGGGAGGCCATGGATGCTTGCTTAACCATTGGAGATTCATCAGCGAGCGATGAAACCAGAACCTGAATCGCCTCTGTAAATCGAAGATAAAAAAAACATGAGATGAAAATTCAGATTTAGACGATCAGAAGATCGAAGAATTAGGGAAGTACCAGGAGCAGGAAGGGAGATTCCAGAACTTGATGCCATTACTGCATTGAATCAAAAGAAGAATCAAAGAAAAAAAAAGGAAAAGGATTATAAATGGATCGCAACGTTGCAGTGAGAAGGGGCCGGAGAAAGAAGAACACGAATAAGATGACAGCGCGTGGTGTAGAACTGCCAGGTGCCTTGCTCTACTTTTTAATTATTAATAATTTCTAATTGCCAGATTATTGTTAAGACTTGAGATCATGTGAGATCAGACTATTTTCATGAGATCGTTTTACCAAAAAATTAACATTAAACCTTCACAGTAAAAGACTGTGAAGGTAATGTGATGGTAAACCTTCACAGTGTTTTTGCTGTGAAGGTTTGCTGTTTTTCTTACCTTCACAATGAATCACTGTGAAGGTTTAGTGTTAATTTATTGGTCTCACGAAAACAGGTTGGTCAACCCAACCCTTATTGTTAATATTGATAATTAATTTTAATATTAATAATTAATTATATTAATTAATAAGGTGCAATCAAAAGGAGGAACTTTAAAATAAGAAACAAGACAAGAGTTAAAATAGGATTGTCGACCAAGAACGTGAACCATCACATCAGTTTGTCTCCTAATCAACTGAATCGAGTACAAGTTATGACAGTCCAAAATGGCGTAACATCGGGCAATAATGTCCCTAAACTCTGAATGATTATCTTTTGAGGAGTAAGGAGTTGATCGCATCAACTACAATCTTGGCATCTATCTCAAAAATCACTTGTTGTAACCCATATTACACATCCCATTCCATGGCACCAAGCAGTCCTAGAGCTTCACAATCTCGGACTGGAGGTAACCCATGAATAATATGCGACCGAGCTGCGAAAAAGTTGACATGTTCGTCCCGGATGACATCCCTTATACCCGTCTGACGTTCATTGCGAAAACAGAGTCGTGTCAGAGTTGCACTTAAGGAAGTTAGCGGGTGGAGTATGTTGATATTGCCAACAATCCCGAGGAGGTGGGTGCTCTTCCGGATCCCCGCAAAGAGTCGGCTTGCAGCCGGTCGCTATAAACTCCCATAGCGTCGAATTACCAAGGAAGGGTCTCTCACCCCATTAGACCACAGAAATTCGTTTCGACGAAACTAAATACTCCACGATGTCATTATAACCTTATATGTTGCAAGGGGTGGACGATCGGATAGTATAGTGAATAAAAGCTCCGTAAACATGCTAGAATAACCCGTTTTAGTAAACAAAATCTCTGTAAACATGCTACAATAACTCGTTTGTCTATCGATCATCTCCCAAAGACCCGTTTAAACATATTATGATTCCCATATAATATAATATTATATCTGTAACAACTTGTCCCACATGGATATAAATGAGTTTTGTGAGCTCTCTATAAGCCTCAAATTATGGTCTATCAATAATTTTGACTATGATTTTAAGTTGGACTCAAAATTATTAGGTCAACCATAGTTTTGGGGTGTTACAATATTATTTATGAACACATTTTTTCTTTAGAAAACAATAGATCATAGTAATAATATGTTAATTTACTTTATTTTGAGTTGTTATGAAAATAAAAGAGTAAATAACCGGCCAATATCAATCTAAGAGCATCCGCAACAATGAAATTTCATCCCAATTGCAAATGGGTCACATCAGCGCCACATCAGCTTTGCAATTATCTTGAAATTATCCCCCACAACAATGAAATTTCATCCAATTGCAAATGTGACACCTCATAAAAAAAACTATATTTTAATCAAATAACAACAAAACTACAATTAAATACTCTTTACTATAATTCAATATGAAATATTTTATTAATTAAATAACTATAATTAAATACTCTCTACAAAACTACAATTAAATACTTTCTACAAAACATCAAAAAACATGATTTGACATAAAGCAATTTCTAATTTAGAAATTATTCCCTACAATTTCATATACTATTCACTGCCACATCATCAAAAAGTACTGATTTGACATTTGCAAATTACCAAAATCAATTTCTAATTTTGCAATCATACTCACAATCACTACAATTTTTAATTTTGCAATCCTACGTGTCACATTTGCAATCCATATGAAATTGTTATGAAATCCTTGTTGTGGATGCTCTAATAATCAATTTTGTTAACTTAATATAATATAAAAGAATACCATTATATTTTACAAATAATCAATTTTGTTAACAATTTTGTTAACTTAATATAATATAAAAGAATACCATTATATTTTACAAAGTCAGTTATATCAACTATAAAAATATCAAAAGATATCACTTAACTTTCAATCTTCTGAAATCATAAATTATACATCCTAATTTTTTTTGCTAGTTCTCTCTCCAGCTTTTGCTCCGGCAACTTTTCTTGCGTCTCCGGCAAGGTATCCCTAAGGGGCTTTCAGATATTTAATATAAGAAGATTTTCTTTCTTCTTCTCCTTTAGACTCCACTCCAGATGTCTCAAGACTTTTCTCGTCTCCTCCATCCGAAGAAGTGGCCGTCTACTCTCCTAAAATCTCTGTCCCTGCTTTGACGAAAAGTTATTCATAGTGTGCTTCTCTCCTGCTAACCCACATGGCTTTAAACCAAGAAACCGTTGAAAAACTTTCCGCCATGACCACTAACCATAACATTTCTAGTAACGATCCAAGCAATGAAATCGTAGATGCAACTGAGTCGATCCTCGTTCAGGCTGTTGAAGTATTGAAACTTGAAGAGTTTGCTGAAACTTCCATGGTGGCATGTGTCTTCGCTAAGAAAGGATGCACCACCGCCTTTCTTAAAACCATATTCAGTAGGATGTGGAAATTTAGAGGTAAATGGCAAGTGCGTTTTTTGGGTAACGATTTGTCTAGCTACTTCTTCGGATTCTCCTTTGCTTCTCCCTCGGATCAAGAATGGGTAATCCATCGAGTCCCTTGGATTTTCACAAACGGCTTTCTCATTGGTACCCCGTGGCCTACGACGGGGAATTGGAGGGACGCCCGTCTAGACTCAATCCCGCTCTTACTTTCCATTAACAACATCCCGCTTCGTTTGTTTACCAAAAACAACTTAAATTCTTGGGTTAAAATGGCGGACCCAAAAGCCGAAGTAAAGTGGCGGGGATCTAATCTCGATATGATTAGAGCGAGTACTAACACTAGAGTTAATCTACCGGTGAACAAACGTCCGTGTGTTGGCCTCTTCATCGACTTTGAAGGGAGGAAAAAATGGTTGCAATTCAAGTTCGAAAGATTACCGCTGATTTGTTACAAGTGCGGGATATGGGGTCACGATATTCAGGATTGTCCCAATAAACCAGTGGCGATTCGAGACCCGAAAGACCCGGAGCAGAAACTAATGCAATTATATGGTCCTTGGCTCTCAGGTAACTGTGTGGGTGACTGTTTCATGCCTTTCTTTGCTAAGAAAGATTGGGAAGTTGAAGAACTAAAGAGAGGATCAAAAGTTGAAGAGAATAATTCTTCCAATCACGATTCCGACGTCAATGTTTTTCCGGCAACAATTCTCCATCGTCGGAGCTTCCTCGAGCAAAGGTAACCTCAAACCCATCCAAAGACAAAAACAAAATAACATATTATTTTGGAAGCAACACCCAATGTAATTATAGTAATCATTACCCTTCTAGGCACCTACCTAATCCTATGCCCCAAAAAGAACCCTTGGAAAACCCCATTTTAAAGAATACCTCTTCCTATGTTACGGTCTCTCACATGACCTTTAAAAAGATGAAGAAAGAAACCCCTTTAACCCAAATGTGAAAAACCATCAGGAGATAATACAAAGTCAAAGGAAGGATTTTGTCCTTCATTGTCTCCTTCTGAGGGGACAACCCATGACAACTCTTTGCATCAATACTCCACTACCCATACCCTCTCACCAAGAAAGGACTTTTCATCCCCCACCCATCCGTTCATACCCCATAAGGCTACTCACCCCACTTATTTCCCAACCCCCATACAACCTCTACTAGAGCCCTCCTCCATAATGACACCTACTCTAGATAGTCTTACCCTACCCCCACCCACCCTTCCTTTAGAAAGTACCATCCCATCCCATCGGTTTTCACCCCCACTACCTCTACCCTTTCTAGCTCGTTGACTCTCACACCCCACCACCTTACAAACCGTAACCCACCCCCAAGTCACCAACTTAATCCCATGACCACCCATACAAACTACCCCATAACCTCTATCCCCATGCAAACCGTCGGCAATAATGCCATGCAATCCATCACTAAAAACCCTCATTCCATGCATTCTGTCACTATTAACCCCATGCAAACCGTCACAAAAAATACACCTCCCAAGAAAACCGTCGACAATAATACCCTCCCCATTCAAGTCGTCGTCTCTATTGATACGGAAACCCACGACTCCCCTAACTCCCACCCATTCGATTCCGAAAGATCGGATACCACCCCCAATCCTTCGTCAAGAAAACGAATCTCCATCAAAGATAAATCTCGGAAGGTCAACGGAAAGAAGCTGAAGGCGGATATGCTCGAAGAAATTTCTTCAGATGCGGGACTTGCGTCGCAAGCCCGCCTAGACAAATGATCGTCATCAGTTGGAACTGTCGAGGTCTCGCCAACCCCCGGGCAGTTCCGGTTCTTAAGGAGCTCATCCGTAGTTCCCGGCCCGATGTACTTTTCCTTTATGAAACGCTTGTTCCCCAAGCGAGAGCGTCTAGTTTAAAATCTCGTTTGGGTTTTAATTTTAACTTTGCTGTTGATTGTAATGGCCATAGTGGTGGCATTTGCGTCTTTTGGAATGAAAATTATCAACTCTCGCTCTTGTCTTACTCGCATAATCATATCGATATGGGCATTGTGGATCCCGTTTATGGATCTTGGAGAATTACCGGGTTTTATGGTTTCCCCGAACGAAATCGTCGTAGAGATTCGTGGAATCTCTTAAGATCACTTGTGGATGCCTCCAACCGTCCTTGGGTGGTCGTGGGCGACTTCAATGATCTTCTTTTCCAAAGCGAAAAACGGGGCCTCAATAATCACCCGGAGTGGTGTATTCGTGGCTTTCGGGACACCTTGTCGGATTGCAACTTAATTGATCTCGGGATGCTTGGCTATCCCTTTACTTAGAGCCGTCACAAAGGTAAACCTAATGAGGTTTCCAAACGCCTCGATCGTGCGGTTGGAAACCACCTTTGGGTTAACCTTTTCCCCGATTATCGGGTCACCAATCTCATCACCCCCATTTCGGATCATTCCCCGATTGTTCTTCACAGTCAGGTTCGAGGCTCTACCCCTTCTTTAAAAACTTTTCGGTTTGAAAATAAATGGTTGCAGGAGGAGTCGTTCGAGAGGACGTTCTCTAATGCTTGGAATTCTTCCGGTAACTACGATATTGTCACTAAGCTCTCCAAGCTCGCATCTATCCTCGACAAATGGGGAAGAAACCTCAACGCTTCTTTTAAAAAAGAAATTAAAGAAGCCTACTCCAAATTGAAAGCTTTTCGGTCTTCAAGAGATCATTGTGCCTCGGCGGCGTTTGAAGAGGAAAGACGTCGAATTATAAACACCCTCGTCAAGGAGGAGATACATTGGCGCCAAAGAGCGAAAACCCATTGGCTCAAGGATGGGGACCGGAACACTAAATTCTTTCATGCCTATGCGAATGGGAGTCGCAAAAGAAACCAGATTGTCAAGTTAAAAAATGATGAAGGTACGTGGATCGAGGACCCTACCGGAATTCATAATCTCGTTGCCGACCATTTTAACCGCACCTTCTCGATAGGATCCGGATGCCCGGAGCGTATCACCAAATTTGTTAATAATCGCTTAACGGCTCGGGATATTTCTTGGCTCGAGGCTCCCTTTGAAAAAGAGGAATTCAAAAAGGCTCTTTTCCAAATGCACCCGGATAAATCGTCGGGTCCGGACGGTTTTAATCCGCGTTTCTTCCAAAAAAAATGGGACTTTTTGGGTGACGAGATCTTTAATGCCGGAAAGCTTTGGCTCACTAATGGGTCTCTACCCACAAGCATTAACGACACTTTTATCACGCTTATCCCCAAAGTTAACGATCCGTCATCGCTTAAAGATTATAGACCCATTTCTCTTTGTAACGTTATCATGAAAGTGGTCACCAAAGTTTTGGCTAACCGGATCAAACCGTTACTCCTTTCCATCATCTCGGAAAACCAAACGGCTTTTGTCAAAGACCGATTGATCACGGACAACATCATTATTGCCTTCGAAATGCTTCATTCCATGCATCGTAATAAAAGGAAAAAGATGGGAGACGTGGCTCTAAAAATTGATATTAGCAAAGCCTACGACCGCTTGAGTTGGGACTTTGTGCGTCACATGCTTTTCGCGTTGGGTTTTCCTCCCTGTTGGGTCAACATGATAATGATGATTGTCGAATCCGTCAAGTATTTTATTAAAGTCAACAACGACTTGGTCGGGCCTATCTTCCCTAAAAGAGGTATTCGTCAAGG
The DNA here is from genome assembly GCA_033807775.1 of Saussurea involucrata. Taxonomy (NCBI): domain Eukaryota; kingdom Viridiplantae; phylum Streptophyta; class Magnoliopsida; order Asterales; family Asteraceae; genus Saussurea; species Saussurea involucrata. Next base: position 112,900,101 of record CM066321.1, on the reverse strand, counting down.
GGACCCAATCTCACCCTACCTCTTCATCATTTGCATGGAAGGCCTCTCGTCCTTCTTGAACCATGAGGTCTCGGGTGGCCAAATCCATGGTAGCAAAGCGGCCAAAGGTGCCCCGGCTATTTATCACCTTTTTTCGCGGACTATGCTTTCTTTTTTTGCAGGGCCTCGGTTGATGAAATCCGGCACCTCAAAGACATGCTCACAACTTATGAGGAAGCTTCGGGTCAAGCAATTAATTACGCAAAATCGGGCATCATGGGAAGTAGCAACTTGGCCCCCGACCTTATGCATGCTTTTTCCCATATTCTTGGGATCCATAACCCTATTAATACGGGTCGTTATTTGGGTCTCCCCTCCCTTGTGGGTCGTTCAAAGAACTTTATTTTCCGACATATTCGCGATAGACTTTGGTTGAAACTACAATCTTGGAGCAAAAAACCCATTTCTTCCGCCGGAAAATCCACGCTTATTAAAGTCGCCGCTCAAGCTATTCCGGTCTATTATATGAACGTGTTTCTTCTTCCAAGCTCGGTTATCCAAAACCTCGAAAAAATGATTAATTCATTTTGGTGGGGCCATAAATCCGACGACAACCGTTCAATCAATTGGTTTTCATGGGATAAACTTTGCACCCCGAAAAAGTTTGGTGGCCTTGGGTTCCGCGATTTCACCGCCTTTAACCTCGCTATGCTCGGTAAACAAGGTTGGAGACTTTTAAAAAACCCATCTTCGCTCGTTGGCCGTCTCCTAAAAGCCAAATATTACCCCCGCGGCAATTTCATGTCGGCCCACTTGGGAAACGCTCCTAGCTTTATTTGGAGAAGTATTTGGCACTCGCAACTCGCCCTCAAGTCGGGCCTCCGTTGGAAAATTGGAAATGGTCACTCTATTAATGTTTGGAAATACCCATGGCTTAAAGACGACTCGGGTTTCATGATCAATACTCCGATGGATAATAGGCATCCCAACTTGACCGTCCACGACCTCATCGACCCTCGATCTCAAGGATGGAACTTCGCGCTTATCAACGATATTTTTTCCCAAGGGGATTATATAAAAATTTCCAATCTTCCTCCTCCAATTTCCAATCGCGAGGACACTCTTATTTGGCATTGGTCGCATGATGGGATCTACTCCGTCAAGTCTAGCTACCGAACAATCATGGAACATATTGCCCCGACATCTCACCTCTTTTTAAGCGGCGAGTGGAACTCGATTTGGAACGCCAACATTCCTTTTAAAGTAAAATTTTTTGCTTGGCGAGCTATTAGAAATGTTTTACCCACCCGCCACGCCCTCCAATCGAAAGGTGTTAACATCGTGGCTTGTTGTCCTATTTGTAACCGAGACGTGGAAAATGTTTGGCACGCTTTGGTAGGGTGCCCTTCGACTTCACAAATTTGGCACGAGGCGGGTCTTGGGAACGCCGTCGAGAAGTTACTCCTTTCGGCTAGTTCGTTCCATGAATTGCGGGTTTCGGGGCCGTCCTCCGTGATTATTCGGGAGCCTTCATTGCGGCCTTCGCTTCCCCATGTTCATTCGTCCCGCCAACGAGAGAATGCGAAGCCCTTGCCATTCGTGAAGCCATTCTTTGGATTTCTAGTCGCAACGACTCTCAAGTTATTATCGAAACCGATGCCAAGATTGTTGTGGACGCCATTTACGATTCGTATGAGGACAACTCCGAGTTCGGCGACATCATCAAGGAAATTAGACACTTCCTTAACTCTAAAGACCATATCTCGGTTCATTGGATCAACCTCCTCGCAAATGGGTCGGCTCATTTATTAGCTAGGCACGCTTGTACAATTGATCGTTTAGTTCACTTTGATAGCATGCCCTCCTTTCTTAATTATTGTAACGACACCAATTGTAACGCCTCTTGTTATAAAATGAATGAGTCCCGTCCGGGTGATGGCAATGCCGAAGCCCGGTAATGGCCTCTTTCCGTTTGTCTTCAAAAAAAAATTCAATCTTCTATTATTCATGTCAATTTTGATGTAAAGTCCTCATTCAAACTTTTCATATGCTTTTTTAATTAAACTTCTTTAACAGAAAAGTCATACAAAATTCATTATAATTTTTTGCAAATTTTAAATTTTTACTATAAATTACTTATGTAATAAAATTTATCATGTATAGCAATACAACACAAACCATGTTTAGACCCACCTCATGCGACTACAACTACATCCACGACCTTCATCGCATCCTCCCTGCAAACCATCTGCCTCACTGTCCCTTAGGGTTTTTTATTCAAATTATTGTTTTATATATTTAACCAATAAATCTTTATTGTTATGTATTGCCTACAAATCTACAATACAAACTTAAGAGAGATTTTGATATAAATGACATTACATTGAAAGGTGTATGACCTTCTCTAACATTTTCACAATTTGGTGGTCGCTCTCTAACACATTTTCAAACTTGGGTAGCTACTTGCATAGTTGCATACTACCCCTATTATTATAAGTCAAAAAATAAGCAATCCCAAACACCCTCTAAGTATAAGTTCTTATTGAACTAAATAAAAATATAGGATTCTTCTTCAAATATATCGGCTATTACTTATTTACTTGTTCAAGCATAAAATATGTAACTAAATTGTGTGCTCTTCTGTGTACACTTCTTCATATGCTCAAGAATGTAATCAATAGCTTTGAATGAGAAAAATCATAAGTGAAGATTGTTGGTTGTCATGAAATTAATTCATATGCAAAATACTTGTGTTTTGCGTTGTTAGAAACGATGTATGAATTGTAACACCCGTAAAATGCCTCACTCTTTATTTTGTGCATTTAGTCTCACCATGCTTACTAAACATCTTGTCATGTCTAAACTGCTTCCTATGTGCTTAATTGGGTGCCAAATTGTGACTTGTATGGGTTGTGAGGTGTCGAGGAAGGTACCACGGAGGCCAGGTCACAATCGCCCACAAGGTACCACTTTCGGTACACTTTGAGCGAAAGTGACACGGCGAGAGTGCCACTGGCACAATCGCATGGTCACTCTCGCGGGCTGTGGTTTGGGCTCGCGGTACAATTCGGGCGAAAGTGCCATGTCACAATCGCATGGTCACTCTCGCCGTCGGGGGCAGGTGCCTTTAAAATCCAATTTTTAGATCTTTTGTGGGACACTTGCTACTAAAAACATTTCTCTCCTTCCAAGAGACGATTTTCTGCACTCAATACCCTACACCTCATAAATGCTACATAAAATCTTGTGAAGAACCACTAGAAATTATAGAAGGGTTGTTGGGAGCATTTAGTGTGAAGGAAAAAGGGCATCTCTCATCTTTCCATCTCAAGACTTGGTTTCTCCAACCATTTTCTAGGATTTTGGTCTAAAAACCTAGATTGTAAGTATTCTAACCCACCTTGCTCTAGATCTATGCTTATTACTTGTTATTTTGCTCTTTTCTTCACTTTATTGGAAACCCTAATTTTGGGAGGTTTTGTTTGTTGGCTTAATGAAAGTGTTCTTGATTTGTGGAAGTATTAATGAGTTCTTTGCGTTGGTATTAGGATGATGTCTTGGTAAGATTTGGTGTTTCACCCCAAGGGTCATATATCTACTTTGATGGTTTCGGTTATGTCTTATTGGTTAAGCTATCTAGTCCATGTGTGACTTATTGAATATAATGGTCTTACATGAACAATGTGCACACTCACATGTGAAATATGGTGTTGGTTGAATGATAAGTCATGTATTACAAATGGAAGCCCTTACATTATTTATGCATTTTGATATTGCTTTTGGCTAATCTTGGGCTTGAATGAATCAAGTTAAGTGTTCACTAGGAGGACATAGTCTTGGGTACCACCTTATGGGTATGTACCTAGACCCTCGCCATTTTGGGGCAATGCCTTTGTTGTATCCCCGGATGTGTCGGGCCTTTGGTGTCACTTTTATGCGGATGACACTAAGGTATCTCGACTCTTTAGGTGGAACTTCTTGGTGTTATGGGTCTCCCCCATTGACTTCAACTCTACTTGTGGAATACCGGTTTTTGGCTTATTACAAAACATGCTACTAGTATTATGTGTTAATATGTGGAATTACTCCCCAAGCCTTGTCTTGACACTTGTTTGATTGTTGTTTTGGATCTCAGGTTCTAGTGGAGCCGTCGTTAAGAAAGACTAGGTGGAGCGTGTGAGCCTTGGGAAATGCTTTTGGGGATCGACCATAGAAGATGCTTATGGCTAGATTTGACAACCCTTTTGTAATCTCAATTCTTTAATAGGATTTAGATTAGCCGGTTGTTATAATCTTACTTTGGATACATTCACATTTAACCCTTACTTTGTAAATTCCCTTTTTGGAATGGCTCTCATTGATTTATTTATACCGCTCTTTCGTATTATGAAAGTCTTTGTTTACCCCTATTTTTAGGGTGTTACATGAATCGAATGAAGAACAATCAAGAATGATTATGAGAGAGCTTGATACGGCTGAAAGCAGCAATCTTGAATATATTGAATGTAGGGTTACAAATGAAAAGCTAAACTAATCAGGAAACATTGACAACAATATATACTAGCAAGATACAGAGAAATACAAAACTAGCCCTTATACTTCTACATATGTACTATAACTCTAACACCCCCCCCCCCCTCAAACTCAAGTTGGGGATGAGTGAGCCAAGTTGAGTTTGGAAACAAGATCCCGAAACCGCCCCGGGAGATGAGCTTTGGTGAAGATGTCCGTAGTCTGGTCGATAGTAGAGATCGAGAAAAGTTGAACAGTCTTGCGAACCACATGTTGATGAACAAAATGACAGTCAATCTCAATGTGTTTCATACGTTCGTGAAAGACATCATTGTGGGCAATTTGAATGGCACTATTGTTATCACACCACAATGGGGTTGGAGAAGTCTGAGGAGCCCCCATATCAGATAATAACCAGCACAGCCACACGAGTTCTTGCGTAGTGTCAGCCAAGGCCCGATACTCAGCTTCAGTACTAGATTGAGCTGTCAGAGATTGTTTCTTACTGCGCCAAGAAATAAGAGAGTCACCAAGGAAGTCCGGTAGTAAAGCGACGATCTGTTATGTCTCCATCCCAGTCAGCATAAAAAAACCCACGAAGAGTCAAGGATGATGTGGATGAGAAGTGTAAGCCTTGAAACATGGTCCCTTTGAGATACCGAAGAATGCGAAGAACGGCTGCATAGTGGTCAGAGCACGGAGCAAACATAAACTGACTGACTGTATATACCGCATGGGCGAGATCTGGGCGAGTAAAGTCAGATAGACAAGAGATCCAACTAACTGACGATATAATGTAGGGTCCCGCAGTGGAGTCCCGGCACTAGGAGCGAGGTGTAGATTATGCTAAAGAGGTGTAGATGTAACTTTATTGTCAGTAATACCAGCTTTCGATAGGAGGTCTGAAATGTACTTGGCCTGACATAGATAGATGTCGGAGGTGTCAGATAGAACTTCAAGAACAAGAAAATAGTGGAGCTTACCAAGATCTTTCATTTCAAAACATGAACTGAGAGAATGTTTGAGATGAGCAATGCATGTAGAATCACTGCCGCTGATAATCATATCATCAACATACAGTAAAAGTAGAATGGTGCATGCGTCAGTGGTGCGAGTAAACAGGCCAGAGTCATAATTACTCGGAGAGAACCCCAATGAAATAACGGTAGTGCTGAATTTTTTAAACCAAGCACGAGGTGCTTGTTTGAGTCCATAGAGGGCTTTGCGAAGCTGACATACATGGCCTTGTGGAGAAGTCACACCTGGAGGGGTTTCATGTAGACCTCCTCCGAAAGATCCCTATTTAAAAAAACATTTTTGACATCCATCTGGTAAAGTGGCCATCTTTTAGTAGACGCTATTGCAAGTAGGCTATGAACTGAGGTGACGCGGGCCACAGGAGCAAAAGTCTCCTCGTAATCGATACCATATTCTTGATTGAAACCTTTTGCCACGAGACGGGCTTTGTATCGATCGATAGATCCATCAGATTTCGTCTTGATTTTGAACACCCATTTTGAACCAATAGGGAACTTACCCGGAGGGAGAGGAACAATCTCCCATGTATTGGCTTTGTCAAGAGCCTGAAGTCCCTTAGTCATTGCTTGCTGCCAAACAGGATTAGAGGAAGCTTCCTTGTAGGAAGTAGGTTCATGGCTGGATAACAATGTAGCATAACAATGATAATCACGAAGGTGGGGAGAAACTTGTCTTACCCAATCTGACCGTCGTGGTTCATGTGATTGAGAAGAGCTAGAATCCATAGACTCGACAGATGGCTCAAAAGTAGTCGTTGGAGATGGTACAGATGATTGATCATGATCAGAGGGCACATATTGAAGTGAGTCAGATGAGGGTGGTACGTTATTAGGACACTCAGGTGTAGGTATGGGATCTAATTGGAGTGAGTCCAATGAGATAAAGGTGTCGGTGAAGAAAGGTGTAGAGGAAATGGATGTTTCCTGGAATTTGGACAACGATGAGAATGTGAGATGTTCCCAGAATGTAACATGACGAGATATACGAAGTCTCCGTGAGATTGGATCCCAACAACGGTAACCTTTGTGTTCAATTTCATAGCCAAGAAAACAGCATAAGCGAGAGCAAGGTTCGAGTTTGGTGTGTTCATGAGGTTGCAATTGAACGAAACATGCACAACCCCACACTTTTAAGAGTTTATACGCAAGAGATACTCCATGAAGTACTTCATAGAGAGATTTATGATTAACTATGGGAGTCGGATGTCGGTTGATAGTGTAGACAGCAGTGAAGGCAGCTTCACCCCAAAAACGTTACAGGCACTGGGCTGAGATTAATAGTGTACGGACAGTATCAAGGATGTGTCGGTGTTTGCGTTCGGCACAACCATTTTGTTGAGAAGTACCTGGACAAGAGTACTGAGAGTGAGTACCTTATGATTGAAGAAAGGAGATGGGGGAGGATTCTTTATATTCCATAGCATTATCTGCTCGGAGAATCTTTATAGGCTTAGAGAATTGGGTTAATATCATGCGAGCAAAAGTAATGTATATTTGAGGTAGTTATGAGCGGTGTTTCGTGAGATAAATCCAAGTGAAACGTGTGTGATCATCAATAAATATAACAAAGCACCGAGCACCCCCCATAGAAGGGTGTGGTGCTGGACCCCACACATCATAATGAATAAGATCAAAAAGAGAAACAGATTGGAATTCATTTATTTGAAAAGGTAAAACATGTTGTTTACCAAGTTGACAAGATAAATAACAAACATGTTCCGAAGTAGTGTTCCCTAACAATCCAGAACTAGCTAACAATTTTATTCTAGCTGATGACAAATGTAACACCCTCAAATTTGGAACGAGCAACTAAATAAAATTTCAATAAATTACCCAACAAGATAAAATCATTTCTACAATTCACTCCTTAATATACCTCGGAATTTAAACATTATAATTCCCAAATAGAATAACTTAAACGGGTGTTACTTAACACAACACAAGTTGCTAATTCCAAGTACGTGCGGAAGACTTCACTACTCAAGTTACCTCTCGTGCACTCTACTATCACTCGCCACTTCACAATGTAGCTAGAGCTACCCCAACCTGAGCCTGTTGCACATGCCGACAAATAAAAAGGGTTAGGCTTACGCCTAGTGAGTTCAAGCATTTTATCATGACTGTATAAAAACATAAATCAGGGATTAGTGGTTTTAGTCATGATTCAACAAATCTTTAATGAAAGTTTGCGACAAAGGTTATCCTTTCCAAAGAGTTCTCAAAATAGACATAAATGACTCATTTTCCAACACACCCAAATCCATGGGAATCTTCCCCAAAAGTGTAAAGCGTTTTCCAAAAAATGAGTTACGAACCCCAACCCACTCAAATACGTGAATAAATCTAGTTTTAGGCAAAACCTTCAAATACGGTTGACAATACATACTCAACCCGTAAAACATGGAAACCATCCATTTAAATATATTCTTTCGTTGGAAACTTAATACGAAGCAAAACTCACGCAACGTAAAATGTATTAAAATCCAAATACCATAGAATAAAACTCCAGCAGTTAAAACGTCCAATAAGAATGTAACATAAATCCGTCCATCAATCATGGAAAACAATCCATATGCATGTAATATAACCTCAACAATGTGAATAGATAAATTACCCAAAATCAACACCCTTCGGTGACGGGGGAGACCCGATCTCATCAGATGTGGCAAACACATCAATTAAACCACGATTAAATAAATGTAAGTAAGCTTCTTGGATGTGGAAAACGGATGACATCAACCATACTAGGTCTTTAGTAAATCCTTGGCATCAATCATACTAGATCTTTATCCCATCTTAGACATCAACCATACTAGGTCTTTAGTCCATCTCAGACATCAACCATACTAGGTCTTTAGTCCGTCTTCGGCATCAACCATACTAGGTCTTTAGCCCCTATTAGACATCAACTATACTAGGTCTTTAGTCCAAGCCCTCAAGTTCAACCATACTAGGTCTTTACCTTGGAAAACCCACCATCCAAAACAAGCTTACTTAACTTAAAAATTCATACATGACCTCAAAAGAATAACTAATGCATTCAAACTCATGTAAATCTCAAACATAATGCAACTCATGCAATGCAAACCCCAAGCCCACGTCGAGCTTAATAAAACCGGGCGAATGCCATCAAGACTCAATCGAGTCCAAAATCGAGCCCTCTGCTCAAAGATCTAATGATCATTTATCAACATCAAATCATGCAAATGAAATGCAATTAAGCATATAACACATCCTAGAGTCCACCCCGAGCATGTAAATATCAACAACGTGCAATAATATGCAACACGGTGCAATAAAAGCAACCCGTAAATAAGACTCCACATCGAGCCATTTAAACCGGACAATTGTCTCATGACTATCTCAAAGTCAAAACCGAGCAAAATGCTCCAAGCTTGCTAGACCCATAATGTCGGTCAAAAACGCGTTTAAACATTGTTTAAGCAAGCAATACTCCAAAATCATCATCAACCCCAAAACTCATTACGGGTTAAACAAAAAGGGTTTTCCCAACGGACTCACACCCTTAACATTCTCAAAATGACCCATAACACTAAAAAGTGTATTTCCCAAATGGTTTACAAAATCATTTACACATATATGATTAAACCACCAAATAAATCTCATTTTGAGCAAATAATCTTTTAAAGACAAAATATGGATTTTAACCATCCAAATATCCAAAAGCCCCAAATATGGGTGTTTTACACATTTATAAAGATAAACACTTCAAAAGAGTTAAATCTACCAACTAACTCAACCAAATACATTTTCAAGTAAAACACACAATATTTGTAAAATACTCATTTTGGCATGTACAAAGTTTTCGCAAAGTAACTTGAACTCACCTTTGCTAGATTAAGCTAAATCTAGCATTTCTCCAACGTAAACTCCTTTGATGAAGTTTGCATCCTCAAGCCAAAACTTCCAAAACCTAGATTTATGAATTTCCAACCATCAATACCCAAGTCTAACCATAAGGAATCATCATCCAACCATAATACACCAAAATGCCCATTTCTAACAAAACCCTAACTTCATAATTAAAGAGGAGAGGAGATTACCTTAACCACACTTGAAACCACCAACCATAGCATCACTAGAACCACCAAAATAAACCACAACTCCTAATCTTCAATTGGAGTGGAAAGGGTTGGGTAAAACCTTAGAAATTAGTGGAGAGGGTGAAGTGGGAGGTTTCCTTTTGAAGGGTTAAGCTTCTCCAACAATGGTGGTGTTCGATTTTGAGGAAGAAGATGAAAAGGAGAGGGGATTTAGGGTTTCTAGAGGGAGGGGACGATTTTAGAGTGAGAGAGATGGAATAGAAATGAAAGGAGGCTGAAAGGTGTGGGTTTAAAACACCCTGAGCCCGCTCGCGATTGTGACACGGCGAGAGTGACCATGTCACAATCGTCGGGGCACTCTCCCCCGCTACCCGAATCACCCTCGGTACAAACACGGCGATAGTGACACGGCGAGAGTGACAGTGTCACAATCGCTGGGCACTATAGCTTAGAGTGTACCGAAACTCGTTTTGACCATAACTTCTTCGTTATAGCTCCGTTTTCGCTCTGGAAAGAACCGTTGGACTCGTGTTCGAATTCCTCATCCAACAAGACCATTAAATAAAAGATTTACACCAAGATCCTATTTTTCATATTTTTCTTAGAAGATCGATTCCGCACTGATTCGAAGTTGTACTTATCCAAAAATTACGGGTGTTACAACTAATGCTCTAAACGAGCATGCCACAAATCAAAAGAAGAGATACTAGAGACAGAGGCAACAAAATTTGACGAAGACAATGGTAGACGAAGATAGACAACTTCAATCATCCGACCAACTTTACGGCCTACTCCAAGGATCTGCTTGGTCTTTGGATCCTGCACAACACAACTAGAGGAATGAAACATAACGGTTAGACCAGATTCCATAAGCTGAGTGATGGATATAAGGCTCAGAGATAGGTTAGGAACATGAATCACATTAGGCAATTGTATATGAGATGTAGAAATTGTCCCACTGAATGATACTTCCAAACGTGTACCATCGGCAGTGCATACTGAAGAGAAAGACTTGGGAGTTTGCTTAGAAGCAAACACGTCAGCATAAGGTGCCATGTGATTACAACAACCAGAATCAAAAAGCCAAGTATTACCTGAAGCGGAGGTGTTGGACTAAGTATTCATACCCATAGAACCTGTCATAATTTGCTCCATTAGCTCTTGATTTCTTCTCATGAGTTCCATGAGATCAGGAGATGGAGTGGTGGTTTGTGGTGCTTGAGATGCAGGCGTGGGCATATCCTGAGTGATTGAACTGGCAACAAATTGGGACCGAAATTGTTGTCGCTGGTTACTTGAGTTCCTTGGATTATTTGGACAGTCGGACCCATAGTGTCGTGGGTATGTGATCCCACACCAACGACATTTCCGAACTGGGCAGTTGAGTAGAAGGTGAGATGGGGAGTGGCAGAACGTGCATTCACTGTTGTTCCCCTTGCCTGCAGATTTAGAGTGTTCGTTATTGTTCCACTTACCTTTAGACTTCCCTGAGGTGGGAGTATACAGAACGGTGTCTGAAGGCAGAGGGAAAGGGAAACGTTGTTGAAGTCTTGTTTCTTCACTCAGCAGTTCCATGATAGCGTCTTCAAGTATAGGTAAGGGATGCCTGTGTAGCAATGAGGCTCGAACATTCTCAAAGCGATCAGTGAGTCCCATTAGGATAGTGATCAGATGCAGTTGACTGAAATAGGCTGTAAATTTTCGAGCAGTGTCATAAAAAATTTGAGGTTCACCCAGACTCAAGTGATCCCTAAGAGCTTGCATCTCAGAGATGTACGAGTTAATCGACTAATCAGGTAGTTGTCTTTTGTTCTGAAAGGTAGTCCACAGTTGGTCTTGATGTGATAGACCTGTAGACGTGTACCTTTTGGCGAGAAAGTCCCAAAGTCCTTTAGTCGTAGTATAACCAAGAAATTGTTGATTGACTTCCGCGGTTGTGGATGCATTGATGAATCCTAAGATACGAGCATTCATAATGTCCCATTCGTTCATGCGTTTTGCAAAATCAGCCGCATTTTCATTTCTTGGACCGGAGTTTGAGTAGCACTCGTGACATAGGTATACAACCCATGAGACTTGAGAAGTATAGTCATATCACATATGATGATGCCACAGAATATATTGCCATCGAGAACTACGGAGATAGGATTAGAGTGACTTGAAGTGTGAGCCATCTGAGGTGGAAGATCTGGGTAGTCTGGAAAGGGTAGTCCAGAAAAGGTTCCAGAAAAGGTAGTCCGGAAAATGTGATCCGGAAAAGGTTCCGGAAAGATGGAAAGATAGTTCGGAAAAGGTTCCGAATTCCGGGTGGTTTCCGGATAAATGTGATCCGGAAAAGGTAGTCCGGAAAGATAGTCCGGAAAATGTGATCCGGAAAAGTTGTCCGGATGGTTTTCGGAAAAGGTTTTCTGTCGTAAGAAAGAAATTAGGGTTCAAGAGATGGGTTTCTCGAACGATTGTGATTCCAAGAGCGAGCCAACGATTATGAGTAAATCTGATTCCTGATAACAGACTTGAATACAAAGAACACGGGTATATCGATTTGTGAATCAAATCGATATAGGTTCAGGTCAAGAACACGGAAGAAACAAAGAGTTGAATCGATCAATCAAGAGAAGCAATAAAACATACCTATTGCTCTGATACCATGTTAGAAACGATGTATGAATCGAATGAAGAACAATCAAGAATGATTATGAGAGAGCTTGATACGGCTGAAAACAGCAATCTTGAATATATTGAATGTAGGGTTACAAAGGAAAAGCTAAACTAATCAGGAAAACATTGACAACAATATATACTAGCAAGATACAAAGAAATGCAAAACTAGCCCTTATACTTCTACATATGTACTATAACTCTAACATGCATAAATAAGTTAGTTGTTAACTAAACAATAGATTAAGAGGGTGTTTGGATGTGCGTTATAAAACTACTTATTGACTTATTGGTTTTTCAAGAAGTCAATAAGTTAAAATTAATGTTTGGCAAACTCAAAAGCACTTTTAAAACTCCTTTTCCAAAAGCTTGAAAACGTGATTTTGAAGAAGTCACAAGTCCTTGACTTTTTGATTGGAAAATAGCTTTTTGATACCAAAATTACAAAAATAACCTCAATTAACCTAAAATTCTTTTATATCTGCGCCTCCATCTCCGATCTCTCATCATCTCCATCTCTCGATCATCATCCACAGCTCTCTGCAGCTCCATCTCTCGATCTCGATCTGCAGCTCCATCGTCGCCACCCTCCATCGCCGCCACGTCTGCAGCCTCCATCGCCGCCATCGATCTCCTCAGGTAACCCAATTTCGTGTTTTTTTGCTCCATCGTCGAGCATATCAGATTGTTCACCTTTTGTTCAGATTGGGTTTGATTTTCAGAAAGTTTCTTCTTGGACCATTGTTAAATATGTAGGCATGTCCTTTTTGGTCATTTTACATGTATAAGCTAAGCCAAACACTTTTTAAAAAATAACTTATTGACTTATTGGCTTTTCCTACCACAAAAGCTAATCCAAACACTTTTTTAAAAACTCCTTTTCCAAAAGCAATAAGTCAATAAGCACTTTTGGTCAAAAGCACTTTTGGACACAAAAAACACTCCCAAACACCCTCTAAGCGTGTTCGACTTTTCTGCCTTAACCATGTTTGATGCTAGCTTTAATATTTCTTAAAATTTTGATGTTAATCGAATAGCAAACACCCCTAACGTCTTACAGTGATTGTTAATTAACATTATAAATCGTCATTTTCATTTTTAATCAAATATCTGATAAGATGGTTAATATTAGGTAAGGAAATAATTCCACAAAAAAAATCTCAATTTAACTGTTATTGCTCATTTATTTATGTTATGTAATTGTTTAAATAAACAATAAATATTGTATTATGATTTTGATTATGAAAGTCCATTATATATTTAGATATTTTATTTAAATACGCGTTAACAAATATAAAAGACATCAAGTACTTTTAATCATCAATGTCATAGATTATTCGTATACTTTATCATGTGCTCGTGAGATCTGCTTTTCTTTTATCTATATTTATAAACTTAGGGGTTGTTTAGTAACGCTTATTCGGCAAGTGTTTACCATCTACCGGCTCAGTTTACCTCATCGGATGAACATGATAAGGGTTAAGAACTTTAGCCGATAAGAACGATGACAAGGACCAAAAGTCATACCCACTATATAAGAGTGACGACTCTTACCCGGTAAGCAATTACAGGAAAAAAAAAGTTGGATACAATTTCGTTTAAATCGCAATTACACAAAAATGCAGAAGTTCTGTACCAATATTTCTACCAGTTTAAGAAGCAGCTTGAAATTATATTTTCCACAGGTGTTTATGAAGCATGTCATGTAACTAGATAGCAAATAACCAATTCCATAAACCACCAGGATTTTGGAACATTGCTAACAAAACTCTGAAGAAAACTATAACTATAACAATAATACTTATTCAATGTTTTCTATTCCTTTGAACCCATTGGGGAAGCACCAAACTCTCAAAGATTAATTATAAACAGTTTGAGCCTACTGTTCCTATATGAATTCATCATCACATCTTCAATATGGATTCTTAACTCAAACTGGAGTAGAAATGCAGAACTATACATACTCCACATTCTCTATATTTGTGGTCAATATAACTCAAATTAGAAGCTTATTCCTATTCTTGATTTAAGGAACAAAACACTTGAGTTTTCGAAAGAATCGATTGTAATTGTCGGTGGCCGAATCTTGGAACTCATGAGGTGTTGAAGGGAGATCCAACTGGCGCAGCAAGTCCAAGAGATCTCATGATTTTGAAACGGCGAACTTTCCTCGATGTATATAATGGGCAGCTCACCTCCTACATAACCATAAAGGAATGGTCAACTTGATTTATACCAGAAGATCTAAAAAGACCAAACTAACCCTGAAAAAATCCAGGGTCTGGGGGTAGTATGTACACGGACCTTGCCTAAGGGGTAGAGAGGTCGTTTCCCTGAAGACCCCTTGACATGCAAACTGAAAGATCTAATAGAAAAAAGACAATATATAAACAACCCCATTAACTCACGTCAAAATGGACTTTTCGTTTTCTTTCTCGCTTGCTCCTTGCTCTACCTGTGCAGTCAGTTCCTGCTCGGCTTGAACTTGACGAGTTATCTCTTTCTGAATGTGCAAAAAATAAGTATAAGATGTTTGGAAACGATATGATCACTTGATTGAAACCATACAATGGAAGGAAATAAAGAATGGAAGACGTGAGATTTTTTAAAAGACCATGAAACCACACCTGATGTTTGAACTCACAACCAGAGGTTAAAAATACCCACCACTTAAGCATACCTACCTAACCGATGAAAATATATGTAATATTAACACGATACAATAAATAAATAAAAAACACACTTTCTGAGGGAAAATTAATTTGTTGCACACATACTGCATAAGTTTTACTTCAATGTTTAGCTCCAATTTATGGTTTTACATGTCTCCATTTTTTGTAGAAAAAGGACCAAAATTGCCCCTTCTATATTTCCTTTTACTCTGTTAACAGTTTGAGGATACGATCAAAGCTGCACTTGACCGCACCCCACAAGAATCGACCCCTTGAGCACTCGATACACAGATTTGGCAACTTCCTAGGTTATGTTCATATACCTATCGAAGTTCGTATGATTATTATGATAGATAAATCCAAACCTTAAAGACTATGTTCCATAAGACTTGTATCCACCTGGAATTTATAAGACATAATAGACCGCTAACTATTGAAGGATTCGGTGGTTTAGTCCAAAACATTCAAAGTCCTAGTTGGAAGAGTGGGGGAGATAAGAGGCCGGCGGACATATCTGAGGTGAAACTACCGCTCCATAATGTGCATCTTTGGACCAGATTATATAATGCGAGAAAGAACTTGCCAAAACAGGAAAATAAAAGGAAATTGGTACGATTAGTGTTTTCACACACGATAACAATTGCATTAAGCAAAATATCTAACCATTATGTACATGGTTGATGGTTCAACAACTTGCCTAATTCAAAGGTTGTAGCTACGACACTTATCATATAAACCACAATTTACATGCAAAACACAATCCAATATCAAACTATTAAATTCATAAAATTACTACAAGTCATAAAACCGTAAATTCATTAATTCTACAAGTCTTAATTTCATGAAATATGATCAAATTTCATAGCTCCACCGTCATAGGAGTAATCACTATCACCTTCGTCTTCCAAATCCACTTGATTACATTTACTCTTTCTTGATGACAAGCTTGGGCCTGCATCTTCAACTCCATCGTCAACTTCAATTGGTAGAGTGTCACTATCATAATCTTCTTCATCATTTGGGTTTGCAACTCATCATCCGAAGGCACCTCATCAACATCCAAAGGATCGTCTTCCTCTTTTAATGATCGTTTCTTCAAAAATATGTCCCTCAACTTCTTGTTGTACATAATATACACTAAGTTATTCATCTTATCCGCGCTTAGGCGACTTCTTCTCTTTATATGCATTTGATTGAACGTACTCCAATTACGTTCACATGTTGATACTGAACATGTAAGACCAAGGACCCTTATTGCAAATGCTTTTAACTCCGGTGTCACATCTCCAAAGTTATCCCACCATATAACTATATATATTAATGACAAGAAAAATGAAGTCGTGAATAATTTATTTTAACTTATATAATGAAAAAATAGATAAAAGTATGAGTAGGTGGACGTGATTGGTAACTTGACAAAGCATTTCGGAATCCAAACAATCCTTGTCTACGTGTGTATACATTAAGTTGGTTATCAATTTTTGTAAACACGGTGTCATCCTTAATGAGTCTCTCCATGCAACGGTACAATCCATATTTAATCTCTACATACTCTGAGACTGGGACTCCATCTGAATCGAGGATTCAAGTAATATGCAGTTGCATGCAAGTCGCAGTGCAACTGGCACTCCCACTTTGAATCAATTATATCCCAAATCTCCTTGTAAGAAGACACATCTCCATCCAAGTTCTTGGCTATCTTCTCTTTTGCCTTATCCATAGCCCCATAAATAAACCCCATTGCAGGAGTCTCACTATTAACTAGCCTCAAAACATGCACGAGGGGATTTGTGGTTTTAATGGAATAAACCACAGAAGGCCAAAACTTGCGTTCATCCATTACAATCGTCTTTATAGCCTTCCCTTCTGGTTTATTTACCCATGCACAACCTACCCATTCATTTGAAATAAACATCATTTGTAATGATTGTTTCAATCGATACATGTTTTCTAGAGTCAAAAAGGATGTAGTGAATCTTGTAACAGCGGGTCGGAGAAGATCTTTCTTTGTAAACTTTTTTGCTAAACTCAACACCCATTGATGATTGTAGATGAAATTACATACTCTTTTCGCTTTAAGCAAAGCATTCTTCTGTTGTGGCAATTCTCCGATTTTCTCAAGCATCAAATCTATACGATGAGTTGCACATAAAGTCCAATACAAACTCTTCCTCTTCTCCATCAACAAATTCCTAGTGGCTTTGTACACACTTCCGTTATTGGTAACAACCTATATCACAATATCTTCTCCAATCTATTCTATAACACCATCAAGCAATTCAAATAACTTTTGTTCATCTTTAACACAATCAGATGCATCAATGGTTCTCAAAAATACAGTCCCATATTGATTGTTGACCAAAAAATCGATGAGACTTCTATTTCTCATGTCCGACTAGCCATTCAATAACAAAGAAACCCCAGTCTTTTTCCATGTTGCTTTAATTTCATCAACAATCTCGAATGTTGTTTTCACCTCTTTCTGTAAGATCCAATTACTCATCTCATGCATCGTCGGAGCTTTCACTCCTTGGCCATAATTTCTGTTAGTGCAATATGTCTTCAAGGTTTAAATATAGAAAGGTCAAAGTCAAAGTCAAAGTCAAAGTCAAAGTCAAAGTCAATGTAATGTGTTTAGTATAAATAGGTTTAGTTGTGTGTTAGTATGAAAGACTCTTAGAAACATTCTCATAATTCACATTCATATCTTAGAGAGAGAAAGTGCTGAACTCATATCTTGTATACAGTGTTCTTGATCAATGACATGACAAATTCACATCTTCTCTATCTTGATTGATCCTTAGGGTTTAACAATTGGTATCAGAGCAGGATCTTAGATTCAGATTGTATTTCTGTGATCATATACAAATTTTTGTGAAGATTATCAAGAAAATTTGATTGATTTCTTGAATTTTTTCAAGAAATCTCGTTTTCTTGAGATTTTTTTCAAAAATTTTGTGTTTGTGATCGAATTGCTTCAAGTTTGTGATCAGTAGATTCGTCGTCTGATTTGGAACAAGATTAAAGAAGGTTTCGAAGGCCAATTTCATTGATTTGAGGTTCAATTTTGAAGATCTGTGAGAATTTTGGGTTCGAACTCGAGACTCTGTTCGATCTACAAGGATTGCTTTTCAGACGTTTTCAGTGATTGCTGTGTGAAGAAAGTACATTCAGACTGATATTTCGAGCTTATCTGTGAAGTTTCTTGCAGAGATTTTTCAGATTTCAGACGTTTTTGAGATTTTTGTGAACTTTTCGCAAGATCTGTACTTTTCGCAAGATTCATCATGGTTTTCGCAAGTTCATCATTTGTTGAAGATCATCAGAATCTAAGTGTTACTTTTCGCAACCCAAAGTCACGCAAACAGTAACTGTTCGCAACCCAAAGACACGCAAACAGTAACTTTGCGTATCCCTCTGTCGCGCATACCTCTTCAAGATTTTCTAAGTCTACTATTCGCAACTGTTGCTTGCGAAAACATTGACTTTTCGTTTCTTCAGCTTAAGCATACTGGTGGTTTTCGCAACTGTTGCTTGCGAAAACTGACACTTAGTCAATTTTTTTTACTGTTCATCTGACCCGACTTTCTGACTTGGTTATTTTTTGATAAAAAAAATTATACTGAAATTTTTTCTATAGTGTATTTCATACATTTTAAGAGTTTTTCAAGAAAAAGTTTTATATAATTTTTTTTAAGATGAATTTTCAAGCTTCAGCTAATCGTCCTCCGATGCTTAACAAGGATTCGGATTTTGTGAAATGGACGGTCGACTTCATGGATTTCATTTCGAGAAGAGAAAATGGAGATTTAATGATAAAATCTTTCACCGAAGGCCCGTTGATCTTTTATAAACGGGAAGAAGATTTTACTGAAGAAGAGATATATCCGAAGAGAGCTGATAAAGATGCAACATTATATTTGATCCTTGTTATTTCCAAACTTCCACAATATACTTGTGCTCGATTAAATGCTTTAAAAAATAATCCTATGTTGTTGTGGAAGGAATTAACGAAGCTAATGCATGGATCGTATGTTGATTTCAGGGTAAAGAAAGTGAAGAATGCTGATAAGGAGGATACAAATCAGACAACATCAGAAATTCACATAGAGGAACCGTCAAAAGCGGAAGAAAAGAAAGTTGATTTAGAGAAAAAGGAAGACATGAAGGACGTGATAGAAGATTCTGAGAAGATCACTGAGCTTACAAAGAGACTATCAGATTTAGAAAAATTAATAAAAGATGAAAGAGAAGAACATAAGAAAGAAAGAGAGGGTCTAGCTCTAAGAATTTCGGATCTTGAAAAGGAATTGAAGATGAAGACTAAAGCTTGTGAAGATAACAAAGTTTTTGAACTCAAATTCCAAAGACTTTCCAAGCAGAACTCAGATTTTCAGAAAGTATTTTTTTAGAGAAGCAAAAGGTGGAGAAGGAAAGAGCCGAGTTTGAGGTTAAAAAGAAAGAGTTTGAAATGAAGAATGGGAAGCTTTCAGAGAAAATTTCTGAAATACAAATGGAGTTGGATAGAGAAAGTGAAGAACTTGAGAAGATGAAGAAAGCGGATTTTCAGTCAAAAAGCGTAAAGGATGTTTTTTTTATTGAGAGAAAAAATTTTCAGCAAGAAATTCAGAAACTCACGAAGAACTTGGCGGGTTTATCTACAGATATCATGAAGGAAAAGAGGGTGAATTGTGATATTCGGAAGAAGCTCGAGTTGATGACAAAGGAACGAAATGCCTTAAAAGACAAAGTGAGGTCGTTCAACAACTCCGAGTGTTTTTCAGAATGTCCGATGCGTCCTTCTAACATTTTCTACGAGCATTATGTGGATAAGTCTTCCAAATCATTTGCTGATCTTCCTTCTTACAAAAGAGTCGATATGAAATGGAAGGTAAAAGGTAAACTTCCTGGTAAAGATGTACCAAAATCATCATTTCCAAATAAGAATTTTACAACGAAAGTTAATTCTTTTGTTAATTCTTATTGTGGAAATTATGATTTTGTTAATAATAATAGTGTTCAATATTGGTATGGTACTTACCATTTTCCTTCTTATAGAGCTCCGCTTAACGTGTCAGGACCCAAGACTCGTTGGGTACCAAAATCTACTTAATCTGTTTTGCAGATTTAGAGACAAGCGTTGAACTCTCGGAAGATGAAGTACTTGTGCATTCAAGAAGATATTGAACATCACATATTTTCAGGGAGTTTATTATTTTTTTATATACATGTGATTAATGACAAATCTTTTGGTATTTTGTAGGGGGAGAAAGATAAAAGATAATGGCTTTTGAACACATCAGTTCAAAACCCGCACTTCAACGGTAATGGCTTTTGAACACATCAGTTCAAAACCCGCACTTCAACGGTAATGGCTTCTGAATACATCAATTCAGGACCCGTACTTCAAAGGCTATGACTTCTAAACATATCAGTTTAGAACTCGTACTTATCAGGTGATATCCTTTCACTGCCATATTTTTTTGTTTCTCAAATCAAGTGATAAAAAGGTAACATTGTGTTATATTTTATTTCTACTAACGTTGAAAGTTTGAACCTTCACAAATTTAATTCAATGAAGTGAAATTCTTCAATTTTTCATTCAATGAATAAAATGTATGTTAAGGATGATTTTACGAGCATTTTTGTATCGTCGGAGTTATATTTGTTTCTACTTTCGCTTCTGAAATAAGTCGCAAGGTCAGCGAAACATGTTTGAGATTTTGATATAAGTGCAAAATTGTGTAAATCTAGACTTATACAGATTACAATGCTCACAAAGCCTATTCGTCTTAATCATGAATGGAAACGAAAATATGGGGGAAGCACTACGTTTTTTGAACCAAGTGATTGAGATGCTATAAAAAAATATTATATATATATAATAAAATCATTCAGTTTGATAGTCTGTGCCTGTGGCCTATCTGGTTTGGGAGATTAAGTCCCAAGGGGTACTCGTTACCTAGCCCCTAAGATCAACTGATCTGGGATTGGCTGACCCAAATCCTGCTATAGAACCAGGTAGAAAGCCATGTTCTACTGGTACAGATGGGATTAAGGTATATCGATGTAGCCTTTCTGGTTCGGGAGAGTAAGTTCCAAGGGGTGCTTGTCACCTAGCCCCTAAGGCCAACTGGTCTGGGATCGGCTGACCCAAATCCTGCTATAGGACCAGTTAGAAAGTTACGTTTACGGTGTATCTTAGTCTTAATAAACTGTTTGATTATAAAAGATGCCAATGGGCACATAATAAAAGTTGCCAATGTGCACAATATGAAAAGATGCCTAAGAGCACACATCTCTTGAATCTTGGGGAAAATACAAAGTCGCGATAAACCTGTAAATTTGTGAAAATTCTGTTTTTGGACAAATAGTGTGAGTAAGAGCAAAGTATTCTTATAGGTTTTAGAGGTGCATTTGCTTGTTGCTAATCATATTTCGCATGCTAGTCCACCAAATAGATTTTATAAAGGAGTTGAAATTGAACTTTTGTAACTCGATATGCGATGATGTCTTGTTTTTGAATCCAAACGCATGCATTTGATTTCACTTGATGGAAATATCTGTTACATTTCATTAAGTTGAATTTCTTTTGTTTGGTGTTCAAATGATTAAATGTTAGTAGTAATAAAATGTTGTTCAATGAATTCTATTTTCTTTATATAAGTTTGTTAAAATGTGCGCTTATATGCTTTTTATGCAAATTTTCAGGGGGAGAAAATCAACTTGCTCTACAATTCTTATTTTTAGGGGGAGCAAGATCTTTCGCTTATGGGGAGATTGTTCGTGTTTTTCAAGGGGAAGAGATGTTTTTGAAGAGGGAGATTGTCCGTGACTGAAATTGAAAAGATTTTCGATGCTCGTGATGCTCACTTTCATCGAAAAAGGGGGAGAATGTCTACATCAATTTCATGTCAAAGAAAGTTTAAAATCAAAGATTCGTTTTAATGTCAACGGGGAGATTTGTAGAAAGAAGACGTCGTTTCAAGAAAGGATAGGGGGAGTTTTATTCTTCAAGAGTTTTTAAGAAATCGATTGATCCTTTCAGTGATCTCTTTCTTTTGAACTCGCGCGTTTATGAAGATCGACACTGAAGAATGAAATCTCAAGTCAATGGAAATGGGGAGAATTCTTCAAGAGTTTGAGGAAAATCGATTGATCCATTATGTGATCTCTTTTTCTTGAACTTGTGCTTAATTGTATTAAAAAGCTTTGTGTGAAGATTCTTATTCTCCTGCTCGAAGAAAGAAGTTCGTTATTTGTCGTTTGAAGATTGGATGACGTTTTGACTTTGACAAGCTTTGATGAAGACCGAAGATTCAAGAAAGCTAAAGCTTGCTGATCGCATTTGTTTAAACCTTGAATCCAAGGGGGAGATTGTTAGTGCAATATGTCTTCAAGGTTTAAATATAGAAAGGTCAAAGTCAAAGTCAATGTAATGTGTTTAGTATAAATAGGTTTAGTTGTGTGTTAGTATGAAAGACTCTTAGAAACATTCTCATAATTCACATTCATATCTTAGAGAGAGAAAGTGCTGAACTCATATCTTGTATACAGTGTTCTTGATCAATGACATGACAAATTCACATCTTCTCTATCTTGATTGATCCTTAGGGTTTAACAATTTCCAACCGAACGCAACATGTTGAAATATGATGGGCTTCTTGCACAACTAAATGGAATCCCATTCTCAATGAAGAATCGCCCAATATCCGAGCAAACTTGATTATGATGCTCCGTGGCACTTGGTGTCTCTTTAGCATTAGTATAATCTCCTTTCTTCTCCACAAACTGATCCATCGGTCCTATAATTCCTCTACCACTACCACTACGACATGAACTCATGCCATCTGATAGAATTCCACATCCACTATCACCACGACCACCAACAAAGTAGGCTTCACTCTCCATCATCTCATAAAAATTGCGTTGATAAGCAAACTTCGTATTTTGAAAGTTCTTCAAGTATTGGTCAATCTCGTTTTTTTACTTCTAAGGGTACGTTCGGACATGGCACAACGTCCTTATGTGTACATGCAAGATGCTCTTTCATTCTCTTCACTCCCCCCGTAATGACCTTGCTACAAAAGTTGCATCGGATATACTTGTAACCTTTTTTCCCGCCTTCTCCTCCCGGCACTTCAATTTCTACACCATACTTCCACGAAGGATCATTTCGTGATCCCGTTTTTGGACCCGTGCTAGTCATCGTTCCGGCTTAAAAAGGCAAACACGACAAAAAATAAAGTAACTTAAGAGATATAATAACCGATAAATATACAAAAATATATCTCTAAGAATATACGCACAAAAATACTCGCTGGTATACACAAAATATACATATTGTAGCATATATAAAAATTACATAATATATTTATATATATATACACAAAAAATACACAACAAATACGGAGTATACTCACTGACGTATTAATCTAGAATTGTAATCACATGAATATGCCTATATATACACACACAATATATATTAGACGGTAACCAAACATATATATATATATATATATATATATATATGTAAAATATACACACAATATATATACATATATAATTACATACTCCAAACATAAATCGAAATATCGCACAGCTTTGAAAAAATATATAAGATACAATCATGTTCAAAGAAAAAAATATGTATACGTGTTACAAGTTGGAATGTAGCAGGTACAACTTTTTATACAACAACCACAAGCTTCCAATGCAGCCAACAAGTAAAGAGGACGGGCTTTGAGAAGCGTGAGCAGGGAGGGAGAAGCAAGGTCAATCGTGTGAGGAGAACGTGATTCATGAGAGAGAGAGAGAGAGAGAAGTCATTGGTGCTTTCAATAAGTTACTTTAGGGTTTGACTTTGGCCTTCTATTGTATAAAGATGAGAAGTTTCAAAAAAGATGACAATTAAAGATACAACATGTAAGAGTGGAGGTGTATGCCTCTATGCCACCTCACTCATCGCCTCTGGCATACAAGATGTACGACTCATCCACGCCTCAAACAAATTTTAAAACTAATAGAATGGGTTTCAAAGTTGTCCCTTATCCTCTCATTAACCACCGTATATCATTTAATGATTTATTGTTAAAATAAGACGAGAGAATACCTGAGTTATTTGTCATGTGGGATGTGGCGCCTATGTCCATGTACCAGTTGTTGTCCGGTGGGTTGAGGGACATGGCGTGTAACGCCTGATCAATATTCGTAGGGGTGTGGCCAACATCGTAGCCGTCAGAAGAGGAGGAAGGGCGAGGACCAAGAATACCAGCGTAAGCTTGAGGAGCGGATGACCGTGGTGGTGTAGATTGTGGCAGCGTCGGGTAAGGACAAGGTGGGACAGCCCATTGGGGGCGTTGTCCGTATGGTGGCTGCGATGAGGGGACCGGCCACGAAGTGCCTTGGAAAAAATGTTGTTGCTACTGCCAGCCATTCCAAGGAAATGGAGGTCCACGGTTAGAAAAAAAAGACCCCTAATGTTGGTTTTGATTCTGCCCGTTTTGGTTTTGCGAGCCACGACCCCGTCCATTGCCGCCTCGTCCCCTACCGCGGCCACGTCCCCGGCTGTTGGAGTTCCCACGACCCCTGCCACTATCGGACCGTGGCTGTGGTGAAAGTGTGGTTCCCGGGGTGGTAGTAGAGATCAAGGCCGTGTGGGAAGCTTGGTGGGACTTTCGAGTTTCCTCCATAATAAGCTTGGATCGGACATCATAGAAATCGGGAAGGGGATCGGATTGCTGGATCAGCATGGCAATCCCATCGTATTGCTCGGAGAGACCGGCAATGAGTTGTAGGACAAGGCGTTTGTTGGAGACCGGAGCCCCCACATTAGCAAGTTGGTCAGCAAGCAATTTCATGGCTTGACAATAGGACGTGATGTCGGAAAAACTGTCAAGACGGGTGGTGGTCAATTTCTGCTCCAAATAGACGGCACGGGAATTCTTGTTGTCTTGGTAGATGTTTGCGAGGGCTGCCCAAGCTTTGGCAGCGGTGGCGTCGGGAGTGAGGATAGTATGGAGGAGGTCGTGGGAGATGGTGCCATAGATCCACTGAAGGACCAGAGCGTCAAGGCGGGAATGAAGTTTAGAATCAGCCGGCGTTTTTTCGTTTTCTTTTTCCTTGTCAGACGATGAGGCAGCAGGTGTAGGGGGGATGATGAAGTCGATGACTTCAAAAGCCCGGCAATGGATCTTAAAGAGCTCCGACCAGGTGGTGTAGGAGCTATTCTCCATCTCGAGTTTGATGGGGATAAAGTTGTGAATGTTGGTAACCGTAAGGGCAGGATGGAGAGCCATTGAAACAAGAAAGGAGAAGGTGGTGGTGCTCGGCGTAGGAGGAGGGAGAGGCTGCCGGCGATAAAGACTTAGGGTTAGGAGAGGATCGAGAGATGCTCTGATACCATAATAGAATGGGTTTCAAAGTTGTCCCTTATCCTCTCATTAACCACCGTATAAATACAAAAGGAGTGCCTACCAAATAGGCAAGATAATCTACAAAATCTATACAATATTTTGAATGATTCTATCGGATATACACTCTACAATTCTGCGATGTCTATTAAAAACGATTCTTGTACCTACTTCTGCTTATATGTTGTTTATTTCTAACTCGAATTTCGTGTTTCAGGTTCTTTTTCAGACCCTCGATTTTTTGTTATTTCCTCTATTTCTTTTGGGGAAACTTTCTACTTATTTTGCACCTTTCTCACAAGTCGGAGGTCTTTACCGAAGCAAACACTCTACTCTTTGAGAGTAGAGGTCAGGCTTGCGTACATCTCACCTCCTTTCGTTTGGTTTTTTGTAGTACATTCAGACAATGTTTACTACGGACAATTAGATTCTCTCATAAAATGGTTTTGATGAAATTTATGAAAGCAGTTGTTTTCGAAATATCCAACAGCAATCTTTATAATTCAGTGATACGTACCAGGTAACTGGTCATGGTGATTTAAACGATCACGTCCATCAGGAGAACCAGATGACTCCTTACATGATCTGGGATGCTCCTTATAGTGCAACGCCTGCATTCACAACAAAATTGAAAAGGATATGGCAACGTTAAGTTTCCACGAAGTAAATAATCGTGAAAATGAAAAGACAAAATTAAAGTATCAGGCAAGGTTCGTATTACTTGTTTCAAAGCATTCTGAAACTCTTTGGCCTGGTTACAGCTCCGCTCTTCGAAACACTACGCATACAAAAGGAGGATCTTCATAATGAAATTAAGTGTGCACAATCGGGCAACAAACAAACTTATATGTGCTCAATAAAATGAAAATGATTGCATATTTAAACATTATTGATGTGGATAATTGCAAAGATTTTAGGCCTCCAGAATAGGGAAGTTATACTCACTTCCTCAAATGGTGAAAGGTCTGTAGCTGGATCAACCCAAGCACTGAAAAGTGAGACAAGGAAACTTTAGGTCATATAATTAAACAGAAAACAAATCTTAAAGAATCTTTATATATCCAAAAAAGTAATAATATATATTGAGTATTCATTACCTGCCATTCTTACCAAAGTACTGCACTAAAAGATGCCTTTTAAAGTGAACAGTGCTAGACCCGCATTTACTTGATCTCTCTCCCAAAATCTGGAGACAAGACACAAATGAGAGATCATTGAAGACACTTCCTAAAGTATTCATTATGTATGTTTTTGTGTATCTGTGACTCTGTTATTATATGCATCTTTATATTCATGGTTTGATATATATATATATATATATGTAAATATCTTCATGTGTCACTACTTACTTCTGCAGGCCACCAACATTGTCTTGTTTTAGCCCAGACAACACTTCCAGGAGTTGCACATACTTCACTGTTTTCCGTCAGTTGTGATCTATTAGGAGTGAACTCCAATACCATACCACTATCATCTCTATCTTCATCATTTCTATTTTCACAAATAAAAAAATAAAGCAACCTTAAAAAGGGGGGTAGTCAAGAAATCATAAATTCAAGAATACTAGAGAAGACGTAAAAATACATCCCTATATGAACAAGAAAATTCCATAACAAGTATTCAAATATGTATGCGTTAAACCTGTTACTGCAAGCTTGAATTTGTGCTTTTTTCCCAGACGATTTAACATCTGTGACTGTTAATTCCATGCCATTTGTCTCGGTGGATCTAGTAGAAGATGGGTCATCGATATCCCTTATTTTGTCATTTGACATATCTGAGCTCCCCATAATGACACTTGATTGGATCTCTTTGCTGCTGTGCGGCTCCAGTTCTATGTCTGTTATGTATAAAGACCGGAAAGTATATAAAGAGAAAGAGAAAATGGAAGATAAAACAAGAGTTTTAAAAAGTCCTCTGTCAAGATACAATCTCCCCCTAATATGGCCAGCATGCCACAATCATAAATAAAAAAAATAATCAGCTATACATCATTATTAATACATCACCTTCTAACATAAACAGCTACTTTAACCATAACAAAAACAAAAATACATCACAAATATATAAAATTACGGAAACATAACTATGATATATGTTAAATCTCAATATATCTATCTTAAGTTTCACTACTTTTATACATAGAATAACTAACAGCAACAAAAAAACATTTTATTCAAATTAAATTAGGTTAACACCCACCATCCTCCTCTAGCGAATCTGGAAACACAAGTTGCCAAAGTAATAACACCATTTTGGTAACTTATGTTTTATACTAAACAAAAGTCATCTTTTTATTCATTTTACAGCTTTTGACCTTCTATTTTCTACTATTACTTTTAGCATATTTCTGAAACCAAGTTACAGAAGCAGGGTTACGGTTGTTTACTGTCGGTTTACATAAGCATTAGATGTTACAAATCAATTCATATATGGAATTATCAGCATAAATCCAAGTAGATTTCACTTCAAAATTTGGAAGAAACTCAAAGATAATTTCGGCAAGTTCACATAAAAAAAAACTATTGTTTACCCAATCTCTAAAAAAGGAGGTTAAACCTGCAACATCAAATTTATTCAATCTTAAATTCTGAACTAGGGCTCTTTTTGGAAGAAAAAGGAAAATTATGAAACTGACACTTTTTCTAGTAATATGACTCAAAGATTCAAAGCGACCAACACGAATTCAAGGGTGATACTTAATGGCATCTTGTATTTGCCCTAAAAGCTTACACCTTTTCATTAAGAATCTTAATTTAAGATCATAAGACATACAGCTCTGATTATGTATGAGGCTTTCTTCCACAGCAATTAAATATCTCACAACGCATTTAAGATGTTTGTTGGCCAAGACTACCTGATTTAAGGGGGAAAATCCTAAAGTGGAATAAAATTTTCATTACTCGATCCTTTACAGTGGTAGGTATTAATTATAGTACAGTCACTTGGAAAGCATCACTTGTAATTACCCATCTTCTCTAAATTATTTAACATTTAATTTATTTTTCCTTTTTTTATGTCTTTTTCTTACTTCTAGTTGTTCCTCCACACCTCCACTATTGTTTAACGTTTATCCTTGATATTCATGGTGAACTTGATACTGAACTTAAAGTCCACTCATCTAATTTCCTTTGCAGTATCCTCCCAAATAAATTTTGTTTTATCTCTATAATTAGGAAAAGGGAGTTCATAACACCAGGCACCTCAAAACTTCAAAGGTTAACCCCATATTTGTCTTTCAAAACCCAAGTTCTTGTGAGTACAACAATGGCAGAGTTCACAAAACTAAATAATATATTTCAAATGAAGTACGTACCAATAAGAGTATTGACACAGAGAAGCAACAAAATCATCTAGATTTTTCATCCAATAATACTTTATATAGGCATATAAATTATAAAATACCCACATTCTTCAAGTTGGTCTTTTTCATGTCTGTATCTTCATTACATCAACCATAAACTATAAAACTCCAATCGATTCATCGATTTTGCCCTAAAGAAAAATAAAATAGCAATCATGCAAACTACCTAAAGTTCACTAATTTTGCACAGAGTGAAGAGATAGTAGTTCATGAGGGAAATACAAATTGTAACCGGTTCAGTTTCATATAAGCATCAACAAAGATCTCTAATTCAAAAAACCCTAATCCTAACAAAAGTGCAAAAGTACCTAAACCACTGATCGATTAAGCCAATTCATACATAAATCAGAACAAATGTTTGATATATCAAATCACAAGTCACAAATTCCGATAAAACAAGGTCGAATTTTGGAAAAAGCAACAGTTGAACAACACCTTTGGAGGAGCAGATGGGAAGAGAGAAATCAGTTCGAGGTTTGGATGCAGAAGCGCTTCTAGGAAGCTGAAAACACTTGGGTATGTGATCAATTTGCTGGGTTTTTTCCCTCTTTCTCCTTCTGCAATACACCTTCACCTCCATTGTCATTTGTAGCACAAAGTTGCGACAACGAGATAAATATAGAGAAACAGAAAGACAGAGAGAGATAATGAAACCCTATAGATTTTGATGGTTATTTGGAAAGGAACATGTGTATATATGTAACAATGTTGGATTGGGGAATCTTGAATGGGTCGCATTGGATCACTCTGACCCTCCTTCCCACAAGACTCTACACAAATTTCTTTTCAATCATCAAATGCAAATTTCCCAATGTTCATTGGGGGCTTGGGGCATCTCCAAAATGGTAGTTTTTTCAAAAGCTTTTTAATTATTTTAAAAAGAAAAAATTAGACAATTTAATTAAAATACCCAAAGTTTGAATTTGACTTACCAAAATACCTATTTTTTCTTTGATTTTACAAAAATACTCATTTTTTCCGCGATGTGGGTCCGCGATCGCAGACAGGGATTGAAAGTGTAAATATGGAATAAAAAATTTTCAAAATTGGTCCCTATCGCACGACACCATCGCGGGCAGGGACTGGAAGTGTAAATATGAAATAAAAATTTTCAAAATTGGTCCATGTCCGCGATCGCAGACCCCATAGCGGAAAAAATGGGTATTTTGGTAAAATAAGAGAGAAAATGGGTATTTTGGTAAGTTAAAATCCAACTTTGGGTATTTTAATTAAATTCCCAAAAAATTAATGGGTTAATGTATTGGAGTAAAAAAAATTACAAAACTTATTGTACAATGATTTATTATGGAGTGAGTTGTTGATGAAAAGTTTTTTATTTTAATTTTTTTAGCATTGATAATTAAATACAAAAGGCTTTTGAAAAGGTTGGTAGCATTGGAGAGGATTTTTAAAAACATATTTTTTGTTAGATAAAATTAGTGGAAATCCAAGGTGGCAAAAATAAAAGGTCGTTATTGACCTAATGCATTTGTGGATGCTCGGGAAATTGCCTCAAATAGTTATTCCATACCATTGTCGTCTCCAAATAGCCACTCCACTAACCCTATTCCCCAAATACCCAAAAGTTACGCAGAGAGTTTTCTTTGCATAACTTTATTTTTCCTCCCAAAAAATAAAAAAAAATGATTTTTAAAAAAGTTTACGCAGAGAAAACTCTCTGCGTAAGTTTTTCATCCCACGTGTCTGCGTAAAAGTCCACATATGCACCACGTGGCCTCCACGTTGGACAAAAAAGTTTACGCGAAGAGTTCAAAAACTTACGCAGAGAGAAGTCTCTGCGTAAGTTTAATTTTTTTATTTTTTCTGATTTTTAGTAAGAACGAATCAGATTCTAAATTTCAGTGATTTGACACAAAAAAACCCTGAATGAATACTTTTTTTGCAGTTGAATTGATATATTGTTATATAAATTATTACAATCTTACGCGGAAAGTCTAAAAAATTTATGCAGAGAGTTTCTCTGCGTAAGTTTTAATAAAACTTAATAATTTTGATAATTAAAAAAATGGTTCTATACAGAGAAAAAAATGGCATCACATCGTAAGTTTCTATATATATATATATAGGTTGCATGTCCATTGTTTTATACATTTCAAACAATTCATTTTTTTATTTCTTACTCTCATCATTCGTCGTAAACACTTATTTTTCTATATATTTGAGGTTACATATCCGTTGTAAACACTTCATTCTCTCTATTTCTTCCTCCCATCATTCATTCCAAGAGCATGGCCTCTTTATGTCAAATCACTGAAATTTAGAATTTGATTCGTTCTTACTAAAAATCGGGAAAAAAAATTAAAACGAAGTTTCTGCGTAAGTTTTTGAACTCTTCGCGTATTTTTTTTCCAACGTTATATGTGGCAGACACGTGGGATGAAAAACTTACGCAGATAGTTTTCTCTGCATAAACTTTTTTTAAAATCATTTATTTTTTATTTTTTAGGAGGAAAAATAAAATTACGCAGAGAAAACTCTATGCGTAACTTTTGGGTATTTGGGGAATAGAGTTAGTAGAGTGGTTATTTGGAGACGACAATGGTATGAAATAACTATTTGAGACAATTTCCCGTTGATGCTCTTAAAAAATAAAAATAAAAATATTTTTTTTAGTGCATACAAGTATACAAGACCCTTCCGTACACAAATGCTACCTTATGATTTAAGAATTGAGATTTTAACGACTTAAAGATGAGTTTTTCAGATAATTATCATTTTATCAATATTATTATATCTATTAGTTTTATGTTATACATAAAGTTATGTTTTAATCATTATCTCTTATAGTTATTACACACTATCATTCTTTGCATTTGACTTGGTTGTACGTTCTTCAGATTTATCATGTTGTTTTTATGGACGTCGATTCTTTCATTTAATTCTGAGTAAATAACGGTGATGGTGAGTGATAAATGATATTGTTGGTCGGCCTCTTGGCGGTGAGCGTTGGAGTTCAATTTTTGGATTGTGAGTGGTGGTTAATGATAGCTCGATTTTATAAAAGTAATGTTTTTAAAAACGATATATGATTAACATGAAAATGAATCAAACTTGGAAAAATAGATAGATTAAACATGATAAGAAATTTGAGAGACTTGTAGACATATTCATCATTCGCTTAAGGTGTAGGCCAATGCAAGGTAAAAAAAAAGCTACTTGTTTTTAACATTTGCAACTATGCTTCAGTTTGGCTGTCTTGTAGATAGAAAAAATAGAACACATATATAGAAACATATTTATACATAATAGGACAAATATTTAAATGTAAAACACCTGCAAATCTTTATATTCGTCAAACATCTAAGTAACTAGTGGGAAAAAAGCAAAAGTGATTCTCATACTAGCACGAGCAAAATTGGAGTAGTCTAAACCTTGAAGACAAAGTAGTGCCTATATTCCCTCTGATTGACCATCACATTCCATGTTCATCATGTCCCCAACTTGCTTCAATAAGAAACTCTTATTGATAAACGGTTGTTAAACTTTTTCTTAAGGGTCAAAAGGTTTATTAAACCAACAGGCCCTTCAGGTAGCGTTTGGTACGCAGACTAGATGGGACTGGACATGACTAATTGTCTGTCCCACGTCACGTCTGGTTCGACTAGGATAAGACTGGATTAATTGCCTATCTTACGTTTGGTAAGCTGGACAGGACAGGACAAAACTATTAAAATGACTAAATTAATTTCCTGATGTTATTTTATATCATATAAGACTTTTTAACAATTTTATCTATAAGGGGTGGTTTATTTTGCAAACCATCAAAAGGTGGCAAACTGTGCAAACTACATCATAACCCTCCATTGTATAATCTACGGTTCATATAATTAATCAATTTAATGGTTAATGAAATAAATAAATATTCAATGAAATTGAAGAAAACAACCCGTTTAGGGGCAAAAACGGGAATTCATCATCAAACTCTACCCCCACTAAACATGGTAACGTGGCAACACCCAATCAATTCCCTAAGGGTGCGTTTGGTACGCAGAACAGGGTGGAACAGAACAAACTTGTCCCATGTTTGGCATGTCCTTGTGTGGAACAAAGTGGAACTAAGGGGGTGTTTGGGATTGCGTTTGAAAACAGCTTATCTCCTTATTGCGTTTCCACGCCGGAGGTGAGTGTTTGGATTTAAAAAAAAACTCCTTATCACGTTCCAGGGAAGGAGATAAGAAGTTTTTTGAGAAGCAACTCCAGACTAACTTTTCTGGAACGGGGATAAGTTATAAGCAAATAAACATAAGTTAAAAATATAAGCACTTCCAAACACCCCCTAGGTTGAACAAGTATGGGACACGACTGTTCTCTCCTTACCCCCTAAACTAAGTGGAACAAGACTTTTGTACAATAATACCCCTCAACCTAATACACCATCTTCTTCAATTTCACGCCTCTTTTTAATTTTTTTCCTCATTGCCGTTCATCTTCCTCACCGCCGTTCATCTTCCTCTCTGTAAATCGAAGTTCATCTTCCTCTCCGTAAATCAACGAACAGCAACAAGAATTTCTGGGTGTTCATTGTCGTTCATCTTCCTCTCTGTAAATTGAAGTTCATCTTCCTCTCTGTAAAATCGAAGAACAGCAACAGGATTTTATGGGTGTTCATTGCCGTTCATCTTCATCGCCGTTCATCTTCCTCTCTGTAAATCGACGAACAACAACAACAAGATTTTCTGGGTGTTCATTGTCGTTCATCTTCATCGCCGTTCATCTTCCTCTCTGTAAATCGACGAACAACAATCAAGATTTTCTGTAAATCGAAGAACATCAACAAGATTTTTTGGGTGTTTGTAACGTCCCAAAAATTTCGAGAAATTTAAAATTTTTAATTAAACATTTCGTATATAAAACCCATTAAATAATCCCAACATATTAGTTGCAAAATCATAAATATTGTTCATGTAACCAGAAACCAGCGGAAATAATGTTAATAAATAAAACTAATAATAGCCAGCTCATCTCGCGCGCCAGTGTGTACCCGTCACGCCTTAGAGCCACTCGTACCTGAAACCACAATTTATTGGGAAAGGGTAAGCACGAAGCTTAGTGAATTCAAACACCATAAATAACACAGTTATTCCACACTACCCCTAAAACAGATAGTGACACATAAACGATCATACAGGTCTACGAACAAATCATAAACTTGTATATCCACACCCACCCACCTAAAAGGCACAAGTCGGTCCCACCGACCACATGATAACATCTCCGGCCCCGCCGAATCCCCGGTCCCACCGAGTCTCTACGCCACCCGCGTATAAAATCTCCGGCCCCGCCGGATCCTCGGTCCCACCGAGTTAACATGACAACATAGTATCAACTAGACACCCCACTATCTAGTTCCACAACACAATCACATAAAGCTACCACACACGTACTACAGTAATGATAAAACAACCGTTATTAGATATAGTGAGAGAACTCACCTCGAACGCGCGCCTAGCTTAACAATACAATTCAAGCTTCACAATTACGGTCACTTCCCAGCACCTAAACTCATGTTAAAACGTGTCAATACGAGACCCGGACCCTATGACACGACACACGCTTAAACCGTCACTAAAACTATTTTCCGTTCTCGCCAAACAGGTCTGTTCGGGACCTGTTTCGACCCCTTTAAACCCATAAAATTCCCAATATTATTTCATGATTAGAAAGTACTCTGAGATAGGGTTTCAAGGACATATTATACGCCTCCTAACGATTTTTCTACAATTAAACAAGGATTTTACAAAAACAGCTCGCGGAACAGCGAAAAACAGAACCTTTCAGTACAAAACAACGATTTTACCTATGTTACGTTCCGAACTGGATTTTGCACAAAACACATAAAAGTTACTAGACTCGGAAAGGGAACTTTTGGCACCGATTTCACCCCAATCCGAGTTACGAGTAAGGAGTTACGGCTTACGCAAAATCAGTGGCAGATTAATGACATTCACATAAAATGATAAAACGGTTTTGACAAAAGGCTCGGCGGTTTAGGGTTGCGACTCCGGTGGCGTTAGGGTTCCGCCGTGGAGGACTTAGGGTTTAGCCCCGCCCACTGCCACCTCCGGCAGTGGGACACGGCGGCGGCGGCGGCGGTTCTCCGGCGACGGTCACCCGCACGCACATACCACCCCACTCTCGCACCACCTCCCTCTTTACTCTCGATCGCCATTCGATACCGACACATACACACGCAACACACACACACACAGCCATCGCCGTCCACCCACGGCCACCGTAGCGGCGGCGTGCGGCGGTGGTTGTCTCGCCGGAAAAACGAACAAGAAAGAAAACAAGACGAAACGAGGGAACGACTTACCTTGCGATGGTTGCTCCTCTTCCCTCGACTTCTCCGGCGAATGGTGGTGGTGGCGGCAACCTCCGGCGACTGGAAAAAACTCTCCGGAGAACCACTCTCTCTCTTCTTCGCTCGGTTCCTCTCTATCTCGCGATCTCTCTCTCTCCTTCCTACTCCGGCGCCGAACACAAGACAACAAGGGTGCCGTAGGTTGTTTTTTTTTTTGGGTTTCTTTCTTCTTCTTTGTTTCTCACTCACGCTACCAACACCCTACAAACCATATGGACCTTGATAATTTTCTGCATGGGCCGAAACCCATGGGAGGTTTTGGCCTTTGACACATATAGCCCCTCAACTTACAAACCTCTCGCAACTAACCAAAATTTCCGATATTTTTAACGATTAGGTCCGATTCGTCTAACCCCGTTAACGGAAACCACATTAAATAAATCTTAAAAAAAAAAGATTTAATAAAAAGAAATTATATACCGGGATATGGGCTTTACAACTCTCCCCCACTTGGATTAGACTTCGTCCTCGAAGTCTACGTCCGCAAACAGCTCTGGATAGTTTTTTACCACACCACAACCTCGGGTTCCCAAGTCCACTCGGAGCCCTTTCTGTGTTGCCACTGGACTTTCCTCAACTAGAATCTAAATTTCTCACCCCGTCAAGAATTTCTCGAATACTTTTCTTACTAGCAAAACTCCTTCAAGGACACTGAAAATATGATCGGAAGAACACTCCAACAACTGGATTCATTCCTAATCAACCGACTTCGGTTGTCTCCCAACCATAGATAATCCATACATCCCGACTCAAATTTCGAGCTCTAACCATTCTAAAGGTGCTCACCAATATACCCTACAGGATACTCAAATTCGATCATACTTACCAATAACTGTCGATTAACTTCCACGAGTTCTAAAAGGCTCCCACAACTTACCTTACACGCATCATCAAACCAGTAAATTTATAATCACCCACGAAGGTCATTCCACCACAACCATTCATCACAAGTAGGCATCTCAGGGTTACTACTACCATCACCATAATTATTGTAAAAATCGGCTACAAATCTCCGATTACACTAAAGGTGTTTGGCCTCAAGCCCAAAAGTCGACACTTAAACATACTACTTACTTCAAAAAGGTTACTGCGCATTTATTCTCTTAATTACAAAGGGCATCATTCCCTTAACCGACACTATTCGGCCTATGTTACCAACACGCGTGGAATACCCAACCTTCCACCGTCTACTATTCCTCTATACTCGCTCTACGAAGCCTAGTTACACCGTATCAAGATACACCTCAACGTCTACCTCCCAGGTATGTCTCAAGGCCCGGCACATCGGAACTACCTCTCAGGTAAGTGCCCAAGACTATATCCTCCCAGTGCCTACTGGAAAGTCAAGGTCATAACACATGAATACCGGAGTCCCACCCCGAGATACCCAACCGACCAATACCAACGACTGACTGACGTGACCAAGGATCCAATGCAAAACAGTCTACCAACAACATGCCTATGCCAGAATGACTCACTCACCCAACATGTAAATACTCAACGTGCAATAAGTGCAAAACTGTGCAACAAAACAACCCATCAACAAAACTCCACATCGAGCCATTAAAAACCGTGTAATTGACCCATGACTATCTCAAAGTCAAAACCGAGCAAAATGCTCCACGCTTGCTAGACCCATAAGTCGGTCAAAATGCGTTTAAATAAAATTTAAGCAAGCAATACTCTAAAATAACATTAGTCCCAAACTCGACACGGGTTAAACAAAAGGGTTTTCCAAAAGGACTCACACCCTTAAAATTCTCAAAATGACACATAACACTTATAAGCGCACTTCCCAAATGGTTTACAAAATCATTTACAAAATATTTTCAACGTCCAGATTTTTCATTTCAAAAAGACCGTAAGCAATAAAACTACTATTACCAGGTTGGTAGTTACGCAAGAATGGACACGTTCGTCCCACAAATGAAATCATGTCGAAAATCATTTCATTGCAGCTTAGTTTACTCACAAAACGTAAAGCGAAATAAATAATTTCCTTGAAAATGAACCGTCACGGTTCTAGTATGAATTGACTCATGACGTGTATTTAAAGTAACCGTTCGACCTTACACCGGGTGCGACAAAAGTGTGCACAAAATTTCAAAATCAGTTCCACGACATTTGACCCCAAAATTCCTCTTTTTCAACATAAAATGTCGTGGCACAGGGTTCACCAACAAATCTTACGCGCGTCGGCTAGTCATACAAAACGATGAAACGGTCTACAAAAATATGTTTGTTAAAACACAACTGTCTCGTGTAAGTTTCAAACTTAAAGATAAAAACCAATCCGTTTCCATCATTTGAAAATATCGACTAAAACCTCATAAAATCTCAAAAGGTGGGGTTCTTTAAATTGATTTCCAAGATTTCCCCAAATGGTCACATAAACAAATAAGATATACCCTCGTGAAGTTAAACCCACACGACTCAACACGCCGTAAAACAAAACTTATTTTAACCAAATCACTCAAATAGCTTTATACAGACATCGTAGAATGTAACTTCCCGTCTCAACTCTAACATATGTGGAGGAGTTCCAATGTTAAAGTCACAAGCCGTAGTCACTTGCCCAACATTTTAAACACCACAAAACACGTATATCATCTTACCCGAAAGAACCGTTGGAAAAAAAAATAACGAAAAGAGACAAATTCTAACAAAGTTTGCACTCCCGTGATAAAACGATTTCATACACTTTCAAAACCATATTTCAAAATCTTGTGTGTGTGCTGAACTGTTAGTCCCAGATGGCTATAACAAGTATTGTAGAAGGGGGGGTTGAATACAATACTCAAAATTTTCACAATTTTAATTCTTTATATTGAAAATCTTTCAACAAGAATTACACATAGAAACTTAAGACTGTTGCGGAAAAGAACAGATAAAATCTATTCTAACAATCTTCACAAAGTAATACTGAAAACTAAATAACTTCTAAAACACAAAGATAGAAAATTGTAAAGTTTAAGAGAGAGATGAACAGAATATCTTGAACACATAGATGTCTTCAAGAGATTCAAGGGATTCCAGGTATAACGTCTGCACTTAGAGAGATCACCCAAAAGTCTCCTTTGCAAGAAGTCTTCTTCTTCTTTATATAGTGATAATGGGTGTACCAAGTATTAAATGCTTGGGACACTTGTCATCACCATATTTGTTGACTTCTGAAAAGTTGATCTGTCACTATCACCTTTTCCTTGAAATAAGGTATGGAAACCATGCTGAGGAAGACTTTAGCTGAATATAGATAAAATGACAGATGGTCACTTTTATCTCGCAATAGATATTTTCCCATAATAGCTGATCTTTCTTGATGTGTCTTCCAAGACAAAGTTTCTTGAGACTTGAAATATTTCTTCAAAGAAAACATTTGACAAACAAGTCCACCGAATTTAAACAAATATCTTCGGTAGAAATCTTGACAAATTTGTTTTGTCACAAAACAAATTTCTTTCTCATTTTGTCTTATTATGTCTCTCATTTTTGTCTTCTTTTGCTTCTC
Source organism: Saussurea involucrata (assembly GCA_033807775.1). Classification (NCBI taxonomy): domain Eukaryota; kingdom Viridiplantae; phylum Streptophyta; class Magnoliopsida; order Asterales; family Asteraceae; genus Saussurea; species Saussurea involucrata. Next base: position 112,861,510 of record CM066321.1, on the reverse strand, counting down.
AAAATCTCTTTCAACAAATGCACCACCGAAGAAAGGTTGTAAGATTTCTTCCAAGACAAAATGAATTTGCTTCTCATTTTGTCTTATTATGTCTCTCATTTTTGTCTTCTTTTGCTTCTCAAATTTTCTTTCAAGAAAAGCACCACCGATGGAAACTTGAGAAACTTTCAAAGATGACATATTTTCCAAGCATTTGTCTTTCAAAGATGACACATCTTCCAAGAAGCATCTTTGAAAACTTTTGTTGACACATCTTCCAAGTAAACATCTTTGAGACTTTGTAGGAGTTCCCACCAAATATAGACTTTCAATTGTGGGAACTTCTTGGCCGAAATATAGAAGAATTTCGGTGGAGAGATGTGTCCATCACAATTTCGGTGAACAATGACTTGTATTTTTGTTGAGAAGAATCTTCTATTTTCCACAAGTAGAGAATCTTCAAGCTTGGTTTCGGTTGATCTTCGACTTCACCGAACAGTTGCTATTTTGTACAAGTCATTTAAAGAACCAAACTAAAATATTCTAAGTAGAGATTTTAGGGAAAACATCGGTGAGTCAATTTCAAATCTTTGGTGACCCAACAATCTCCCCCTATTTGAATTTGAGCTCATTTCTTAGAATATTTAAGAGTAAATAAAATAAAATGCATTTTGACCCTTTTTACTCTTTTAGGGTTCTTTTCACATAGACCATTCTTTTTGAAAACCAAGCTTCAACGGAAATCTTTCATCAAAGAAATAAAGAGCTCCTCTATAGCTCTTGTTAGTGAAAGTTCCAAGAATTCTCAAAATCTTCCTAGAATCACCTATCCTTCATCTGACTCTGACAATGACAGCCAAACAAATGTAACCCACCAAACGGAAGCATATCTTAGTGATGCTGATGATGAAGGTGAGGATATCATGGTTGAACAGTTGTCGGATGAGATGGCAATGATGGCCGGTTCTAAACACAAGTTTCGTCCCTTCAACAAATCTCGAAGTCTTAGAAAAACTTCATCTTTCAAAACTTCTTCTGACAAGTCTAATGAGGAATGCTACAACTGTGGCAAGAAAGGACATTTTGCATCTGAGTGTAGAAGCAAGCGTATCTCCAAGTCCAGATTTACTTCTTCTGACAATCCCTCTTCAAAAAGGGAAAAATCCAAACACATGCCTTTCAAATCAACCTTTCCCAAAAAGGAGTCCCCACCATCCTTCTTAAATCATCAGGAGCGTGCTGAGAAATACAAGGCCAAGTACAAGAAAGAGAAGGAAAGGAGTGAGGGTCTAGAGAGAAAAGGGAAGGGTCTCATGGCAGAAACCCACGATTGGGACGACGAAGACACCTCCGACAGTGATTCTCAGAATAGATGCTTCGTGGCCATCTCAGAAGAAATGGAAGTTTCCGAAAAGGCCACTTCACCTATGGCTCTAGTGGCAACTGGGTGCTCCACAGCCTACGCTCAGGCTTTTGAGCACCATCAAATTTGGTATTTAGACAGCGGGTGCTCACGCCACATGACGGGAAACAAGTCTCTTCTCATCAACTATGTGCCGGGAAAAGGTCCATCTGTAACTTTTGGTGATAATTCTAAGGGTTACACCAAAGGATACGGAACTCTCTCTAATGGATCTGTAACCTTCAATAAAGTGGCTTTTGTGGACGGCCTCATGCATAACCTCCTCAGCATTAGCCAACTGTGTGATCTTGGATACAAAGTTATCTTTGAACTTTGTGTCTGCTCCGTGGTAGACAAACAATTCAATGTGGTGTTATCGGGAAGACGGATGGAAAATGTCTACGTCATAGATATGGGACAATCCAATTCTTCATCAAATGTCTGCTTTGTGTCAAATGATGCATCCAAAAGGAACTGGTTGTGGCACAAACGTCTCTCTCATCTAAACTTCAAGACCTTGCATAAAATATCCAACAAAGAGCTGGTGACGGGCATGCCAAAGTTGAACTTTGTCAAAGAGAAGCTGTGTGATGCATGTGAAAAAGGAAAGCTCACCAAAACATCCTTCAAGACGAAGCAATGCTCTTCCATCACTCTTCCTCTTCAATTGCTGCACATGGATCTATGTGGACCAGTCAGCACTCCAAGTCTTGGAGGCAAAAGGTATATTCTTGTTATTGTTGATGAATTTACCAGATATACTTGGGTGTTCTTTCTCAGGTACAAAAGTGATGCCACTGAAGAAATCATCAACTTTGTCAAGAAAAATGAAGTTCTCAATGGCCAGCTTGTCCGCTCGGTAAGGAGTGACAATGGCACTGAATTCAGAAATAGTGCTCTTGAAGACTTCTTCACCGAGAAAGGGATCTCTCAGAACTTCTCTGCTGTTCGTACTCCTCAGCAAAATGGAGTGGTGGAAAGGAAAAACAGAACATTGTGTGAGGCCGCTAGATCCATGCTGAGTGAATCAAATCTCCCCACCTATTTTTGGGCCGAAGCTGTGAATACTGCCTGCTTCACTCAAAACAGGTCAGTAATATCCAAAAGACATGATAAAACCCCGTATGAAGTTTTTCATGGCAGAAAACCAAATATTGGCTTTCTTCATGTCTTTGGGTGTATCTGCTTTATTCTTAATGATCGTGAAAATCTTGGGAAGTTTGATCCCAAGGCAGATGAGGGAATATTTGTTGGGTACTCCTTATCCTCCAAAGCTTATAGGGTGTACAATCTCAGAAGAAAATGCATTGATGAGTCCATTCATGTCAAGTTTGATGATCTCAGATGTTCATCACTTTCAAGTGATGAGGATGATTTACACAGATGGATCTCATCATGTATTGGTGATATCCCCTTAGTCACGTCCACCGATATCTCCTCAATTCCCTCAAATCCATCTACCTCAAAAATCCCAGCTGGATCACTCTCTCCCACCGAAATTGATCAACCCATCTCTCACACCGATTTTCCTATTCCCACCGAAACTCCACACCGAAGCCCTTCTTCCATCCTTAATCCCACCGAAAATCACATGGCATCCACTACCGAAAATCCCATCTTACACCAAATCTCTGATCCCACTACTCCAGTTCACTCTACTTCTCATACCCCATCACCTTTACCCCCTGCTCTAAAATGGACCAAAGATCACCCCATAGATCAAATTATTGGTGACCAACAAGCAGGTGTCCAAACTCGCAGAGGAGTTGGAAATATTTGTCTCTATGTGAATTTCCTCTCTCTCTCTGAACCTAAGAAAGTGGATGAAGCTCTATCAGATCCTTGTTGGATCACTGCCATGCAAGAAGAACTTTCTCAGTTCCAGAGAAATAAAGTTTGGAGATTGGTTCCCAAACCCAGAAACAAGACAATCATTGGAACCAAGTGGGTATTCAGGAACAAAATGGATGAAGATGGTACTGTTATCAGGAACAAGGCCCGATTAGTAGCTCAAGGATACAGACAGGAAGAAGGCATTGACTATGATGAAACATTTGCCCCTGTTGCAAGACTTGAAGCTATAAGGATCTTTCTGGCTCATGCTGCCTACCGAAATTTTAGGGTCTTTCAAATGGATGTTAAAAGTGCCTTTCTCAATGGGGAACTTGCAGAGGAAGTCTATGTGAAACAACCTCCTGGCTTTGAAGACCCAGCTCATCCAGACTATGTGTACAGACTTGACAAAGCATTGTATGGTCTCAAGCAAGCTCCACGTGCTTGGTATGACACTCTTGCCAACTTTCTTCTCAAGCATGGATATTCCAGAGGTAAAATTGACAATACTCTCTTCATCAAAGAAACCTCAGGTAATATCATTCTTGTTCAAATCTATGTTGATGACATCATCTTTGGTGCCACTGATGAATGCCTATGTGATGAGTTTGCTTCTCTCATGATGAGTGAATATGAGATGAGCATGATGGGAGAGCTTACATTTTTCTTAGGCCTTCAAGTCAAACAATCTTCAGAAGGGATTTTTATAAATCAAAGTAAATATATTCGTGACCTTCTGAAGAAATTTAACTTTCTAGATAGCTCTCCTATGAAAACTCCCATGGCACCTCCCTTGAAACTGTGTGCCGATCTAAAAGGTGAATCTGTGGATGTTACTCTTTACCGAGGTATGATAGGCTCTCTTCTTTACCTAACTGCTAGCAGACCGGATATAATGTTTGCTACCTGTCTATGTGCTCGTTATCAGGCCAATCCTAAAGTATCACATTTAAAGGCTGTAAAACGAATTTTTCGGTATCTTAAGGGCACACTGCACTTGGGTCTTTGGTATCCCAAAGACTCGGGTTTTGAACTAATTGGTTATTCAGATTCAGACTATGCAGGTTCCCAGATTGATAGAAAGAGTACTACAGGAAGCTGTCAGCTCCTTGGGGGAAAATTGGTAAGTTGGTCCAGCAAGAAACAAAACTCTGTATCAACCTCTACTGCTGAGGCTGAATATGTAGCTGCTGGGAGATGTTGTGCTCAGATTCTATGGATGAGAAACCAACTAAGGGACTATAATCAATTCTTTTCTAAAGTCCCAATTCTGTGTGATAATTCCAGTGCTATAGCTATAGCAAATAATCCTGTTCTTCACTCTAGATCTAAACACATCGATATCAGGTATCATTTCATCAGGGACCACATTTCCAAAGGTGACATTGAACTGCACTTCATTCCCACCGATTTGCAGCTTGCTGATCTTTTCACCAAACCTCTTGATGAAACCAGGTTCAACTTTCTCATCAGTGAACTTGGGATGTGCAATCTCCAAGAATAAACATGTGTTCATGCTCCACCGATCTCACATCGGTGGACACCTTCTTATCTACTTCTCTCTCTCCACCGATCTCTCATCGGTGGACAAATCTATGTGTTAAATCATTTCTATCTCTCTTTTCCAACACCGAAGTCCAATTTCGGTGATCATCTCCAATCGGTGAAAACTGTCCACCACCGAAGTCTCATTTCGGTGGTCATCTCCAATCGGTGAAAACTTTCCACCACCGAAGTCCCATTTCGGTGGTACTTTCCAAATTCGATGAATCCATTCTACCACCGAAGTCCCATTTCGGTGGACCTCATCCAAATCGGTGAAACCATTCTACCACCGAAGTCCCATTTACACCGAACTTCCATCGATCGTCTCCCGAACGAACACCGAATCCTCCACCGAAGCATCACCGAGCCTACACCGATCCACACGGTTCCCAAAGCCCACTTGTGACCACTCAATTGCATTTGTGTCAGACCCTTCGCCTATCCGCCGTTCCGTGTCCCGATTCCCAATAACCTTTTCACCTCATGAGCCGCATGTCCCCTCTCCCCATACAAAATCATCATCACGGTACCTTATCCTTTCCCTATATATACATACCTCCCTTTACTTCCTCCCCACTCCTTTCTCACAATTCAAACCTGCAACTCTCTCTTCTCTTTCAAACATATCTCTCTCATGGCATCCTCACGATATCCAATTCCTACACGTTTTGAAGACCTCCGCTTCAACCAGTGCAATCACGTTGCCCGCCTCGAATCCGATCCCGCTCATCCCGAGTTCTCTACTATTGCTAAATTTCTGTCTCGCTCTCCTCTTCTTCATGCCTTCACATGCAACCCCAAGATGAGCAAAATGCTCATTGGACAGTTCTGGCTCACCTCCGTGTACGATCCCTCCAATGAGGCCATTCACGCCTCCATCTTCACCAATGCCGAAGGTGATCACGACCTCACGTTTGGGGTCGATGATGTTCGTCTCGCTCTCAAGATCGACGCCTTTTCCGACTATGAAGACATGTATTTGGACACCATACATGAAGACATTGTTCTTACCACCGGTTATGTGCTCGACGACTCCTCCAAAAGCTCCAAAGGCCCCGGTACTCTTCTTCGCAGCAAAATGGGAGGCATTTGGAATTTCTTCTTTGCCCACGTTATCCATTGCCTCTCACGCAAAACAAGTGGGCATGATCAATCGCCTTCACACGTCAACAAACTCGCTCATGCCCTCATCTTCCAAAGAAAGGTCGACTTCGCCCAATATTTCTTCTCAGAGCTTGTCGAGGTCATCAAGACTCCCAAGAAATGCTATGTTGCCTTTCCACGCTTCATCTCAATGATCATACAGCACAAACTTTCTAAGGCATTGGAGTCAGATCGCAAATCCCCTTTACAGCGCTTCTCTTATGACTGGTCTTCTCCGTGTGTAGGCACCAAAACTCTCAACGTTAAGCCTCTCGCCACCGATCGCCCATTACGACCAGGTATGATCTCTTTTGATCTTTCTCCCGAACTACATTGGGGTGATGCGGAAATTCCCGGGTTTCAACACCTAGAAATTCCCGAGGTCCCTCCAACTGTAGTGGCCCCTACTCCCCGTTACCGAGTTACGTCGGGTGGCACTCAAAAGAAACGACGGAAGGCCACCGACACCTCCGCACCCGCTTCTCGAACTACGTCACCGAGAGTTCCCTCGGAGGCTTCCCCGGTTCAAACCCCTTCTCATAAGCGGAGGCACTCATCTTCCCCTTCGGGATCTCTTCCAAAGAGGTCCCGGAAACCATCGGCCCCTCCAACAAATCCAACTGTCGATTCTCAAAAATCGCCGGTTGTTGAACTTCATCCCTCCGGGCCAAGGGTATCCGTTTCAGACCCCACCAACTCCTTTGTTGCCTCTCAAAAGGCCTCAGTTGTACACTTGGAGAACCCTCAACAAACCTCCCCACTCGATTCTTTGGGTGGTGGAGTTGACCTCGAGGTCTCTCCTCTCGAGGGTTCTGACTTTTCACTTCACAGCCTTTCACCCGATCAGTTTGTGATCGATGAGATTGCACAACCCAATCAGGGTCCCCCCCCCACAATCTTCACCCCCACATGATTTCTTTGCATTTCTTTTAGCGGACACTGGTTCTCACCGAACCATCCCGTCCCCCGAAGAACATCACTTCGAGCCTCACTTCGAGCCTCCCTCGCCGGGGCAACGTACACCCTCACCTCCCCGACCTCCCCGAACCCTCTACACCGACGCACTCGCGCCTCACTTACGACATCCTCTTCCCGAAGCGGATCCCCTTCGATGGCACTGTTCGTTCCCCGAAATCGGTGGTCACACCCCATCCCACCAAGACCGACCTTCCACATTCCTTCAATCCACGATCTCTCTGATCTCCCAGGCCAACTCTCGAATCTCAACCCTTGAGACAAAGTTACCTCAATTGCTATTCAATGCCATCACCGATGCCCTTGTACCAATAAATGATTCTCTTACCACATTGTCTTCTAAGGTTGAGTCCCTCTCCAAGGCCTCCAGCACCGAGTTGTCAGAATGGGAAATGGATATGGGTGATTTTTCTATGGTTCCCAACACCATCACTGGTACTTTGGCATTTCTACACTCCAAGTTTGATAAGGTGTTTTCTGAAATGGGTTTTAAGGTTCCGGCTGTTCCTGAGGGGGAGAAAACCTCCGCTCCACCGAAATTACCATCCATAAAGAAATCTTCCAGTAACAAGCCTCCACCGAAAACCACTCCACCATCACCGAAATCCTCCTCACCACCGAACTCCTCACCACCGAAATCTTCTCCACCGAAACCCTCTTCTCCACCGAAAAATGTCTCACTCTCACCGACCCATACTGGCTCCACCGAAGCTCTTGACCTTAATGCATCAGTTGAGGGGGAGCAGTCCAGCAAAGCTCCCAAAGATAAAGGAAAGAAGACTCTTTCGGCCGAAGAATTGGCCAGAGAAGAAAAGAAGAAAAAGGATCTGACAAGATATGGGGCTCGACCGAAGGACGCTGAAACTCTCAAACTCAAGCCCACATCTCAACCTATCACCACCGAACTTGGCCTCTCTGCTCAAGAAATTGAGGAAGCAAGAATAGCTCAAATCGACTTAGACAAATCCAGAGATCTGTCTCTCAAAGCTGCCGCAGAAGAAGCTACAAAAGTCAAGTCCATCGATGCCATCCAAACACAGAAATCGGTGCTCAGTGCCTTGGAACAAGAAAAGAATGAAGAAATTAGTTGGTACAAAAAGACCATGCACCACCGAAGCTATAGGTCACAAATTTCTTCAGTAAAGATTGCCACCTCCAAGGCAAACCCTCAAGACATCAGATTGATTATTAACTGGGAAGATGGTTCTATGAAGAGTGTGAAAGAAAGCCATCTCCAACTCTTCGGTCTCTCGGAATGGTATGAAATCACTCAACACCTTGTCAGGAGTCCAAATCCAAAGAAAGACATCTTTGTCAAATACATTGATGGTCTAATGAATAAGATGAAGGAGATCAAAAGAAAACATAACATCACCCTCTCCACCGAAGAAAGAGCCAAACTGCTGTCTCTGAAAGAGAAGATCATCCTCCCCAAAGTCAAAAATCCTCCTGACTCAGTCTTCAAGGAAATGGCAAGAGAAGGTAAAATCCCGAATGTAAACAATCTTAACCTTACCATTCCCACTTCTGTTCCCTATCCTACCACAACCTTAAGCCTCTCACCAATACCAGGATTGTTCTTTAACGACGGTCTCGGTCGTCGGGCATTCTTCAGATTTGCCCAGATATCCATCGCCGATACTATATTTCTGGAAGGCATTCACAACCTCTTTCCGAACATCCCCGAAGCTCAACCGTTCTATAGAAACTTACTGGATGAAATCAAGCGCCGCAAAACCTCAAAGAAGTAAGTTCTCTCCATTTGGTACTTGTAAAAGTTAGTTTCTCATTTTGTAAATTGTACGAGAACTTATCTTAATACAAGTATCTCTATTTGAATTTTATTTCTGTACATACTTTATCTTTCGTTACCTGTAAATACTGTACATAGTATACATACGCATACAAAAGAAAAAGATCAAAAAGAACAAAAAGAATGGTCTATGTGAAAAGAACCCAAAAGAGTAAAAAGGGTCAAAAACGCACTTACTTTTAGTAACTCTTGAATATTCTAAGATAAGGAGCTCAAATTCAAATAGGGGGAGATTGTTGGGTCACCAAGGATTTGAAATTGACTCACCGATGTTTTCCCTAAAACTCCTACTTAGAATATTTTAGTTCAGTTCTTTGAATGACTTGTACAAGATATCAAATGTTCGGTGAAGTCGAAGATCAACCGAAACCAAGCTTGAAGACTCTCTACTTGTGGAAAATAGAAGACTCTCGGCAACATTCAAACAAGTCATCACCACCGAAATTCCTTGACATTTCGGTGGCCTTCTCTCCACCGAATTTATAGGACAATTTCGGTGGCCTTCTTCCACCGAAGTGCATGGACAAATTCGGTGGCCCCATCCACCACCGATGACTCTTTCGGTGCTCCTCTCACCACCGAAATATACTTGTAATTTCGGTGGTCCTCTCACCACCGAAACATGCTTGCAATTTCGGTGGACTATTCTTCTTTCCACCGAAGATTTATCAATCTCGGTGGAAACCACTTCGGTGCTAAAAGCTCAAGACAGAAGATCATTTATTATGGGACAATATCCTCCAGCAGAGAAAAGTGACAGTTTGTCTCTTTATCCACTTTCAGTTAAGGTCCCTTTTATCTGCTCAAGCTACTCTGTCTGCACCTAGTGAAAAGTGACAAGGACTTCACAGTTCTCCTGAAGTCAACATTATCAGCATATGTGAAGATGACAAGTATCCCAAGCATTTAATGCTTGGGCACTCCTTGGCACTATAAAAGGAGAAGTGCTCTTCATGCAATTCTCACGCTTTCAAGAAATTCTCTCAGTGCAAGAAACCTTCTTTTAAGCCTTAAAACTCAATAGCTTTGCTCTTAGTGTTCTTAGTTGTTTTGTTGTATACTTTGTGTAACGTCTGCACTTAGAAGTAGAGAGTCTTCAATTTTCCACAAGTAGAGAGTCTTCTATTTTCCACAAGTAGAGAATCTTCAAACCAACCAAGTAGAGAGTCTTCAAACCAACCAAGGGGGAGAATCGGTAGAGGAAATGGTAGAGGTCTACAACTTTGGTGAGATGAGATCATGGTGATGACATCATTAAAAGAAAAAGGTGTCTACCATGTATGGGATGACATCATTTGGAGGGGTTCTTTCCTATGTTTCTAGATAGGAGAGGAGATTTGTGAGAGAAGAATAGTGTCTACCAATGAGAATTCGGTGGAATCTTAGGACACATAGTTATTGAAGATTACACATGCCAAGTTCATTTATGAGGAAATTAAACCTGGTTTCATCTAGAGATTTGGTGAACAAGTCGGCAAGCTGAAGATCTGTAGGAATGAAGAGTAGCTCAATGTCACCTTTGGAGATGTGGTCCCTGATGAAATGATATCTGATAATGATATCTGATATCTATGTGCTTTGATCTGGAATGAAGAACTGAATTGTTTGTAATAGCTATTGCACTGGAATTATCACACAGAATTGGAATTTTAGAAAAGAATTGATTGTAGTCCCTGAGTTAGTTTCTCATCCATAGGATCTGAGCACAACAGCCGCCAGCAGCTACATATTCAGCCTCAGCAGTAGAGGTTGACACAGAGTTTTGTTTCTTGCTGGACCAACTTACCAATTCGCCAGTACTTTTCTGTCACAAACTGGGAACCTGCATAATCTGAATCTGAATACCCAATTAGTTCAAAACCTGAGTCTTTGGTATACCAATGACCCAGATGCAAGGTATCCTTGAGATACCGAAAATTCCGTTTTACAGCCTTTAAATGTGATTCTTTTGGATTGACTTGATAACGGGCACATAGACAAGTAGCAAACATAATATCCTGTCTGCTAGCAGTTAAATACAGAAGGGAACCAAACATTCCTCTATAAAGAGTAACATCCACATATTCACCTTTTGGATCAGCATTGAGTTTCAAAGGTGGTGCCATGGGAGTTTTCATATGAGAGCTATCTAAAAAGTTGAATTTCTTCAGAAGGTCACGAATGTATTTACTTTGGTTTATAAAAATCCCTTCTGAAGATTGTTTGACCTGAAGGCCCAAAAAGAATGTAAGCTCTCCCATCAAGCTCATCTCATATTCACTCATCATGAGAGAAGCAAACTCATCACATAGTGACTCATTAGTGGCACCAAAAATGATGTCAACAACATAGATTTGGACAAGAATAAGATTACCTGAGGTCTCCTTGATGAAGAGAGCATTGTCAATTTTACCTCTGGAATATCCATGCTTTAGAAGGAAGTTGGCAAGTGTGACATACCAAGCACGTGGGGCTTGCTTGAAACCATAGAGAGCTTTGTCTAGTCTGTACACATAGTTTGGATGAGCTGGGTCTTCAAAACCAGGAGGTTGTTTCACATAGACTTCCTCTGCAAGTTCCTCCATTGAGGAAGGCACTTTTGACATCCATTTGAAAGACTCTGAAATTTCGGTAGGCAGCATGAGCCATAAAGATTCTTTCGGAGTCTGGGAACCAATCTCCAAACTTTGTTTCTCTCAAATTGAGAAAGCTCTTCTTGCATGGCAGTGAAAGGGGAAGGGGTGGGGATCGGTGGATGAAGGAGGAAAAAGGGGGTTATAATATATTATTATTATTATATATATATATAATTTTTTTTTGAATCAAAAAAAAAATCCCACCGATGGCTTTAAAAAATATATATATATATATTAATAATAAATTTTGTTTTTTTTTTGTTTGATTTTCTGTACCACCGATGACATTAAAATATATATATATATATGTATATTAATAATAATTTTTTTTTTGATTTTCTGTACCACCGACGGCATTAAAAACAATATATATAATAATAAATTTTTTTTTTTTTTTAAGGTTTTGGAGTGAGTGGAAGGGTTCACAGATGTAAACTCACCGAAGTGGGTTTCGGTGGGTAGAGCATTGAGTAGGACAACTTTGAAGATGAGATGAGAAAAATAGTTTGGTGGATGAAATGAATGGTAAGAAGTATGATGAAAAATGGGGTGTAGGAGATATGAAGATTGATGGTAGATGAGAGATGTCGGTAGAAAGTAGCAGCTTCGGTGGTAATGTTGTGAGAATGACATCATCATGCTTATGATGTCATGAGAGTAAAGAATTCTAAGGTTTTGTCAACTTTCTCACTTGTCCACATAGATCCATCTGCCCAGTTCAAAATCTGCAATCACAAAGAATTTATTTTCTAGGTACCCATTTTGAAGGTGGGTCCTTTTGGGTTAGACGGAAAAGAATTGGACAGTCTTTTGGCAACATGAGAAGTATCACCACAGAGATAACATTTTCTATAAAGAAAGATCTTTTTAGAATTGACATTTTCCTTACTTTTGCTCAAAGATTTTGATGAGGTAACAAAGAATTGGGGTGCAACACCTAAAATTCCTTTTTCAAAATTTGGGAGGACATAAATCTTTTCTTTTGAATTGGACATTTTGAGACACACAGATTGGGGAAGAAAATCGGTAGGAGAAGTCACACAGGTAGTTTTAGAAAAAAAATTAAGGAATTTATTTTTCAGAAGGAATCAACACCCAAAAACTTTCATTTTTCAGAGTTAGAAAATATTTTGCATGAGTTAGAAGAGAAGGATGCATCATCTAAAGTCAATAGATAAAGAATTAAATGCTTCAATCTTTTCAGCATCAGAGAGAGATAGAAATGGGTGTACCTGGTGAGGAGGGGAGACACTTAGCTGATACAAGAGCAGTTGAGGAGGTGTGGCCTTCTGAATCATCCATGTTATTTATCTTGGCCTCTGCGTTTCATAGCGAGCCCAAACTCTGGGGATAAAGGGTCCCTCTTGGAGAATGGTTGGATATCTAGTATCCACTCCTTCCATGAACAACATCATGCGGCTTTTCCACAAAGAGAAGTTGTTGGGATTGAACTTAGGAGGTTTTGAAATGGAGCCATTTTCAGAAAAGTTATTTTGAAAAGAGTTTTCAACAGTAGAAGAAGAAGAGGCAGCCATCGCAGATCAAGTTTATGGAATTAAACTTTCTGCTCTGATACCACTTGTTAGTCCCAGATGGCTATAACAAGTATTGTAGAAGGGGGGGGGGGGGGTTGAATACAATACTCAAAATTTTCACAATTTTAATTCTTTATATTGAAAATCTTTCAACAAGAATTACACATAGAAACTTAAGACTATTGCGGAAAAGAACAGATAAAATCTATTCTAACAATCTTCACAAAGTAATACTGAAAACTAAATAACTTCTAAAACACAAAGATAGAAAGCTGTAAAGTTTAAGAGAGAGATGAACAGAATATCTTGAACACATAGATGTCTTCAAGAGATTCAAGGGATTCCAGGTATAACGTCTGCACTTAGAGAGATCACCCAAAAGTCTCCTTTGCAAGAAGTCTTCTTCTTCTTTATATAGTGATAATGGGTGTACCAAGTATTAAATGCTTGGGACACTTGTCATCACCATATTTGTTGACTTCTGAAAAGTTGATCTGTCACTATCACCTTTTCCTTGAAATAAGGTATGGAAACCATGCTGAGGAAGACTTTAGCTGAATATAGATAAAATGACAGATGGTCACTTTTATCTGGCAATAGATATTTTCCCATAATAGCTGATCTTTCTTGATGTGTCGTCCAAGACAAAGTTTCTTGAGACTTGAAATATTTCTTCAAAGAAAGCATTTGACAAACAAGTCCACCGAATTTAAACAAATATCTTCGGTAGAAATCTTGACAAATTTGTTTTGTCACAAAACAAATTTCTTTCTCATTTTGTCTTATTATGTCTCTCATTTTTGTCTTCTTTTGCTTCTCAAAATCTCTTTCAACAAATGCACCACCGAAGAAAGGTTGTAAGATTTCTTCCAAGACAAAATGAATTTGCTTCTCATTTTGTCTTATTATGTCTCTCATTTTTGTCTTCTTTTGCTTCTCAAATTTTCTTTCAAGAAAAGCACCACCGATGGAAACTTGAGAAACTTTCAAAGATGACATATTTTCCAAGCATTTGTCTTTCAAAGATGACACATCTTCCAAGAAGCATCTTTGAAAACTTTTGTTGACACATCTTCCAAGTAAACATCTTTGAGACTTTGTAGGAGTTCCCACCAAATATAGACTTTCAATTGTGGGAACTTCTTGGCCGAAATATAGAAGAATTTCGGTGGAGAGATGTGTCCATCACAATTTCGGTGAACAATGACTTGTATTTTTGTTGAGAAGAATCTTCTATTTTCCACAAGTAGAGAATCTTCAAGCTTGGTTTCGGTTGATCTTCGACTTCACCGAACAGTTGCTATTTTGTACAAGTCATTTAAAGAACCAAACTAAAATATTCTAAGTAGAGATTTTAGGGAAAACATCGGTGAGTCAATTTCAAATCTTTGGTGACCCAACATGAACATTTCCCAAAATTCCAAAACACCATCCAATAAATGATTTGAAACACAAGAATTTGTTAATGCAATCTATTTCAAAATCAAATTTTGTGCATGACTCAGTCGACATTCTACGCCTCGACTCCTACTCCTCCAAATCTCTCCGATCCACTAACGTCATCCGGACATTTAAACCTCTTAGGCAAGTTGGGAAATTACGTCAAATAATCCCTACGATTTTTCCTCAAATCAAAGTCGGCTCTATAAGCCTATGATTCTAGCACAATCATCCATCTTGGCCCGAAGCAAACATCATCCACATCGTCACTCCAAGTGATTAATACTATAATCGTCCTTTTATTCCAACGACCACTAGTTTAGAACCTTCATCACTACCCCAATGATCATCATCTCCAGCAAAACAAGTACACATCTGTACTAGCAGGTTCACTATTGTGGCTCCTCCTTGTGATGGCTATTCTGGGTAGATATTACAACGAGTTATTAGCGCATAATAACTCACACTAACAACGCTCACGCTCAACTCCTTGGATTCCTCGTGATTTTCCCCGACTCGAGCATTGATCCTGTGTTTCCGATAGTAGGAGCTCTACTACTACCTTCCACACCTATCATCACTCGTTCCGAGTTCCATCCGATGGGTCCAAGTAGTTTCTCGCCGATAACTACACACATATGCCCGTACCGGCATATGTACACACTCTTCCTAGCTCCCTAGGAATAATCATAATACCCCACTACCCTTGCTAGGGCGGAACCCCCACTAACCCTGACGAGTTGCCTCGTGAACGCACAGTCGTATACAGTGGAAACCAGATAGACGTTCGAATATAAGATTCTATCCTACAACGGTTGGACTCAAACAAGAGCTGCGCAATAGAACTAAATCCAACATTCTAAGGCTATTCGGTTCCTACTGCATACAACCTATAGTGCATCCACTTAACAACCTATCAAAGTTAGCATAAGTTCCTAATAGCAAGTAACAACCATACAATACAGTGTATTAAGCACCAGGCAATCTAGCATACAAACTCCTATGTTCTAGAAAGCAATTTTTGCATACGTACCCATATGTAAACGTTATTCCCAGCTCACTAGGAATTTCATCTCATCCCACTACCCTTGCTACAACGGAATCCCTGTTAGCCATAACGAGTTGCCTCGCGAATACCCAGTCGCATGCAGCGTGAATCAAATAGACATTCGAATACAAGATTCTATCCTAGAACGGTTGGACTCAAACAAGAGCTGCGCAATAGAACTAAATCAAATATTCTAAGGCTATATGATTCTTACTGCATACAACCTATAGGGCCTTCACTTAACAACCTACCATAACTAGCATTGATTCCTACTAGCAAGCAATCATCATACAGTACAGTGTAAACAACATAGGCAATCTAGCACGCATACCCTATGCCTAGAAAGCAATAAATACATTAAGTACTGTACCTTTCCCCCTTGGCTCCGGCTGACTGTACACACTGCGCCCTCGATCACCGTTCCTCAAACGGATTTTTCCTTCTTTTTATTTCCCAAAAACTTTAAAGAAAATTTTATAGCCGCAAACTTGAGATCAAACACACCGAAATGCGTTTGATTCACTCAAGCCGTGCTCTGATACCAAGTTGTAACGTCCCAAAAATTTCGAGAAATTTAAATTTTTTAATTAAACATATCGTATATAAAACCCATTAAATAATCCCAACATATTAGTTGCAAAATCATAAATATTGTTCATGTAACCAGAAACCAGCGGAAATAATGTTAATAAATAAAACTAATAATAGCCATCTCATCTCGCGCGCCAGTGTGTACCTGTCACGCCTTAGAGCCACTCGTACCTGAAACCACAATTTATTGGGAAAGGGTAAGCACGAAGCTTAGTGAATTCAAACACCATAAATAACACAGTTATTCCACACTACCCCTAAAACAGATAGTGACACATAAACGATCATACAGGTCTACGAACAAATCATAAACATGTATATCCACACCCACCCACCTAAAAGGCACAAGTCGGTCCCACCGACCACATGATAACATCTCCGGCCCCGCCGAATCCCCGGTCCCACCGAGTCTCTACGCCACCCGCGTATAAAATCTCCGGCCCCGCCGGATCCTCGGTCCCACCGAGTTAACATGACAACATAGTATCAACTAGACACCCCACTATCTAGTTCCACAACACAATCACATAAAGCTACCACACACGTACTACAACAATGATAAAACAACCGTTATTAGATATAGTGAGAGAACTCACCTCGAACGCGCGCCTAGCTTAACAATACAATTCAAGCTTCACAATTACGGTCACTTCCCAGCACCTAAACGCATGTTAAAACGTGTCAATACGAGACCCGGACCCTATGACACGACACACGCTTAAACCGTCACTAAAACTATTTTCCGTTCTCGCCAAACAGGTCTGTTCGGGACCTGTTTCGACCCCTTTAAACCCAGAAAATTCCCAATATTATTTCATGATTAGAAAGTACTCTGAGATAGGGTTTCAAGGGCATATTATACGCCTCCTAACGATTTTTCTACAATTAAACAAGGATTTTACAAAAACAGCTCGCGGAACAGCGAAAAACGGAACCTTTCAGTACAAAACAACGATTTTACCTATGTTACGTTCCAAACTGGATTTTGCACAAAACACATAAAAGTTACTAGACTCGGAAATGGAACTTTTGGCACCGATTTCACCCCAATCCGAGTTACGAGTAAGGAGTTACGGCTTACGCAAAATCAGTGGCAGATTAATGACATTCACATAAAATGATAAAACGGTTTTGACAAAAGGCTCGGCGGTTTAGGGTTGCGACTCCGGTGGCGTTAGGGTTCCGCCGTGGAGGACTTAGGGTTTAGCCCCGCCCACTGCCACCTCCGGCAGTGGGACACGGCGGCGGCGGCGGTTCTCCGGCGACGGTCACCCGCACGCACATACCACCCCACTCTCGCACCACCTCCCTCTTTACTCTCGATCGCCATTCGATACCGACACATACACACGCAACACACACACACAGCCATCGCCGTCCACCCACGGCCACCGTAGCGGCGGCGTGCGGCGGTGGTTGTCTCGCCGGAAAAACGAACAAGAAAGAAAACAAGACGAAACGAGGGAACGACTTACCTTGCGATGGTTGCTCCTCTTCCCTCGACTTCTCCGGCGAATGGTGGTGGTGGCGGCGACCTCCGGCGACTGGAAAAAACTCTCCGGAGAACCACTCTCTCTCTTCTTCGCTCGGTTCCTCTCTATCTCGCGATCTCTCTCTCTCCTTCCTACTCCGGCGCCGAACACAAGACAACAAGGGTGCCGTAGGCTTTTTTTTTTTTGGTTTTCTTTCTTCTTCTTTGTTTCTCACTCACGCTACCAACACCCTACAAACCATATGGACCTTGATAATTTTCTGCATGGGCCGAAACCCATGGGAGGTTTTGGCCTTTGACACATATAGCCCCTCAACTTACAAACCTCTCGCAACTAACCAAAATTTCCGATATTTTTAACGATTAGGTCCGATTCGTCTAACCCCGTTAACGGAAACCACATTAAATAAATCTTAAAAAAAAGATTTAATACAAAGAAATTATATACCGGGATACGGGCTTTACAGTGTTGAGGAAACCTATGTTTTCTGTTATTCAACCTATGTTTTCTGGGTGTTGAACAATTTGTCTGCAAATTAGAAGAACAACTTCTCCATCGAATCGACCTTCTTCTTCCTCAGTTAATCGATTCAAGTTTTGAGTTTTATGTTTATTTCAATCGATTTGACTTCTGCGTTTCCCCATCAGTTTATTGTTGTTGTAATCGATTGTCCAAAAAACCTATGTAATCCCCATCATTTCCTCATGCTTTCATTTTTGATTTACAAACACTGATTTAATGTTGGTTCATGATGTGTTGTTTTGTTCATTTGTTAATTTTTGTTTAGATTGATTATATCGTAAAAAACACTAAACAACTTTTAGGGGTAAATCGATCATTTTACCAGTTCTGTTCGATCTTGTCTCGTCTAGTTATGTCTCACCAAACGCCGAATAGTTGTCATGTCCCGTCCTGTCCCGTTCTGTCCTGTCTGCGTACCAAACGCACCCTAAATAAACATGGTAACGTGGCTACTGAAAGTTCATAACTTGATAAATCAATAAGCATAAAATCGTGAAATTATATGTTTGGCATATAAATATGTGATTTTTAAGAGATGTTAGTTTGTTCATTGGGTTATATTGCAAAGGGTTTCATTCTCCGGCCATATTCATCGTCTTATTCATCATATTCATCGTCTTTCTCCGACCGTATTCATCGTCTTCTCCAGCCGTATTCATCGTCTTCTTCATCATATTCACCGTCTTTGCCAGCCATATTCATCGTCTTCTCCGGCCATATTCATCGTCTTTTCATCATATTCATCGTCTTTTCATCATATTCATCGTCTTCTTCGGCCGTATTCATCGTCTTTTCATCATATTCATCGTCTTCTCCGGTCGTGTTCATCGTCTTCTCCGGCCGTATTCATTGTCCTCTCCGGCCATTTTCATCGTCTTCCTCATCATATTCATCGTCTTCTTCGCCGTTGATTATTTCTAAGAAACTGATACCTTCTAAGGCCAGTTCGTCATGCTTCACCAGAATCCTCACCGGTTTGTTCATGAACTTTTGACGGAAACAACCGGAAGATATATCGTAGATCTGAATTGAATAAAACAGCACCCGCTAATAATTAAAAGGGAAATTAATTAAAATACCCTAAGTTTGACTAACTGTTACCAAAATGCCATAAATTTTTTCCATTTTGCAAAAATACCCTAAATACCCGCCATGGATCCCGCGATCGCGGGATCCAGCTGACGTGGCACGTATTTTGGCCACAAATGCTCCGCGGAGCCCCTCAACTTTGGCCACGGTGCACTTTTGGTCCCTGCCCGCGATGGCCCGCGATGAGCCAATTTTACAGTTTTAGTCCCTGAAAATTTACACTTTTGGTCCCTGAAAATTTACACTTTCAGCCCCTGTACTTAGACGAATCTTGCATGCTTTTACTGTTTTTTTCCACAATTATTGTACTTTGAAGACCGATTTGTGGTTGAAATTCATTGGCATGTTTTCATCAATGTTAAATCAGTGTTTTTGGAATACCAGTTTGTGGATGAAATGAGAGATTGGTTGTCATCAATGTTGGTTGTTTCATTTATAAATAGATGTAAAATGCAATCCATAATCCACACACCGATTTCATACTTCTTTCTTGATTTCTTTCTGCAATATTTTGTGTTTGAGATACTACTGAAAAAATGAGTTCATCTGTTGCAAAAGCTAAGCTATATTTCTGTTTTGATGGTGAATGGGAGCAAGATAACAATGAGTGGAATTTTGCTTATAAATCTAAGCATGGTGTAAAAGTGTCAGTAAACTATACTTATCAGAAATTTCTTGCATACGCTATGCAAAAATGTGGAATCAACTCTTCTGATGTTTGCAAGTTAGTGTTTAAAAATGGCGATGGGTCATTTGTGGATTTATCCAACAATGGGGATATCTCTACTTTTCTGCACCTTGCAGTCGATTCAGAAAGGCCCCCATTACTTTTTGTGTATCCCGGCGTATCGGACGGTGACGACGACGGTGATGACGACGGTGACGACGACGAAGACCTCCAAATAGAGCAGTCTGATTCTCAACAACAACAACAACCACCACAACCACACGAAGGGCGTACTGCTGGAGTTGCTGATGACGAAACCCACGTTTTCAGAACGGGTAATTCTGAAATAGACAGATCAGACACCGATAATGATGATCACGAAGAATATACCCCTAGTAGAAAATCATGTAGTCAGATAAATGACTTTTTTTATATGCCCCCTATTCTTCCAGACTCCCATACCCAGACACAAGCCTACGAACCTACACCTTATATTCGCAGTAAAAGGTTAAAAGCAGGTCAGATATTCGATTCGAAGGATCTCTTGGAAAGTCAGATCGGACTCAAGTTCTTGGAAGAGGGTTTCCAAAGTCACGTGCGGTCATCTGACAAAAGCAGATACGTAGTTGAATGTGCCAGAGAAAAGTGTGAGTGGAGGTTGTACGCGATTCACACGGGTCCCAAAGGAGGGGCGATAATGATTAAAAAGTTGCACGACGTACACACTTGTACGAGGACGCAACTTAATCCCCACCACAAACAAGCCGGCAAAAAGACTTTGGGTGCGATCCTGAAAAATAAATTTCTTGATGTTAGCAGGTCATTGCATCCAAAGGACATCGTCCACGACGTTCACCGGCAGTTCGGCGTCACGATTGATTACCACCAAGCGTGGCGTGCGCGATGCCATGCACTGTTTATGGTGAGAGGCACGTTCGAGGAGTCGTATGAACGACTCCCGACATATTTATATAATTTGCAGCTGCATAACCCTGGTACTATCACGCAGCTACGGACCGATTCACGTGGACGGTTTGAGATGTGCTTCGTGGCCCTTGGACCCGCGGTACGTATTTTAACACGTCATGTTTACACATTATAAACTATAACATTTACAAATGAAAACCACCTATGTTTTTGCAGATCCGCACATTTCTGGCAAATCTACGTCGTGTCCTGATAATAGACGCAACCCATTTAAAGGGCCGTTACTTGGGTATGATGTTCCTGGCGGTTGACATGGACGGGGATAACTCCATCGTTCCAGTAGCTTTCGGCGTAGGCAAGTCTGAAACCGGGGACGAGTGGACTTGGTTTATGTCCATGTTGAGACAAGCTATCGGAGACCCGCAAGGGTTGGTGTTTATGTCTGACAGGGCTCCTTCCATAAGCGCCGCAATCTCTGCCATGTACCCAAACGCCCCTCACGCCATATGTTGTCGACATTTGGAGATGAACACCAAATCCAAGGACAAACGTATTACCACCTACAAGGATGTCTATTGGGCGGCATGCAGAGCATATACGGATCGGGAGTTTAACAAGTACACGAATATGCTACGATACAGTGCCAAGGAAGCATCCAAAGTCTTTGACGAAGCTGGACCGGAGAGGTGGTCCGCGGCCCATTTTCCTGGACAACGGTATGACATTCTGACCTCGAATAATGCAGAGTCTGTGAATGCACTCTCCCGTTTTGCGCGTAGATGTCCGATTGTTAATCTTATGGACTACTTTCGGGCCTTTCAACAAGAGTGGTACCAAATTCGACGCCTAAAAGGAGCTGAGATGCAAAATGCACTCACACCAACGGCGGAGAATATCGTTCAGTACAGGGCGCGTCGTGCGGCGACATGGCCGGTAAGAGCAATCGGGTATGGGAAGTACGAGGTGCATGATGACTATATTCACGCGATTGTGAATATGGAAGACCACCTTTGTTCGTGTCGCGAATGGGATAAATCTGGGTTACCGTGCGGCCATGCCATCGCTGCAGCAAGATATATGAGTCGTACAGATTGCAGCGACTTGGATGTACCTTTCTTCACGTCCGAATATTACCGGAAAACATACGTGGAGGTAATAAACCCAGCTGGACCCCCTGCAGCATGGGTGTATCCACCCGACCCGCTTCCACCATGCTATCCACCTTTAATGGATAAGAACAGGGTCGGGAGACCGAGAAAGAACGACCGACGTCCATCACGTGGTGAAAGTTCGATACAACGAAGATGTACTCGGTGCCAATGCGTAGGACACACTCGTGGAGAGTGTCCAAATCCCGCCCCTTCAACCGTGCCAAGGAGACATTCTGTCAGTCACACCCCGGGCCCGTCACAGCTTGAACCATATGGAACAAACACATATGATACTGTTGATCTAAACACTGATTTGTAAATGATATATATACACACACACATACATATGCTTCTAAATGAACATTGATAACACAGCTAGTTTGTAAATGATAAATATATTCATATTAGATATATACACACATACATATGTTTTTAAATGAACATTGATAACACAGCTAGTTTGTATTCCATCCAACATGTTCTTCATCTTCAATCTTTCTGCTTTTGCAACCACGTATGGCCATTGTGTACCACAACCCGCACACACTTTAGCAAATGAGTTGAGGGTTGTCATATATTCTACAAGAGGAGTAGGCCCACGTGGATAGAGTACGGCTACCAAAATCTAGCATCATTAACAAACAAAACCCCATGTTTGTTTATCCGAATGAGGTAACCTCTGACTTGACCTTGCATGATGTATCCAATCTAACCGTGGTTCAGCGGCTTAAAAACTACTTTTCAGAGAAATTAACAACAACAAAAAAATACAAACAACAACACAGTAAAAAAATACAAAACAAAAAAAAATACAAACAACACAGTAAAACAATACAAAACAACAACACAGTAAAAAAATACAAAAAACAAAAAAAAATACAAACAACAACACAATAAAAAAAATACAAAACAAAAAAATACAAACAACACAGTAAAACAATACAAAACAACAACACAGTAAAAAAATACAAAAAACAAAAAAAATACAAACAACAACACAGTAAAAAACATGGTGTGAATTATGAATTGCATTTCACTGATATTTATGGATGAAATCTCAAACATGCCAGTGAATTTGAACCACAAATTGGTCTTCAAAGTACAATAATTGTGGAAAAAACAGTAAAAGCATGAAAGATTCGTCTAAGTACAGGGGCTGAAAGTGTAAATTTTCAGGGACCAAAAGTGTAAATTTTTGGTCCATCGCGGGCTGCGATCGCGGGCAGGGACCAAAAGTGCACCGCGGCCAAAGTTGAGGGGCTCCGCGGGGCATTTGTGGCCAAAATACGTGCCACGTCAGCCCTAGCCCGCGATCGCGGGATCCATCGCGGCTATTTAAAGTATTTTTGCAAAATGGAAAAACTTAGGGCATTTTGGTAACTCAATGTTTGACTTAGGACATTTTAATTAATTTCCCTAATTAAAAATCACCTTCTGGTGACAGGGTTCATGTAAACAAAAAGAACCTAAATAAAAAAAAAGCGTAAACATCTGGACGTACGTGATCCTTAAAACCTCTTGAAAGCATTTTGTTGGCTTCATCCAACACAAACATTTTGATGTAATCAAACTCTGTTACGTGCAATCACACAAAACTTGGAGAAGATGTATTAATTATTTTATTATAAATTTCTATAGATAACTGATTTTTTTAATTGATGATTATCCCTACATTTAAGGAAACCTAATTATATTTTTATTTAATTAAAAAACAAAATTTATGTTTGCATGGTTTGCAAAATATCCTTGGTCTTATCTATATAATATTTACAAATATATTTCTTGTCTACTCTTGTCAAGACATTGCGACACAAGAAATATGTTCAAAGCTGCAATTCATCTATGATTCCAATCCACCAAAACAAACAATACACAAAACAGTCTCATATGCAAAAAATCAAACACAATCTCAGATGCAAAACAGTCATATAGCATCACAACACAGTCTCAGATGGGAAAAAAATCAAAATGTGGATGCAAAATTGTAGATAAAATCAAGAAAGAAGTCCAAAATCGAGTCTGAAATTGAACTAAAAAAACAGTTTCGAATCAAGAACCGAAACAACAGATGCAAACAAGAAACAAGTCTGAAATCCTGAAGCATGCGACTCTGAACTCGTGAATGATTCGAGTCTGAAATCGTGAACCTATCGAACTGAAAACAATTTCAAATCGGGAACCAAAATAGCAGATGAAAACAAGAAACAACTTTGAAATCGTGAACCAATCGAGTCTGAAATCAAATGGAATAAAAGACCATGTTTAAACCTTTAAAACATTAAATTTCGGAAAATTATATTGCTGAACATCTATAGTTTAAAAAAAAACTAACCTACCTCATAAAAACTAAAAAGACCAATCCAAACAATTTGTTAACTAATTGGTTCTAAAAAGAAATATATAAAAATAATGCATGCTTGGAAATATTGACTATAAAGCAATTTATTTCTTGTATAGAAATAATATGGTATAACTTAGCTATATCTCCATAAAAAGGCACTTTTCATCTACGAAAAGTACCATGCATGACCAATGATACCGTAACACCTTACTTTTAATCTTGTTAAAATTTGATGTTTTAAGTTCTAAAAAAAATAAAAGTTATAATTTTATTAAAAACATTAATATTATCCAGCAGCTCTAGCCTTCATAGAATGTACATTTTTACCACTAATAAGAAACTTACCAGTATCCTACAAGCCTATGTATGAAGAAGCAAAGGTATTTGAGTGACAAAGCAATCCTACATTACATGATTAAGCACCCAAAGGATGAGTGGTGGCAATACTACTTACTATCAAGTACATCCTATAAAGCTTGACAAAGCAATCTATAAAGTTTGACAAAGCAACCTATAAGCATGAGGTGTATTATTCTCTTATCTAAATAAGCATGAGGTGTCAAAATATTACAAGATTACAATTTTGAAAGCAAAGAGAACAAGTTAGCAATGCCTTAGGTTTAGCCATAAATAACTCATTTTAATTCATACCCAAGGGCAGAGCCAGTAGGGGGGCTGGCTGGTGCTGAGTCCCCCCCCCCCCTAACACTTACGTTCTAATATGTTAATATTGAAATGTATTATCAAATGTGGCGGTTGCCCTGTTGGTTTAAGCGCATTCCCTATGAGCAGTAACGCCTGTGTTCGAATCCTTCTGGATACTTTTTGCTCTTCTTTTTAAATATATTTAACTAATATCTTTTTTATTTAAAACTTATAATTAGGGGTGAACATGGTACGGTACCATGTTTTTTTTCGGAATACCGTGTACCAACCAATTATAATTGGTACACTAAAATTTATACCGTGTACCAACCAATTATAATTGGTACCAACTTAATTGGTACCAACATTTTTCGGTTGGTACATGTTGGTATTGTTTTGTACCAACATCTCAAAATGGTTACAATTAAATTATATAAATCAATAATACAAACATGCTACTGAAACTTGAAACAAACCTGCCATTAAAAAAAACCTGTTCAAAATAAAAAAACCCTGCTAAACCTGCTGTTGAATTGAATCAGAGTATCAGACAGTGATTGTGAGTGTGAGTTAGGGTTTAGTAGTTTGAGTTTTGACATAGCTTCTTTGATCATTCATAAGTAGTGGACTAGTGTGACTAAATTAGTTCCAAGGTCCAAGAGTATCACATTTATAAAAAGCACAGTCCACTAAACATATTTTCAAATGGCAAGTACTTGAGGCCCACATTAAAAGAAATTATTGAAACATGAACTGATCAGACAGTGATCACTATTGAGCCGAATCAATTCATCAAATATCTTGTATTTTTTGTAATAAATAAATAAAAATAATATATATATATATATATATATATATATAAAGTCGGTACGATACGATACTACCGTGGTATTCGATTCTCAGTACCACGTACCAACCAAGTGTGTGAAGTTGGTACGGTAGTACCAACCAATTTAGTTGGTACGGTTGATATGGAATTGGTTGGTTTGTATCGGTACAAATTTGACACCCCTACTTATAATATTTGCTTTTGTTATTATTACAATATTATAATTGTACAAAGTTAAAAAAAATTATTAGTTACCTACGATTACCAAAAATAAAAAATATATTATTATTGTACAAAGTTAAACAAAAAAAATTGGATTATAATATTTTATGTCATTTTTTGGGTCTAAGAGTTGTAAAATTTATTTTTCGCTCGTGTATATGATATACAATATTGATATTTATATTGACGAATTTATGTTATACTTATAAATATGTCAAAATAATAGTCCATTTGATAATAATATGATTTGAGCTTCAATTAACACTATAATATAAAAATGTATACTTCTTTCCTAATATTTCACAAACGTACAAAAACCACAATGTTCATGGTTTTGTTTGTTGTTTTTTTATTACACTTCTCACACCTCAAATTTAGTCTCAAAACCTCACAAGACTTACCACAACAAACATTAATTGATATCTCAGACGACTAACGTTGTGTTGAATACCTTAAATCGACAAGCCAAATTCATTTCGTTTGATATCTTCTAGCCCCCCCTAAAATAGATTTCTGGCTCCGCCCCTGTGACATACCATATCTTTCTTTCTCTCTTAATACTACAAAGCTTGAAGTAAAAGATCAAAGAAGAAGTTAAGCTTAATCAATGTAAGTATGTTATGAGATTTAATGAGATACATACATGCTATATGAACCTATTTTATGCACTATGATAGTTTTGATAAAATATTGTTATGATTATTATACATGAGATTATGATACATTTTTGATCAAGACATATAATGGCATGTTATGATACAAATATATGCATTTTTTCATTCAAGGCATGAAAAGTTTTTATACATGTTATGTATGACCATAATATCCAACGTACGGGATATATGACAAGAAGGGACGTCTTGCAAACGGACCTTATAGGGCAGCCTTTTATGGACCCCGGGGTTATTGAACCTCAAGACAAGTATGACATACTTCATGTGACAAGTGAGATCTCAAAATGATGTTTTATGCATGACAAGTGTTTTTATGAAATATTATCCATAAATTGATAAGATTTTGTAAATAAAAGTTGTTTATTCATGAAACCATGACTACTTACTAAGCTTAAAACTTATATACTTCATGAATGCATCTCAGGTATGGAGTAAAGAAGGAGGTTATGAAGTATTTCTAGAAAGTTCAATAAAGAATGTTTTGTTGGAACCACCTCAAAAGTGACCGTCACTGATCGTTTATCGTTCCTGATATGATAATTGACAATAACTGAAATCCCTATGTCTGGTAAATATATGATGGGCGTATTTACTATTATTGACATACTATAGGGTTTCCCATTAGGTGATTGGAACTATGGGGAATTATACTGCACATAATAAACACCAAGGGTTAAAAGTGTAAGATACTCTTATTATAAATAGGGTACCCTAATCACACTTTAACCCTAATGACTAATTACTGATATCACACCCAGCCGTGTGCCTCCCCACGATCGACTCTCTCAAGATCGATCATCATCCCATCATAATACGATCACCTCGTTCTGGGAACCCGTTAATCGATGGCAAACATGTTTAATGCTTTCACCGGATCCTCAGGATCATCAGGTATGATTTCTTGTCATCATATTATCTATCAAATACAAATCATGATTATTCCAACATGTTTTACTTTATTGTATTACAAGTCATGTTTTTAATTACGTTTCAGCTATGTTTTGACTCTTGATGTAATAATTGAAGTATGAAGTAAATTGTAAGATTTGGTTTGGTTAAATAAAGTAACGCCATTCAAATATGGAAATTGGGGCGTTACAGATACCAAGTCCCTACATCATTTGTGATAAATAGGCATAAGGGGACGTGTTTACGTGTATGATGTTTGTAAGTATTGTGTGCGTTTTTGAAAAAAATATATTATTTTTATTCGCTCGTTAAGGAAAGATAAATAACTAATTGAAATCCTCGTTTGAAGATTGCAAAATTATAGTCACAGTAGAGTAGAGGACTCATTTTACTTGCCCTTAGTACCGGAAGTAGTTAGTCTAAACATTATCCCACTTCCCTCGTTGGATTCTTCTCCACGCATTGTGTCAATCACAATTCAGTAACAATCATATTAACCCATATGGTTTTAGTGGTTTGTAATTCATTGTCGTGTTAATTCAAATGGTTTGTAATTCATTATCGTTTTAGTTCCAGTGGTTTGTAATTCAAGTTATTTTCGTCCCAAAGGCTAAACCTACCTTTGGACAAAAATAAAAAATGAATTCTAAACCATAAGAACGAAAACATCAATAATTTTAGATCATAAAATGAATTGCAAATCAGTAATTTTTTAAACAAAATACAAGGACATTTTAAAACAAAGTTTCCTTTTTAAACAAAACACATAATTTACTCTAACTGTGTGTTTGGTACGCAGACATGATAGAACAGGACAAGACGGAACATGACAGAACAGAACAGTAGTTCAACATTTGGTAGATAGAACTGGACAGAACAGAATAGATAACAATAGATAAAATACAATAAATAAAATTTAAAGAATGAGTAAAATATAAAATAAAACGTGTATTTGATGTTTTAGAACAAAATCGGATTTTATTTTGAGATTATATTGGTAAAAACATAAGTCTGTTCCGCCTTGTTCCATAGGGTGGGGGTGGAACATGCATGTTCCAGCTTGTTCCACACTCTGTTCCACATAAAAGTTCTGCTATGTTCTGTTCTGTCATATCCAATGTATCAAACACACCCTAAGGTGGCGTTTGGTTCGCATAATAATTTTTGGATGGAATGGAATCTGTCAAAGGAATTTGACTTTGAAGGAATTGAAATGGAATGTTGTCAAGTTTGACCACCTGTTTGGTTGACAGAATTGAAATGAAATCTGTTAAAGGAATTGGAATTTGTCTGTTTGGTTCACAGAATGTAGCTTTGGAATTGGAATGAATGTATTATAAATGACCAAAATACCCTTTTTGATAAGTTTTGATTTTTTAAAACAAAAAATTCTTTAATAAAATAATCATTAAATATAATTTTTTCACTAAAAATACTTTAATAAAATAATTTTTAAAATACTTTAATGCACAAAAAAATATAATATACACAACCCAGATAAAATATATTGTCAAACAAACAAAATTATATTTTGAAAAAATAAAATATATTTCGAGAAAATAAAAAAATGTATTAAATTATATTATATAAAATTAAAAATAAAATATGAATATAAATATAAATATAAATATAAATATAAAATCAAAATATAAAATATATAATAAAACCTAAAAGTATTAAATTAAATTATGTTATATTTAAGTTGAAGGGTATATTTGGAATTATAAAAATACAACATTCCATCAAAATCCTTCAAGATTGCTAAGGAATTTCAAATTCACTTATTTATGGAATCTGATGGAATTGAACATTCCTTTCCGTCGAAAAGAATGAACCAAACGAATGAATGAAATTCGGTCAATGGAATTCGACATTCCAATTCCATCAGATTCCGTGAACCAAACGCCCCCCAAAAGATATTAGACAATTTACATCTTTATTTTCTATATTTACATATGCGTGATAACTCGTCCTTCTAGCACCAAATTTCTTGTATTACTGTATTTTTTCAGTTAATATTTGTTACATCAAACCTGAAAGTTTCACATTTGGTCAATTACTACCAACAACTGACTTTATTTTGATGGCTTTAATTTATCGGTTTACTTCGTGTTTATGTATGCCGCCGCAAACATCAAAACTGCATTGAATTGCAATTTTATCATCTGCGATTATAATGCTATTTTTCCATCGTATTAAACCCTAATTATGCCATGTTAATTGATCAATGTTATTTATCCCGAATTGATCAATGTATCGAATTTTTTTCGGTTGAACCTTACTTTTCGTTTCTGTACATAGCGAAAACCTTACTTTTCGCTACTGTGCATAGCGAAAACCTTACTTTTCGCTACTGTACATAGCGAAAACCTTACTTTTCGCTTCTGTACATAGCGAAAACCTTACTTTTCGCTACTGTACATAGCGAAAACCTTACTTTTCGCTACTGTACATAGCGAAAACCTTACTTTTCGGTACTGTACATAGCGAAAACCTTTTTTTTCGATACTGTACATACCGAATTCCTAAATTTTTTTTTCCGGTATGGATCATTCCTATTGCTGCCATACCGAAAACCCTTGCACTAATATTTATGGTCTCATCATTTGTGCCCAAAGGTCAAATATGATTCTCATAATGCATTTTTTTTTCCTTTTGCATAATGAACACTGAGTATACTAATTCTGCCCAAAGGTGATTTAATATACCTGTGTGTCAAAAGGACTTTCTGCATGCATAATTCACACGATGCTCTATTTTGTGCCCAAAGGTCAAAAGATAAGCATTGTGTTGCATAACCCTAACGCTCATGTTTACTTAGATATTAGTTATTTCTGCCCAAAGGTGATGTAACATCTAAGTAGAGCCTTACTTTGACTTATTGTTTTGGTGTTTACAATAGGTATACTCATCACTAGCTTCATCACTAAAATGGTCATAGTTTCATTACTCTAAGGAATATTACTGTTAGGCCTGCTTACTTTGACATTACTTTGATTCCATTACTTTAAGAAACATTACTTTGTCCGCCTTTTATAGCTAACTACGTCACTATGATAGTCTTCTATAACTTATATCCTCCTCCTTTCCTAATCAGTACCTAACTTTGGCATTGAGCCACTTACTGGTGCGAACTTTGCGTCATGGAAGGATCAATTACTTCTTACTCTGGGGATGCTAGACCTTGACCATGCTATTCGCCATGATGAACCCACTGCTATTACTGCTGCGTCCACTGCAGCTCAGAAAGCGGATTTTGAAAAGTGGGAAAGGGCAAATCGCTTGTCACTAATGATGGTCAAGAACTCCATTAACCTCAGTATCCGAGGAGCTATCCCTGACTCTGATAAAGTCAGAACTTACCTCAAATCT
This sequence comes from Saussurea involucrata, assembly GCA_033807775.1. NCBI lineage: Eukaryota > Viridiplantae > Streptophyta > Magnoliopsida > Asterales > Asteraceae > Saussurea > Saussurea involucrata. The sequence continues at coordinate 112,830,750 of CM066321.1, read as the reverse complement.
GTTGAGGATCATTTCAAGGGATCGTCTAAGGCTCATGCAAGTAGCTTAATGCTGCAGATGCTCACTCTAAAATATGAAGGAAATAGCAGTGTCCGTGAACACATTATGAAAATGGTTGACATGGCTCACAAGCTTAAGAGTCTTGAGATGGAAGTCTCTGATAATTTTCTTGTGCATTTCATAATGACCTCTTTGCCTGCTCGGTTCGACACCTTCAAAGTTAACTATAATGCTATGAAGGATAAATGGTCGATAAGTGAACTGATTGCAATGTGTGTGCAAGAGGAGGATCGCCTAAAGCTGGTACAACCTGAAGCTGTTCACCTGACAACCACTACTAATTCTAAGAAAAGGAAGGGTAATCACGGTAATCAGACTGGAAATAAAGTCCAAAAGGATAATAATCATGGTGCCGTTGCCTCTGGCTCTAAATCCTTGTCTAACAAACCTAGCTGCAAATTCTGTCGTGCCAAAGGGCACGGACATAAAGATTGCCCTAAGTTCAAGGAATGGCTAGCTAAGAAAGGTAACATTCTTTATGTAATATTTGATTCCTTTACTACTGATGTCCCTATTAATACATGGTGGGGTGACTCTGGTTCTATGGTCCATGTGACAAACTCAATGCAGGGATTCCTTACAATCCAGAAGCTACCAAAGGGCCAAAGAAAACTTAGAGTTGGAAGTGGTGATCTCTTAGATGTCGAAGCCATGGGAACTTTAAATTTACATATGAGTACCGGAAAGTGTATTAGACTAGTGGATACCTTATATGTACGGAGAATTACTCGGAACCTTGTATCCATATCTAGACTAGACCTTGAAGGTTATGTAATAATTCATGGTTGCGGCAAGATTGCTATTACTCATAATAATGAATTACTTGGTCGAGGTTTCTTGGATGGATTACTGTATAAATTGGAACTAGATCATAATTTCTCACAGTCTTTGTTGTCACTTAATATTGATGACGTAACTAAAACAACAAAATCACCTAAACAATTAGAGAATTCCTCCATGTTGTGGCATAAACGTCTTGGCCACATCTCACGAGATAGAATGACTCGACTCGTAAAGGATGGAATCTTACATTCTCTTGATTTTAGTGATTTTGAAACATGTATTAAGTGCCTCAAAGGAAAAATGGCAAAAGGGAATAAGAAAGGAGCTACTAGAAGTTCCAACTTGTTGGAAATAATTCACACTGATATTAGTGGTCCTTATCCCGCATCAATCACATGACATACATCATTTATTACATTCATTGACGATTATTCGCGTTATATGCACCTATATCTGATTAAGGAAAAATCTGAATCCTTACAAACTTTTATTGATTTTAAAACTTTGGTTGAAAACCAACTTGATCATAAAATAAAAGTTGTGAGATCAGATAGAGGAGGTGAGTATTATGGTAGACATACTGATATTGGTCAAGCTCCTGGTCCTTTCTATAACTTTTGCAAGGAACAAGGCATAATTAACCAATACACCATGCCTGGTTCTCCTCAACAAAATGGTGTTGCTGAAAGGAGAAACAGAGCCTTAATGGACATGGTGAGAAGTATGCTTGCTAACACTAACTTACCTACTTTCCTATGGACTGAGGCATTAAAAACAGCCGTTCATATACTCAATAGGGTTCCATCAAAATCTGTCCCTAAAACTCCTTATGAAATCTGGACACGTAGGAAACCGAGTCTAAAATATATGAAAGTATGGGGCTGTCCTGCCGAAGCAAAAGTCTATAACCCTAACTTAAAGAAATTGGATCCTAAAACCCTTACATGTTTCTTTATCGGTTATCCTGATAACTCAAAAGGTTATCGGTTTTACTGTCCTTCCCACACTACGAGCATCATTGACACGCAGCATGCCACATTTCTTGAGAACTCAAAGATCAGTGGGAGCACGACAAATCATGACTCAGATTTGCAAGAAGTACAAGAAGCGGGGGGAAACCATTCTTCCGGTATACTTATTCCTCCGATAATTCCTCTTGTACCCACCGCTGCTCCTAATATCACTGATCCTGCTCCTCCTAACCAAAACGCCGAGGGAACATCATCATCGCCTCTTGTGCCTAACGCTGATCCTAATATCACTGATCCTACTCCTCCCGCTACTGAACCGGAAAATCAACTCAGGAGATCATCTAGGGCACGCAGGGCCACAAATTTTGATGATTTCATAACCTTTTTATCTGAAGTTGAGGACATTGGAAAGCTTACTGATCCTACCTCTTATCGAGAAGCCATTAATAGTGATCAGGCCACTCAGTGGAATGAAGCCATGATTGAAGAGCTTAATTCCATGCAACATAATGATGTTTGGGATTTGGTTGAACTTCCTGAATGATCCAAAACTATCGGTTGTAAATGGGTCTTCAAAACCAAATTAGACCCGAAAGGAAACATCGAACGCTATAAGGCCAGACTGGTTGCAAAAGGCTTTACTCAAAAGGAAGGAATCGATTATCAAGAGACCTTCTCTCCTGTCTCTCGTAAAGATTCTTTAAGGATTGTTATGGCACTTGTAGCTCATTATGATTTAGAGTTACATCAGATGGATGTCAAGACCGCATTCTTAAATGGAGACTTGCAAGAAGACGTATACATGCGACAACCTGAAGGATTCATTCCAGAAGGTAAAGAGCATATGGTCTGCAAGTTGAAGAAATCCATTTATGGGTTGAAGCAGGCATCACGACAATGGTACCTCAAGTTCGATAAGATCGTAAAAGGGCAAGGTTTTCTAAAGAATCAAGTGGATCAATGCACCTATCTCAAGATCAGTGGGAGTAACTTTATAATCCTTGTCTTGTACGTAGATGACATCCTACTAGCAAGTAACAACTTGGATATGCTGCATGAGTCGAAGCGGATGCTTTCACAAAATTTCGACATGAAAGATCTCGGTGATGCCTCTTATGTCATTGGTATCGAAATACATTGAGATAGGCATAATGGTGTTTTGGGTCTTTCTCAAAAGGCATATATTGAGCGTATCTTAAAACGCTATAACATGCAACACTGTACACCCACTGTAGCTCCAGTAGTTAAAGGGGACGTGTTTGGTTCTTTCCAAGCTCCGAGCACTGAGATTGAAAAGGAAGAAATGAGGATGATACCTTATTCGTCTGTAGTAGGGAGCATTATGTATGCTCAGGTCTGTACTCGTCCGGATATCGCTTATATCGCTGGTATGCTGGGACGTTACTTATCTAATCCCGGAATAGCACACTGGAAAGCGGCTAAAAAGGTTCTTCGATATCTGCAAGGGACCAAAGACTACAAATTAACTTATAGAAGAAGTGACAACTTAGAAGTAGTAGGATATTCTGATTCCGATTTTGCTAAATGCAAGGAAGATAAGAAATCTACTTCTGGGTACATATTTATGTTAGCTGGTGGACCTATCTCCTGGCGGAGTCATAAACAAAAGCTGACTACAACGTCCACCATGATGGCTGAATACGTTGCCGTTTATAATGCCTCTTGTCATGGGATGTTGTTAAGGAACCTGGTCAGTGGACTCAAAATCGTCAATTTCATTTCTAGACCATTGAAGCTTTACTGTGATAACTCAGCTGCCGTAACTTTCTCGAACAGTAACAGTTCAACTGGCGCTGGGCTGTATCTTGATACAAAGTATCTGTTCGTGCGCGAACGGGTTGAGGAAAATGTCCTTTGTATTGAGTACATAAGTACAAAGAATATGCTAGCGGATCCAATGACCAAAGGTCTTCCTCCTAATGTCTTCGTAGGACACGTGTCGAAGATGGGGCTTACAAAAGACTTAATTTAATAGCACATTGTACTTATTGGTCATTATTATTATCTTAATAAATTTTCCTCTATATTCAAATTTTGTTTGTCTATTAGTTACGCTTTGAGCTCATAATGGTGTATGGACATTATTATAACGAAATTTGTCTTAGTCAATTGATCATTGCTTATTCAGTTTTAAATTTGAGTCATAGTTTGACTAGTGGGGGTCCCGAGTTGATATTCTTCTCTACGGCTGTACTTATTAGCTATGATTTCAGTTTAAAACAAAATGAGTATTATCCCGGCCGGACTTTTTGATACTCATAGATAAAAGATCGCTTGGTCAAGTGGGAGAATGTTGGAACCACCTCAAAAGTGACCGTCACTGATCGTTTATCGTTCCTGATATGATAATTGACAATAACTGAAATCCCTATGTCTGGTAAATATATGATGGGCGTATTTACTATTATTGACATACTATAGGGTTTCCCATTAGGTGATTGGAACTATGGGGAATTATACTGCACATAATAAACACCAAGGGTTAAAAGTGTAAGATACTCTTATTATAAATAGGGTACCCTAATCACACTTTAACCCTAATGACTAATTACTGATATCACACCCAGCCGTGTGCCTCCCCACGATCGACTCTCTCAAGATCGATCATCATCCCATCATAATACGATCACCTCGTTCTGGGAACCCGTTAATCGATGGCAAACATGTTTAATGCTTTCACCGGATCCTCAGGATCATCAGGTATGATTTCTTGTCATCATATTATCTATCAAATACAAATCATGATTATTCCAACATGTTTTACTTTATTGTATTACAAGTCATGTTTTTAATTACGTTTCAGCTATGTTTTGACTCTTGATGTAATAATTGAAGTATGAAGTAAATTGTAAGATTTGGTTTGGTTAAATAAAGTAACGCCATTCAAATATGGAAATTGGGGCGTTACAGATACCAAGTCCCTACATCATTTGTGATAAATAGGCATAAGGGGACGTGTTTACGTGTATGATGTTTGTAAGTATTGTGTGCGTTTTTGAAAAAAATATATTATTTTTATTCGCTCGTTAAGGAAAGCTAAATAACTAATTGAAATCCTCGTTTGAAGATTGCAAAATTATAGTCACAGTAGAGTAGAGGACTCATTTTACTTGCCCTTAGTACCGGAAGTAGTTAGTCTAAACATTATCCCACTTCCCTCGTTGGATTCTTCTCCACGCATTGTGTCAATCACAATTCAGTAACAATCATATTAACCCATATGGTTTTAGTGGTTTGTAATTCATTGTCGTGTTAATTCAAATGGTTTGTAATTCATTATCGTTTTAGTTCCAGTGGTTTGTAATTCAAGTTATTTTCGTCCCAAAGGCTAAACCTACCTTTGGACAAAAATAAAAAATGAATTCTAAACCATAAGAACGAAAACATCAATAATTTTAGATCATAAAATGAATTGCAAATCAGTAATTTTTTAAACAAAATACAAGGACATTTTAAAACAAAGTTTCCTTTTTAAACAAAACACATAATTTACTCTAACTGTGTGTTTGGTACGCAGACATGATAGAACAGGACAAGACGGAACATGACAGAACAGAACAGTAGTTCAACATTTGGTAGATAGAACTGGACAGAACAGAATAGATAACAATAGATAAAATACAATAAATAAAATTTAAAGAATGAGTAAAATATAAAATAAAACGTGTATTTGATGTTTTAGAACAAAATCGGATTTTATTTTGAGATTATATTGGTAAAAACATAAGTCTGTTCCGCCTTGTTCCATAGGGTGGGGGTGGAACATGCATGTTCCAGCTTGTTCCACACTCTGTTCCACATAAAAGTTCTGCTATGTTCTGTTCTGTCATATCCAATGTATCAAACACACCCTAAGGTGGCGTTTGGTTCGCATAATAATTTTTGGATGGAATGGAATCTGTCAAAGGAATTTGACTTTGAAGGAATTGAAATGGAATGTTGTCAAGTTTGACCACCTGTTTGGTTGACAGAATTGAAATGAAATCTGTTAAAGGAATTGGAATTTGTCTGTTTGGTTCACAGAATGTAGCTTTGGAATTGGAATGAATGTATTATAAATGACCAAAATACCCTTTTTGATAAGTTTTGATTTTTTAAAACAAAAAATTCTTTAATAAAATAATCATTAAATATAATTTTTTCACTAAAAATACTTTAATAAAATAATTTTTAAAATACTTTAATGCACAAAAAAATATAATATACACAACCCAGATAAAATATATTGTCAAACAAACAAAATTATATTTTGAAAAAATAAAATATATTTCGAGAAAATAAAAAAATGTATTAAATTATATTATATAAAATTAAAAATAAAATATGAATATGAATATAAATATAAATATAAATATAAATATAAAATCAAAATATAAAATATATAATAAAACCTAAAAGTATTAAATTAAATTATGTTATATTTAAGTTGAAGGGTATATTTGGAATTATAAAAATACAACATTCCATCAAAATCCTTCAAGATTGCTAAGGAATTTCAAATTCACTTATTTATGGAATCTGATGGAATTGAACATTCCTTTCCGTCGAAAAGAATGAACCAAACGAATGAATGAAATTCGGTCAATGGAATTCGACATTCCAATTCCATCAGATTCCGTGAACCAAACGCCCCCCAAAAGATATTAGACAATTTACATCTTTATTTTCTATATTTACATATGCGTGATAACTCGTCCTTCTAGCACCAAATTTCTTGTATTACTGTATTTTTTCAGTTAATATTTGTTACATCAAACCTGAAAGTTTCACATTTGGTCAATTACTACCAACAACTGACTTTATTTTAAAAGTAAGCCACAACCTTCAAAAAGGTCCATTGCACATACCAAAATCTCCGATCCCATACTATGTCTTCTCATTTCTGTCCACCAATCACATGAATACATATAACCCAGAGAAATTATAACCACTAACTAAATAGATTTAAAATTAAGAAAAATATGATCGGTCTTAATTTCATTGGTTGGATAGGAATGAAACGTATTAAAATCATTTTTATCCGTATTGGGCATAAGGCCAAGTTTCTATGCATGGTTATCAAAAACATTCTGTTAACTAGGTTACAGAAGAACCATATCATAATTCCTCAAGACTCATCTGCAACTACAAAAATTGGAGCAACATAATATTCTATAATCCAATATGCAACAAAATTTAAATAAAAATTTACACATTTGTCACACTTACGAGCCGCAGCCAAGACGAAGATAAACGTTGTCATTGATCTTGATGATCCACCATTTGATCGTGAGTCCACTGCTGCAAATCAAGACCACACGTGCCCATCGTCCTTTTGCTTTTGCTTTTGCTTTTTCTTCTTCCTCCTTTCGCCCTTCGTGTCTGCCCTTGCTTCAACACGTTTCGACTGTTGTGACCGTATTTCTAGTAATTTGGTCTTTGCATCTCGAAAGGGTGCATCAGATTTTGAAGCCATCAATTGCTGGAAATTACAATAGTTTTCAAATTTGGGTCAATCCACAAGTTACAACATAATTTCCCGCATTGTTCTGGGCAAAGAAACAGACCTTGACATGATCCATGGCTGCCAGATTGAATCCAAGAGTATCCTTGCATTCCTGAAAATGTCAAAATGTCCATTCATATCCTAACAGAGTTCGATGATCCCAAAATCCAATGTCTCTCTTTGAAATTTTAAACCTAATATATGAACAAATTGTTGATTTTCATCCCTCAAATTTTATTAAAAAGAAGATCAAAATCACTTCCCTCAACCCCCATATTCCAGTATTTGTGATCAACAATTCGTGAATATAGTCTAAAGCTATGTTTGGAAAACTAGCTATTAACTGAAAAGCTAGTTGTTGGCTAATTAGCTAATTGATAAACTATGTTTGGTAAAAACTAGTTGATAAGCTAGATAATTGATAAGCAAGGTGATAATATAACCTAAAAGGTCATGTTGAGATGTTAATTGGAAAAATAGAGCTGGCAAAAGAAAATAAAAAAGTGGAAAAAAGACCATGAAGCTTATTGATACTAGCTTTTCAAAAAGTTATAGCTAGCCAAATGGGCAATAAAACAAGAATTCCATTTCATATTTTCATCAGAATTTTTGTTCAGTTGTACCTTAACTCTAGCATGAAGTATGTCTCTAAGAAGAGCCAAAAGAGGCCTGGTACTAGTGGTAGCAACTAGCTGATTATGATGCAGCTGCAATAACACTGTGGCTATCCTGCAAACCAGCTCAACCTGCAGATCGATTTAAAGCAACCACAACAGTAAATAAAAAAGGATGACGATAGCATGTAACGTGAAATGCATAGATCAGAAGTGATGTTCAGAAAATCATATGTGAAAAAAACCACGGTGAAGTAGACGACTGATGTGAGAATAAGTTAAAGGTAGGTCTTTTTTTAGGTTAATATATAAATGTGACATGCAAGCCTTTAACAAATTCAAGCACAAGAGACTTGCAAAAACATTCCAACAGTTTTGGATGCACTCCAAAGCACAAAGTCTGACCTTATCAGGATTCGAGGACCAATCTTTTAAATATGATAAGAGCTTCAAAGCGTCTGAGAACGGTAGAGCCTGCAAAGATGAGATATAATTATTCATGGGACTCGGAAATGAAAAGGACAACCATTTGTAGAATAATTGCAGTGCAATTAGAGTAGAACATAGAGCAACATTGACTTGCATCAACATTATATAGTGCACTTACTAGTAATGTCTGCTCTAGGTCATTGGTATGCACTTTCGAGACTGATCGAAGAATATAATCAGATGGTGAGAGCCCAAGCATAATAATATTGGACCGAAACTCTGAACCCTTTCCCCTTCGCGTTTCCTCCTGAGATTTGCAAAACATCAAGTAATTAAATCCAATACAATGTAGTAAGCCAAGCTGAAAAGTAGTTGAAAGCATAAAGGCTTGTGTCCGAAGCCATGTTAACTCGTTATGTCTATGGCACGCCATGGCCTAATGCATGGTTTTTGTAACACGATGTTTGATTTTTCTAACATTATCAATGTCTTAGGGCCTGTTTGTTAGTAGCTTAATAAGCTTAATGATACTCATATCTTATTTATTCAGCTATATATGACTGCTTGGTAATGGCTTATTATATAGAAAGTGGCTGATTCAATCTGCTTCTAGGAGGAGCTTTATGCAGAAAGACATATTTTTCCAAACTTGTCCCTCCAGAAAGAAAAAAAACACGCTCCTTCAATCTACGAAAAACCCCTCCAAACCAAAAACTTTTCCAATCTATACAGAAAGATTAATCCACACATACAACTTTATCCATACAGGACTTGATAAACCAACCAAACAGCACCTTACTTGTTAGTTTTTTAATATAACCTAAATTAAATCGTTTAATATCATCGACTCATTGAGTAATAGTAGAAACATATGTTTATAGACAACATATTATATATCATATAAATATAATATATAATATCATCGAAAACATAAAAGTACAAACAGTTCATTCATAGTTTCTTTGTGCATCCTTTAGGGCTTAGTTGATGCACCAGGCATAACTCGTTATCACTAAGGCCGCATAAAGCTTGGTGAAACAAGTATGTGACCAGCATTTGATTTATTTCATGTGCACCAAAATATATAAATGATATTCTAAGCGCAAACACGTGCTATATAGCAAACAACGGACCTCGTGTTCAGCCATTCGTTTCAGTTCTTCCGCTGCAATGTCTAGTGCTTCAATAATTGAGTCACTTGCTGAGAGAGTTTCTTGAGTCTTCTTTCCTGCTACAGCTACAGCGCCCTCATCTGGAAGTTCTTGTTGAGGCAGATATCTGTTTTCTAAGGAGTTGTCAAGGTCAGACTCGAACATCTCTTCCAATCTCTTCTCTTTCTCTTCCTGCGAACCATTCAAATACAGTAAAATTATAAAGCTGCAAATCTCAAGGCCGTTTACCAAAAGCTTACCCGAGTAAGTGCTTACCAAGTAACATTACCTTACCGGATGAATATGGCAAAGATTACGAATCTTACCCGGTAAGAGCAAGGCAAGGATCGAGAGTCTTGCCCGGTAAGTGAGTGCGAGGACTCTTACCATGGTTAGCACTTACTGGGTAAATTGTTGCATACGATGGCATTTTAGCAGACTAAGATCTTACCCGGTAAGTAGGTGATAGTATTGAACTTTACCGGTAAGCACTTACCAGGTAAGTGATTAGGTAAACGGCCGACAGTAGATGAAAGTGTAAGCTAGCTAAAACAATGTATGTACCTCAAGAAAAAACGGTTCCTCCGTACGGTCCCAACGTCTAATTGATCGATCATGAGACCCTGTCACGATAAAATCACCACGATCGCTGATCGAGACACACCAAACTTCAGCATGATGGCCTTCTAGAGTTAGGAGCAACTCAAATTTATCAGCATCCCAGTATTTTACCAGACGATCTTTCCCAACACTAAACATGTAGTGGGTGTTGCGAACAAATTTCACTGCCGTAACACTGTAAACGAAAATAAACTCGCACTAAAATTTCTGAATAAATTGATTTTTGGGATGATAAAATATTCCATAACAGAAACGTACCTATCAGCATGAGCAAATATAGACTTGTGACAGTCACCAAAGTCCAAACCCCAAATTTTCAAGTTTTTATCCGCAGATCCAGTAACAATAAGATCCCCATCAGATGAAATATCCATACACAATACTGGCAGCTTGTGACCATACAATGTAAGGAAAAATTTTAGAGTATCCATGTAGAAGACCTGAAAGTTTTTAATGTGATATTTAGCACCTAATACGCAAATTATTTGAACTAGAAGCTGAAAACAAAGTAAGATGCAGATATAACCACAATTAAGACACCCTTGAGTTTATCAAATAGTGCTTCTCTGAAACTCCCATGTGGATTTGAATAAAAACTTTGAAAGTACTATTAACATATCAAAATGATTTCATATTGTGTTATGCAAGTGTCAAGAATTGTGTGTACAAATTTATCCCTGCATCATAATGTGAATAGCAACAACACAAGTATCGTCTACACCACAATCCACAAATTAAAGGGGGTAATGTAAATAGTAAAATTCAAGATATGAGTATCTCATTAACACCCTACTTTGCACTAAGAGAAACAAAAAAAGGTGAACCAACAAATAAGCAAATAACCACATATGAGAGCAGACATAAAAGAATGTCAAAAAAGCAGATCTGACCTTGACAGTACAATCCAATAGAGCGGCCGCAATATGCTTCCCATCAGGACTTGCAGCAACCACAATAACATCATCATTCATTGTTATGTTCCGCACATTAGACACTGTTAGATGCACCGAATCCTGAGAACCCAAAAAAGACAAGAGGCTATAAATGATTTGGCCCATTGTGCAGTAAATGTAAGTACATGCAAAACAACTTCAAAGCTGTTATGTATGTGTGTGTGATTGAATACACTTGGAGCTCAAATAGGTTGTAAGGGAAAGAAAGACCCGGCTGCGACCAAAATTAGTATCAAGAAAAAAATCACGAGATATGAATAACTCAATGCAAAAGAGATCCATAATAATGGCTTCTCTTTAACTCATGAGTACTTTTAGACTTCAAAGTTCGGTATTTAAAAGTATACTCAATTTATATGATAACAAATCATTGATATATAGCATTTCCCATGTTTTTCATGTTTAATAGCTTTCACAGACAATATCCACTCAGTGTGCATGCCACAACTCATGTAGTAGAGATTTTAGCTAGGATGTAGTTAGGAGGCCTAAGACAAGATCCATGAGATGCTTTGGGTTTCACAATCTAAATACCACACGGCAATTTATAGTCATAGAGAGAGAAAGTAAAGAGTTAGTTTCCAAAACTAGCATAGACATGGACCCTGATATGAGAGCACTATACAGGTGGGTTGGGTATGAAAAGCACAAGGGCTTGCAAGTTCAAAATCATACTTACTTGACCATACAAAAATCACATGAAAGTAAAACATGCGATATCTATAAAAAGATAGCCAAAAAGCACAAGTATCTATTCCTATGTCACTAAGCGGTCATTTAAGGGGCTTAGTTTGTGATCTCTCTCGATCTTTCAAAAACCCAACAACTCAATTGTACAAATATGTATGGAGACGGAATCTTAATAAATGCAAAGAGGATGAGTGGCTTATATGAGAAAAGCATGCCGTCAAAAATTAAGACAGTCGGACGAAGTCCATCTGAAAATTAAATCTGAAGTGGGGCAAGTTGAAAAACTATAAAAGAATTTAAGAGCACATGAATAGAAATTATAAACACACCTGACCAGAATTTTTTGTGGTTTCATACTCCCAAAACTTAACATCATGATCCGTACTCCCAGTGACAAAGCCACCACCATCTGGTGTGGGGACAATTGATTGCACAGAGCCAGTATGAGCTTTCACTACTTCAACAGAAGTACCACTCCTCACATCAATAATTTCAAGATCCCCACCTTTTGTACCAATGACAGCGTACTTATTACCAGGAACAAACAAACTACACAATCCATATCCTGAATCAATAGTGCGGAGACAAGAACCGGTACTTGGGTTCCAGATCTTCACAGAATTGTGACTGGTTGACATCAGAAGAGTGCTGTCTGAGCTAAGTGTAACACTTCTTACATCAGAACGATGACCTTGAAGCTCAATAGCACTGGCTTTTGTAGTTGAACTGGTCTCTATTGAATAAATCTCCAGCAAATTATTGTTCAATGATAATGCTAACGTGGCTAGTGAATTCTTGGAAGTTATGGGAGAGAATGAGATAGAGCAGATCTTCTTGTTAGCTCGTACAGTCTGCAAAAGCTTAAATACATCAGTGACTGTAACCAAGGGTAGGCTTCCTTCATCTTTCATTTCATGATCTGCATTTTCATTTTCAGTGGCATCCAGAATTTTAGAAGATTTCTTCTCCTTCTTTCGATTAACTCTCCTTTTTGCTTTACGCTTCGATTCAGCGTCATCTAATACACGATATATCTCCACCGTCTTCCCTGCAACTTGACATGCAAGAAGGTTACCGGACTTGTTAAATCTGACTGTTGCAACACGATCTTTGCTCTGCCGTTGAATTTCACCAAAAGGTTTCAAAACTTCCCATTTGTTTTCAGCACTAGAGTCCTTATTTTCAGCATCATTTTTACTAGTTTTTGATACAGAATGACCATCTAAAATTTCATGCTTAATAGTGTAAAATCGGAGCTCTGAATCAGCTGATCCAGTGACCAGATAGTTCTGCTCAGGATCAACATCTATGGACCAAACTTCACTGTGATGGCCACCAATTATTTGCGTACAATGTTGGGTATCAAGATCCCAAACCCTTAAAAACTTGTCCTTGGAGGCACTAACAAGTTTTTTACCAGAATCCAAGAAGGCAAGATCTGTAACCTGCAACCCCAAAAAAAAATCCATGCAACATCATATAGTTAGATTACAGACTGGAAATCAATCACACAGATTAGCAGGGAAAATACTTTGACAGCCTTTAATAACATAAACCTGATCACGATGGCCACGGAGACGAAAAAGTCCAACTTCGCCAATAACATCCCATAAAACGATGTCATTGTCCTTGCTTCCAGATGCAAGTAATGACCCTGTCTTGTTAAACGTAAGGACTGTTGTAGCCCCTTTGTGCCCATTCAGTGTTGTCTCACAGCTTCCCTTCTCACAATTCCAAATTCTTATACTTCCATCGGCATGGCCACTGGCTATCTGTGACCGACACAAAGAGAACTCTCACTTGATTGTTTTTCAGAGAAAGGATAACTCCATTGCCAGATAAAACAAAAAGCACCTTGCCTATATATATATATATATAAGGTTGGGTTCCGGTGAGAAGTGCCAAATTTGGTGAGAAGCGTGAGAAGTGGTTATCGACAGTTGGATGAGAAATGGACGATCATTAGGATGAGATACACCGAGATAAGATGCACCGAAATGCACCGGATCAATTCCCTTTTAAGCCACAATTCATGGGAGGGTATTTGGTTAAAAGTGAACCGTTTAAAAGTACTTCTCACACTTCTCAACAAAAATGACACTTCTCACATGATCCCATGCCTATATATATATATGATCACATGCCTATATATATATATATATATATATTTCTTGCAAATAGCATTTTAGTTACAACAACTAATCCTAAGAATTATCAATTATGATACACATGTTAACAGGTGAACATTTCCAAACTACATCTCAGTATCTCACCACATCAAGTTCATTTGAAGAACAAACGACAGGAGATGCAATGTATTCAAAGTTCCGAACCAACAAATTTGACAGACCTAACATTCTATTCAATTTACTTCCTGGTACTTGGAGAGTTTGATTGGCAATTTCTAATCGATGGAGAGCCCATTCCACACATTAAGTGAAAATGCGGTTCTTTTAATCCCTAACATCTAGAATTCTTAACAACAGTTGGGAAGCTATTCTCAATAAGGAACAATTTAAGCATAATAACTTCTGAGCTAGCTAATAGTAATTCATACATCGGGGTACAAATTTTAATAAAAATATAGGGAGGAGTAAGCACCAAAGGTGAAGAAGGAACGGCCGCAATTGAGGTTACGGCGAGAGAAGGCCCGCGTGATTGCGTAGACGGAGTAAGAGTTTTGGAGCAGACGCCTTGACGGACATGCCAAACGCCGACCTTCTCGAGTGCCGGAGCTAGTAGATATTTACCGGAGGTATCGTACGTGATGTTAGACTCCACTGACGCAATCACTCCGAACCCCGCCGCCGGCTCATACCGGAGATACGACTTCACCATTCCGATTCTTTTGCTCTTCTGGCGCTCTGTGCGATTGTTTCGGTGGAGGGTTTTTGGGTTACCTAGGGTTTAACGGCTTTAGGTTTTTTCGAATCTCTTTTGACTTATTTTGACTAATTACAATTTACAATCGGACCATTTGGGCTATTTGAACCCGAACTAAAATGGAGCGGAATGACAATCTGTGTTCGGCCCAATTTGTGTTCTCTAATTTTTTGAAGGAAAGAAAAGAAAAAAAAGAAAAAAAAGGAAAAAAAATGAGAGGAAATAAATATCTGTATTTGTGTTCATGAGATTGAGATTGAAGGAAAAGAAAGGAAGGAAGGGGAAAAAAAATAAATTTTCATGTTCTTGAGTTGGAGATAAAGGAAAGGAAATATGTTACTTTTACCAATATACCCTCATTTATTTCATAATGAAATGTAATTAATGGGTATATGTGTAATTTTACAAAATTTTTAGTTCTTTTTATTTCATTTCTTTTCTTTCCTTCAGTTTCCTCCCACATTTGGGCGGAAAGTTTTGGAAGGAAAATCAGCAATATTTTCCTTCCCCTTCTCTTCCTTTCCCTCTTTAAAAAAACTCGAGGACACAACATTTTTATTTTTCTTCTACTTTCCTCCCCTTTCCGTTCCTTTCTTTAATAAAAAACAAACTCGATAACACAGCATTACCAAATTTTACCTCTATTGTTTTACAATTCGACCCGGTTTATCTTTGGTATGACTGATAGAGGGCGAGATATGACAAGCAAAAATTTATACTTCTCTAATTTGACCCGATTTATGTTTCGTTTGTACTCCGCAAGAACTTCTCTAATTTGTTTGTTTGATGCATCACCGTCGGCCATTTTAATTGAAAGATGGGTGAATTGAGAGATTGAGAAGTTGCGAAAAACGAACACAAGATAACGAAAAATCGAGCGAGAATTGTATTTTTTGCGTTTTGTAACTTGGTATGTAACCCCATACACCAAGTGTTCTATTTTTAGCGTTTAGGAACCATTAAAATCACAAAAAAAGGTCAAAAACACATCCAAACGGTCATATTGCCGTTTTATAACGGCTCTTTTTCAAACGCAGTCGGGTCGGGTCGGTCTAGGCTTCTGGCGGGTTGGACCGGATTCGGACCTGCTTTTTGGCCATCTCTAAATTACATAACATGTGTGTGCAAAAACTCAGATATCTATACTATCTTATAAAGCATATAGACTAAAAGTCTTAAAGTCTTAAAGTCTTAAATCTTTTTTTTTAAAATTAATTAAATTTCTGCATATTCTGCTTTCTTTTATTTAAATTTCTGCTGAAAATTAATAGTTATCTCTAAAATCTTTTTTTTTAAATTAATTAAATTCCTGCAGATTCTGCTTTCTTTTATTTAAATTCCTGCTGAAGATTAATAGTTCTCTCTAAAATCTTTTTTTTTAAATTAATTAAATTCTTGCAGATTCTGCTTTCTTTTATTTAAATTTCTGCTGAAAATTAATAGTTGTCTCTAAAATCTTTTTTTTAAATTAATTAAATTCTTGCAGCATCTGCTTTCTTTTATTTAAATTCCTGTTGAAGATTAATAGTTCTCTCTAAAACAAATTTAAATTAATTAAATTCCTGCAGATTCTGCTTTCTTTTATTTAAATTCCTGTTGAAAATTAATAGTTGTTTCTAAAATCTTTTTTATAAATTAATTAAATTCCTGCAGATTCTGCTTTCTTTTATTTAAATTTCTGCTGAAAATTAATAGTTATCTCTAAAATCTTTTTTTTAAATTAATTAAATTCCTGCAGATTCTGCTTTCTTTTATTTAAATTCCTGCTGACTAAAAGTCTTAAAGTCTTAAAGTCTTAAATCTTTTTTATTTAAAAAATTAATCCAAGTCTTAAAGTCTTAATTTTTTTATTTAAAAAATTAATCCAACTAACTTCTAGAAATTCACGGTAACTTCCTCATCTTTTTTTATTGATAATCCTAGAAATTTCCCACTGATCTGTTGTTTTCTCCTACTTGAAGGTATTCTCCATCTTTTCAGGTAGGGTTTATCTTTGCTTCATTCTCCATCTCTTCACGGCAAGGTACTCTTCAAATTATTTTTGTACATGTTCCATGCTTCATCGTCTCTATTTCTCCAATTTTGTTAGGTTTCTCAATGGTTGGGTCTTCTGTGTTGATATTAAAAGGTACACTCCAATTAGCGCTTCAGATTTTTCAATTTGGTGATATATTTCAGCAGGGCTTCCAACAGCTTTTTTCTTTATCTTTACTTTCAACTATGGTTTTATGTTTTCCTTATGGTCAATTTTTCTTAGGGTTTGATCGTTATTAGATTATTTTTTGACCTAAAGGTACCCATCGACACTTTTACCCGTTTTCCACTTATTTAAAATCGATTTTTTCAGTTTTGAATTGCAACTGCAGAAACCATAAGGCTTTGGATGAAACTTTAACTCTACTTGCAAAATTCTGCAGAATTGAGTCAATGATGACGACGGTAATTTTGTAAGTAGCATCATCACCTTCTATTTGTATCAGAGTGCTACATCATAGCACAAGATTCCAAGACTCTTGCATCATGCTCAACACTTTCCACTATAATATATATATTATTAAACTCATTTTAATTTTTTTCTTTAAAATTATGTCAGATCTATTGTGGTGGTGGTTTTGGTTGTAACTACTATATATACAACCATAGCAATCCTGGACTCTTGATATTTCCTGTTTGGTTTACTCTCAAACCTAATATATAGTTTGGAAAATTTTAATACAAAGCTGCAGAAATTGAGGAAGACATGCTTTAATTTCAAAATTTATTCGTATAGTCTGCTTCATTACTTTCGGAAGTATATTGTTTGAAAGACTGAGTTGTTCTGATGAAGTATATTAGCGCTAAGTATTGTTATTGGCTCATATTTGTACTTATAGTCTATTTATTTGCAGGATTTTTAGGCGATCTACCGTGTTTTTATAGTTATTCAAATCTGCAAGTGGCTCTAAAAGTTGTTCAAAATGGGAATTTTCTTTATGGCATTGAGAGTGACCATTCAAACTCTACTCAATTTCATCGATTCCTTAGTCCTTCCATCGCCCCTCAATCCAGGTAATTTATTTTTGTTTTCTAACATTTCATCTTCACTTCGGTGTGTTTTCCATCGATTAAACATATATATATATATATATATATTTATATATATATAGAGAGAGAGAGAGAGATTTACACTCCATCAACTGTGTGTTCACTCATTTATTTATACCATTGATTGTTCACTCATCATTTATACCATTGACTGTATATTTCCAGCCTTTCAATGAATATAAGTTGGACTCTACGAGGAAGGGATCATAAGAATAAAGAAACATTGATTATATACCAAGAAGGGGATAATAAGAATAAAGAAACTAAGGGCCAAATTAAACATATACCATGTTTTCTAGGAAGCTGCCATGACTTACATCTTTAGATTTACTATCTTTTCCATGTCTCACAATGGTTCTACTATGCCATATTCTACATTGATCGACCTGTATTTGGAAGAGTAAAACAAATAGCTATTGTCCACATAATACCACATCTCCTAGACAGTAACCTTTAAAAGTGATTGACCAATTATTTGATTTACTACCACATACCTTACACATATCTATACTATCGTATAAAACATATTGACCAAAAGTCTTAAAAACAATCCTTAAAGCCTAAAGTACTACACTTTCAAGCATAAAAGTCTTATCTATATCTATATCTATATCTATATCTATATCTATACTATCTTATAAAGTATATTGACCAAAAGTCTTAAAACAATCCTTAAAGCCTAAAGTACTACACTTTCAAGCATAAAAGTCTTAAAAACAACTCAAATTGCATAAGGTACTACCTTTTTATGCATATTTTTCAAAAAAGTCTTAATTACAAGCTTCAAAGTGTAATGTTGTAATTATGATATCCTCTTAATGTGATTATATGAATATAAAAACAAAAAGACTTTGGATAGTTATCATGGAAATCGATGGCAAAAATAAAAATTAAACGATAAATAAAATTCATTTTTCATTACGAGATGAAAATTAAACCAAAAAATCCTTTACTCTTAAGCAGAAAAATATTATAAAACTATAATATGACGTAAAACTGTTTTAGATAATTATCCTACCGTAACCAAGAATATATAAATAAATAAACTATGAATTTGATAACATTTTATAGTTTGTTAAAATTGTATCAGGTATGAATATTTTATCACAATATATATTTGATACAATTTTAACAAACTATGAATTTGATAACATTTTATATATTTTATCAGATATCAGATATGAATAATTAGACTTTTAACTATTAGAGCTTATCTCTAAGATCTAAAAATAAAAAGACTTTGGATAGTTATCATGACTTCTTCTATAATAATAATTTTCGAATAGATCTATCTCTGAGATTTTGGATGCAAAAAGTCAAAAAAATAAAATAAAAAAATCTCTTCTTAAATTCAATACTATTAATATGCTACATTCATGAGTTGAAAATTGTTAAGTTATGTTGTTGTTGAATGTATTTTGATCTTTTGTCTCTGTGACTTACTGAATTGTTTTATTACACATACATGTATAAAGTGTTTGATTGTTATAAAGTATTAATTCAAATACCCTTAAATAATAACAAAATAAGAGAAATACACGAAACATAAAGAAAGGTTGTAGCATTATGAGCTTGTATAATTAAGTATCCTTTTTTATTTGAGCATCTTTCGTCAATTTCCAAGGCTTAATTTTCTTATAATTTGATTTCGTTTTGGTTACAGTTTAATTCTTTGGAGGATCCGGGGAATCGTTCCCTTCCACGAGCTCAAATTTAAGGTAATTGCAATTGTTTTAGGTCAGATATTTTCGATCTGTATTCATGTTCATTTATATTTTGTCGAATATGATCAATCTTCCTGTTGTATCTGACTAATCTGAGTGACTTTTTGTCATTTATAACGAAGGCTGATCGGAAAAGATTCAGAATTAGCCCTTATCCATGCTCCATCACCATCATATGTATATGAGTTTTAGCAAACATGCTATAATCACCAATTTACAAGTTCACATTCCTATGATATATATATATATATATATATATATATATATGTATAAATAATTATGGTAGACTAACTTCAACTACACTCATCAAAGCCAGAAACCAAGCCTAAACACTTTGTAGTATTCAACAATGGTCCTGCTGGCTCAAATTTGCAACTTTGTGAGGAACATGCAAATATCTGACAGTAAGCAGAGTACCTAGGAATTGACGCACACAGAACGAGATTATAGTTATTAATGCTAAACGACTATCTCTCCATATACCTAAGTTATGCACATAAGAGTTGAGAATTTATGGCATAAAGGATAGGTAGGGTCAGGACTCAGGAGAGTTTGTGAACATGTTTGGTTAGTAATCCCACTTAACACCTTGAAGGAAAGCAAACTACCTTCTAAATGGAGCAAAAAAAATTAGGATGCATTAACCCTAAATAAAATCCTAAATCCTAAGATATTGTGATCAATATGCCAAAGCTACGTATACATAATCCATCTAAAATCAAGCATTTCTATTTAAAAAATATACATTGTAACAATTAAGTTACAATATACCAAGTAAGATGACAGTAGCATCAAATTACTAATAATAATCACTACAATGTAACTAAGCATTTATCATTCACTAAATCAAGTAACAAGATACCAACTAATATACCAACTAAGATAACAGTAGCATCAAATTACTATTAATTATTAGTACCAACTAAAAAACCAAGTAGCATCAGATTGCCAACAAAAAACCAAGTAGCTTGCATACCTTGAGTGAGAATGTGAGAGTTGAGACGGAGGCAGAGGAGACGGTGGTCGGACTACGCCGTAGCCCGTAGCCCGTAGGACGCAGGTCAGTGGAGAGTGGAGACGGTGGTCGGAGCCTCGGAGGTCACGGTGGAGCGTCGCTAGAGACTGGAGCCGTGGAGGCGTGGAGCGATGGTGGTCTGGTGGTTTGTGGTCGCGATGGTCGTCACTGTGGTCGAAGGCTCTCAAAGCCCTAATACTGATTTGGGGGAAAGTGGGTGGGGACGTGGGATTTGGGTTGTATCAAGATAATTTATATTTTCATCCTTACACTTTCAATCATAAATCATTTTTACAAAAAGAAACATTAAATACACTATTAATATCCAAATTTTGTTTATTATCTATATCCACTATAAATTATTTTGTTTAATTACGGCTAAGAGGTCATTTACCATATGTTTACCCGGGTAAGCGTTTACCCTAAGTTATATTACCTTATCCGATGAATATGGCAAGGACCGAGAATCTTACCTGGTAAGAGATAAGGCAATAACAAGTCTTTCCCGGTAAGTGAGGGCGACAACTTTAACGGTTACCGGATAAATTATTGCACACGATGTTGTTCGAATGAACTAAAATTTTATTCAACAAGATAACTGATAGTGTTGAGTTTTACCGGCAAGCAGTTATCAGGTGGGTGTATGGTAGTAGTTAAACAAATGCAAGTTTTCAATTGCTAGGATACAATCTTAATCACCGTTTTTTATATATAGCTAATTTTTATCATCGGTGAAGTTTGAACATTTGATCTTGAATGTTGGCCTCTATCGATAACTTAGATCCCGCCGCATTGTGCGGGTACTCAACTAGTAAATCTCATAATCATTATACGTAAGACGTATAGGATATCAACCCACTACATATTAAGGGATATTGCTCTAATACTATTTGAAACATCATGAACCTAAAAGAAAATAGTTTCAAATGTTGATATAAAATGTATATATTTGAGTGGTTGCAACTTGCAATAATTGTTGATTGTTACAACCTTAATCGACAAAATGCGTTTTTTAGCCTGAAAATATTTTGATCGGCTATTTAACCATTAAATTATTCAATATTTCTCAATGGCTATTGAAAGTTAAACATTATGTCGACTAGAGAAGTTAAAATAGACCTTGAAGTTCAAGTTTTTTTTAAGTATATAATATTTATATACGGCAAATGCAACAAATAAACTCACACACCTTCTTCACCTTTGGTGAGGTTTGAACCCCTGACCTTCTAGGACATAAAAAAAATATGTTCATTATTAGAGAGATTAGTTGTAGGATTAGTCATTAAAATCGATTATACATTTCAAAAGTAAGACAGGTTACTTTAGTGCCTGTTAAGATTCATGGACCAATCGTCTGAATTGGGAATCGTTGAGAGTCCAACCCCGACTGGTTTAAATATTTATAAAATTGAGTTTTTACCATCGATGAGTCGGATTCAAACAAGAACGATATCTATTTAAGAAATAAGAAAACGTCTGAATCACATGTGATTTTACACTAACATCACGTACAAAATCACAAGTGATTTTGCACATGAGTTGACCGTTTTCGTATTTTCTTAAATAGTTAACGTTCTCGTTTCATCATCCTTCATCGATTACCCCCTAAATGGAGAGTTCAAAAATGAGAAAGTAAACCCAAACTCAATATCACTTCTTGAATCACACGAATATGTTTCTTTGTAAGAATAAAGGGATTCATGTTTTATTAATTTCATGACAGAAGAAAAAGTTACTACATGTAAATGTTATTTATTTATTTATTAAATCAATGATTCAACTCAAATAACGTTGGAAGCTTCGGCTAATGAAATATAATTATATGACATTAACGGGATAGAGAGGTTTAAGTTAAAAGTAATATATTTGGCATCCTACAAGTTGATTTTTTATTACCAAACACGATATTTTGACTTTGTATGATAAATATAAGCTAAAAATATGATTTATTTAAGCAAGAAACGAAGATTTTTTATTCATTGATTGAAAGTCTAAGAAAATGACATAATATTTTACAAAATATTGATTGTTTCAATCGGCAAATACAAAAAGAAATGTCAGGCTGATGTGAAAGTTTGTTGATAAAAGAAAAGGGATTAATCTCACTAAATTTGAAATTTTCTGTTAGATTTATGTTTAGAAATCAAGTTACCAATTTTAGTGTACATGAAAATGAAGTGATCGTGGTGTTAAACCACATCATTTTGCCTTTCGAAACAAGGTTTGGGTCATCGCATTGTCATTGGTTCGAATTATTTAACAAACAAATATTTAGCCACAAAATACTTCAATGTCAGACATTCTATAAATATTATATGACATATTAAATATATAAAGATTGAGTTTACGTGAGAATGGTAAGAATGAATCTCCACCATTAGATGCACATTAAAATAAGATGCACCAGATTAATTTTTGTATCAAACACGATTCAAGAAATAAGACAATACAAATATAATTAAAAGTCCATATCACTTTTTACTTTTTTACTTTAGCTCTTCTTTTACACGGTTCTTCGTTTTCCATATAAAAGACATTTAAGATGTGATTGGTACATATTAAAGGGTATTCACCTAAACAAGCCAAATGGATTTTTAAAGTTTTTGTTAATAATAAAGGTAACAACGTTTTAATAATATATAAAATTTAAATAATGACGAAAATAAATAAACTATTCATCAACTTTTTTTTCATCTCTTTTATCCGAACCCCTTTTCAAAAACATACCCAAGCAGATCAAATTTAACATATATTAGGGTCTGTTTGTCTAAGGTTTAATGGACTGTGTGGTAGATATGGATGATTCGCACTGTCATATCTACCTGTTCGGTAGCAGCTTATTGGCTCAGATTAGGGCTGATTCAGCCAGCTAAAATTTGAGTCCTTTGGGCTCAGCTACCCTTCTTCTCCCTATGTCTTTCCTCCCTTACACTACTAGTATTCCTTCTTCCCCTCCATTCCTGTGCAACCTGCCCTTTCTTCTACACCCTCCTTTTTTCTATCGATTTTTGTCAAAAAAAAAAAAAAAAGATTTTAACACCCAGACCGGCATCTCACAACACTGACCTGCAACCTGCCCTTTCTTCCCCACCGACATCTCACAACACCGATCTATAATGGAATCGTAATCGAACCCATCAAGAGGCAGCTTGGCTAATATTTTTCGGTTACCTATGAAAAGCCTACCGTCGTACTGCCGTCGGGATCGTAAAAGAACCCACCGATCTGTGTTTTCATACATCAGTTTTTAGCGATCTGTGTTTCCGTAACTCTTTATATCGATTTGCACATGTGGATATGAGGAACGATTTTCTCAACAATTTTGTGTATAGATCCGCTCATCCGCACATGTGGATCGATCTGTGTTTCCATAAGTGTGTATCGATCTGTTTATTAACCTGTAGATCGATTTCTTGCATATCAGTTTTTTATTTGTGTATCTATCTGTACATCGATCGTTTCCTATTGTTTCAATATCTTGATTTTTATTTCAAGATATCGACTTTCTGGTTTTTATTGGAACGTGATAACTCTGATAACTCTTCCTCCCTTCAATACTCCCACTTGAGTTGAATTGAAGTTGAAGATTTATACTTACAATATATCTTTGAAGAAGAAAGCATATGGGTAAATCTTGGTGGTGGAGTATTGAAGAAGAAGTATATTTTTTAGGGAATTTAATTAAAATACCCGATATTTGACTTTGACTTATCAAAATACCCACAATCTCGTTGATTTTACCGAAATACCCAAAATTTCCGCGGTGGGCCCCGCGATCGCGGGCGTGGGCCCACGTGTCACCCATGTTTGGCTAAAACTTTCGCAGAGGCCCCTTAAGAT
This sequence comes from Saussurea involucrata, assembly GCA_033807775.1. NCBI lineage: Eukaryota > Viridiplantae > Streptophyta > Magnoliopsida > Asterales > Asteraceae > Saussurea > Saussurea involucrata. The sequence goes on along the minus strand of CM066321.1, from coordinate 112,806,426 downwards.
TTCCTGTGGTACACTTTTGGCCCCTCAAGAATGTCCGCGGTAGCAAATTCGGCCCCTGTCCCGCGGAGGTACCCCGTGATCGTGGGATCGCCTTGACACGTGTCATTCCAGGGTTGAATCCCTAATTTCATTAATGTATCCAACCCACACCCACCTAATCGGCCGCTATAAGAGAGAGGGTGGGGGACCTCATTCGGCCACCACTTGCATTATAAAATTACTTCTACATATCATCCTAGAAAATACCTCAATGTTTAAACATCACAATTTAAACACCTAACAACTCAAGGCGGGTGTTACTTAACCCAATTACAAGTTGCTAATCCCAAATTAGTGCGGAAGACTTCACTAAGCAAAACCACTTCTCGTGTACTCTACTAGCACTCATCACTTCACAGTGTAGCTAAAGCCAACCCCAACCTGAACCTGTTGCACATGCCGACAAATAAAAAGGTTAGGCTAACGCCTAGTGAGTTCAAGAGTTTACGCCGTGAGCAAATCATTTGATAAACCAAAAGCTTCAACTTAATAAATGATTTTCTAAAAGGGTTTGTATGAAAGACATCGACAACCCATTTTCCAAACACACACAATTCCTGAGAGTAAAGCTTCCAATGAAAATCGTTTCTCTGCAAATGATTCAAATTCAAAACTCACATCAAGAGTTAATTAAATAATAATTTCTCAAATAATCGCCAATGCGAATAAAACTCCAATAGTTAAAACATCCAATAAGGATGTAACATAAATCCATCCATCAATCATGGAAAACAATCCATATGCATATAATATAACCTCAACAATGCGAATAAATAAAATACCTGAAATCAACACCCTTCGGTGACGGGGGAGACCCGATCTCATCGAATGTGGCAAACACATAAATTAAACCACAATCGATAAATACAAGTAAGCTCCTTGGATGGGGAAAACATATGACATCAACCATAACTCGGTCTTTAGTCAATCTTAGACATCAACCAAAACTAGGTCTTTAGTCCATTTCCGGCATCAACCAAAACTAGGTCTTTAGCCCATTTTAGACATCAACCAAAACTAGGTCTTTAGTCCATTTCCGGCATCAACCAAAACTAGGTCTTTAGCCCATTTTAGACATCAACCAAAACTAGGTCTTTAGTCCATCTCCGGCATCAACCAAAACTAGGTCTTTAGCCCATTTTAGACATCAACCAAAACTAGGTCTTTAGTCCAAACCACCAAGTTCAATCCTTCTGGATCTTTACCTTGGGAACCCACCATCCGAAACAAGCTTACTCAACTTAAATATATATACATGACCTCAAAAGAATAACCAATGCATTCAAATCATGTAAACATCAAATATAATGCAATTCATGCAATTCCAGCCCCAAGCCCACGTCGAGCTTATTAACACCGGGCGAATGCCCTCGAGACTCAACAGAGTCCAAAACCGATCCCTCTGCTCAAAAGATCTAATGATCGTTTATCACATCAACTCATGCAAATAATATGCATCTAACCCACATCATGCAAACACACGCTCCGAGGTGTGATAATCTCACAACCCCTTCATTGCTACATTCCCAATGAAGTCAAATCACGTATGCATCTATATGTACATGTATATGTAATTCTTTCATAACTCATCAATGCATATAATTCACCAAGGTTCATTAGTCCCAAAGGTACTAAGAATACAAAACCGTCACACGGTCTTCACACACAAGACCAACACTTAAACTGGCACGTATTCAAATAAAATGCAATTAAGCATATAACACACCCAAGACTCCACCTCGAGTCACCAAAATCGGCAAACACTCAAAAGACTCATTTGAGTATAAATCAAGCCTTTAAAGGCCAAAATAATCGTTTAGTTAAATACATGTCACTCACACGGTTACGGAAACTAAAATACATCGTTACTCAAACTCTTCACTCTTTCAATTCCTCAATTGGCCATCGGCCCCAAAATGAAAGGTTTATAACTCTCTCAAAACATTCATATGGTCGGATTGACCAAAATCCTCAAATGTGGGTGTTTTACAAGATATGTAAAGTTCAACACTTTGATTAAATCTAAAACCCACCAAATAACTCAACAAGGGATAATTTCCCATAATGCACACAAATACTTTAAAACACATATTTTGGCATGTACAAAGTTTTCACAAAGCAACTTGAACTCACCTTGCTAAATCTAGAATTTCTCCAAACGTACGCTCCTTTGAAGTAGCTTGTATCTTCAAGCCAATTTCCCAAAACCTAGATTCATAAATTCCCACCATGAATATTCATATTCAACCATACAAAGTCGTTCCCCAACATTTTACACCAATATCCCAACATATACCCAAACCCTAATTTTCCATATATGAAGATAAGAGAAGATTACCTCAACCACAACTTGAATCCACCAAACCAAAACACTTCTAGATCCCCAACTAAACATCACAAGCTCCAACTCTTTAAGATGGACAATAGGTCGGATGAACCTTGGAAGGTTTTTATAGAAAACCCTAACTTTGCAATTGGAAGATGAACTCTCTTGAGAGCCTTTAAGAAGACTTCGAGTGACTCCCCACACTTAAGAACCTAGAGGTAGACATGAATGTACACATATGAGGTGGGTGAAATCCATGAATGAGATGAGAAGGTTGAGAGATGGGGACTTACCACACTTGGAAGCAAAATCGCACCTAAGGCAGAGAGGAAATTCGTTTTGCTAACAATAGAGAAGAATGGACTGAATTTCCTTAAAAACCAGATCTGCTCACAGCCTCTCGTCCCTTGTCCGCGACATTGACATGGCGACTATGCCCTTGGCATTGTCGCCGGGGCATAGTCGCGACCACCAGACGACATTCTGCTTGATTTGCTCAGTTCGACCCCCATCACGACAACGACATATGCGACTATGCCTGGGGCATAGTCGCTGGTCACAGTCGTTAACCACGCCCCACCTGCTGTCCAACGACTCTTTTCCATCCCAAAACCGATTTTCGAGCTCGTGAGATAAGTTGGCTAAACGAGCAAGCTTGCATGCATGGAAATTTCACAACGACCTCTTGACAATTAATAAAAGATTCAGGGTGTTACAATCCTCTTTAGAGGGACACCTTTCGGTCCATGAATGGATCTTACCAATTCTGGTGGCGACCCCACGCTAGTCCACATGTTTCTACAACTGGAGGTCGATGTCTCCAATCCTGATCCGGAGGAGATGTATTTTGATGTCTTCGGGCATCACATGCGGTTTGGGCGTCATGAGTTCTGTCTAATTACATGACTACTTTTTGGACCAGCACCCCCTTCCTCCCTTAGCATACATTTCCTTCGTTCGTAGGGTTTGGCCTGGCGTGTCACCATCTCGTTTGAAGCTGAGGACAGTCGTGGAGACGATGAAACAGAGCCTTGGTGCCCTAAGTGACCACGATGTTGTCCGTGTATGCTTGGTGGCGATCGCAGATATGGGCTTCATGGGCCGTGAGTGGAGCCAGACTGCTTCCGAGACGGTCCTTAGGGCCGTCGAGGACTTGGATTTGTTTAACAAGTATCCGTGGGGTAGCCACATCTGGACACATAGCTACACACAGATGCACCGAGCCATCGCCAGACACGCCAATCGACTTGCCAAGATGAATCTTTGTGGATTTACATATGCCTTCAAGGTTAGATACGTAGTATAACATAAATAACAATACATACAAACTGTTTGGCTTTCCTTTTTACGTACTTGCTCTTCTTGTGTAATTCGAGATATGGATCTTGGAGATGTTTCCCATCTCCATTCAACATTTCACCAAGCGCACCAACATATTAATTAGGGGAACCCGTTGGGACCGGGGTCTTTCCCTAAATAGGCAGACTTGGATCGAGTTCTTCATCCAATCTAGAAATGTAAGTTCTTTTACTATGTTTACAATGTTGCCTACGTTAGTCCCGCTTATTAAATTTTTTTTGTTTTACCATATATTTAGCCGCCGCTTATGCCTTTCGTAAACCTTCTGCCTACTGCCTACGAGAGGGACACGCCTTGGTACAGAAACAGCGTGGACTTTATTGAGAGAGAGGCGGCAAGGGTCCGACGTTCCTCTCCTTCCCCATCTGGGACCAGTTCCTCATCTGACGAAGATGAGGAAGACGACGTGAAGCCTGAGCATTCTTTCAGGCATGACGATCGATATGAGGCGCCCCCTTCCTCCTCTCATAATGATCCGCCGCACACCGTCCCATTTAGTGATAGGTTTGAGCAGTTGTGGGAGTACGTCTACGGGAGGCAAGACAAACGTATTCAAGATCTGGAGGACTTCACCAAAAAGTTTGACGCTGTTCATGTTAGTGTTTAACTTAATTTCTCCGCCACGATCTTTTAGTATGTATATTAATATTACGTTCTAAATTTGTTTTAGCTGTCGAGTACGACGCCGATCTCTGCTCCGTTCGGACAGGGGGCACCGACGACGTTTGCCACCATATCCTATCCGTCATTCCCGGAGACTGTAAGTCACATTGAGTAACCATTATAGTTATATGTTAGTTCCTAAATTTGTAACTCTTATAATGATCAATGTCACGCAGGTCGGGATGTCGGGATAGGGGGTTAAACATCCCAAATGCCGCCATTTGGCACCATATCCTATTCGTCAATCCCGGAGACGGTAAGTCATATTGAGTAACCATTATAGTTATATGTTAGTTCCTAAATTTGTAACTCTTATAATGATCAATGTCACTCAGGTCGGGATGTCGGGGGCAGGGGGTTACACATCCCAAATGCCGCCGTTTGGCACCACATCCTATTCGTCAATCCCGGAGACTGTAAGTCACATTGAGTAACCATTATAGTTATATGTTCGTTCCTAAATTTGTAACTCTTATAATTATCAATGTCACACAGGTCGGGATGTCGAGGGCAGGGGGTTACACATCCCAAATGTCGCCGTTTGACACCACATCCTATTCGTCAATCCCAGAGACTGTAAGTCACACTGAATAACCAATATAGTTATATTTTCGTTCCTAACTTTGTAGCTCTTATAATGAAAAATGTTATGCAGATTGGGATGATGGAGCGAAGGGGTTATACAACCCCAATTTCGACGTTCGACGCCACATCATTCACGTACCTCCTTGGGCTATCGGGCGCAGACTATTACAGGCCGGAAATGTCGGGGTCGTCGTACGTCACACCGCCAGCTTACACGCAGACTGTAAGTTATTTTGGTAGTTTTGGTTTAATTGTGAACATGATGAAATTGTACTTAAAACATCTAATAACTTAATTTTCAGTCGATGGGCCGTCAGCCGGCAATTGTCGATGACCACTTCTCGGAGCCGGAAGATGACCCGATGGATGTGGTAGATCCACAGGTGAAGGTGGCAGACCCGTCTAGGCCGGTTCGGGAGACTAGACGTTCACACTGGTGGGGTTCCCCATGGACACGGCAAAAATCTACCACACCGCCCCCTCAAAAGAAAGCCATGCCAAAGTTGAGAGTAAAGGGAGCGGGAAAAGGAAAGGGAAAGGGACAGAGAAAGAAAGCGGGAAAGGTAAAGGTGGCTTCACCGGAACGTCTTTCGGCCTCGGAGATATTGAACTTGTGCCAGACTGGTGACCTCCCAAACCTGGTATACACCCTTTACGTCAACCTGAACATTTCCCCTCGGTTTTTCGAAGTATTGCTGGCAGTTGACCCTTTGCATTCTGAATTAGAGGATTTGGTTAGTATTGAAGTTTAACTATAGTCATATAATCAAATATATTTATATTACATGTCTAACAATCTATTTTTTGTGTATAGCATATCGACTGTTGGGTCGGCATGCTCCTAAATATGCGTACTCCAGAAGCGAGGTAGACCATCATGCTAACTAGTTTCTTTGACTTGATGGTCCGGGAGAATCAAGGTGCCGAGTCCGTGTGGAATACATGCAATGGTGTGGAAGGTGTTGGTTGGGCGGACATCGTTACGGTATGAAAATCGTTTTACTCCTATTTTATTTAAGTTGTTTGTTGCTAACTATTTGTCTAATGTTGTAGTATTTCAGGTGTACATCCCTATCTGCATTCATCCCCTTCATTGGGTGCTCGGAGTGTTTGAGATTGAGCGTATGATTATGACCATATATGACAGCGCCAAAGAGAGTGTCTACGAAATGGCTTTGCAGCAGCATATTAGCACATTTAAAGCTCAGCTGTCGAAGTTCTTTAGACTGCTCGGGCAAATTGAACGTCACGATCGTTCATAGTTCTTCCGTCATAGGTTCAGCAGGCATGCACCACAACAGCAAGGGATAAATGCGGATTGCGGTGTCTGGGTTTGCCGTAACGCCAGCATGTTGATTGACGGCGATGTGCCAGATTTAGCACCAGCCCTCACCGAACGAGAGGCCATGAACTATCGGATGCACATGGCGGAAACCATTTATGCGCATTGTACTTTAGGTTAGATTAACAGGTTGTTTATGTAACATTAAATGACTGTTGTTTTTAGTGTTAACTTATTTTGTTAAAGTATTGTGATTGAAGTTATAATTTTGTTTATTATTTTGTTAAAGTATTGCACATATGAATACTTGAAGCCTAAAAGGTGTGACAAAAACAGTAAAGACATGCAAAAACAGTAAAAAAGGTGTAGAAAAGAAAATAAAAGAAATGATCAGGAACCTACAACTTTGCCGAGGTTTTACCATGATCATGAACCTACAACTTTGCCGAGGTTTTACCATGACCATCAACCTGCAACAACTTTGGCAATGGTGAATATGTGTCAGCAAAGCCATCCAGTGTCATTGATGATGAAGAGGAATCATGTGCAGAAGATGCGTGGTAGTATGGGGAATCATGTGATGGTGCATGATAACATGTACATGCATCATGATGATCATGCTCCTCCCATGTTTCGCCATGCTCACTATTACTAAATAACATGCTACCATAATTTTATCTTTCTAGTACCTAGTAAGTAGGTTTATGAAACTTGCGGTAATCCTAATACAGAGATTATTGGACGAACAAGCATTTATTTCTTGATTCACATGTGCATTAATCCTTAGACTACTTAAAGACTACTTTTCAGTCTAATGAAAGACCTTTATTCATGAGCAGACTTCCTTTTGCAGACGAATCTTGCAGTTACTTTTTCAGTCGAATCTTACAGGCTCTTTTGCAGACCAAAAATGTAATTTTTTTGCCCCAAACTGGAGGGGCCAAAATTGTAATTTCGGCTTACCATGGGATCACTGCGGGCTACTTCCGCGGACAGGGGCCAAAATTGTACCGCGACTAAAGTTGGGGGGGGGGGGGGTCCGCTGCTACTGCGACCAATCTTGAGGGGCAAAAAATGTACCGCGGGAAATCTTGAGGGGCCAAAAGTGGAAGTTTTGGCCAAACAGTGGTGACACGTGGGCCCTGGCCTGCGATCGCGGGGCCACCTTGGAAATTTTGGGTATTTTGATAAATCGAACGAGATTGTGGGTATTTTGGTAAGTCAAAGTCAAACATTGGGTATTTTAATTAAATTCCCCATTTTTTATTGTATAAATTAATTATTTGATGGCAGGTGATGGGTTAGGAGGGACGAAAGTGATGAGTTTTGTGGATGGTTTTTTTATTATATAAATTAATTTATTTAGTTTTTATTAATTAGATGAAATTCAGACTATTTATTCAACTCAACAACCGAACAACAACTTATCTGTTAATACTCAAACAACTATATCCACTCAGACAACTATATCCATTCAGGTCATAACAGAAAATGAACCGAACAACCCCTTACTATTCATAAACAACGTTGATAAAAACACATCAAAACAACTAAGTTTACTATAAATCAATTAAAGGTCCAACACTATTAAAATTCACTAGAAGGGGTTGTTCATATTAAATAATTTTTTATAATCTAACTAAAATGTATCATAAAATAAAGAGTAAATTAAAGCATCTATAAGTAATATCCTCATGGTCTATAACACATTAAGACCCTGTAATTAATAACTCTATCCAAAAATTATGTTAGCCCAGTTAATTTAAAGCCGTGTTGTAGTCATTTAAAATCACAGGGACCAAGAATGTAATTTACTTTTATTATAAAAGATTTTTTTATTTTTGGTGATTTCAAGAGTTTTTTCGGTATTTTTTATTGATTTTAAAAGAGAAGACGATAGAAGGAAGAAAGTAATTTATTGTTTTCTGATTGATTTCTGCACAGAGCTATACATGGAAATATATAGCTGAGCTAATAAAGGAAACATGATCCTAGCCTTACAACTAGGATAAATCTCAGCCTTTAATTTTGGTGTCAGAATTTGTTACAACAGAATAGGTGATGGTCTAACAGATTTCAAGAATTTTTTTTCTTGGTTTTTTAATTGTTACGAGGTACGTTTGCAACTTCTAAAACTATATAGTGACACTTTCTAAAAGGATAAATGTTACACATTTCATAAACCTAAAATTTTACCTTCCGACGAAGAGATAATACGGTGGCACATACCGATGGCCCTTCTATGGGTCCGTCCCTGGTTTTCAGTTCTAAATATCAAAAGAAAACACCCTTTTTAACGATTTTTTGTTCAAACAAGTTCAAAACCAAAAAAACTGCTGAAACAATGTTCTTTTATATTTATATTTTTAAATTAAGACAAACCGAAGTTTGTACTCCTTTTATGATTTAATTCAGAACCAATCATATCTAAACCAAAATGAAATTAATATCAACACAAATCAATTTTTTTCTCTTAAGTTTCGATCATGTCCACATTTAACTTTGATGGTGGGTAGTTCTATTACGTGACCAAAAAAAGTGGCACATGGATTGCACCAAGAAAAAAGCAAAAACATATTCATATTAAAGTTGAATTTTAGTAACGAAATGATGATGACAAATCACAATATTTAAAACATTTGTTTTTTTAATAGAAAACTATTGTTAGACTATGGTTGATAAACTAGTTGATGACTGATAACCTATTTGATTATTTATAAATTAAATGATAGTTAATAAGTTATTGATAGATAAGTCAAGTTTGACAAAAACTTGTCGATAAACACGTAAAATGATAAAAAAAAAGCATTTTGAAAAAATAAACAAGTACAATATTTCATAATATAACTAAAATAAATTTATAGTAATATAATATGTTAATTAATACAACCAAGATAATATAAAAAATTAAAAATATATAATATTTTAACTAAATGAATTTAAAATCTATCATTATATATACTATAAGTTTTTAATGTTAAAATAAAATTTAGAAAAAATCTATAAGTTCAACCATTATATATACTATGAATATGAATAAATAGTTGAATAATAATTTAAAATTAATAGTAATTAATAACTAATATTAAAAAATAATAATATAAAAATAATTAATATGATTAGCAATAATTTTAAGTAATTAAAATTTAACATCAATGTATAAATATAATTTAATTAATAGCTTTCAATTAATATTAATTAATAGAGTAAATTACATTTTTGGTCCTTGTGGTTGCCACCTACTATCAAGAGTAGTCCCTATTTCAAAATAATTACAATTCTAGTCATTGTGGTTTCCATATTGTTTCAGATTTGGTCACCATGGTTGTCATTTTATTTTAAATTTGATTCATCTAGTTAACTATATTAAAAATCTCAGTTAAGTTAAAGGACATTTTAGTCTTTTTGCTTTTTACATGTTTATTTTTGTTTTATTAGATTTTGTCATTTTCTGTCTTTTTAAATAAATTTTTATTGACAACATACCATCAACAATCGACCATCGATTGATACATCGTCTCTATCCCATCTCGCCCTCTACGGCTACCCCTCACGCTCCTATCATCTTCTCCGATAAACCCAAACACAAAAACCATCAAACTAGCTTCTCACGAATGTTACCATCAGAAGTAAACCCAGAAGTACATGGCGGTGATGCCCTTCACCTCCGATATCCGGTACTCTGCAACCACCACCGTCTCTTCCGATGACCCCTGTGTAACCAGACATCATCATAACAGTAGTCATTAACCATATATAAACCAGACCAAACAAAACGAAATTCATGGTACCTGTAATGTAGATACTTGATATGTAGTACTGCTGGAGATATGAATCTGTGTTAAAAAACAATCGATGATGCATCAAATGAATTTACATTCGAAGAAGGTGAAGAGTTAGTCGAGGCTTTATAGCACTAAAACCATCAAGGCGAAACCTTGACACTATCGATGAAGCCGGAGAAACGAATTGTTCCAAGACTAAACTTAGATCATTTTCAATCAACTTCTCAGACTCAACTTGAACCTGCAACAAACAGGATAAAATTTGGATCTGCAACAATTGACAGTTGTTGGGCCGGTGATTGTTATCGCTTCTTCTTTCACTAATGTTGCATATGAGAGACTGCCGCTAGAAGAGGAGGAAGAAGGTGGTGGGCTTCAGATGCAACCGTCGGCGTCTCAAGCAGACAGTGGTGGTGGTGGTGGTGGCGGCGGTGGCGGAGGGAACCCATTCCCATTTCCCAGACCCATCTTCGGGGCTACCATTTTTCAACTTACCACTGAGTATGCCGCCAAATGTTCAGTTGCCGGTGGACGGATAGGGAGCAGGCGGCGGCGGAGGAGGAGGATGAGGTAACTCAGGTGGACGCTCAAATAACAACAATCCATTTTAATATGGATTCGGGTAATTACAAGGGAGGTGAGTGAAAGTTTTGGGGTACCGGGAAAAGGGGGAGTCGGGGAGGTGAGGGAAAGTCGTGAAAATATGTGTCATACCCTATAATATAATATATTATTTAATTTTTATTTAAACATTAAAGAAATAGTGAAAGACCAAAATGTCCTTGATGTAACAGATTTGTTCAACAAAGTTAGACAGAGGGACCAACATTGAAATAGAATGGCAACTACAATGACCAAAATTATAATTAGTTTGAAATAGGGACTACTCTTGATAGTAGGTGGCAACCACAGGGACCAAAAGTGTAATTTACTCTAATTAATATTAGTATTAGAGGTTGTTTGGCAGTTGTGAATGGTTTGGTGCAAAATGATTAAGTGATCAGAATGATTAAGAGACTTTTATGATATCGTGCAAAATGAAATATGGTTGTTTGGTAGTTGTTTAGAATGAATCAGGGTGCTGAATGGTTAAGGGAGGCCCATGATGCTAAATCATTCAGAGGGTTTTAGAACCATTAAGAGGCAGACATTTTTTTTTGCCAAACAGGATTTACCTCTTAGCGATTAAGAGGTTGCCTCTTAATGAAACTATTAAGAGGTAAACAAACAGCCCTTAGTTAAATTTTAATTATTAAAACTTATTTACATAGGGTCTTTCTGTCCAGGTGTAGGTACTTCACAGACATGTCTATTTCACTGAGCCTCTCTCCGAGACAGTGCCTAGACCGTTACGCATTAAATAATTCATTTCCATATGGTGAAATCCAATACCAGAATGAAAGAAACAATATTTTTAAATTAATAGTTAATAAATAATAAGTACTATTAATAAAGGTATAATTTGAAAAAGTCACAAAAAGTTCTTCATAAGTACGTCACTAGTCAAAGTAACTTATCAATAAGCTAGCTTATGTCCATCTAAACATGTACTCAAAAAATAAACTAGCTTATGTTTGTCAAATAATGTAACACCTCGAATTTTCATTATATTATATTTAATATGAATGGGGTCGAAATGTAATTTAGTCTAAGATTTGGACTATTTATAAATGAAAAACTCAAGGGTTGATTATGTTAATTATTGAAAGTTGATTTTATACTTAAGGAGTGAGTCGGCCAGTGAATTGAGAAAAGATCTCAAATCAATTGTTGGAGTCGGTTTAGAGGCAGAGAAAGTTTTGTGAACGTTTCATCAGGTAAGAAATTGATGATCCTTACCAATCTTATTTGATTAAGATTGATAGTATGAATAAGGTTTGAATTTCATCAGGTTTTGGAATCATTGAGGAGCAGATTTGATTTTGAAGCACTGGGTAAATTAAAATTGCAGTTACTGTTTGATTACTAACCTAAGGTGAGTTCATCTCTTCTTCTAAACATTTGCAGTTGAATCAAATGAAATAATTGATTATAACTGTCTATATGTTTTAGTAATTATGTATTGGAATGAAGATGATTGATAATTGGATTAAGATAGATTTTAAACTGAAAATCGATGTGTTGTTCGATTAATCCGGAAAATGAGAATTCCGGATTGAGGTTGAATTGGACACCGGATTCCGGGAATGTTCCGGATTGTACCGGATTCCGGATGGTGTCCGAATAGAATACAGGATCCAGAATGTACCGGATTCCAGATGAGTGTCCGGATGTTTTACCGGATTCTGGATGATAGTCCGGATTTGGCTGTTCCGGATAGGTTTTTCCGGATAATTCCGGATTTGGGTTCCGGATAAGAGATTTTTCCAGATATAGTTTCCAGATGTGTTATCTGGTTAAGTGAACCCCTGTGTTAAGTCGCCGAAGGGGGACAATTGAGAATATGATATGAAATGTTTTGTTAGTTCGAGTAACTATGCACGTATACTAGTAAGTGTAATGGATCCATAGGCACAAGTATTATGTGATCACGTGGAATAGGCGTGGCGCTAATCGTAATTCCCGTTGATTTGATAAATGCGGAATAGGTCGGCTCTAATGGTAATTCCAATTTAGTGTTATGATGTGATGAACGTGGAATAGGTCGGGCTCTTAATGGTAATTCCCGTTGATTGAAATGAGGAATAAGCCGGTCACTTAATGGTAATTCCCATTTCGTATTATGATGTGAAATCGTGGAATAGGCGGGGCGCTAATCGTAATTCCCGATTTCTGTTGGAAGGTAAGGGATAGGTCGGGTGTTTAATGGTAATTCCTACTTCCACTTCAAGAAATATGCATGGCGCTAATTGTAATTTCTTAACATGAGCAATGATCTAGAATCTGTGGGATTCGTAGTGGCGCTCTGGAATATGAGATTATGGCCTACTTTGTGTTTGTCATTCTCATGAAATCGGGTAAGATCCCCGGATGTTATGTGTACGGTAAGAATGGTGGTAATCAGGTTTGGTTATATGTTTTGCTTGACATTGGTTTAAAAGATTATAAAGAGTTGATTTGGGAAAACTGGATGTTCGCACCAGGCGTAAGCCTAATCGTTTCAAATTAAATTTTCTTACCATGTATTAGCTCGGAAGGGATTCAAAAGGGATGAGCGTCAAGGAATGCCATAGTGATGCTTTTGGATTTGTGTGCTGATCAGGGATTAGATTAGCTGGTAATTATGATAACTTGTATAGGTTTGAAACACGTCGTGAATTCTTCGATGTAAATGAAAGTTCAAAATTATAGTGGTAAACTCTGGTAAATTTAAGGTTTGAATTTATTGTGAATTTCAGAGTGTTTCAAATAATACCTTATTCTTCTTGATTTATAAAAAAAATTACGATGTTTTAGATTTTTGTTTCTAAAAATCCAAAACCGGTATATAATTCTTTAAAAAACATCTATAAATCTGGTTTTCATGACTATAAATTTAATTTATAAATAAATACACATCTATATCTCCATCTTGAAGATATAAATGTCGATAATGATTATCTATACTATCTTATAAAAGAGATATGTCAAAAGTCTTAAAGTCTTAAAATTTAAGACTTACAACCTTGTAAACATAATGTACAAGTCGTCACATGATGGTTTCTCTTTCAAATGCAATCCCGCTTCTGTAATACGTCCCCCAAGGCGGTGACAATTCAAATTCTATCTTCCCTAAACGCCCATTCTTCAACGTTCCCTGGTTAGGGTTTTCTTCATTCTCCATTCTCCATCGCACAATCCCAAGGTAATTCTCTCATGTCTATCTGTTGAATCTCTCCAATTTCCTCATCGATCTTCCTGGCTCAAGATTTTGCTCTCGATTTCCCCTTTTGCAGGTCGGACAATCGTATAGAAGCACTTTCTTGTGTGTGATTACAGATGTCTGTTTGCTCTCGATTACAGATGTCTGTTTTTTTTGTCTCGGTCCATTGCTCATCTACCAACTCCATCTTCCTTCTCCATTTCAAAAGGTTCTTATTATGGTTCGAATTTTCTTTAATGTTCAGATTTATATTGGTTGTTGATTAGGGTTTGAACTTCATTACTGTTCTATTTTTGTTTCTATTTTCTCGATATTTGTTTGCTCGATTTCTCTCTGTCTTTGTTTATGTTTGAAATACCAGGTTCGATATTTGTTTGCTCTATTTCTTTTCGAGATGAAATACTCATACGCCGACAAGGTTTCTCGCATCCCACACACAAATCAGGTAGCTTTTTTGGGGACTTTTCTTGATATTTTTATGATACTCCACTGATTTCTTTGATTTCTTCCATGCTTTGAAGCAAAATCGGACCTCACTCTCTGGGTTCTCTCTTTAAAGTAGGAGCTTCAAAAAATCTGAAGGAATCGTTTTATGGATCTAAGGTTAGTTCGATACACGAATTGGTTTATGGATCTAACCATCGTTCTTTATGCAATTGTTCTTATTGTCGAGTCATTTGCTTGTATCTTGAAGTTTTCAAGTGTGGTTTCAAGATAAACTGAGGTTTATGTTCTGTTTTAATGTATTCCATCCTGTAACTTTTTAAGTAAATATGTTTATTTTAGTACAAGACTGGACCTATAGGAATTTGTTGGTGGCCTATTTTAACTCATTTCATGATCATGTTGGCTGTGTGGAGGTCCTCCAAGTTCCTAGGGTTTGAATATTGAAGTTTGGGGGTTTTGAGGAAAGAGAAAGAGTTAAAGAAATATATGAGGTGAAATCCTGTTTCTTATGCATATCCACCCAATTTGTTTGCAGAATCCCAAAATCATCTCTTCTTCCCTCATCGTCTCCTCCACAACATTCAATTATGAAATCATGAATAGTCATTGGTTTCCGTCTCACTGTATGTCTTCTCAACAAACTTACGTGGTTCCTTTTTTTATACTGGTGTAATATTAGGTAAAGCAATTTATAACTAGGTATGTTTATGTTGATTCATACTTGATCGGTCATTTTTACACTATCTTGTTGCATTATAAATGCTTAACTCCATCTCATAATAAGAATATAGTTTGTCTATATTGGTTGTTATTGTTATTATTTGTTCTTAAATTAGGTGTAATATTGCAAAGTTTATTCATCAAATCGTTCGTAGTTATGTGTTTACCTATTTTGATATTGGCAAACTTTGTAAAATGATTTGTTCTTATGGAACAGGTGGCATATTAGAACTGCATTGATACATCGTCCTTTGATGGAATTCTAGGCTTTGGGGTTGTAATGCCTAAGGATAAGATTTGAGTATGGCTTTTGCTCTTAGTTCTGTATTCTACAATAGTTGGGAGATGACACATGTTGTGAAAAATTATTTGTAGCTTAATACATATAAATAATTTTCTATGCTTTGGGGTTGTAATGCCTTAGGCACCCTTCCGAAGTCCAACATAAATTTGTAGCTTGAAGTACATAGAAACATTATTTAGTGATTTGTGGGAAAACTATTAGTAGGTTGACTATATGTACACATTTTATACAATGAAAGGAATAATTTTTATGAACCAGTTCAATCAGTTGTTTGACTTTATTCCATTGTTTCTCTATACACGATCTTTTGTCTGTGTCTGTTAATGAGTGTTTATTCTTTTCAAACAATATAATGAGAAACAAAGGGCCTTTGGCCTATCGGTCTCGGAGCCTTTGGCCTCCTAGGAGGTCTTCAAACCTCACCAAATGTGAGGAGGGTGTGTGAGTTTATGTGTTGCATTTGCCGTATATAAATATTATATACTTAAAAAAAGACAATATAATGAGAGGGTTCTTTATACTATGGTAACAAATCATTTGTTTAGAATGGTGTCATGTTAGCACTAAGTTCTATGTCATACTCGATGCCAGTTATTTGTCGGTCTGTTCATATGTTTATCGTTTGTCGATCCCAGATCTGTGGTTTATGCACACATATATACATACATAGATATATGTACACATATACATGCCTACATGCATACATATACATGTAGACATTTATATGCACATGTACATCCACACACGCACGCACGCACACGCACGCACACACACACATATATATATATGGTTCCGGTGAGAAGTGGTTATCAACCGCTGGATGAGAAGATTAAAAGTGATAAACGATTCAGATCCACTTCTCACACTTCTCATGTTAACCTCAACTTCTCACACGATCCTTCGCCTCTAGATATATGTATATCTTTTCACAGGGTTGTCTCTTGTTTTGAATTTTTTTTCCGTTGGAGGTGCTTAATGTCTCTAAGGTACATAAACATTGTTGAGGAAAATTTTCACTTGACTGAATTATTATGTAGATTTATAAATATGTGCATTTAGTTCCTGAAATTACATGAATTCATCTGCTTGGCAATTATAGATTAAGTTGGAAGCAATATCTTTTTTGCATATATCTTTTTCTAAAACAGGCCGAGTCAACAAAAGCAAATGTTAATCATCTTGGACCAAACTATTGTGAAGCTGATACTTGTATTAAAACATTGCTCCAAGATGTTCTAACCTATCATTTTGTGGATGTGTCACTAATATGCATGGACTTAGTACTGAGGAATTTTGTCCTTTCTCCCACAATTGTCTTGTAGGCATTCATTTATTTACTTAAACTGGATGAGTCATATTCAAATGAAGAAACCAGTTCTCTTCGATTTTATGTACTTTTTTCTTTATGGTTGGTAATGTAGCCTACCCGATTCACCAATTCTCTTCGATTTTAGGTACTTTTTTCTTTCTATTTGGTGAACTTTTTTCATTCTTGTTGAAGTTGGGGATGCATTAGAGAAGGAGAAATCGAAAAACTTCTTCCTAAGAAGTTCGGTGAAAAAGGATGCATTAGAATTTTGTGACGATCTAAAATGACAACTTCTTTTGTCATGGTGCTTTGCACCGACCCCATGGGACCTTGTTAGTGTTAGAGTTAGTTTTCGTTAGATTTTTATTCAGTTTTACTGTTATTCTATTTGCATTTTTGGGGTTGTGGTTGTGGTCTAAAATGGTGCTGGAACAGAGCTGGAAATTGGGTCTTGAACGGTGCTTGATTGTGGCCTAAAATGTGCTGAAACGGGGCTGGAATTTGGCTTGAACGTGGCTGGAATTTGGCCCAGAACGGTGCTGGAACGTGGCTCGGACAGTGTTGGAACGGTGATGGAACGTGGCGTGTAACCTGGCTCGGACGATGCTTGAATTCGTATTATTTGGAACGGGAATTAAAATGTGTAGCATTTATGCACTAAACATTTGGAATTCGTATTAGGTGAAGCCTTGTGAGGTGATTATAGCTGAACCATCTTTCATATTTTAATTGATGTAGTTATTTAATTGAATAAGTTCTTACCGCTTATTGGGTAAGAATATACGACAAGTGTAACACCCCAAGTTTTGGAAAAAAATATTTTTGGCAATCACGAACGTCCGCGAGAGTGCAGGCCGGACGTCCGCGAAGGGCGGAAGTCCGCATGACATCCGTGGAAGCAACAGAGGTTTTGGGATGAAAATAGTTCGGCCGAGGCCGGACGTCCGCGAAGGGCCATGCGGACGTCCGCGACCTGTCTGATGAGTTATTTTGGGTATTTTAAGCCCTTTCTCTCTCTCTCTCTCTTTTCCACTATTTTGGGTATGCTTTGTTAAGGGAAACCTTCTTCTTCTTCATCCATAAAATTAGGGTTTTGATATAAGTTGGGATTTGGGTGTAAAATGTTTGGGGAATGATTCTAAGTGTTTGGGGATGAATACTTATGGTTGGAAACTTGTGGATCTAGGTTTTTGGAAGATTTGGTCTAAGGATTCAGATTGCATCAAAGGAGCTTACGTTTGGGGAAAATCTAGATTTAGCCTAAATTTAGCAAGGTGAGTTCAAGTTGCTCTGTGAAAACTTTGTGCATTCCAAAATGTTATTTTCCAAGTATTTATGTGTTTACATGAAAATTTTCAAATGTTGGGTTATTTGGTGGGTTTTGACCTTTGAAATGTTTAAACTTGGTAAAAGTGGTAAAATGCTCATATTTGAGATTTTTGGGAAATTTGGTAGATAAATCATAAATGGAAATGTGTTGATGATTATTTTAAGAATGGAGTCTATTTGTTATGAAAATGCATTTTTACGTATATCTTGGAAATATGCATATAGTACGATACGAGACGATTTTGAAATGTAATGGTGTGAGTTACTTGGAAAAGAGGGGCGTCCTAACCCAATGTCTTGTTGTGGGTATTTCATGGATTTGAAATAATTATTGGCAAAAGTGTGTGTTGCTACGTTTAATCTAATTTTATGACTTTTCATAAATTATCTTTTGAGTCAGTTGAGCTTAGGGCTCGGTATTGGATTTCGTTATGTATTGGGGACAATTGTCCAGTTTTGATAGCTCAAAGTTGAGTTTTGATCATGGTTTATGTTATGGGGAATTGCATATTTTTTAATGCATTTGTTTATTCATTGGGGTCGTGTAATGTTTTAGACCTTATTAGCTATGGATCCATAGGCTTGAGTTTCCCAAGTCTCGCGGGCAAGAGATCGGGATTGATTGAGCTCAGTTTACGAGACGTTAGTTTTTCTTTTGTAGCACGAAATAGGCATCGGGATCCATGATAAGTAAGGCGTGGGCCTATATGGTCGGGCGTCGTCTCATGGTGTAACACCCGTGATTTTCGGGTAAGTACGACTTTGATTCAGGAGGAATCGATCTTGTAAGGAAATTATGGAAAATAGGATTTGGAGTTAAATCCTAGTTTTTATTGTCTTGTTGGATGGAGAATTCGAATACGAGTCCAACGGTCCTTTCCGGAGCGAAAACAGAGCTATAACGAATAAGTTATGGCCGAAACCGCGTTTTAGAAGGGAACCAAATAGAAGCTGGCGCCGATCTTGGCGCCGATTGATCGGCGCCGAGCACCTGGACGAAATAAATTCGGGTTTTAACCCCTTTTCTCCCTTTCTTTTTCATTCCCTCATCCCTCTCTCGATTTTCTTCACTTCCCTCACCCTCTCTCAGCCGATTTCTCTCAAGAAACACCATCCCCTCCCCTCTCCTTCCTCATTTCTTCACGAAATCGAACCCTTTACCACCATTGATGATCGTTTTAGGAGTTTGAAGCTTTTGGGAGTTTTGGAGTTCTTCCTTGACGGATTCAAGTGATTAAGGTAATTCCTTGTTAGATTGTTGTTATAGTTCAATTCCCTTCCGTTTTGTAATGTTGTGGGTTGAATTTGGTGGCGATCGGTTGGGGGAATCGTTATCCCCTTTATGTTTGGAACTAGGGTTTGATAAATTGGGGGTTTTGGTGTGTTTGGGTTGGATGACAATTCCTTATGGTTGGATCGTGATATTGATGGTTGGGATTTCATGGATCTAGGTTTTTGGAAGATTTGGCTTGAAGATGTAAACCTCATCAAAGGAGCATACGTTGGAGAAACCCTAGATTTAGCTTAAATCTAGCAAGGTGAGTTCAAGTTACTTTGCGAAAACTTTGTACATGCCAAAATGAGTATTTTACAAATATGTGCGTATTGTACTTGAAAATGTATGAGGTTGAGTTATTTGAATGGTTTAACTCTTTTGAAGTGTTTAGCTTCATAAATGTGTAAAACACCCGTATTTGGGGCTTAGAATATTTGGATGGTTGAAAACCATAAATTGTCTTTAAAAGATTAATTGCTCAAAATGAGGTTTATTTGGTGGTTTAATCATATATGTGTAAATGATTTTGTAAACCATTTGGGAAATGCACTTTTAAGTGTTATGGGTCATTTTGAGAATGTTAAGGGTGTGAGTCCTTTTGGAAAACCCTTTTTGTTTAACCTGTGTTGAGTTTTGGGGTTAATGACGATTTTGGGATACGTGTTTCTTAAACAATGTTTAAACGCGTTTTATGCGATGATGACCGACTTTATAGGTCTAACAAGCTTGGAGCACTTTGCTCGGTTTTGATTTTGAGATAGTCTTGGGACATTTGTCCGGTTTAAATGGCTCGATGTGGAGTCTTATTTACGGGTTGCTTTTATTGCACCGTGTTGCACATTATTGCACGTTGTTGATAATTTACATGCTCAGGGTGGAGTCTAGGATGTGTTATGCTTAATTGCATTTTCATTTGCATGTGGTGACGTAAATAAATGATCATTAGATCTTTGAGCAGAGGGCTCAGTTTTGGACTCAAATGAGTCTTGAGGGCATTTGCCCGGTTTTAATAAGCTCGACGTGGGCTTGGGGTTTGCATTGCATGAGTTGCATCATATTTGAGGTTTACATGATTTGAATGCATTGGTTATTCTTTTGATGTCATGTATACATTTTAAGTTAAGTAAGCTTGTTGTGGATGGTGGGTTTGCCAAGGTAAAGACCTAGTATGGTTGAACTTGGTGGTTTTAAATGGACTAAAGACCTAGTATGGTTGATGTCTAAGAGGGGCTAAAGAACTAGTATGGTTGATGCCAAAGACGGACTAAAGACCTAGTATGGTTGATGTCTAAGATGGGCTAAAGATCTAGTATGATTGATGCCGAGGACTGACTAAAGACCTAGTATGGTTGATGTCATCCGTTTTCCACATCCAAGAAGCTTACTTGCATTTATTTAATCGTGGTATAATTTATGTGTTTACCACATTCGATGAGATCGGGTCTTCCCCGTTACCAAAGGGTGTTGATTTCGGGTATTTTATCTATTCACGTTGTTGCGGTTATATTACATGCATTTGGATGTTTTAACTGCTGGAGTTTTAGCTTATGATATTTGGGTCTTAATACATTTTACGCTTGCGTGAGTTTTGCTTCGTATTATGTTTCCAATGAAAGATTGTATTTAAATGGATGTTTTCCATGTTTTAAGGGTTGAGTATGTATTGTCAACCGTGTTCGAAGGTTTTGCCTAAAACTAGAATTATTCACGTATTTGAGTGAGTTGGGATTGTAACTCATTTTTTGGGAAAACGCTTTACACTTTTGGGATGGATTCCCATGGATTTTGAGTGCGTTGGAAAATGAGTCATTTATGCTGTTTGGGAAATCTTTTTGGGAATGATAGTCTCTGTCGCAAGCTTTCATTAAAAGATTTATTTAAATCATGACTAGGATTATTAATTGTCGATTTATGATTTTATATAGTCATGATAAAATGTTTGAACTCACTAGGCGTAAGCCTAACCCTTTTTATTTGTTGGCATGTGCAACAGGCTCAGGTTGGGGTAGCTCTAGCTACATTGTGAAGTGGCGAGTGCTAGTAATGTGCACGAGAGGTGAATAGCTTAAGTTATGTTTCCGCATTTACCCTTGGGAAGTAGCACTTGTATTTGGATTAAGTGATGTCCGAAGCGAGTTTAGTTTTGGTAATGAGACTTGTGTTGTACGCGTTGTTTGGAGATAACCATAGTTTGTAATTTGAGGTATTTTACCTAATGTTTCAGATGTAATATTGAAAATTTTAATTATTTGCTCTTTCCAAATTTGAGGGTGTTACAAGTTGGTATCAGAGCATAAGTTTGAGAGATTTAGGTGTTGATTTTGGATACCTAGACTCAAACTAGCGTTTGTTTAAGTAAATGAGAGCGAAATTCACCTTTAGGCACTTTAAGATAGTATGTTTTGAGATCAATGGATGTTGTTAGAAACGAGGATCACGTCGAGAGTAGCAAGGATAATCATGTACGGTTCGTTCATAGTGACACCTGGCCAGTGTCATGGTGAACCTACTGGTACATGTGCATACTTGAATTGCTTTCATGGGATGATCGTTGGGGTATTGAAGGAGGTTCTAAGCTAGTAGTCGTTAGAATAGATGGACGATTCTAGCATTAGTCACTTGGAGTGACGATAAGCATGATGTTTGCTTTAAGTAGACCGTTTCGGGTCAAGATTGATGGTTGGACTAGAACCATAGGCTTATTGAGCCGACTTTGATTTGAGGAAAATCCGTAAGGTTAAGTGATGTATTTCCCAACTTACCTTAAGAGGTTTGAATATCCGGGTGACAAAAGTGGATCGGAGGATTTTGGAGGAGTATGAGTGGAGACGTTGAATGCCGACTAAATCATGCACGAAATTATTTTGGAAATAAATTGCACCAACTATTTCTTGTGTTTCCAATCCTTATGTGGATTGTGGTATGAATTTTGAGAAATGTTTGGCATGTACACAAGATTTCAAATTATGGTTTTAAAAGCGTATGAAACCGTTTTATTGCGGGAGTTGCAAACTCCACCGGGATTTGTTTTGCCTTACTTTATTGTTGTTCAACATTTGTTTTGGACGTAATGACAATCATATTTTTATGATGTTTGAGGTGTTGGGCAATAACTACGGCTTGTGACTTTAACATTAGATCTCCTCCACATATGTTAGAGTTTGGACAAAAAGTTGTTTTCCATTATGTCTATGTGAAATTAATTTGGGGATTTTGTTTGATGAGAGTTGTTAAACAATGTTTATGTGGTATTGCCCTAGAAGGGGATTTTTGAGATTTTGGCGTCTCGGTTATATTTTTGCTTATAGCAATTTGGCTTTGGAAGCATGGTTTTTAGCGCCGTTTTATTGACTTGGAGTCATTGAGTCCATTGAGGTTCATGGAGTTTTGTGTACGACGTTTTGTGTCGTGTGAGTACAATTTTACAATGTGCATACTCTAATTGCTTATGTGAAAAGTTTACGAGTTTTGGTTGGGCATTGGTCCCACTCGAGTTTTGTTGAGAAAAGTTAATTTTATGCCGTAAGGCGACTAAGAAGAGTTGGAACTCTAGTGTCGCATAACTTTTCTTTCAAAGGTTTGTGTTACTAAGTAGTTCATTGCAAATAGTTTGGTGTATGGATTGATTTATACGTGACTTATGTGATGCATGAGAAAACATTTTGGTGACATGTCATAATAAATTGTTTGGTGCGCTTTTAGTCAGTTAAATATTTATTATCATTTTTATGTAAAATGTGTTACATCGACTTAGGGGTATGCATAGCTTGGTAACCATTGTTTCTCGATACTTTGATAATCGAGTCGTACATGAAAATGTTTTATAGACTCTTGTTTAAATGATGGCCATTTGATCAAAGGGGTGTCTTGGTGTTATGAAAATCATGCATAAGTTTGAAATGCTTTATATTTTGAGAATATAAATGCGTGAGTCGTCGACATTTGGTTAATTTTGATTTGCCAAGTATTTTGGAAAACTGAAAACCTTTTTGGTTTGGAGGAAGTGTGTATTTTGAGTATTTTGACAAATACATTTTAAGTAATGACGTTTTGACGTTTTATGTTCCAAGTACGAAACTTTGAGGAAAATAGTTCGCGATGAAGATTTTAGAAAATTGTTTGGTGTGAAACTATGGTGCGTGTAAATTCTTATGATTTGAACATTGACGTGCACCGCCAGTGCAACTTGAGATTTAAAAATAAGTTTGAACCCTTGTTGGGGTCAACGAATTATTAACACTTATTTCCTCCTAAGTTTTTGAGAAAACACATTGTTGTGTGCAACCTTGTCAGAAAACATCTTACTCGTGTGTCATTATATGAACGGATGAGGAAAATTTTGGAAATTAATTTAAGGAATTTCATCTTTTGAAATTTTGGTGTGAGTTATTTAGTGCATGTGTGCCATTACAAGAATTCTTAAGGATATGTTACAAGCTCGCATGCCTACCCCGATTTGAGGTCTTATGTTGTTTAGTCGATATTTTCAAATGATGGAAACGGATTAGTTTGTCTTTAAATTTGGAGCCTACACAAGTCGTTTTGTGTTTTGACTGAGGTGTAGTTAGGAATCGTTTCCTTGTTTGGTATAATAAACTAACACACGCAAAATTTTGTTGGGGAACCTTGTTCCATACCATTTGAATGGTCAGAAAAGAATTTAGAGTCAATTGCCGTTTGGGCTTCTTTTGAAGTACGTGTGAAAATTTTTGCACACCGTTTAAAGTGGGCAGTTACTTTGTGTGCATGTCATGAGTCAATTCATACCAGAACCGTGGTGGTTCGTTTTAAAGAAGTTGTCTATTACGCCTTTGTGTGTTGTGGGTAAACTGAACTGCAATGAAATGATTTTCAGCATGATTTTCAACACGATTTTTATATGTGGGACGAGTGTGTCCAGTTTTACGTAACTACCGAGCTGATAGTAGTAGTTTTGTGCGTACGGTGTATTCGATATGAAAATCTTAGTATTGAAAATATTTTGTGAATGGTTTTGCTTAATTGGCATATTTATTGAATAACGCACTTGAAAACCTTGAACTCGTTAGGACCTTGGAAAGAGTAAGTAACCCAGCTAAGGATAAGTGCGTGTAGCACTTGACGGTGGAAGGTTGCGTATTCCACGCGTGTTCGTAGTTTGGGCCGGATGATTTCGGTATTTAAGTAAATGTGGTTGCGATAATTGGAGGCTTAGACTTGCGATAACACATTTTGGGGTTTGTTTAGCCGTTTTGTTGACAACCTTAGTTTTGGTGGAAACCCTCGGTAAACGAAAATCGTGTGGGGAGTCCCATTAGAGTTCAAGCATGGTGGTATAACTAAGTACCAACCTTTGTGGGTTGGAGATTGGGAACCGTTAGCATATTCGGAGGGTGTAGTCCGATTTTAAACTAAACGAGGATAGCGGTTGCAGCAAATCCTAAGATACTCAAGCGTAATGAGTAGATTTTGTAGTGATGATTTTCCTTGGGCGGTAAAGGAACCTGCCGGATGACTGATGTTGTGACGAGTCCTTGGAGTCTTTTAGAACTCGTGGAGTTATGTGACAGTAAATGGTAAGGATGATCGGAGTTGATGATTTTGTTGGGTTCATTAGTGAACAAACCTTGGGGTGATTTAGAATCCGAAACTGGAACGAGATGTATGGAACATCTAAGGTTGGGAGACGACCGAAGTCGTTTAACTAGAAGTTATCCTAGTGGTTGGAATGTTGTTACGGACAGGTAACGTGTACTTGAAGGAGTTTTGTTGGTAAGAAATTATTCGAGGAATTGTCTTTGTAAGACCGTGTGGGGGAAAATTAGATTTCAGTAGGAATTATTTAATTTTGGCCGGCATTGAGTCGGTTAGCCGTGATTTGTAAAGGATGTAGATTTCGAGGACGAAATCTTTCAAGGTTGGGAGAATTGTAACACCCGTGATTTTCGGGTAAGTACGACTTTGATTCAGGAGGAATCGATCTTGTAAGGAAATTATGGAAAATAGGATTTGGAGTTAAATCCTAGTTTTTATTGTCTTGTTGGATGGAGAATTCGAATACGAGTCCAACGGTCCTTTCCGGAGCGAAAACAGAGCTATAACGAATAAGTTATGGCCGAAACCGCGTTTTAGAAGGGAACCAAATAGAAGCTGGCGCCGATCTTGGCGCCGATTGATCGGCGCCGAGCACCTGGACGAAATAAATTCGGGTTTTAACCCCTTTTCTCCCTTTCTTTTTCATTCCCTCATCCCTCTCTCGATTTTCTTCACTTCCCTCACCCTCTCTCAGCCGATTTCTCTCAAGAAACACCATCCCCTCCCCTCTCCTTCCTCATTTCTTCACGAAATCGAACCCTTTACCA
The DNA here is from genome assembly GCA_033807775.1 of Saussurea involucrata. Classification (NCBI taxonomy): domain Eukaryota; kingdom Viridiplantae; phylum Streptophyta; class Magnoliopsida; order Asterales; family Asteraceae; genus Saussurea; species Saussurea involucrata. Next base: position 112,780,859 of record CM066321.1, on the reverse strand, counting down.
CCATTGATGATCGTTTTAGGAGTTTGAAGCTTTTGGGAGTTTTGGAGTTCTTCCTTGACGGATTCAAGTGATTAAGGTAATTCCTTGTTAGATTGTTGTTATAGTTCAATTCCCTTCCGTTTTGTGATGTTGTGGGTTGAATTTGGTGGTGATCGGTTGGGGGAATCGTTATCCCCTTTATGTTTGGAACTAGGGTTTGATAAATTGGGGGTTTTGGTGTGTTTGGGTTGGATGACAATTCCTTATGGTTGGATCGTGATATTGATGGTTGGGATTTCATGGATCTAGGTTTTTGGAAGATTTAGCTTGAAGATGTAAACCTCATCAAAGGAGCATACGTTGGAGAAACCCTAGATTTAGCTTAAATCTAGCAAGGTGAGTTCAAGTTACTTTGCGAAAACTTTGTACATGCCAAAATGAGTATTTTACAAATATGTGCGTGTTGTACTTGAAAATGTATGAGGTTGAGTTATTTGAATGGTTTAACTCTTTTGAAGTGTTTAGCTTCATAAATGTGTAAAACACCCGTATTTGGGGCTTTGAATATTTGGATGGTTGAAAACCATAAATTGTCTTTAAAAGATTAATTGCTCAAAATGAGGTTTATTTGGTGGTTTAATCATATATGTGTAAATGATTTTGTAAACCATTTGGGAAATGCACTTTTAAGTGTTATGGGTCATTTTGAGAATGTTAAGGGTGTGAGTCCTTTTGGAAAACCCTTTTTGTTTAACCTGTGTTGAGTTTTGGGGTTAATGACGATTTTGGGATACGTGTTTCTTAAACAATGTTTAAACGCGTTTTATGCGATGATGACCGACTTTATAGGTCTAACAAGCTTGGAGCACTTTGCTCGGTTTTGATTTTGAGATAGTCTTGGGACATTTGTCCGGTTTAAATGGCTCGATGTGGAGTCTTATTTACGGGTTGCTTTTATTGCACCGTGTTGCACATTATTGCACGTTGTTGATAATTTACATGCTCAGGGTGGAGTCTAGGATGTGTTATGCTTAATTGCATTTTCATTTGCATGAGGTGACGTAAATAAATGATCATTAGATCTTTGAGCAGAGGGCTCAGTTTTGGACTCAATTGAGTCTTGAGGGCATTTGCCCGGTTTTAATAAGCTCGACGTGGGCTTGGGGTTTGCATTGCATGAGTTGCATCATATTTGAGGTTTACATGATTTGAATGCATTGGTTATTCTTTTGATGTCATGTATACATTTTAAGTTAAGTAAGCTTGTTGTGGATGGTGGGTTTGCCAAGGTAAAGACCTAGTATGGTTGAACTTGGTGGTTTTAAATGGACTAAAGACCTAGTATGGTTGATGTCTAAGAGGGGCTAAAGACCTAGTATGGTTGATGCCAAAGACGGACTAAAGACCTAGTATGGTTGATGTCTAAGATGGGCTAAAGATCTAGTATGATTGATGCCGAGGACTGACTAAAGACCTAGTATGGTTGATGTCATCCGTTTTCTACATCCAAGAAGCTTACTTGCATTTATTTAATCGTGGTATAATTTATGTGTTTGCCACATTCGATGAGATCGGGTCTTCCCCGTTACCAAAGGGTGTTAATTTCGGGTATTTTATATATTCACGTTGTTGCGGTTATATTACATGCATTTGGATGTTTTAACTGCTGGAGTTTTAGCTTATGATATTTGGGTCTTCATACATTTTACGCTTGCGTGAGTTTTGCTTCGTATTATGTTTCCAATGAAAGATTGTATTTAAATGGATGTTTTCCATGTTTTAAGGGTTGAGTATGTATTGTCAACCGTGTTCGAAGGTTTTGCCTAAAACTAGAATTATTCACGTATTTGAGTGAGTTGGGATTGTAACTCATTTTTTGGGAAAACGCTTTACACTTTTGGGATGGATTCCCATGGATTTTGAGTGCGTTGGAAAATGAGTCATTTATGCTGTTTTGGAAATCTTTTTGGGAATGATAGTCTCTGTCGCAAGCTTTCATTAAAAGATTTATTTAAATCATGACTAGGATTATTAATTGTCGATTTATGATTTTATATAGTCATGATAAAATGTTTGAATTCACTAGGCGTAAGCCTAACCCTTTTTATTTGTCGGCATGTGCAACAGGCTCAGGTTGGGGTAGCTCTAGCTACATTGTGAAGTGGCGAGTGCTAGTAATGTGCACGAGAGGTGAATGGCTTAAGTTATGTTTCCGCATTTACCCTTGGGAAGTAGCACTTGTATTTGGATTAAGTGATGTCCGAAGCGAGTTTAGTTTTGGTAATGAGACTCGTGTTGTACGCGTTGTTTGGAGATAACCATAGTTTGTAATTTGAGGTATTTTACCTAATGTTTCGGATGTAATATTGAAAATTTTAATTAGTTGCTCTTTCCAAATTTGAGGGTGTTACACATGGGCAGTAAGGTGTAATTCCATATGTGCTTGGCACGGGATAGGCATCGGGTTCCATGATAAGTAAGGCGTGGACCTATATGGTCGGGCGTCGTCTCATGGGCCGTAAGGTGTAATCCCAAATGTGTTGTTGTGGATTTGGAGTGACCCAATGTATAGACCTGGAGTGGTTGAAGTTGGGGGCTCCCTAGTCTCGCGGGCAATAGATCTTGAGTGATTGAGCTCAGTTTACGAGAGTAATCCACGTGGGTGTTTTATTTCATAGTAGGTGACCCACTTTTGTGTTCCGTCACGTGCAATGTATACGGGCCTCCCCCGTCACCGAAAGGTGTTGTTTTGGGTATTTGTGTTTATCCATGTTTTCGGTGACGTATCATATTTATGTGAATTGTTTCTCCACGTTGTATGAGTTATGGGTTATGTTTATCCATGTTTGGGGATGTTTGGAATATTGGAGATTTATTTATGAATTCAATCGTTTTGAGAATCAAATGCTATTTCACCTTTCACATTGGTTTTGGGAAAGAGTCCATTTTGGAAGTTATGTTATATTAAAGTTTTCAACACGGGATTTGCGTGAGTTGGAAAATGGGTGATTTGCATCTAAGTAAATTCTTTTGAATTCATGACTTAAACTACATCTCTCTCGATTTATGAATTTTATATGGTCATGATAAAACTCTTGAACTCACTAGGCGTTAGCCTAACCCTTTTTATTTGTCGACATGTGCAACAGGCTCAGGTTGGGAGTAACTTTAGCTACACTGTGAAGTGGCGAGTGCTAGTAGAGTGCACGAGAGGTGATTTTGATTAGTGAAGTCTTCCGCACTTATTTGGGATTAGCAATTTGTATTGTGTTAAGTAACGCCCGTCTTAAGTTATTAATTGTGGGAATTATGATGTTTAAATTCTGAGGTATTTTCAGGGAGGATCAGTAGAAATGATGTTATCCTCTTGGGTTATTTTATTGTAATTAAAGTTAGTTGTTCGTTCCAATTTTAAGGGTGTTACAACAAGGACTAAGAATTTTACGCGTTAAGAGCCATGGTAAATGATATATATCTTTATCTAGCAAGTGATAGCAGTTCCTCTTAATAAGTTAGCACTTAACAACAATGTTTTACTTATTAAAAGGTGCACGGTATTTGTAAGGAGGTGATTTTTACGTGGTAACACTCGCCCATAAACGCAAGACACATGAGTTCTTTGACTTTCGTGTTTTTGATATTGGGATTGAGATGTAACCCTGTGCATTGTGCGGGTACATTGCTAGCAGGTTGGGTTAGATTAAGTTAGACCTAATCCTATTTTAACCCTATTAATCAATGGATTAATGGTTTGACGGGTTATCGGTTTAACGGGTCGGTTGCGGGTTAGCTGTTTATACAACCCTGGTTAGAATGAGATCATTCTATTTTCGATTTACAAAAAGGTTTGATATCCGACATCTTATTTCCAATTTACAAAAAAGTTTGACATCCCGCCGCATTGCGCGGGTACTCAACTAGTCTTTGTAACCGTCCAACGTGTACTTACGGTTTTAAAGAATCGAATGTTAATTTTGTAAATGGTAAGTTCTTCTATATGTTTATATAATGTATAACCTGCGTCTTTAGTTTGCTTATAGTATCGATGAGACCACGTCAGATTTCAGGTTTAAGTCAATTTCGTTGGTAGTGACGAATGAACAGTTTGTTGTGTGAACATTCGTTTAATACATATCAATTTCATATATGAACATCATTTAGGTTCAGAAGTGAACATAACTTATCAAGCACATTTTGTGTCTACATATGATATTGAATATTCATTTTAATTATTCCATAGTGAACAAGTAACTTCACAAGAACATACATTTCATATATGAGTTGCATACAAGTTCAGAAGTGAAGATTACTTATCAATAACATATTGTTTCTAGACACGATATCGAACATTCATTCCATAATTTCATAGGTGAACATGTAACTTCACAAGAACATTCATTTAATACATATCAATCTCATATATGAATTTCATACAAGTTCATACGTGAACATAACTAATCAAGCATCTACTGCTTGTGCATATGAGATGTTAACACTACTTAAAATGATTTCATACGTGAACGTGTCATTGTCTAAGAACATTCATTAAACATGACACTTTATTTAAACCTAATAAGACTAAAAATCGGATGTCGTGCCGTGAAATTAGGGGTTCAAAATTTTTCCTTATATCAATATTATGTTATTTGACTAGTTTACCCCTCTTCATAGATGAAAATTTCATGAAACCATCCCTTCCCGTGTTCACCTATTTATTTAAATTTTAAAAACTGATTTAATTGAAGCCCTTGATTTCTAAGATTAATGGTTCAAATTAGTTAACAAGGTTAACACTAAAACCTTGGTTAACAAAAGAATGAGACTATATATATATATATATATATAGGGGAGGTATCCGTTGCAAATCAGTCCGTTTGTGCAAACCCGTGCAAACTCATATCTACCTTCATGAATCTGCAAAATTTGTATAATTTGGCTTCATGAATATATAATTTGGCTTCATGAATCTTTTTCCGGTGGAGCCCTAAAATACCCTTATGGATATAAAAAAAGAAGTTATGGATATAAAAAAATAAGTTACGTGATTGGTGGAGATGAAAAAATATGCTAAAGGCCCTAAAATACCCTTATGGATAAAAAAAAGAAGTTACGTGATTGGTGGATATGAGTTTGCACAGTTTGCACAAACCAACTGGTTTGCAATGGATAATTTACCTATATATATATATTTATATATATATATATCGAGGTCCACTATTTTGTAAAGTTTTTTCGTGTAAACTTTGAATTTCATAGGTTTTCTTGATGAAATTGTTTCATGAAATTGTTTATTTTGATGAAATTGTTTCATATCATTCACGTTTTGATGAAATTGTTTCATATATTTGTGTTTTTATGTAGTTTCATATATTTGTATTTTTTTATGTAGTTTCATATATTTTTGTCATTCATATGAAACTGTTTCATATATTTTCTCAGTTTAATGAAATTTTGTCGTTTTTACATAAGAAAACAAATATATGAAACAATTTCATCATGAAACGAATGATATGAAACACTTTCATCAAAATAAACAATTTCATGAAACAATTTCATCAAGAAAACCTATGAAATCCAAAGTTTACACACATTTAGAAGTTTACAATTTATTATCCCTCTCTCTCTCTCTATATATATATATATATATATATATATATGGAGAGGTTCAAATGAGAAGTGCTAACTATTTGAGAAATAAAGAAGTGATCTTAGTTATTCATTCGGTCAAGATCGGCGGCTTTGACCGAGAAGCAGCGGATAATTTCTCGTGAGGTCTGCACAAAATAAAGGGGTAGTTTCGTAAAAAAAACGCGGGACGAGTTCATATATGAATCTGTGTGATTCATATATGAACATTTGTGTTTATATATAAACCTTTGTAATTCACATATAAACTCTTTTTAACTAATTCATATATGAACCTTTGTGATTCATATATGAATCAGTTAATTTGTTCATATGAGATATAGTTAAAAAAAGTCATATATGAATCACAAAGGTTCATATATGAATCCGTTAATTGGTTCAACTGATTCATATATGAACCTACAGTTAATTAGTTTCATATATGAAACACACAGGTTCATATATGAAACACAAAGATTCATATATGAATTAGTTAAAAAGAGTTCATATGTGAATTACAAAGGTTCATATATGAATTAGTTATAAAGAGTTCATATGTGAATCATACAGATTCATATATGAACTCGTCCCGTATTTTTTGTAAAAATTACGAAATTGCCCTTCTATTTTTGGAACAGCTGCAACTTTTGACCAGTCAAAGCCACAACTTTTGACCAGTCAAAGCCACAACTTTTGACCAATTATAACCGATCTTGACCGAATAAATGACCAAGATTACTTCTCTACTTCTCAAATATTTAGCATTTCTCATTTGAACCTAAGGATATATATATATATATATATAGAGGGAGGATCATGCGAGAAGCAAACTGATATGCGAGAAGGTAAGAAGGAATATGAACCACAAAATCCATTAATTAAAAAAATACCATAAATTAAAAATTAAAAATAAATTTAGAGATTACGATAATTATCATTTTAAATTGGATAAACTCTTAAAGTTTCATTATATCTTATAGATTTATTTATATTTTAATTTCAATTAATTCATTATTTTTTAATTAAGTTTTATGTAGTAAAAAATCTGGATACACTTTTAATAAAAAATTACAATTTAGATCAAATATCACATATGATATCCATAATCAATTCATTATTGCTTTTCACAATTTTTTCTCTATTTTTTTAGATCTTTAATTACATGTGATTAACTTAAGTTAACAAATGATTTATTACGTATCACATATGATTCATTATATGTTAATTTTTGTACATATCATATTATCATATGTGATTATGTATATTATCACATGTGATTATGCATATTATCACATGTGATTATTGTAGAAATTTTAGTTAATCATGTGTGATTATGTATATTTATATTAATAGATCTTTTTATGATGTAAATATCATCATATGTGATTATACGTATCACATATGATTTACTATATGTTAATTTTTGTACATATCATATATCACATGTGATTATGTATATTATCACATGTGATTATGCATATTATCACATGTGATTATTGTAGATATTTTAGTTAATCATGTGTGATTATGTATATTTATATTAATAGATCTTTTTATGATGTAAATATCATCATATGTGATTATAAGTCTTTTATATTTGGAAGTATATTATCATATGTGATATATACAAAAATTCACATACTGGATCATATGTGATACATAACAGATAATATATTAAACGAAGTTAATCACATGTGATTAAAAACGTGAATCAATAAACTAGATATAAAATGATGAAAAAGATAATAAATTGAGGATGGAACTCACATGTGATATTTGATGAAAATTATGATTTTTTAATCAAAAGTGTATCTAGAAAAAAAAAATATAAAAGTTGATAAAAATATGAATTTATTAAAATTAAAAAATAAATAAATTTAAAAGATATATGAGATATTTAAGGATTTATCCAATTTAAAATGATAATTATCCTAATTTCTAAAATATTTTTTATTTTTTATGTTATTTTTTAAATAATGAAGTACGTGGCCCACATTCTTCCTCGCCTTCTCGCAAATGGATTGTCTTCTCGTTTGAACCTGCCCCTATATATATATATATATGGCCAGATTCCGATGAGAAAAAAGTTATGGTGAGAAGTATAAAAAGAAGTATGAACTCTTTGATTAATTCTAATTGAAAATCAACATTAATTAGATACACCATATCAATTATCGTGAGAAACACAATTTATAGATGAGTGTAAGATTTAAAATGATCAAGGATATCTTCTTACATTTTTTAAATATAACATAATATTTTACAATTTAAAACAAACATATACAACAACTTTTGTCTAGGTTTGTATTTTATCCCCTCTGTCTATATAAAATGAGCCGCCCCCATTATAGATTTGGTAATCATACCACATACCACATACCACATACCACCATGCCATATAAAATATTATTAGGAGATATTTTAATATTCTATGCTAAAGCAACCATTTTTATCAACAAAAAAACAGTCACGATAATAAAAACAAACATGAAACATCAATGTAAATATTGACTTTATAAGTTATCACCACTAGTGTTTACATTGAATATTGTTTACGTATCTAATTCTCAAATATGTTATAAACCCGTTATTTGCTCCATTATGCTTTTAATCGTTATCTTTTTCTACTACATCATCCATTTTCAGCCAATATACAATAACTATTTATCGTTAAAAAAATAACATTTATATAAACAATCATAGTATGTTTTTTGGTTAACCGTAGGTGTTTAAATCAGTTTGGGTGCAGTTCAACTAATTCCATGACCTTGAAAAACAACCAAGAAATACCTAATTTCTAGAAGTACTCAAACTGATGACATTTGAAAAGAAAATTCAAAAGCCCGAATTTCATTACTAAGAGGCTGTTTGGCGGTTGCTGAATGGTTTGGTGCAAAATGATTAAGTGGTCAGAATGATTAAGAGAACTTTTATGATATAGTGCAAAAAGAAATATGTTTTTGTTTGGTATTTGTTTAAAATGAAATCAGGGTGCTGAATGGTTAAGGGAGAACCAAAATGTTAAATCATTCAGAGAGTTTTAGAACCATTAAGAGGCAGACTTTTTTTTTGCCAAACAAGATTCACCTCTGAACGATTCAGATGTTGCCTCTTAATGGAACTATTAAGAGGTAAACAAACAGCTCCTAAATTTCGTTACTAATTAAGCTAACCTTACAAGGTTCATCCAAGTATGTTTAGTAATTTACGTATTTTGAATTCATAAATTCTTCAAAAATACATCATTAATATACATGAATAATTTTCTACCTCTAAATACTTTTATAAAACATTCATTAATATTAATTTTAGAAAGAAAAAAAAACAAATATCACAATGATTGAGGTTGGTAACCATTGGTATCACTTGTCCCACTTTACCGACCAAGATTTACATAACATGGCCCAAATGTTAGGTACGATGATCCACCAACAACAATATGTGGTTTACGTTAGGTTTTAATAAAATCTTGATCACTTTTACACGAACATGTGTTTCGTGTTCTCGACAGGGTATAAATGTGTTTTTATCATATGCAAACCAAGTCAAATAATCTTTAGATTGAATGATATGTTTACAAAAAAAGAAGATGAGTGAAATTGCAGCCATGGATCAGTGTCGGTTGTGACGTGTTTCTATGACTTACACTATAAGAGCATCTCCAGCCAGAGGCGGACCCAGAAATTTTTTCTTACGGTGGCACCTTTGACGAACCTAAAAATTTTCCACCTCGCCCGATGTTGTTTTAGCCTAATTCCACTGTTTTGAGATTTTTTTCTCGATTTCGACGAACTTTTAAAAAAAATCAATTTCGAGAGAACTTTTCGGGGTTTTTTGGTTGATTTTAAGAGTTTTTTGGAATTTTTGGTTGATTTTAAGAGTTTTTTTTGGGATTTTTGGTTCATTTTAAGAGTTTTTTTTGGTTCATTTTAAGAGTTTTTTTTGATACGGTTGCACAATTTAAAACGATACGGTTGCACCCTCCAAAATAATACGGTTGCACTCTTCATACAGGTACACAATTTTACCCTTCGCCGGACAAACGATACGGTGGCACGTGCCACCGTATGCTCTACTCTAGGTCCGCCTATGTCTCCAGCAGCTTCCCCATAATTTCTCTAAAATGGGGAACCAAAAGCCAAAATCTCCAAAAAAATATACATTCATCTCCAACAACTTCTCCATTTTGGAGAATCCAACATTAATTAAAATATTAAAATATTTCATTTATCTATTAAAATATTATTTCTCTCTCTACATATTTATTTTCAAAGCTTCCTATTGGTCCTCTCACATGGTAATCATTTTTGGAGTAATCTCCATATTTGGAGAAAAAAACTCTCTCTCTCCAACTTTCTCCATTTTGGGGATAGTTTTTGGGAAGCCGTTGGAGCACATTTTTAGCCCAAAATCCTCATTTTCTCCATTTTCCCCATTTTAGGGAAGCTGTTGGAGATGCCCTAACTAGCCAACCACCTGTACACCTTTTGTGGGACATCATTTTCTCTGTATATATTATACACACATGTGTATACATATACATCCCTTTCACCACACTAATACACCCCAGAAGTTTACCATCGCATTTTTTGTTGAAGATTTGTTGTGTTGTACGTAGTGTAACACGCCAAAATTGACCATTTTGCAAACAAATGTCAAATATGAGGGCTAGATGTGTTAGTTAATAAACGGTGTAATGCAAGGACTAGCTAGCCACATAGTGAAGAGTTATGGAAAAAATTGGAATTTGGAGTAACACGTTCAAACTAAACATGGGGTGAGGAACTCAAAGATGACTAGTTTGACTCCGTCTTTGACTTCCTACACTTTGCTAAGCTTCGATTCGTTTCCGGTCGAAGATTATGATAAGCGGTGGAGGATCTTCGTTGCTTTGTGAAAGGATTTGCGATTAAAACTGACCTATCTCTCTTTGCAATCTTGGCTCGATTGAGGTTTAATGTGAGTAGTTAGGGAGAAGGGTAGTTGGGGGGGGGGGGAGTGGATCAATGTAATTTAATGGTTTGGCGAATAGGACATGAGTTTCTAGCTAAGTGAATTAGCCATCATTTAAGCAAATTAGCTCCTCGGACAACTAGGTATAACTGTGCAAATAAGTTATATTTGTTATGCAACTCATTAAGTTGTTACCAAAGAACCCCAAAGACATATTCAGTTAGACCTACAAGTGGAGATGCGTTTCATATAATTTAAAATTGGGATCATGTATATATGAAGTGGTATTTTGCAAAAATTGTTGGTACATGGACCCAATCTAAATAAAGCATACATAGCATTATTAATAAACAACTCTCAAAACTGGGTCCATAAAATTTTGTTACATCTGTCAAAATAACTTAGGTTGGCGGAAACAACATATACACAACTGAAAATAACTACCACTAAAAGTATGAGTGGCATTGTTTCTATCTGCATCCGTACTCTATCCTGCGCCTGTTCACTTACCGGAGCCTCCTACTATCTGTTTACCTGAAAAGGTTTAGTTTGGAAAATGCGAGGGTTAGACCATAAGGTCTAGTGAGTCCCTCCTAACAGTTCTCAAAAACATTTAAAAACAGTTTATAACTTTCAAATATCTTTGCATAAAACTTTCTCATAACTTTGCATAAACTTTCACATAGTTGTACATTTAAAATCTTTCACATAAAATCATACACTGGATAGGCCAGCCCCATACATCATACACGAGATAGGCTCGCCCCATAAATCATACACTGGATAGGCCAGCCCCATAAATCATACACTGGATAGGCCAGCCCCATAAATCATACACAAATCTCATTTAAAACTGTAAACAACTTTCATGTAGTCAAAAGCATAAGAATAAAACATGGCATTTCTCATCATGTACTCGTTTTAGAAAACATGTTAAAATAACACGTATTTTAGTTAGAAAACTCACATGGCTAGCTTGCTCCAAAGCTCATCTCTTACACTTCCGGTCTCTAGGTGGAACACCTATTATATTCATAACGTACGTCATAATTCGTTTATTTATTACTCGAGTTAAATCACGAACTCAACCCAAACTTAACTAAATTGATAGATTACGCTTCTACTCCAATATCATAATTAATGGTCTTTGCTTACCCATCCATTTGAAATACTATACTGGATCCATTAATTTACCCAACTCTAGGTTCTCAACATAATAGAAATAACACTGGATCCTAAGTATCAATACTGGATCATGCTACTAATAATATGGCCTGATTTAAATAAATAGTTAGACCACCAATTACGTACTAGGCCCATATTATATAATTGTAGACTTTAATAATAAACTAAGCCCAAAAGAAAAATAAATCTTCCGGTCCATCCATTTATCTTTCGGCCCAACACCTTAATTGATTGAGGAGTCCATTAACAACATTAGACTTTTTCTCGGCCCATGAACCAATTCGGTCCATACTCACATAACTTGCGGAACTCAACTTCCGCAACCAATGCATTGCGGAACTCGGCGATTACGAACTAAAACCCACATTGCCAACATTTTAACCCTACACGATTTTTATGACAACTCTTCTCTTAATAAAAGATACCAATTGTTCCCTAACCAAGAACCCACAAAGCATTTGGTTTAACTTGACAATATGAATTAGAATCAAAACTCTAACAATACCCTTATTTGATTTCTCAACTTTCGCTACTGAGAACAACTAGAAATCTAATAACTCAAACATTATGGACATGGAAGAGCATACTCATAGGAATGATTTCTTACCAGACTAAATTTCACGAAACGGGAATCTGCTGCCCAAACGTTCTTCTTCTTCTTCCTTTATTCTCTCTATCTCTCGTTATTTGAAAGGACAGGGCGGTTTTAGGGTTTAGACGCCACTCAGCCACCACCGTCGGCGACCACCACCGGCAGCCAACTGTCGGCGCTCCTCAGCCGCACCCTCCGGTCTCCTCCTTTGTCGTCGGTGACCTGCAAACTCCCTCTCGCTCGCTGCCTCCTTCTCTCGTCGTCTCTCTCTCCCCTCGCCGTCTCTCTCTCTCGTTGTTTCTTCTCTCGTCGCACACACATGACACACACACACCAGACCATTATTTCTTTCTGCTTTCTCCTCACGAAGAGTCACACAGCCTTCCATGGCATCTTCTTTCTTTCAGCTTTTCTCTCTTTCTCTCGATGACAGCAGCCACACCACAAATACACATAACCCTAGAATGCTTTTTCTTCCACTAACAAAAGTGGTGTACAAATTGGGAATTAATTTCCCCAAATTTTCATATTTTACCCTCATACCATTTCGCAATAAACAAATACAACCCCTAACTTCCATTTAATTCACATAACTTATTTTGGGTTATTACAATCTCCCCTCCTTAATAGAATTCCGTCCCGAAATTCACTCCAAAGATAACCGGCGAAAATTGATTATCAAAACTCAAACTTCAACTCTCGGAATAAATCTTTCTAATAACCAAAACAATAACAACATACTTTCACGCCTTGGCTGCGCAACTCCAATTAAACTCACAATCTCTGTTTATAATCGTAACATGCAATCATCTTATTTCTCACCTTCCAGTCGGATCTATTACTTCAGGAATACCACGAAACTCGGGTTCTATAATTCTTTCGATTAACCACACGACCAATAATCAGATAGATACATATAAAATCATTCCGGCTTTCTTACTTAGATTTACCTCAAATAATTCTTTAACGAACAGTGTTAATCTCAATAACACTTTCCCACGAACTCTCGTAACCCATCTTATAAATCATAACATGTGAACACAGGTTGTAAGCATCTCAATACTTGTTGGTTCCGAAGGGCTATACAAGTTTGTAGAAGGGGGGGGGGGGGTTGAATACAAACACACGGATTTTAGTTTTCTAAATTGTTTATTGATAAATCATTAACAATTTACAGCTTGTTGCGGAACAAGATAAGGAATAAATCCTAATCTAAACAAGTTGGAACACTAAGTTTCTTGCACTAAGAAAGAGAAGGAAATTACTAATAATAACCTATCTCAAAGATATAAGAAGGATGACTCGACCAGAGTTTACGAGTACTTCAAAATGAAGTGAGGTCTTCTTCTTGTATACTGCATGCATTTAATGCATGGCAGTTTATACTTTACACGTGGCAGCAGCTCATTGGTTGTTGGGTTCTGACTTTAGTAGACAACTTTTGTAGCCGCATGGTTGAACAGTGTAGTATCAGAGTGGTTGTACGATTTCAGACAATAAAGAGGTTCTTTTCTGACATATCGTACGGAGACGTGCAAGGGTGGTTAAGACAAAAGTACTTTGTACGGAGGACTTCATGATCAGCTTTCGTTGAATCAGAGCTTTATCATTCTATATCAGTGAATGACAAATTTCAGCGATAGCTGAAGTCTTGTACTTGATACTTCACGTTGAGTGGACAAATCTGAGTCTTCGCTGATCCGCATCAGTTCATTAGGAGACTTGTCGCTGGTTCTTGAGCTTGATCTTCGACTTCAGCGTAGAACCTATGTTGACGTAAAACTTGTCTTCAGGGATCATAAGTAAACAACTAACTTATCAGCGATCACCATAAGGACTGAACAGGCTCAGAGCATTATGGTGAACAGTATTCGCTGAATGTTTAATCTAAAGAACGAGAGTTCCTATCAGCGATACTGAATTAGTCTTAGTACATCAGCGATAGTGAAACTCTAATACATATTGTTTTACTTACAATTTTCACTAAGTAGAATGGAGATGGTCATTATCAAATCACTGAGGGTTTGGATCAACAATCTCCCCCTATTTGATTATGACATAGCAACAGAGAAAATTGCTATTTAATGAAAACATAAGGATAAAAAGAACTCATAAAATATTTGTCCCTTTTACTGTTTTCTGGGATCTTTTCTGTACTGATGGAGTAAAGTACTTTCGCTGAAATCTTTCTTTGAAATTCGTATCAGATTACAAAGGGAAGTGGAAAAATTATAAGTACAAGCGAAATAAATTACAAGTACAAAAGAATAACTGATAAAATAGAAGAATAAGACGATCTTATCAGCTTATAGAGGTTCTTCCTTAATGAGAAGTTCATCAAGGGTCTTTGATGTGGGAATCATCCAGTCAGGGACATTTACTCCTTGATTCTTTTTGTTCAGAGCTTCTTCAAAAATCAAGGGTTTAAGATGTCGTGCCTGAATGTCGCGTAGGAATTCACACCAGTAGATGAGATCTTTTAGCTGTTCGATGGGAGTGATGGGAAGCTCAGAGATACGTTGAAAACGTTGTCGTCCACCATAGTCAATAAAGAATATCCCATAGGGTTTGCTTATGACTTTTCCAGGGATGAAAGTCTCACCAGGAGGAAGAGATGTGTCAAGTGCAGAAAGGTCAGGTTCTGGACCAAGAACTTCAGCACGAGAAAAACCAATACATGTTTCGTTCTGTATAGGAGGACCTGAGTCTGAAAGCTTAGACTTTTTCTTTGCAGAGGCCCTTCTTTTCTGATTTGCGAGAGGAGGGGGAGGAGGAATATCCACACAAGAAGAGACTAAGTCGATCTGTTGATTTATCAGCTTTTCGACATGATCCTTGTACTTAGATTGAGACTTCTGGATGGCTAATCTGATCTCCAACCATTCAGAGAGACCGTACTTCGTGATGGCTTCAGCATAGATTTTTCGTACTGTCCGTTCTCTCTGAATATCTCGATTTCAGCGATTGAAACTCTGAGGGTTGATTTTCCAGTGATATGTACCTTGTTGATTCTGGCAGGTCGATATCTGAAGTGTACCTTTTCTTTGCACCAGTTTAAAGTAGATTGAGACACAGTTCTCTTTTCTTCAACGATCTTCTTGGCGTCTTCCCATAGCTGACGTTGAACTTCGATTGGAGTTCTTTTCAGCGAGGGGTCTTTCACTGATTGTTGAGTAAGTTGGATGCTGAGTTCTCTGTCTTTTTCTTCAGCTTCCTTTTTATCAGCGAGTAGACGTTCAGCTCTGAGGTGATCATCGTATTCTTGCTTTGTAAGTCTGAACTTAGGGGTTTTGATTTTGGCATGCGGCAAGATGATTCGCTGAGCCTCAAGCTTCTTTATCATTTCTACTCTTCTTCTCTGATCGTCTTCACTCAGCTTTTGAGGAGCCAAGGAAGGTCTATTTTTGTGAGAGAGCAGCTGTTCTTCAGGTTCATCAGTCTCAGAGATCAAATCCAAGACTGTGATTATTTCTTCAGCTCTTGTGGCTGGGATTATCGTTGGTGAAGTCGCAGTTGTAGAAACTTCAGCGATATCCTCAAACAGGGGAGAGGACTAGCTGAAACACAGCGATCGTTTAAGTAAGAAGAGTTGAGGAAGAAAGAGATAGAAAAAGAACGGGGTTAAGTGTATAGAGGTTTTATGGATTGAAGGATTGAGATTGAGAAGGGATAGAGGAGGGATGCAGTGTAAGGGAATAGAAGGTAGTGTACCTGACAAACTGGCTTTGGAAGCAAGATCGTCAGATTGTCTTCTTCAGCGAGGCCTTTGTTTTTGCCTTTGTCAGCTTCAGACGCTGCAGGCTTTGTCTTGGTCCGCTCCCCTGAAGGTTCGTTTATCGAAATCCCTTTGAGAGCTGTAGTCTTCTGAACAGGCTTGACGATAAAGGAGTCATCATCATCGTCATCATCATCATTCTTTGAAGAAGAAGATGGTTCGTCGTCAGAGATGTCGACAGCTTCATCATCTTCAACTTCAGACTCAGATTCTTCAGCAGCTTCTTCGAGTTGCTCCCCCTCAGATACAGAGGTAAGCTTCTCAGTTCCCTCAGGGTTTTCATCTCCCCGAGGTCCAGCAGTTGTTTCTTCATTTGTCTTCTCCCCCTCTTCAGTAAGGGGAAGGTCTTCAGTCTTCTCTCCCTCGATAGATTCATCATGGGGAAGGTCTTCAGAGTTCTTCTCCCCCCCTTCCTCATGATAAGTGGGGGAGGAAACAGAATGTTCAGCAGCACCAGTGTCAACCTGCATTGGGTCCTTGTATTCAAGGCCAAAGATCCCAATACAATTTTCAATCCCTGTTAATCTGTCTTCCAGGCCAGATATAGCAGGATTGATCTTGAGAAGTTCAGCTCGATCCGTCGGAGTAAAATACGAAGGTGCAGGGGCAGCGACGTTCATGCGATCGAGGATCTGCTGTACTATCGTCTTCACTGAACTTACGTCGGTCTTTACTGAACTCACGTCAGTCTTTACAGTGGACACGTCTCCCTGAAGAGTACTAACCGATGTCTTCAGCGTTATGACCTCGCTGGACATGGTGTTAACTCTTGAGGAGAGAGAGTTGTAGTCGGTGTAGATATCAACAAGAACTTTGGCAAAATCACTAAGAGTACCATCAACTTTCTCCAAATCAGCTTTGGAGGCTTTCTGTTCAACCACTTTTGTCAGCTTGTTGAGATTCTCTCCAGCGTTTGTTACAGCTGAAGAGTTGTCTTAGAGAGTAGTGGTGAGACCTGTCAGCTTTGTATCCAGGTTCTTCAGAGAGGCGTTGATGTCTCCCAAATTAGGACCTGTAACAGATAAGTACTTATGAACAAAGGAAAGCTCAGAAGTTTGGGGTTTAGTTACAGTGTATATGGGTTGGTGTATACCTGCAGGAGGGTTGGTGAAGTCGTCAAAACTTATGTGTCCTGAAAAAAGTTCCATGTCATCAGCTAGAGTGCGTGTACGCATGGACATTCCTGCAGGTCCTGCATCCATCATTCCTTGAAAAACATCAGCTTTAGCTTCTGGAAGAATGACGGGTGCTCCAGTGATCGTGGTGAAAACTGGATTAGAGTCCAATGGAGTAGAGAGAGAAGAGAAGGTTGAGAATGTTTGATGTGGAGCTGATTCAGTGTTGGATCCACTGAGAATCACTTCTTCAGTCCTATGAGAGACTGAAGGAGGTTGGGTCGATTCCAAGTTTATAACTTTAGCGTTTAGAGACGCTGAAGCTGGGATGGAAGGGGTGGCTTGTTCAGCTGTGGCAGAGCGTACCACT
The DNA here is from genome assembly GCA_033807775.1 of Saussurea involucrata. Classification (NCBI taxonomy): domain Eukaryota; kingdom Viridiplantae; phylum Streptophyta; class Magnoliopsida; order Asterales; family Asteraceae; genus Saussurea; species Saussurea involucrata. The sequence goes on along the minus strand of CM066321.1, from coordinate 112,763,265 downwards.
GAACTTTCCATCAGCTCTTCAAGATGAGCTGAGGAGTCTTCAGCATGTAAATGTTAGGGTTGCTCCTTGGTTTTCTTAGTCCTTTTGGAACCAAGTTGGGTAGTAGATTGTTTCCTTTTTCTAGAAGGAGTGGAGGTTGCAGCTGGGGTATCAGCGGTGGAGATTTCCACTGAATGAGCTACAGAAGTAGAAGAAGGAGGATTGAGAATAGATAAGAGAGTAGAGAGACGTACCTCGTTTGGCATTGGCTTGAAGTCGAGTACCTTAGGGCCAACCTGAGAGAGTTTCAGGTCTCCTACTTTTGGGTAGTTGTCTTTCAGGCCGGTTTGGAAGATGGCGCTGAGGAATCTTGGGTATGGAACCCATGATGGTCGGTCAGCAGCAGAGTCTACTCTGAGCACTAGATCATCGTAGATTATCGAGGCCCAGTCAACATGAAGACCTTTCAGCAATGCATAGCCCATTGCTTGCTGAGGTTGAGCGGCTTGATCAGAGGAGCCGGTCTTTGCAGTCATGTAGCTTATCAAGTGTGCGAAGATGAAGTTCATCTCGCTGGGCATTTTGGATTTCTTGATGAGGGTCAGCTTCTTCTCAGGCTTCTTGTCCCTCCCTGTTTCCCATACATAACCCATTGCATCAAAGAATGCAGTGATGGCTTCCCTATCAACATGTTTCTTGTGGTCAGGGAGAGAAACAAAGGGTTTTTCTTTTGTGGCGATGGGAAGACTCAATGCTTTTCGGATAATGGCATGGGTGATTTTTATGGTGCCAAAATCAGTGTCACAGAGGATGCAATCGATTTTCTTCAAGGGGTCTTTGGTCGATGTGAGCTGAGTGTGTCTGGCAGAATACCAGAACTGAGATAGTAGTAGTTGATGAGCAGGGGGTGTTATGGTCAGGGCTGTAGAGAGGCAACAGGTTTTGAGGAAATTCACAGCATCATTCAGATGTGTGACTTGCTTTCGAGGAGGTAACTCGAAAAGCGCATAGAGATTGTTTGTTTTTGTCCAATCGAGTTCCTCAAGCGTGAACTTGACCTGAGGAGCCTTGGTGATTTCCAGTTCCTCAGCAGCAGTGTTCTCAGCAGTAGGAATATCCGTAGATGCCATTGCTGTATTATCAGTTCAACCAAAGATATAACAAATAAGAATAATCTTAATGTGGAAAGATTTTCCAATAAGATGGTTCGAATTTTGTCCATTTCATTCAGACAAAAATGTCTTAATGAAGATTAGGGTTTTCTTGTTTTTGAAAAAGAAATGCAAACCCAATAAAAAGTCTTGTTTTCCGGTTTCCTTTGAGGATTAGGATTCTGGAAAAACGTATGAAGAACAAGTTTAAGATATTTGCGATTAAACTTGAAGAACAACCATGAAAGGTTGTGTTCATAAAACCATGAAAGAAATGATTTCATTTTTGAAAAAGTTATTTTGTTTGATCTTGTAAAAACAATGAGAAGATCATTAACAAGTTTTAAGAAACAGGTAAATAAAAGAAATATTAACCTGGTTCGTTGAAGAAGAAGAAGATGAACAGTTCTTGAAAACTTGAGAGCAAAAATGCAACAGTAGTTTTCTTGAGGAAGAAGTTGTTCGCGTAAAGGAAAAATATAAACTCAAAATGTGTTTATATAATGAGATTAGAGAGAGAGAAAATCTTGAGCGGGAAAAGATTTTCATCATGACACAGACACGTGTTTGCATTTGATTGGCTGGTAAACGAAACGTGCAAACGTGTGTCAGAAAGAAGACATGCCAGGGCTTATCCGTTTCATGACGTCACATATGTCCTTTCATATTTTAGGATGTCTCTGAGGTTTTGAAAGCTCAGGGACACTTTTGAAAACATGAAACACTGAATAGAAATATCAGTGTTGGTTTTAGAAATTTCAAAGTATCGCTGATTAAGGAAGAGATATTCAGCGATGCAATTTGTTTTGAAATCTTTGAGTTCTAGGCGAAGGTCAACGAGTAAGAGAGAAAACATACCTTGACATCGGCGAATCAATTATGTTCAGAGAGAGAATGATAGAATGGGTTATACAAGTTGATTTTATCCTATCGCTGATCAAATGTGAACCGCTGAAGATTTTACTCTTCAAAGTTCAGCATTCCAAGCTCGCTGATGAGAAAGTTGAATCTTGTCTCATCAAGAGGTTTGGTGAACATATCAGCTAACTGATAGTCAGTTGGGATAAAACGAAGTTCTATATCACCATTCATCACATGATCTCTGATAAAATGATACCTGATTTCGATGTGTTTTGTCTTTGAGTGTAGCACTGGATTGTTGGCTATAGCGATGGCACTTGTGCTGTCGCAATAGATTGGAATTTTCGAGAGCTGAAGGTCATAGTCTAGTAGTTGATTTCTCATCCACAAGACCTGAAAACAACAGCTTCCAGCGGCTACATACTCAGCTTCAGCTGTGGAGGTGGACACTGACTTTTGCCTTTTACTTGTCCAACTCACCAGCTTTCCACCCAGGAGCTGACAGCCTCCTGTGGTGCTTTTCCTATCCAATTTGCAACCTGCAAAATCACTATCTGAATAGGCGATTAGATCAAACCCTGAGTCTTTGGGATACCAAAGACCTAGGTTTGCAGTACCCTTAAGGTATCAAAAAATTCGCTTTACAGCGATCATATGAGATTCCTTAGGTTCAGCTTAATATCGTGCACACAAACAGGTTGCGTACATAATATCGGGTCGGCTAGCTGTAAGATACAAGAGAGAGCCGATCATCCCACGGTACAGCGTGACATTAACAGGTATTCCATTTGAATCCTTGTCTAGTGTCAGCGGTGGTGCCATAGGGGTTTTCATAGCTGAACTCTGAGTTAAATCGAATTTCTTCAGCATATATTTAACATACTTTCCCTGATTAATGAAAGTTCCTTTTTCATTTTGCTTTATCTGAAGACCAAGAAAATATGTTAGCTCACCCATCATGCTCATTTTATACTCTTCTTTCATTCTATCAGCGAAACGAGTACAAAGGTCAGGGTTAGTAGAACCAAATATAATGTCATCAACATATATCTGAACAAGAATAATATAACCTTTTACTTTCCTGAAGAATAGAGTCTTATCAATTTTACCACGCTCAAATTTTTCAATATGGAGATAGGTAGAGAGAGTGTCATACCATGCACGAGGAGCTTGCTTTAAGCCATAAAGTGCCTTATCCAGTTTATAAACATAACCTGGACGCTTAGGATCTGAGAATCCTGGAGGTTGTTCCATATAGACTTCTTCATTCAGCTTTCCATTTAGAAATGCTGACTTAACATCCATCTGATATACTTTGAAGTCTTTGTGTACAACTTACGCTAAGAATAGACGAATAGATTCTAGTCTTGCTACTGGAGCAAATGTTTCGTCGTAATCTATGCCTTCCTCTTGTCTGTATCCTTGAGCAACAAGTCGAGCCTTGTTGCGGGTTACAGTTCCATGTTCGTCCAACTTGTTTCGATAGACCCATTTAGTGCCTATCACTGTCTTGTCAGCTGGTCTTCGAACAAGTTTCCAAACTTTGTTTCTTTCGAATTCAGTCAGCTCTTCTTGCATGGCGCTGCACTTCGTTGAGTCTGAACACCAGCGTTTGGATCACCAAGAATTTGATCAATTGGGTGATTTACAGTCCATCGCTGAGCAGGAGCATAAGTCGCTGATTCAAATTGAACTGGAGGAGCTGAAGATGAAGCTTCGGCAACTTCTGGAATATCAGCCAAGAGAGGAGTAGGTGCAGATGTCATTTCATTCACTGATTGCTGAGAAGTAGATGGAATATCTGAGACATTTGGTTCAGAAGCAGGTATAGTGTTTAAAGGAATTGCTGAGACCCATGATGTTTCAGCTTCACTATTCTGCATGTTTGGGATGATAGTAGGACTATCATCTTCAACTGTATGAGTATGAGGAGTGGGAATATCTTCTGAATCACCAAGATGAGAAAACATCCATTGATTCAGTTCTTCAGTATCAGCAGACGGTTTAGAGTTCGCTGAACGGGATTCGTCAAAAGTGACGTGAATAGTTTCTTCAACAGTTTGTCTTCTTCGATTGAAGACTCTGAAGGCTTTGGAGATTGAAGAATATCTAAGAAAGATTCCATCATCAGCCTTAGGATCAAACTTTCCAAGGGCATCTCTGTTGTTCAGTATGAAACACTGACATCCAAAGATGTGAAGAAAGCTAATTGAAGGCTTTCTCCCATGAAAAAGTTCATAGGCTGTCTTATTGAATCTTTTGACTATCAGCGACCTGTTTTGCGTAAAACAAGCAGTGTTGACAGCTTCTGCCCAAAACTGAGTAGGCAGGTGAGAATCGCTGAGCATTGAACGTGCAGCTTCAATAATTGTTCTATTTCTTCTTTCAGCGACTCCGTTTTGTTGCGGTGTTCTCACTGAAGAAAAGTTGTGAGAAATACCCTTACTCTCAAAGAAGGAATCAAGAGACCTGTTTTTGAATTCAGTCCCATGATCACTCCTTATTGAGCGAACGGTCAAGTTGTTCAGGGTTTCCATCTTCCGAACAAAGGTGATGAGTTCTTCAGGGGTGTCACTCTTAGAACGGAGAAACATAACCCATGTATAGCGAGAGAATTCATCAACTATGACCAGCGTATATTTCTTTCCAGCGATGGATTGTTTGTTAACAGGGCCAAACAAATCCATATGGAGAAGTTGTAGAGGAGATGACACTGAGGAGACTTGATTTGATTTAAAGCTTGCTTTGGTCTGCTTCCCTTTCTCACACGCTGAACATAAAGACTCTTTGGCGTATGAGTGCTGAGGTAGACCAGTGACTAACTCTTTTGAAGAAAGAGTGTTCAGTGTCTTGAATTTTATATGACAGAGCCTCTTATGCCATAGCCAGTTGACATCAGATGAGGCTTTTGAGAACAAACTGGAGTTCTCAGTGGTTGTTGAGTCCATGTTTATTACATAAACATTTTCCAAACGATAACCGCTGAGAGCTATCTTCTCCTTTTTGTCAGCGACAAAGCATGATTCCTTGGTAAAGATTACTTTGTTATCCTTGTCGCAAAGCTGACTGATGCTTAGAAGATTATGCTTCAGCCCTTCAACATATGCGACTCTTCTAAAGGTTGTTGTACCATTAGATAGTACACCAAACCCTCGGGTATGTCCTTTTCCATTTCCACCGAAAGTTATTACAGGGGGGCCCTTCTCTTCCTTGTATTCAGCGAGCAGGCTTTTCTTTCCAGTCAAGTGTCTAGAGCATCCGCTATCGAGATACCAGGTACCCTTCTTAACCTGCATTACAAAGGAAGATTAGTTTTTCTTGGGTACCCATTTAACCATGTGTACACACTTGTTAGTGGAAGTAGTTGGAATGGAAGGTTCAACAATCTTCGCAGCATTTGAAGATCCAGCTTTGTCAGTCTTCACTTTGGTTAATTTCTTAACCTCAGTGGTAGGATTCACCTTGACCTGATTTGCACCAGGATTGGTCTTCTTTGCCTTGGGGGCAATGATCTCCACCTTAGCTAATTTTTCAGCTTTGGTGGCTGTTGGACACTTACTAGCAATATGATCGGTAAGTCCACAGTGATAACATTTCCTATAACTAAAAGTAGTTCTATGACCATTTGCATGCTGAGCTTTTGATTTTAAATTTGAAGGACCAACACCAAATAAGCTATTGGTTTTTGAAATGGGAGGAACATTTAGTTCTTTGGATTTCTTACCAATGATTTCCACTTTGATTCTAGGAGTAGATCGCTGAATAAATCCAGAGATCTTATTCTTTGAATCAGAGGGATAAGTCACTGAAGCTTTAGAAGCGTTCAGCTTTGGTACAGAGGTACCCTTCTGAGGATTTTGGTTAAAAGCAATTCCTTTACCTTTGTTTTTAAAGACTGAGGTAGGTTTTGGATAAATAACTTTTTCTTTACCTTTAGAAGTTAAGGTAGAGATTTCCTCAGGGATGGGCGGTTTAGAAGAGGAACACTGAGAGGATGAAGTATCAGCGACTGAGGATACGAAAGTTCCAAATAAGAGCATGGAACGATCAGTGGTTGGTTCTAGAGTATCAACTTTGTAACCAAGACCACGTTTATCACTCAGGGGAATCTGAGACTTAACTATCTCAGTGATCTTTGTTGAGGAATTATACCATCCGTCAACAGTAGATTTTTCAGCTTTTAATGCAACGATAGCTTCTTCGCTCTCGATTTTGACTAGCTGATTTAGGTGAACTTGATCTTTAAAATCTTCTTCAATTTTAGAAAGATTTTCTATTTGAAGGTGACAGTTTTTAAGCTGTTCAACGAGATCAAGGTTTTGATTTTCAACTACAGTTTTGCCATTCATGGCTTCATATAAACTTCTAGTCAAGAGATCGATATTTCGAAGACTATCAGCTTCATCAATATTTGCAATATTGGTAAAGAAAGAAGGTGATACCTGAGTTGTAGAGGTTGAAGTAGAGGGAATGTCTGAACTTTCTTCCTCATCTTCAAGTTTGGCCATAAGACAGAGATTGGCTTCATCATCTTCAGAGTCAGATGTTTCTTCCTCATCAGAGTCAGCCCAATCATAGTCAGCCATCAGGCCTTTGCCTTTCTTCTTAAAGCTTTTCAGCTTCGCATACCTTTCTTTCAGCTTGGCGTATTTGTCATCTCTAGACCTGAGGTTAGAGGATTTCTTGGGAAACGCTGAGTTTCTCAAAACTTTCTTTGACATGCACTCGTTAGCGAAATGTCCTATCTTTTCACAGTTAAAACAAGTAGCAGTAGCCTTATCAACAGGAGCTGATGATCTTGGCTTGTCAGTAATGGAAAGAGGTTTATTCTTTCTGAACATTTTCTTTTTGGCGAATCTCCTGAACTTTTTAGTGAGGAGAGCCAAAGATTCATCAAGATCTGAAGAGTCAGAATCTGATGACCTTTCAGAGTTACTCTCCAACTCAGTGATAGTGACCGAGGGTCGCTGAGTGGAAGGTTCCTCTGAGATTAAAGCAACAGGGGTGCTTTTGGAATCTTTTATAAGATTCTACTTAAGATGACTCGATTGCTCATAATTCAGCATCGTGCCATATAAGGTAGAAAGGGTCATTGAATTTAGATCCTTTGACAGCTTGAGACACATAGAATAACTGTCCCAGCTTTCAGGTAAACATTCTAAAAACTTTGTCATCACTTCAAAGTTAGAATATTCCTTACCAACAGTTTTCAGATCTATTATTAAACAGTTAAAACGTTGGTGTACTTCAGAGAGAGTTTCATTCTTACCACAAATGAAGCTTTCATACTGTCTTACCAGGTTGATCTTTCGAGAGTCCTGGACTTCAGAAGTACCTTCATACTGAACACAGATTGTGTCCCACATAGCTTTTGAGGTTTTCAGGTTCATGACGGAATGGTAGACTTCGTCAGGAAGAGCCATGGAGAGTATGGATCTGGCTTTGGTGTCGATAGCCACTTTCTTCTTATCTTCATCAGTCCACATATGAATTTCCTTAGGAATCAGCCTTTCTGGAATAGCAGGTCTATTCTCAGCGGCTGGAACTGCAGCATCAATTCTTACAGGAATATATGGGCCGTTTTCAAGATAATAAGGCATAGTAGGGTCTACACCTTCTAAGAAGAGAATCATCCTATTTTTCCATAGATTAAAATTATCTCTGGAGAATCTAGGGGGTTTTGCAAGAGAACCGTTGTCAATATAGTTTGTGTTTGTGTTGGTAGCCATTTTAAGAAATAACTAGGAAGAGAAATCTTAGTATAGATCAGATCTTGTTTATGAGATTAAACAAATCTGCTTTGATACCACTTGTTGGTCCCGAAGGGCTATACAAGTTTGTAGAAGGGGGGGGGGGGGGGGGGGTTGAATACAAACACACGTATTTTACTTTTCTAAATTGTTTATTGATAAATCATTAACAATTTACAGCTTGTTGCGGAACAAGATAAGGAATAAATCCTAATCTAAACAAGTTGGAACACTAAGTTTCTTGCACTAAGAAAGAAAATGAAATTACTAATAATAACCTATCTCAAAGATATAAGAAGGATGACTCGACCAGAGTTTACGAGTACATCAAAATGAAGTGAGGTCTTCTACTTATATACTGCATGCATTTAATGCATGGCAGTTTATACTTTACACGTGGCAGCAGCTCATTGGTTGTTGGGTTCTGACTTTAGTAGACAACCTTTGTAGCTGCATGGTTGAACAGTGTAGTATCAGAGTGGTTGTACGATTTCAGACAATAAGGAGGTTCTTTTCTGACATATCGTACGGAGACGTGCAAGGGTGGTTAAGACAAAAGTACTTTGTACGGAGGACTTCATGATCAGCTTTCGTTGAATCAGAGCTTTATCATTCTATATCAGTGAATGACAAATTTCAGCGATAGCTGAAGTCTTGTACTTGATACTTCACGTTGAGTGGACAAATCTGTAAAGCCCGTATCCCGGTGTGTAATTTCTTTTATTAATTCTTTTCTTTAAAGTTTGATTTAATGTGGTTTCCGTTAACGGGATTAGTCGAGTTGGACCTAATTGTTAAAAATGTCGGAATTTTGGTTAATTGCGAGAAGGATGTAGTTGAGGGGCTAAAAGTGTTAAAGGGCCAAAACTCTTCATAGTTTCGGCCCATGCAACCCCAAAGACCAAAATCCATTTTTGTGAATTGTTTGTGTGTTGGGGTCGTGAGCTGCAAACAAAAGAAAGAATAACAAAACCCTAGTGCCCCACCCTTGTTTCTGGAGTTGGCCGTGAGTCTTAGCGAGAGAGATAGAGCAGAAATCGGGAGCTAGAGAGAGAGAGGGAGGAGTAGAGAAGAGCCGGGAGGAAGAAGAGAAAGGGAAGTCGCCGGAGTTGCTGAAGCCGCCGGAGTCGCTGCTGCCACCGGGAACTCGCCGGAGCCGAGGAAGAAGGTCGAGAGGAGGAAGAAAGGCTGGAGTGTTAGCCGCCGTGTTAAGGTACTCGTTCGATCCCTTCCCTTTTCTTTCTCTTAATTTTCCGGTGAAGTGATCGACGGCGAAGCCACCGCCGCCGCTAGCCGCCACTGTGGTGGCTGGATGTCGGGTGGTGGTGGTTGTGTGAACTGTGTGTGCGTGCGGTAAGTCGATCGAGAGAGAGAGCTGAAGTGTGAGAAGGGGCGGGGTGAGACGCGTGTATGTGTGCGGGTCCTCGCCGGAGAGCCGCCGCCGGTCGCCACCGGCGACCACCACTGCCGGAGATGGCAGTGGGTGGCGCGTGGTCGTGACCAGACCATAGTCACTGTAGATCCCTTAAACCGTGACTTAATCGATTAAGCCGAATCGTTCAAACCGTTTCTTTTAAATCGTCATTTTGTGTGAAATCAGCTTTGCTGCCCTGTTTTGCGTCGGGCATAACTTTCTCGTCGTATCTCGGATTGAGGCGAATCCGGTGCCCACGCTTCACATGTTGTGTCGGGCACGTTTTCCATGTTTTAGCGGAAAACTGGTTCGGCCTCTAGCTAGGTGGAACAATGGTCGTAAGTTCAGCGATTCGTCATTTCATGTGAAAAATTCTGGAATCTGCCATTGTCTTGGGAAAACCATAACTTCTTGCTAGTAACTCGTATCTGGGTGAGACCAGCGCCAAAAATTCCCTTGTTGAGTCTAGAAATTTTTCTGTGTTTTGTGCAAAACCCAGTTCGGGACGTAGCATGGGTCAAACTGTCGTTTTATACTGAAAGGTGCTGAATTTCGCTGTTCTGGAAACTGTTTTTGTAAAATCTGTAGTAAATTGTAGAAATATCGTTAGGAGGTGTATAATATGTCCTTGGAACCCTAACTCAGAGTAATTTCTGGTCATGAAATAATATTGGGAATTTCCTGGGTTTAAAGGGGTCGAAACAGGTCCCGAACAGACCTGTTTGGCGAGAGCGGAAAATAGTTTTAGTGACGGTTTAAGCGTGTGTCGTGTCATAGGGTCCGGGTCTCGTATTGACACGTTTTAACATGCGTTTAGGTGCTGGGAAGTGACCGTAATTGTGAAGCTTGATTTGTATTGTTGAGCTAGGCGCGCATTCGAGGTGAGTTCTCTCACTATATCTAATAACGGTTGTTTTATCACAACTGTAGTACGTGTGTGGTAGCTTTATGTGATTGTGTTGTGGAACTAGATAGTGGGGTGTCTAGTTGATACTATGTTGTCATGTTAACTCGGTGGGAACGAGGATCCGGCGGGGCCGTAGATTTTATATGCGGGTGGCGTAGAGACTCGGTGGGACCGAGGATCCGGCGGGGCCGGAGATTTTATACGCGGGTGGCGTAGAGACTCGGTGGGACCGGGGATTCGGTGGGGCCGGAGATGTTATCATGTGGTCGGTGGGACCGACTTGTGCCTCTTAGGTGGGTGAGTGTGGATATGCATGTTTATGATTTGTTCGTAGACTTGTATGCTGTTTATGTGCAATTATCTGTTTATGGTGGTGTGGAAATAACTGTGTTATTTATGGTGTTTGAACTCACTAAGCTTCGTGCTTACCCTTTCCCAATAGTTTGTGGTTTCAGGTACGGGCGGCTCCAAGGCGTGACGAGTACACACTGGCGCGCGAGGAGAGCTGGTTGTTTTTATGGTTTTAATAATTAAACGTTTATTCCGCTGGTTTGATTTTATAAAGATATTAATTATGTGTTTGCAAACGAAACGTTGGGATCAATTAATGAGTTGTTATAAATGAATTGTTTATTTAAAAATTTAAATTTGCTTGTAATTTTTGGGACGTTACAACTTGGTATCAGAGCACGGCTTGAGTGAATCAAACGCATTTCGGAGTGTTTGATCTCAAGTTTGCGGCTATAAAATTTTCTTTAAAATTTTTGGGAAATAAAAGAAAGGAAAACCCGTTTGAGAAACGGTGATCGATGGCGCAGTGTGTACAGTCAGCCGGAGTCAGGGGAAAAGGTACAGTACTTAGTGTTTTATTGCTTTCTAGATCATAGAGTATGCATGCTAGATTGCCTGTTGTGGACACTATGTTGTATGTTGAACTACTTGCTATTAGGAATTTATGCTAATTATGATAGGTTACTAAGTGGATGCCCTCTAGGTTGTATGCAATAAGAGATTTATAGCCTTAGAATATTCGATTTAGTTCTATTGCGCAGCTCTTGTTTGAGTCCAACCGTTCTAGGATAGAGTCTTGTATTCGACTGTCTATTTGTTTCGCACTGCATATAATCGGGTATTCGCGAGGTCACCCGTTATAATTAGTAGGGATTCGGTAGTAGCAAGGGTAGTGGGATAAGAGGAAGTTCCTAGAGAGCTGGGAAGGGTGTTTATGTATGAGTACGTGTGCTAGATTGCTTTCTAGAACATAGGAGTATGTATGCTAAATTGCTTGGTGCTTATTACACTGTATTGCATGTCTGTTGCTTGCTATTAGGGATTTGGCAGTAGCAAGGGTAGTGGTTTGGATGGAATTCCTAGGGAGCTAGGAAGAGTGTGTACATATGCCGGTGCGGGCATATGTGTATAGTTTCGGCGAGAAACTACTTGGACCCCTTGGGATGGAACTCGGAACGGGCGATGATAGGTGTGGATGGTAGTAGTAGAGCTCCTACTACCGGAAGCACAGGATCAATGCTCGAGTCGGGGAAGTCACGAAGAATCCAAGGAGTTGAGCGAGTGTTGTTAGTATGAGTTACTATGTGCTAATAAAGCGTTGTATTGTCTACCCAGAATAGCCATCACAAGGAGGAACAACTATAGTAAACCTACTAGTACAGGTGGGTACTCGAAGTGTTTTGAGGTGGTGATCGTTGGGGGTAGTGATGAAGGTCCTAAACTAGTAGTCGTTGGAATAGAAAGACGATTCTAATATTAGTCACTTGGAGTGACGATAAGGATGATATTTATTGTAAGCAGATCATTTCGGGCCAAGATGGAAGATTGTGCTAGGGTCATAGGCTCATAGAGCCGACTTTGATTTGAGGAAAACCCGTAAGATGATTTGATGTGATTTCCCAACTGGCCTTAAGAGGTTTAAATGTCTGGATGACAATAGTAGACCGGAGAGTTTCGGAGTAGTAGGGGTCGAGACGTTGAATGTCGAATGAGTCATGCACGAAGTTATTTTGAAAATAAGATTGCATTAACAAATTCTTGTGTTTCAAATCTTTGTATGGACGGTGTTTTGGAATTTTGGGAACTGCTCAGCACACGCACAAGATTTTGAAATATGGTTTTGAAAGTGTATGAAATCGTTTTATCACGGGAGTGCAAACTTTGTTAGAATTTGTCTCATTTTCGTTATGTTTCCAACGGTTCTTTCGGGTACGATGTTATCCGTGTTTTGGTGGTGGTTAAGATGTTGGGTAAGTGACTACGGATTGAGACTCTAACATTGGAACTCCTCCACATGTGTTAGAGTTGAGACAAAAAGTTACATTCCACGATGTCTGTATAAAGGCTACTTTGGTGATTTGTTTAAAATGAGTTTGGAATTCCAGTGTCGCTTAACTTTTCGTTCGAGAGTTGGTATTACTAAGTGTTTTATTGCAATTAGTTCAGTGTGTGGATTGATTCATGCGTGACATAAGTGATGCATGGAGGAATTTTGGTAACATTTCATAAGGAGTTGTTTAGTGCGCTTTTTAGTCAGCTAAAGGTTTTATTGACATTTCCATGAAAATGTTTTAGTTCCTTTTTGTCGAAATGAAAGACCATTTGATCCAAGGAGTGTTTTAATGTTGTGAACATCATGCATACGATTACAATGTGTTATATTTTGGAAATATAAATGCGTAGATTTTTGACATTCGATTAATTTAGAATTACTGATCATTTTTTTTTTGGAAAGTAAAAACTTTTGCTTTGGAGGAAACGAGTATTTTGAGCATTTTCGATAAATACATTTTTAAACTATAATGTTTTGACGTTATATGTCCCAAGTACGAAACTTGAGGAAGTGTTACAAGCTTGCATGCATGCCCCCGGTTTGAGATTTTATGAGGTTTTAGTCGATATTTCCAATTAATAGAAGCGGACTGGTTTCTGTCTTCAAGTTTGAAACTTACACGAGACAGTTGTGTTTTAACAAAAATATATTTGTAAACCGTGTCATCGTTTTGTGTGATTAGCTGACGCGCGAAAAATTTGTGGCGAACCCTGTGCCACGTCATATTTATGATTAAAAAGAAGAATTTTTGAATCAAATGTCGTGAAACCTATTTTGAATTATGTGCACACCCTTGTCGCACCCTGTTTAAGGTCAAGCGGTTACTTTAAGTGCACGTCATGAGTCAATCCATACTGGAATCGAGGCGGTTCATTTTAAAGAAATTATTTATTACGCTTGCTTTTGTGTGAGTAGACTGAACTGCAATGGAGCGATTTTCAACATGATTTTCCTATGTGGGACGAGCGTGTCCAGTTTTGCGTAACTATCGATCAGACAATAGTAGTTTTATTACATACGATCTTTTGAGATGAAAATCCTGATGTTGGAAATATTTTGTAAATGATTTTGTAAACCATTTGGGGAAATGTGCTTTTAAGTGTCATGTGTCATTTCGAGAATTTTTAGGGTGTGAGTCCTTTTGGAAAACTCTTTTGTTTAACCCGTGTTGAGTCTGAGACTAAGGTTGATTTCAGAGTATTGCTTGCTTAAACTTGTTTAAACGCATTTTCCGACCTATGAGTCTAGCAAGCGTGGAGCATTTTGCTCGGTTTTGACTTGGAGTTAGTCATGGGCCAATTGCCCGGTTTTAATGGCTCGATGTGGAGTCTAGTTGATGAGTTGTTTTTGTCGCACCGTTTGGCATTCTTTGCACGTTGAGTGTTTACATGTTTGGGTGAGTGAGTCAATCCGGAATAGGCATGTGGTTGGTAGGCTGTTTGCTTTGGATCCTTAGACACGTTAGTCAGTCGTTGGTAATGGTCGGTTGGGTATCTCGGGGTGGGACCCCGGTATTCATGTGTTTTAACCTAGACTTTCCAGTAGGTACTAGGAGGATATAGTTGTGGGCACTTACCTGGGAGGTAGTTCCGGTGTACTGGGTCTGGAGGCGTTACCTGGGAGGTAGACGTCAAGGTGTATCCTCGATACGGTGTGACTTGGCTTCGTAGAGCAAGTGTGGATGATACGTCGACGGTGGAAGGTAGATATTCCACGCGCGTTAGTACTGTAGGCCGAATAGTATCGGTTAAGGGATTGATGCCCTTTGTTATTAAGAGAATAAATGCGCATCAACCATTTTGAAGTAGGTGGTATATTTAGGTGTCGACCTTTGGGCTTGAGGCCAAACACCTTTAGTATAATCGGAGAGTTGTAGCCGATTTTAAGATAATCATGGTGACGGTAGTAGTAACCCTGAAATGATCACTTGTGATGGATGGTTATGGTGGAATGACCTACGTGTGTGTTAGTTGATTTGGTTGATAATACCACGTCGATGTGAGTTATTGTAATCGGTCGGACCGATGTTCGGCGGGTGGCCGATGTTTGTTATTGTAATCGGTTGGACCGATGTTCGGCGGGTGGCCGATGTTTGTTATTGTAATCGGTTGGACCGATGTTCGGCAGGGGTCGATGTTTTGTTAATATAAGTTATTGAAAATCTTTGGAGTCTATTAGAATTCGTGGAAGTTAATCGGCAGTTAATGGTAGGAATGATCGGATTCGAGTATCCTGTAGGGTATATGGGTGAGAATCTTTAGAATGGTTAGAGTTTGAGATTTGACTCGGGATGTATGGAATATCTAAGGTTGGGGGACAACCGAAGTCGCTTCGCTAGGATTGATCCCAATTGTTGGGGTGTTCTTCCGATCATATTTTCAGTGTCCTAGAAGGAGTACGTTAGTTAGAAAAGTATTCGAGAAATTTTAGAAGGAATTTCAAGTGGACTTAGGAACCTGAGGTCGAGATGAGGGAGAACTATCCGGAGCTATTCGTAGGCAGAGACTTCGAGGACGAAGTCTAATCCAAGTGGGGGAGAGTTGTAAAGCCCGTATCCCGGTGTGTAATTTCTTTTATTAATTCTTTTCTTTAAAGTTTGATTTAATGTGGTTTCCGTTAACGGGATTAGTCGAGTTGGACCTAATTGTTAAAAATGTCGGAATTTTGGTTAATTGCGAGAAGGATGTAGTTGAGGGGCTAAAAGTGTTAAAGGGCCAAAACTCTTCATAGTTTCGGCCCATGCAACCCCAAAGACCAAAATCCATTTTTGTGAATTGTTTGTGTGTTGGGGTCGTGAGCTGCAAACAAAAGAAAGAATAACAAAACCCTAGTGCCCCACCCTTGTTTCTGGAGTTGGCCGTGAGTCTTAGCGAGAGAGATAGAGCAGAAATCGGGAGCTAGAGAGAGAGAGGGAGGAGTAGAGAAGAGCCGGGAGGAAGAAGAGAAAGGGAAGTCGCCGGAGTTGCTGAAGCCGCCGGAGTCGCTGCTGCCGCCGGGAACTCGCTGGAGCCGAGGAAGAAGGTCGAGAGGAGGAAGAAAGGCTGGAGTGTTAGCCGCCGTGTTAAGGTACTCGTTCGATCCCTTCCCTTTTCTTTCTCTTAATTTTCCGGTGAAGTGATCGACGGCGAAGCCACCGCCGCCGCTAGCCGCCACTGTGGTGGCTGGATGTCGGGTGGTGGTGGTTGTGTGAACTGTGTGTGCGTGCGGTAAGTCGATCGAGAGAGAGAGCTGAAGTGTGAGAAGGGGCGGGGTGAGACGCGTGTGTGTGTGCGGGTCCTCGCCGGAGAGCCGCCGCCGGTCGCCACCGGCGACCACCACTGCCGGAGATGGCAGTGGGTGGCGCGTGGTCGTGACCAGACCATAGTCACTGTAGATCCCTTAAACCGTGACTTAATCGATTAAGCCGAATCGTTCAAACCGTTTCTTTTAAATCGTCATTTTGTGTGAAATCAGCTTTGCTGCCCTGTTTTGCGTCGGGCATAACTTTCTCGTCGTATCTCGGATTGAGGCGAATCCGGTGCCCACGCTTCACATGTTGTGTCGGGCACGTTTTCCGTGTTTTAGCGGAAAACTGGTTCGGCCTCTAGCTAGGTGGAACAATGGTCGTAAGTTCAGCGATTCGTCATTTCATGTGAAAAATTCTGGAATCTGCCATTGTCTTGGGAAAACCATAACTTTTTGCTAGTAACTCGTATCTGGGTGAGACCAGCGCCAAAAATTCCCTTGTTGAGTCTAGAAACTTTTCTGTGTTTTGTGCAAAACCCAGTTCGGGACGTAGCATGGGTCAAACTGTCGTTTTATACTGAAAGGTGCTGAATTTCGCTGTTCTGGAAACTGTTTTTGTAAAATCTGTAGTAAATTGTAGAAATATCGTTAGGAGGTGTATAATATGTCCTTGGAACCCTAACTCAGAGTAATTTCTGGTCATGAAATAATATTGGGAATTTCCTGGGTTTAAAGGGGTCGAAACAGGTCCCGAACAGACCTGTTTGGCGAGAGCGGAAAATAGTTTTAGTGACGGTTTAAGCGTGTGTCGTGTCATAGGGTCCGGGTCTCGTATTGACACGTTTTAACATGCGTTTAGGTGCTGGGAAGTGACCGTAATTGTGAAGCTTGATTTGTATTGTTGAGCTAGGCGCGCATTCGAGGTGAGTTCTCTCACTATATCTAATAACGGTTGTTTTATCACAGCTTTAGTACGTGTGTGGTAGCTTTATGTGATTGTGTTGTGGAACTAGATAGTGGGGTGTCTAGTTGATACTATGTTGTCATGTTAACTCGGTGGGAACGAGGATCCGGCGGGGCCGGAGATTTTATATGCGGGTGGCGTAGAGACTCGGTGGGACCGAGGATCCGGCGGGGCCGGAGATTTTATACGCGGGTGGCGTAGAGACTCGGTGGGACCGGGGATTCGGTGGGGCCGGAGATGTTATCATGTGGTCGGTGGGACCGACTTGTGCCTCTTAGGTGGGTGAGTGTGGATATGCATGTTTATGATTTGTTCGTAGACTTGTATGCTGTTTATGTGCAATTATCTGTTTATGGTGGTGTGGAAATAACTGTGTTATTTATGGTGTTTGAACTCACTAAGCTCCGTGCTTACCCTTTCCCAATAGTTTGTGGTTTCAGGTACGGGCGGCTCCAAGGCGTGACGAGTACACACTGGCGCGCGAGGAGAGCTGGTTGTTTTTATGGTTTTAATAATTAAACGTTTATTCCGCTGGTTTGATTTTATAAAGATATTAATTATGTGTTTGCAAACGAAACGTTGGGATCAATTAATGAGTTGTTATAAATGAATTGTTTATTTAAAAATTTAAATTTGCTTGTAATTTTTGGGACGTTACAAAATCTGAGTCTTCGCTGATCCGCATCAGTTCATTAGGAGACGTATCGCTGGTTCTTGAGCTTGATCTTCGACTTCAGCGTAGAACCTATGTTGACGTGAAACTTGTCTTCAGGGATCATAAGTAAACAACTAACTTATCAGCGATCACCATAAGGATTGAACAGGCTCAGAGCATTATGGTGAACAGTGTTTGCTGAATGTTTAATCTAAAGAACGAGAGTTCCTATCAGCGATACTGAATTAGTCTTAGTACATCAGCGATAGTGAAACTCTAATACATATTGTTTTACTTACAATTTTCACTAAGTAGAATGGAGAGGGTCATTATCAAATCACTGAGGGTTTGGATCAACAATACTTACCACTCCCTAATTATCCTTATCTGATTCACGACCACATAAACAGTTTCCGAACTCAACTGCCTTTCTCGGCTAGTGCAATATAACCACTGATCCTTACCGCACAAATCAATACAATTCCTTCTCTCTATCACAAGCAACTTTAACTTGACCAACTCATTTCAATTGTAATTATCAACTTGTTTCAAACGATAAACTCCAAATGAGGTGCAATTAATTTATTTCTATCCACCATAAATTGTCATAGATCATAACTTAGCATCAACATCTCGTTATGCTGGTATTCACAAAATCCATCAGTCAAAACTGATTTCTTAACTAACAACCCCCACTGAGTAACCCAACAATTCAAAATTTTCAAAATAATTTGAGAATTACTTATTCCAACATACTATCATCCCCTTCTCACTTTAACATATCGATTCTTCCTTATCAATTCTTGGTAAGAATCTCGGTAGGAAGCAACACATCCTGTAATAACAAATAATTGTCATTACTTAACAGATCCATAAAATTTTAATCAACCAATCAAAGGCTTATACATCTATCCTGACGTTTCAAATCAGCTAGAGATCATACTACCACTCTGACTCATAATCACACCATAAAGTCAACTTACACACTATGTGCTCCAACAATCTGGTTAATAGATCGTACATCTCATCTGTGAACCCCAAAAGCTTCTATCTGATACTTTCTTTCTCTCTAACATCACCTCACTACGATACTAGCTGGTACATTTAACTGGGCAACTAATGCCATTACATAATTGTACCTTCCTCACTCATAACATCACACTGCAGACCAAATCTCTCATGGTCATTCGTACACAACTCACACTTTCCTTCATATTCTCCCGTATACTACAATCGAGTCTATCCCACTACATAGTCCTTTCCCAACTTGTTGAACTATAACTCACGAGTTCTCAATTAGTTCACACGCAAACATTCTAGCTAGCTCCTCACGATCCGAGCCCTTACAAAACAGGGCACATCCCCTCACTGAACGATAAGATCTACACCCTCTCTTCGCTTGTGCTACATCCCTCCTCATTCTACGAATCCCTCCATACCTCGTAAATAGAACGCTTATTCAAAATGGTCACTTCCCATCCTCTTAACACCCCTACAAGGTGCTCTACAAATTTTTCAACCTTCTGGTTTACGTCTTCGGCCTCGGCCATCTTACACAGCTATCGACTTCCACCACAACAGACAACCTGTAGCTACTTTATTAACTCACTCTTAAGCATGGGTTCCCTTACGGGACCTAATCCTATCAACATATCATAATCATTTCATAATACGTCTCCCTCTTTTCTGGACTTACTCCTGTAACATCAATATTACTAGCTCACCTCAAAACTCATACCCAACACCACGGACATTTCGCTTATGCCTCTCAACACTACTCATAACGAGTTTCTAATACTAACACTTCGATGACTTCTACTCTTTCCCCTGGACTCAACCGTCCCCCGACAACCGTACCTCCAGTTACCGAACAAGGGTACAGACCCTCATGCAATCGACACTATAATCCACTTCTGACTCTTCCACTGTCCAACTCTCTTCTTGAACACATACCATACTATAAATGTTCCCCCCCCCCCCCCCCCGATTTGACTAGTGCCTCTCCACTCTCGGAGTTCTTCCTTAGCTTAAAATGTAATACTCCATGACCTAGTGAGCTCATAGGCTTCATGCTTGACGACACGGTAAATAAATCATTTCGTACAATTATCCTTTTTAAATAAACAACAGTTGGAAACAATTCGGGTACGCATGAACCCATTACTATTATAACTTCACTGTCCCGCACAACGATTCGAGAATCGCTTGCATGCGTCTCTCCGTGAACCTCGCTCTTGCTCAAACCGAACAATGTTATTACGACAGTGTTACCTTGCATGAAAATCTTTTCCATACGACACAATTATGGAAGAATTACCGACAAAGAGTAAACCAGTCGGTTCTCACACTCATTTGTATGATATCAATAGGTCAAAAGCATTTTGGTTATAAATGATTTGCAGGTAAGCATTTCCTTGACTTTTTGCAACAAATTTGACTTATCGTGAAAATAGTAGGATATTTTACAAATCGTTAGGCTCAAAATTTCAATGTGCAATGTGAATGAAATCTCCCTTTTCTTTAAACATGCTTGTGCACATTTGACTCATTTTCGATCAAAATTTATATTTACACATTTAACTTAAATCGTGAAAATGTCATGTTACCTATAAGAACGTCATGCATGAGACTCTACTTGAAAATGAAGGCTACTCACTCTAACAAGGTCAGCCACTTTCCTCTCGCAACTTATCATTGACACTATACCTTCGACTAATGGTCATCCATCTCGGTCCTGCAACAACTTGTAGTACATACGTTCTACATCTCACTTACTCAACCATTTCCCTACTACTTTCGTTCTGATCAGCTAACTCATCTTCTATTTCTACATGCTTCCTTTTCACTATAGGTATCTTATTTCATTAACCCTGCCATTGAAAAGCTCGATTAATAAATTAGAGCCCATTGACACTTCCAAGATTTCAACACTGTCCCTTCTTACCGTCCCGACTAACCTATCTCATGATTTCTAGAACTGGGACTCTCCCGAAACAGGAGTCTTACTCAAACTCAAACATTCATCCTCTCCGAATTCACGCAGAGCTACCGCTAGACAACTCATAACACGCTATGCAACATTTCCTTTCTATGATGTATACATACATCATCTCATCAGTGACTTCTCATGAAACTTCCCCAACAAGGGGTCTTAGTCTACCTCTCGGGGATCTTGCTGACATCCTAAAGTACCGAAACACGACATAAACACTAGTGTCTGACTACCACTTCGGAATAATAAGGCAGGTTAAGCACATACATGTACCTGTAAGTTCGCAATTTCACTGGCCAGGTGAAATTTCAAACTTACCTTACATGACAGTCCTCAGTACCCTATTAGTCCTATCTCTACAATATTGTCCTCCTAACGCATTTTCTGTATCTACAATAGTGCCCTCCTAACGCATTTCCTATTCTCAATTGTGATTTCTGTTAGTGCTTAAATTGTAATTGTACCAAGTAGAGGGACTATATTTGTAATAGGGCTATTCTATACCCTAGGTATATATAGTTTGCTTCTTTCCCTTTAGGGTTTTAGGTCATCTACTACATACACTAGCCACACACACAAGTAATTGTTCTTCATTGTATTGTGAGCTATTTGGAGATTATTGAATATAGAGATGGCTTCCTTTGTTGTTTCTATTGATTGATTACTTGTTCTGGGATCACAATTGGTATCAGAGCTTGTAAATCTTTGATTTGATTAGGTTTGAGTGAAATATTTCCATTTTTTAGTGTTCTTCATTTTTCTTCAATTTTTGATTGATTTTAGCCATTAGAGTTCTTCTAATGGATTGGAATTGATCAAGGGTTGTTTATAGGATAGTTCTGTGTGTTTTATTCCGCAAAAACATCAGGATCGAAGCTCAGATTGGATAGTTTTTCTCATTTTCGTACTTTAACTTTCTGCACACTGTTTTGGATCGAAAACCCATTTTCTGATGGTTTTTGGTTAAAACTTGAAGTTCTAAAGTTGCTCAGAATAGCCTCGCGAACCTACCCACCAAATTTCAGCCTCATCCGATCTGTTTTGAAGATTCGACCTTGAATCTTCATACAAATCGCAATCCACTAACCTTCATCATTGTCGCAATCGTCTATTGCGACTTGGCTCCCAAATCGCAATCGTCTATTGCGACTTACCCCCCAAATCGCAATCCATTACACTTTAAACAGTACCAAATCGCAACCTTCAGGTTATTGCGACTTTGGGTATTGCGACTTCAGGTTATTGCGACTTCGGTTATTGAGACTTCAGGTTATTGCGACTTCAACTATTGCGACTTCAGTGTTGCGACTTGGTTTGGGTTGCGACTTTAAGTGTGTTGCGACTTTAAGTGTGTTGAGACATAAACTTGAAACTTTAAAAGTAACTCCTAATCAGATTAATCAGATTTTTAACGATCAACAACAAGTAATCCAAAATGACTGCCAGAGATATGTTGACTATTGGTTCAAAAGATAAACCACCTGTTCTTTTCCCGAAAGACTTTAAAATTTGGAAAGACAGATTTTTTGACTACGTTGAACGACAAGAAAATGGAGCTCTTATCCATGAATCCTTGATTAACGGGGTTCTAGGAGAGGTTCGTGAACCCGACCCAAATGGTAACAACGTAGTTATTCAGCCAAAGGACTACACGGGTAATAATTTGTTGAGATACAAAGCCGATAAAGCCGCTAGATCATTGGTTATGCAAGCCTTAACCAACGACATATATCGAAAGGTTGACAGTTTGAGTGAAACATGTAAAGGTATGTTTGATGAACTTATCAAATTATACAAAGGGTCAGAAGTGGAAAACCAGCTGAGAATCTCAAATGTTTTCAATACGTATGAGAATTTCAAGCAAAAGGAGGGTGAAAGTTTAGATAAAGCATATGATCGTTTCACAACTATCCTAAATGATCTCAACAGTTACAAAGTATCAAAATCCATCATGGAGACTAATGTGAAGTTCTTGAACGTGCTTCAGCCTGAGTGGAAGAAGCATGCTCACAGAATGAAACAGAATTCTCAACTGGATTCTCTTCCGTTACAACAAATGTTTGAAACCTTAAAGCAAGATGAAGATGATGCTGAGCTGAAAAGGAAGAAGTTGATGAAGAATGAGAAGAATGGTAAGAAGGAAAAGAAGATGGTGGGGTCTGAGAATAAGGCAGAAGAAGATGAGCTTGATAGTGAACCGTTAGCATTGATGTCAAGAAAAGCTAAGGGCAAGATTGTTCCGAGAGAAGAATATGAGTTAGACCAAGCTGACTTAGATGAAGCAGAAAGCTTAAGGCAGGCTATGATACTTCTTTCCAAGGCCTTTCAACACATATTTGTAAAAACTCCTGGATCGAATAATCAACGTTACTCATCTGGTTCTAAAAACTTTGAACACAAGAATAGGATTGAGTCAAAGAAGTTTGATGATCATAGGGAGGATAGCAAAAGGCCGGAGGTGAAGAAGTATGGTGATAAGAAGGATGAAGAGCAAAAGTGCTACAACTGTGGGAAGACCGGTCATTTCTCAAAAGATTGCTGGAAACCAAAAGTGAAGAATTCTGACTACTACAAACAGAAGGCATTGTTAGCTGAACAGAAAGAGTCAGGAATTGAGCTTCCAGTGGAGAAAGAGTTTTGGTTGGACCAGACAGATGATGAAGCAGAGGAAGATACGGCTGCTTTTGCTAGGATGTGCTTGATGAGCAGAGATGATGAGGATTCAGAGGCTGGTGCGGCGCCTGAGACAGATGAGGTAGATCTCTGCACTATTAATCATTATGGTAATCAGTTTAAAGTTTTCAATTAAAACTTGATGAACAAAGTGAGAAAATCATTAAGGCACATAAAACAATTGAACTTCAAAGACAAACAATCATTGACCATAAAAAGTTAAATGATGATTTGAAAATTGAACGGGTTGAAATTGAAAAACCACGCACTTATTTCCGAAGAAAAATGGATGAAATGGGAGAAAAGGTAAGAATTGCTGAAAATAGGAAGAATGAAATTGAACAAATGTTGCGTCCTTACAAAGATATTAATAACGAATTGTCTGAAAAGGCAAGTGATCTAGAAGCGAAATTGTATAAACTTGGTCAATCTGAACAAACCATTTTTTCTAAACACGCCAAAGAATTTCAGATATTACAATTCAAAATGGGGTTTGGGATATGACAATCCTCATTATTTAGAAAATGCTTTGAAAAAGGCACATTGTTTATACAAGTTTTAATGGTTTAAGTATCTTAAAGATCCTAATTTCAAGATTAAATGGCTTAATGAGGAGGAACAAGGAGTTGAGGAAGAAGTTAAAAGAAAAACAATTGTAACCATACAACTTCCTTATATTTATGATCAGGCAAATAGGAAGGCAATGCAAGATAAGAAAACCTTGCCTAATGACTATTTTGACAGCTATATTGCTCAGCCACCAAAGGGAACTGTATCAAAACCCGTTTCTGAAGGAAAAATATATTATCCTCCCTTGGTGCTTGAACAGAAGCTTGTCGATCTTGAATTGAATATTAAAAGCAAGATTGAAGAAGTCAGAAATGACGATCAACTTGCTTTTGATATTGAAAAGGAAGTGATGATAACTGTTTTGATAAATACCATGAGTGACAAATCTGAAAAGGTTGTTTCTGTTTCGTCTTCAAAAACCTTAGAAGAAAAGAAATCTCTTGAACTTAGATGTTTGAATCTCTCACAACAAGTCTCTGGTTTTCAGAAAAAGTTATTTCTTGAAAAAGAAAATATTGAGAAAGAAAGAGAGAGATTTAAATTCGAAAGAACATCTTTTGAAACTGAAAATGTTTTTCTTATAAAGAAAATATCTGATTTAGAAAACATTTTGATCAAAGAGAAAAATGATCTTGAGTCCAATAAAGAATACTTTCAAAATGAAATCTCAAGACTGATGGGAAAATTGACAAGTTTATCCACTGAAGCTATGGCAGAGTTTGCTAGCAAAGCTTCCTCTGATTCAGATGCTTCCTCATGCAAAGCCTTCATAGGCAATACTAATAACAGAAGCATGATGGCGAATGACTTGGATGATTTTGGTCCCATTGAGATTGAGGAACAACCTATTAATGAAAATTCTTGTGACCTCTCTCATAACTCCTCCTCCAATGATATTAAAGTTGATCATGTTATTGACACTCCTTGCGAAAGGAAGGATAAGCAAGCTCAACAAAAGGATGTTAATTTTGACTTTAGTGCAAAACTTCCAGATCATTCTGACTTTTTGGTCAAGGAAGAGAAACCCAAGGAGAGTTTCTTCGAGGGGGAATCTTCTAAAACCGTTGAGAAAAAGAAAAAGAAAAAGAAGAAAAATAAGCGCAAATCTAAATCTTCTAATGTTCAAAATTCCTACGCTTACGATTCTTATCTTGATTCCATTTCAGATCGTAATTTAAGAAACAACTCGCGGGTTGAGTGGAGAATAAAGGAGTTCACACATGATGTGGCCCAGAGAAAATCATCTACTGTTGCTTTTAATTCCAGGAAAAACACTTTTGTTTCTAATGTTAGTAATCGTGTTGCTTCAAACAAACAAAAACTTGTAATTCCGTACAAGATTTCTTCTATGCAACAACTGATTAATTTAGCACATGATCAAATTTGTTGCTCTTCTTGTGGTGTAGATGATTTTATCTGCAAGTCTGATTATTCTTCGTGGTTTGGTTATAACTTCTATGGTTCAAATCGTTTTTATTCAAATAGAAATTATAACCACTACAATTCAAAGAAAAAGGTTAATTCTCCTAACCCGAAAGGACCCAATTGGCAATGGGTACCTAAAACTGTTTAAATCCCATTTTGCAGCTCCGTCATGTGTGGTATTTGGATTCTGGTTGCTCAAAACACATGACAGGAAGGAAGGAGCTGTTGAGCAATTTTGTGAAACACGATGGAGGGAAAGTTAAGTTTGGAAATGATCATTACGCTCCAATCATGGGTTATGGAGATATTGTGGCTGACAACGTCAGAATAACTAAAGTGAATTATGTTGAAGGCTTAGGGCATAACTTATTTAGTATAGGTCAGTTTTGTGATAAAGACCTAGAAGTCCATTTCAAGAAGACTCGGTGTGCAATTCTAACCGACGGAGGAAATGAACTTCTAGTTGGTTCGCGAAAATCAAATCTTTACACTATTGATCTATCAAAGGTTAAGCCGAAGAATGACGTGTGTCTGTTGACTAAGGCAACTATGGAAAAGAGTTGGTTATGGCATAGACGACTATCTCATCTCAACTTTCGTTACATTCAAAAGCTAACGTTGGGTGATTTAGTTATAGGTCTACCAGTTTTGCAGTTTGAGAAAGACAACTTCTGTATTGCTTGTGAGAAGGGGAAGATAAAGCGAGCTCCTCATCCACCGAAACCCGAACCTAGCACACACAAACCTTTAGAAATCCTTCATATGGATCTCTGTGGTCCGATGAAGACTCAGAGTGTCAGTGCCAAACGATACGTGTTAGTGATTGTCGATGATTATTCGAGATATACTTGGGTCAAGTTTCTTCGATCAAAAGACGAAACACCTGACTTGATCATCTCGTTAATCAAGCAACTTCAAGTGAACCGTCAACAATCAGTTCAGACTGTTAGGTCAGATAACGGGACAGAATTCAAGAACAAGACTCTTGATGATTTCTTTAAATCATTAGGAATATCTCATCAGTATTCTGCGGCTAGAACTCCTCAGCAGAACGGAGTCGTTGAAAGACGAAACCGCACACTTGTTGAAGCTGCCAGAACGATGTTGTCTTATGTTGATCTACCTCTGTTCTTGTGGGCTGAAGCTGTTGCTACGGCATGCTATACACAAAACCGTTCTATTATCCATCGTCGGTTTGGTAAAACTCCATATGAACTGATTAATAATAGAAAACCTGTGATACACTACTTTCGTGTGTTTGGATGCAGGTGTGTTGTGCTGAACGACAAGGACAACTTGAACAAATTCAGTCCAAAGGGTATTGAGGGCGTTTTCATCGGATACTCGCTCACATCAAAAACATACAGAGTCTATCTTAAATCGTCTAGAACTGTTAAGGAAAGCGTAAATGTCAGATTTGATGAAACTGAAGACTTGGTTTCTGTGCAAAATAGTACAGAACCCGCAATATCTGGAATACTAGCATCTGGACAAATTCGTCCTATGGTGACTAGATCTTCAAACAAGGATCATGCATCTACTTCTAACTCTAAACCTAATGATCTTAATTTTTTGTTTGAATATTTTTATGATGATTTTTTCGGTAGTGATAAACCTACTTCATCTACATCTAACAGGAGCAATGTTGCCACACCACCAGCTAATGCTACATTGTCAGGGCCTACACCGGAACTGACTACTCCTTCATCTGGTGCAACAACTCCTGCTTCGTCTTCAAGTAACACGCATATGGCATCTCCACAAGCAACACAACATGTATCCACGAATGGTGCTTCTTCGTCAGGCACAACTTCTAACGCCAATGGTGAGGATTCTGCAACTCAACATGAGTCATCTTCTGAAGCAGAACCGGAGGCAGTTACTGTTGACACTTCTGTCAATGAACCCGCCCGACAACCGGAACCTACCTTGACAATAGAGTTGAACTTTGATAAAGATCCTACCTTAGTGGATCCCAACTATGGTGCTATAATTGTTCATCCTCATGCTTCAAGATGGACTAAGAGTCACCCCATTGAACAAGTCATTGGTGACGTCTCCGAACCTGTGAAGACAAGATCTGCAACGGCTAATGAAGTCCTTTACGCGCTCTTTCTAAGTCAAGTTGAGCCCACAACAGTTCGACAAGCCTTAGAAGATCCGGATTGGATCATTGCCATGCAAGATGAGCTGAATTCGTTTGAAGCATTGAACGTGTGGCGTTTAGTTCCTAGACCCAAAGGTAAAACGGTAATTAGTACCAAGTGGGTCCTGAAGAATAAGAAAGATAAAGATGGGATTGTTGTGAGAAATAAAGCACGCCTTGTAGCCAAAGGATATAGGCAACAAGAGGGAATAGACTACGATGAGACGTATGCACCGGTGGCTCGTTTAGAGGCAATTCGGATGTTTCTTGCATTTGCCGCTTTCAGAAACTTCACCGTCTATCAAATGGACGTGAAGACTGCTTTCCTGAACGGTATATTGAAAGAAGAAGTATATGTTTCTCAACCGGAGGGTTTTGTGGACAAAGATAAACCAGATCATGTCTACATTCTTGACAAAACTCTCTATGGTCTAAAACAAGCCCCTCGCGCCTGGTATGAAATCTTATCTACCTACCTACTTGGTGCTGGCTTTCGAAAAGGTAAAATCGACACAACTCTCTTCACTTTGCATAAGAATGGTGAGATCCTTCTAGTACAAATTTACGTTGATGATATTATATTTGGTTCAACTGACCCTGGATTGTGTACTTGGTTCTCGGGTATAATGATGACCAGATTCCAGATGAGTATGATGGGAGAGATTAATTTCTTTCTTGGATTACAAGTCAAGCAATTCTCAACAGGTATCTTCATCAACCAGTCGAAGTATGTGTTTGACATCTTGAAGAAATTTAAGATGGAAAACTGTACCTCAATTGGTACACCTATGGCTCCTGGATCTAAAATAGGTCTGGATCCACTTGGTGAAGATGTAGATGTTAAGAATTACCGAGGTATGATAGGCTCATTAATGTACCTGACGGCAAGTCGTCCAGATATAATGTTTGCAACATGTCTCTGTGCAAGATTTCAGGCACAACCAAAGGTATCACATCGGAGTGCTGTTAAAAGAATCTTTCGATATTTGAAGGGGACACCGTACCTTGGTCTGTGGTATCCGAAGGGAACATGATTTGAACTCACTGCATATTCTGATGCGGATCATGGAGGTAGTATGCTAGACCGGAAGAGCACATCTGGCCATGTCCAGTTTTTGGGTGATAAACTAGTAAGTTGGTCCTCGAGGAAACAGAATTGTGTTTCAACATCAACTGCGGAGGCAGAATATGTGGCCGCTGCCAGTTGTTGTTCACAAGTTCTGTGGATGAAGACTCAACTGTCTGACTATGATTTCAAGTATGAGAAGATCCCCATTTACTGTGATAGCAAGAGTGCAATTGCAATATCAGCTAACCCGGTCCAACATACAAAGACCAAACACATAGACATCAGGTATCATTTCATCAAAGATCATGTTGAAAAAGGTACAATTGAATTATACTTTGTTACAATTGAGTTTCAACTTGCCGATCTCTTTACGAAAGCCTTGGATGAAAAACGATTTAATTTCTTAGTATCCAAGCTCGGCATGTTGAACATGAAAGTTTAATATTCTATATTGATCATTTAATGGATGGAAATATGTGTAGTTCACTCTAGTTATCTCTATCTAGACTGATACATACAAATTTTCATCTCATTCTATTCTCAATATAAGATATTTTATTTTCATGTCTTTGTTGTTTTTCATTGTTTATTCTCTTTGTTACTTTCTATTTCTTGTTATGATATCTATGCCTGCATGAGGTATGTTCATAGTCTCAGGGGGAGCACAAACTAAGGAATATGCACAAGAATAGGGGGAGTGTGCATTTCTGACTTAGCTTGTAAGTGTTGATTTCCTATGCTCCTTACTTGAAGATCACAAGGTATGTTCTCTAATCTGTTTTTCAAACACAAACCCTTAGATGATGAAAATCATTTTTCTAAAGCTTACTTGCATCATTCAAGGGGGAGTGAAAAGGTTTTAATACCTTGCGTGCTTAATCAATTGGAAGTTGGACATCTTCCAATGTGATAAATTTTTTCAATTTTAAAAAAAATAATAATAATAAAAAAAAATTGAAAAAATGTCCAAGTTTTATTAAAATCGCAACCAACACTTGCGATTTCACATGTGAATAGTGAGAGATCGCAGCCTTCTATTGCGATATCTCAATGGGCTTAAAATTTTCCAAATCGCAACCGTACACTGCGACTTCAGAGTATGAACAGTGCCAAATCGCAACCGTGGGCTGCGACTTGACAATGTGAACAGTGCCAAATCGCAACCGTGGACTGCGACTTGACAACGTGAACAATGCCAAATCGCAACAGTGTATTGCGATTTCATCATGTGAACAGTAACTAGTCGCAACCTTCTGTTGCGACTTGACCTTTTATCAGTTCGTAGCTTGTTCACTGCGACTTGATGGCACGTGGCAGGTCAAACCTTGGACCAATCATATTGTGCCACGTGTCCCTCAGTTTGAAAAATCGTATATAATAGGGTTTTGACTTTTCAACCAAGTCTCAACTCGAAAAACCCCCTTTCTCTCACAACTGCTTTTGCGACTTCGATTTTCAAGATTGTGTTTTCGTGATTTCTATTCAAATCAATCATCTCAGATCGACTCCAAGGTACCATATCTCTAATCTCACTCGTTTTCATCGATCAAATAGCATGATTAGATCTGTTTTAGGGTTTTCTAGGGTCGACTTTGTTTGCATCTGCTAAATCTTGTGTATGTGTGTTAGTTAGGGATTTTAAATGCTTAGGGTTTGTTCTCGCATATATTACGAGTCCAGTAATGGTTATTTTAACATGTTTTGAGCGAAAAAGCAGAAATCTGGGTTGAACACTTAGGGTTTAGTTCAGTGTTCGTCCAAGTCGCAACCAACTAGCATTCAAACATTCAAGCATGTCGCAGTGGTCATGCATTCAACCATGTCGCAATGGTCAGTTGCGACATGGACCAAATCGCAACCTCCTGTTGCGACTTCACTTTGTCTATCCTTTACATTGCGACATCGCAATGAGCTGCGACTTTCCCTTTTATGTTGATTGCGACTTGCCCATGACTTAGGAAATTTTTTGAAAAATTTTTCAAGGCAAAACTGTTTTTGGCTGGTTTTTTAACTGTGTACTATTCCAGATGGCTGATCATGATGGAAATGACTCGGATGACAACACTATCATCCGATCACATCGTTCATCACATCCGTCGGTCAATGCACATGATCTGGATGAAGAAATCTTTCCGAGTACTAAGGCGGTGCAATTTCTGCACAACAACCATCATCTAGACTTGGCGGTTCCTTTTGACTTCGGAGTCATATTCGAGATTTTTCGCGGTCACCCCTTACTGACTGCTTTAACCAGAGTCGAGCTTGTGCCTGCTATATATCTTAAACAATTCTGGAGTACACTGAAATACCATCCAACCGCCAGAGTTCCACATTTCACTGCCAAACTAGACCACTTCGATGTCCGATTCACACTAAGGGGACTCAGACGTTCACTAATTCTCCCGAGCGAGAATCTTCAGGATCCGGTTCCTGAATCTCAGCTCTATGATGACATCCGAAGTTTGGGTTATCAACCTCCGGCGAATGCCCCACTTACTGGCTCATCCACTTTCAGACGGAACTACCTACCGAGAATATACTACTCCATATGCTCAATCTTCAACCGGTGCATGACATCAAAGCATACTGGACTAGACAAGACTAACCTATCCACACTGCGCATGTTTCATGAATTCGTTTTCAACCACAACATTGACTACGTCGTCTTGATATGGAACGAGATCGTTGAGCTTGTCGCGGATCAGTTAAAACCTAAGATGAGACGAAACTTCGTACCATTTCAGCGATTCTTCCAGATCTTGATTCATCAAGCTATGGTAGACAACGATCAGATTCTGAGACGAGAGAATCACCCAAGAGGCCCAACCCAGTACATGCACTATATCAGGATGCCCAAGCAGATCAACTTTGCTCACACCGCCGTTCTACGTGAAGATCTACTCGCTTATGCTGACCAACAGTCTGGGGTAGTTAGGCAATATAGGATAGATAACGCATTGATGGTCAATCCAGAACCGGAGGGACCTCCCCACGATGCAAACCTATTAGGAGGTGAGGGTCCGAATGTCGAGGGGGTTCAGGAACATGGGGGTGTTCCTGAACAACGAGGGGTGAGGAGAACGAAAAGAAAGAGAGTTGGGAGAAGATTACGGACTGTTGGTCATGCATCCTCTTCCAGACGAGCTCAACTACCACCTCGACCTCCTCCTGTACAGATCTATGATGATGATGTCTCATGGGATGAAGCTTATGCCGCTGCATCATCTCCCGATGATGATGCAGTTAATCAAGACGATGAGATAGAACCCTTCTTTGCTTTAAATGACGATGATGATGACGATGACGACTCAGGTCATGACCCGTTGGTAAATTTGATCCCTAGACATATGGGAAAAAGACCACGTGTTGTGAGTTCGGATGTTGATTCCTCTCGGAACACCGAACTTCTCGACACCGCTACTGATGCTGTGGGTCCTTCATTTGTAAACGAAGAAGTAGAAAAAGAAGTTGAAGTAGAAAAGGTAGTTAGTGGTGAGAATGAGGGGAGAAAAGAAATGAGTGAAGCTGTGATAGAGTCAGATAAAGTTTTAACTACTGACTCTCCCCACACCGATCCAAGCCGGGTAGCCACATCATCTACCAACGAGCGTACGTCGCCGTTGCGTATTGAAACAGACATGGTGCACCCAGCCATGCATAGCACAGCCCCACTCAGCCACTCATCGGCATCTCAATTTGCCGATGTTTCATTTTCCACAGGGGATATAGCTCAAAGTCTATCGGCGACACACTCGGTGTCTGCTGGTATTGAATCAGGTAGGCTCCCGCCCCGGCCACCGCCTTTTATTCCACGCACATTGAGTCTAGTACCATTTGGTAGAACATCATTTCCTAGGACACAATTGCTGGAACAACACCAAGTTGCGGGCTTCCGTGCCCCAACCGGAACACCCATAGTGCGGCCGCCATTCGTTGGTGCCCCACGAGGACAGGGTGGAAGTCCTGTCATGGTCAACACTTTGCCAGCCATGAACACAGGCAGTACGGTTGCTACAACCGCTACTTCAACCGGGTACCTAAGTGGTCCGGAAGTTAGCTCAATTTTCCCTAATTTTCCTCATGAACAGGTTGTACAGATGCTCGGGCCACGTCCTCATTTTATTACTCTACCATTACTGGCTTCTGCACTTGGTTCTATTGACAGGTCGTACAAGCAACACCGTGCACAAATGCAGAAATCTGTTGATAAGCTAGCATCTGAAGTAAGCAGAGCCATCAAAGGCAAAAATATAGCTGAACCATCATCCACTCCTCAAGAACAACCATCAGAAGCTCAACCAGATTCACAACATCCATCATCTATCCCATTACACCTTATACCTGAAGACCAGCTCAAATCTGAGCTGCTATCCTGCCTGCTAGCCAAAAGCGACTCCAGTACATCAGAAGAAGTTGACTTAGTTTCCCTACTTCGTCAACATACACCACCTCCAACCCAACCTCAAACTTCAACATCCACCGATACACAACTTCTTCTAGCAAACCAACTTGAGAAGCTTACCAACTCTGTCACAGATATGACTAATCCTGTGATGCATGGTTTTACCAACATCAGTAACCGGCTCAAAGTTGTAGAAGAGAGATGTGGTATTGAATCTGAAGTATCCAAGAAAAGAAGACATGATGATCAGGATCCGCATGATCAACATGAGGGGGAGAACAGAGCAGGTGTAGGAGAGTCGAGTGCTGCTGTGGCTACTGGC
Source organism: Saussurea involucrata (assembly GCA_033807775.1). Taxonomy (NCBI): domain Eukaryota; kingdom Viridiplantae; phylum Streptophyta; class Magnoliopsida; order Asterales; family Asteraceae; genus Saussurea; species Saussurea involucrata. The sequence continues at coordinate 112,730,416 of CM066321.1, read as the reverse complement.
AATGTTAATGAATCAGAAGCTGGGGGAAATACAGGTGAAGGTGGAGCGGCGACTGATGTTGTACAGAATGTTGATTCAGAAATACCTGTTCTAGCTGATGTCATAGCTGGGGTTGAAAAGCCTGCGGCTGTAGACAATAGAACAGAGGAAGAAAGAATGGCAGATGAATTAATACGAGATTATATCTACATTGATTCTGAGGAAGAACCAGAGCAGCTCAACTACAAGATTAAAGAAGAGATGATAGAAGCTCTGGATGAATTGGTTTTTGACTTTGAAACTGGGGATCAGGATTTGGATATCGAGTCTGAAGATGATATTCCGACAGTGGAAGAAGATGCTCCGACACAGGTTGATTCTGCAGGTCCAATCTCAGACACTCCACAGTTAGAAGTTGCAGCAGGTCCAAGCTCAGGTACTTTAGTTTCACAAACACCGTTTGTACCTGATGGAAAGATCAGAGATAAAGTACTTGAAGCAGAACTCAGTTTTTTCCAAGTTATTATTGATGCTGAACCAAGGTATGTAGCCACTGGAGAGAGAGTTTCAATCCAAACTCCCTATCTAGAAACCTTGAGGAAAGAACTGTATGTACAAGAGGTTCAAAAGATTAACTTGGAGAAGGTTTATGGGATTGAAGACTGGCCATCGCTGAAGAAGATCGAATTTCTATACGTCATGAAGAACAAAGACAAAGGATCAGAAGCCGTCAAGTCAGATAACATGATTATGAAGGTGCTGAAAGTTGAATCTAAGAAGCTGTTTGATGTCTTCTATCCTGAGTTCACAGTCTTGAGATCAGACGGGTCTGAATGCGTATTTTCTGAAGCTGATTTCAAGAGTCTGAGACTGAATGATCTTCTGAGCCTTTACAACAGTCTTGCTGTCCATCCTGAGAAGAAGCGTCCAGAGTATAGAATTCAATACAGTGCTGCCTTTCGAAGTGTGAAGAAGTTCATGAAGAATATTCTGAAGTATTCTTACCTCACTGACTTCCAGATGGGTTTGGAATCTTTTCAAACTAATGTGAACTTAAAAAGACCAAACAGACGCTTATCTGATATTCTAGGTATCCCCGCCTACACTGTACTGAACAAGCCTGAGCTCGGGGTTGTTTACGTTGATACTGACTCAAAGAAAAGATTTATGAGAGTTATTGAGATCAACAAGTACTGTGAGGGTACTTTGAAGACTATTCAGTTTCACTTGGAAAGTAAGCTTCGTCTGGATACGCGTGGAGAGGTAAAGCTCACTGCGAAAGAGAAGAACCTGATCAACGAAGTGTTGAAAGCCATCTCATACCGAAAAGACTATCGCCTTGAACTGCGAAGATTTGAGATCATCTTTGGTATTCGAAAGAAGAATGTGACCCCGGTGGACGTCTAAATCTTTTGCTCTACATTGGTACAAAGGGGGAGAATGTTAGTGCTTAAATTGTAATTGTACCAAGTAGAGAGACTATATTTGTAATAGGGCTATTCTATACCCTAGGTATATATAGTTTGCTTCTTTCCCTTTAGGGTTTTAGGTCATCTACTACACACACTAGCCACACACACAAGTAATTGTTCTTCATTGTATTGTGAGCTATTTGGAGATTATTGAATATAGAGATGGCTTCCTTTGTTGTTTCTATTGAGTGATTACTTGTTCTGGGATCACAATTTCTACTCCAAAGTTTAAGTTTAGGCTCGTCCGGTCACCTAAATCCCTTAAACTATGGCTCTGATACCAACTGTAACAACCCAATCTAAATAAAGCATACATAGCATTATTAATAAACAACTCTCAAAACTGGGTCCATAAAATTTTGTTACATCTGTCAAAATAACTTAGGTTGGCGGAAACAACCTATACACAACTGAGAATAACTACCACTAAAAGTATGAGTGGCACTGTCTCTATCTGCATCCGTACTCTATCATGCGCCTGTTCACTTACCGGAGCCTCCTACTATCTGTTTACCTGAAGAGGTTTAGTTTGGAAAATGCGAGGGTTAGACCATAAGGTCTAGTGAGTCCCTCCTAACAGTTCTCAAAAACATTTAAAAATAGTTTATAACTTTCAAATATCTTTGCATAAAACTTTCTCATAACTTTGCATAAACTTTCACATAGTTGTACATTTAAAATCTTTCACATAAAATCATACACTGGATAGGCCAGCCCCATACATCATACACGGGATAGGCCCGCCCCATAAATCATACACTGGATAGGCCAGCCCCATAAATCATACACTGGATAGGCCAGCCCCATAAATCATACACAAATCTCATTTAAAACTGTAAACAACTTTCATGTAGTCAAAAGCATAAGAATAAAACATGGCATTTCTCATCATGTACTCGTTTTAGAAAACATGTTAAAATAACACGTATTTTAGTTAGAAAACTCACATGGCTAGCTTGCTCCAAAGCTCCTCTCTTACACTTCCGGTCTCTAGGTGGAACACCTATTATATTCATAACGTACGTCATAATTCGTTTATTTATTACTCGAGTTAAATCCCGAACTCAACCCAAACTTAACTAAATTGATAGATTACGCTTCTAGTCCAATATCATAATTAATGGTCTTTGCTTACCCATCCATTTGAAATACTATACCGGATCCATTAATTTACCCAACTCTAGGTTCTCAACATAATAGAAATAACACTGGATCCTAAGTATCAATACTGGATCATGCTACTAATAATATGGCCCGATTTAAATAAATAGTTAGACCACCAATTACGTACTAGGCCCATATTATATAATTGTAGACTTTAATAATAAACTAAGCCCAAAAGAAAAATAAATCTTCCGGTCCATCCATTTATCTTTCAGCCCAACACCTTAATTTATTGAGGAGTCCATTAACAACATTAGACTTTTTCTCGGCCCATGAACCAATTCGGTCCATACTCACATAACTTGCGGAACTCAACTTCCGCAACCAATGCATTGCGGAACTCGGCGATTACGAACTAAAACCCACATTGCCAACATTTTAACCCTACACGATTTTTATGACAACTCTTCTCTTAATAAAAGATACCAATTGTTCCCTAACCAAGAACCCATAAAGCATTTGGTTTAACTTGACAATATGAATTAGAATCAAAACTCTAACAATACCCTTATTTGATTTCTCAACTTTCGCTACTGAGAACAACTAGAAATCTAATAACTCAAACATTATGGACATGGAAGAGCATACTCATAGGAATGATTTCTTACCAGACTAAATTTCACGAAACGGGAATCTGCTGCCCAAACGTTCTTCTTCTTTTTCCTTTATTCTCTCTATCTCTCGTTATTTGAAAGGACAGGGCGGTTTTAGGGTTTAGACGCCACTCAGCCACCACCGCCGGCGACCACCACCGGCAGCCAACTGCCGGCGCTCCTCAGCTGCACCCTCCGGTCTCCTCCTTTGTCGTCGGTGACCTGCAATCTCCCTCTCGCTCGCTGCCTCCTTCTCTCGTCGTATCTCTCTCCCTCTCGTCGTCTCTCTCTCGCTGTTTCTTCTCTCGTCGCACACACAGGACACACACACACACACCAGACCATTATTTCTTTCTGCTTTCTCCTCACGAAGAATCACACAGCCTTCCATGGCATCTTCTTTCTTTCAGCTTTTCTCTCTTTCTCTCGATGACAGCAGCCACACCACAAATACACATAACCCTAGAATGCTTTTTCTTCCACTAACAAAAGTGGTGTACAAATTGGGAATTAATTTCCCCAAATTTTCATATTTTACCCTCATACCATTTCGCAATAAACAAATACAACCCCTAACTTCCATTTAATTCACACCACTTATTTTGGGTTATTACATGCTACTTATTTTAGAATCAAGGTTCTAAATAGTGAGGCATGGCGTGGCGGCGAGGCCAAACCTTAAGCCTTAGGAGCCACGACGAGGCCACAGCGTTTATCAAGGCGTGACTTATGGCGGCAAATTTATATATCATATATAATATTCTATATAAAAACATATGTTTTGTACTATCACTCGATAATTCAATGATAATAAACAAGTTAAATTAAATTATATATTCAAAACTATGAATAAGACATTAAAAATGTAAAGAAGAAACAAATATTGCGTCATAAAAGATCGCACATTGGGCCATGGCGTGCCACAAGCATAACGTGGCGTGAGACACAAGCCTTAAGACACGACGCGCCATGGCGACTGTTGTGGCGAGCCTTTTAGAACAATGTTTAGAATACATTTTTTTGCATGATATATGAAAAAGATGTTATGCATAAAAATGTTTTTGAGTATTTTTTTTATACGGTATAGATTAGAGTTATATTCTATATTGTAAAGCATGTAAGCATCTATATGAGTTATTTGTATGAACTATGCTTATGAGATGCAACATAGAGGGATAATAAATTGTAAACCGCTAAATGTGTGTAAACTTGTAAACTTTTGGATTTCATAGGTTTTCTTGATGAAATTATTTTATGAAATTCTTTATTTTGATAAAAATGTTTCATATCATTCATTTCTTAATGAAATTGTTTCATATATTTGTGTTTTTTATGTAAAACGAAAAAGTTTCATCAAGTTTCATAGGAATGAAAAAAAAAATATGAAACTACATAAAAAACACAAATATATGAAACAATTTCATCAAGAAATGAATGATATGAAACAATTTCATCAAAATAAACAATTTCATGAAAAAATTTCATTAAAAAACCTATGAAATCCAAAGTTTACACGAAAAAAAGTTTACAAAATAGTGAGCCTCATACAACATAAACTCTATCGGTTTATCGAGTTAAATAGTTAATCACCTTTTCAACTAATGGGTTTATTCACAAAATAAATGCAAGTTCAACTCTTAGGTTCTAAATGCAATATCAAAATCATGTATCGTCGGTTTTTAAAAGGTAAATAATAATCAGATACTCGTATTTTATCAGTACAAAATCAAGTCTTTTTGAAAAAATGCGGTTAAAGATTGGTCAAGCTTTTGCGAACCAAATCAAATATTGATGAACCAAGCAACACCAATAATAGTTCGTCCAATATATCACATCAAGCACGAGCATGCATAATTATCTTATATAACAAGAGATAAACATAAACGACAAAGTATTACAATTGCAATCACTCTCTATGTCCACTTAAAATGGTATTTATTGAGTTGGAGTTTAAATCCAAATAATCACTTTCGAAATGCAATATTTAACACTAAATATTGGTTATTAGTCATCTAATTTTTTAATTATGTCTTCTTTTTCTTGAAAAATGGTTCCAATTATGTTATTAATTAGGACAAATAATTGAGTTATACCTAACTGTCATTTATATAAAACTTGATCAACAATTTTTTAAAATGTTTTAAAACATGTTTTTTTGAAGTATATAATATTTATATACGAAACAAATAAACTCACACCCCCCCTCACCTTTGATGAGATTTGAACCCATGACCTCCTATAAGATCAAGGGCTTGATACCGATAGGCTAAAGGGTTAAAAACATATATTTTTTAATAGTTCTTACCAAAAAAAAATGTTTCTTAAATCATAATTCAAGGATTGATTTATAGCTTTTGTGTAATAACTATTAGTATCTGTTTTTCTGGTCGTTTTAGATGTATATGTATATTGAGATATATTTTCATGTTATTAGAAAAGAAGCTTGAGTTAAAAGTTCTAATAAGGGTGTGCTTGGGGTTGTTTATTTAAAACAACTTATGCTTATTCTTAAAAGTGCTTATCAACTTATGTTAAAATAAAAAGGAGTTGGGGATAAATATGTTGTAAAGACCCAACCAAAAATATCAAGCAAAACGTCAAATTCATAACATCCCAAAATCACGGTCTCAAAATTTCATTACAAATACTAAAAAGGTTTGCGGAAACAACCTACACAACTGAGAAAAACTAAATGCTAGAGTGTCCCTACACTTCTTGACTCTTCACGCTGAGCTCAGCCTATTTGCCCGAGCTCCTGGAAACCTGCTTACACCTGAAAAGGTTTTAATTTTGAAAATGCGAGGGTTAGACCATGAGGTCTAGTGAGTCCCTCCTAACAGTTATCAAGCATTTAAAACAGTTTATCTTTTCAGCATAAAACGCTCATACTCAACACGTCAAAATCATATACGGACTAAAGTCCGCCTCCTCGTAATCTGACACCCTGAAGCCACCCGAAGGTGACAACGAGTCAGCCTCATGCTGCCTTGCGGAGCCTCGCTCCTGGCATATAGGGACCTCCCTTCCCGCACGAGAGCTGGAGGAACTACTCTCCCGTCTTTGCCAGTTTACGTCTCCTTGATGTATGCATACATTCTACATAAAACTTTAAACAACTTTCATGCAATTAAAGCATAATAATAAAGCATGGCAATTCTCAACATTCATAACACATTTTGAAAACACTTTAAAAGCCACACATTTTAGTTTAGAAAACTCACCTGATGCTCTTACTTCTCGTTTCTAATCGGTTCCCAACTTCCAATCGACTTTCCTGAATAAAAGGACATAATACAAACTACTCAGCAAAAGTATCCGGATAATAACAACTCTCCGGACAACCCTGATTTTCCGGACGCCCAAAGAATCCGGACACTCACACTAATCCGGATGACAACTAATCCGGACAATACCCCTTTTTCGGGTAACTTCTACTCTCCGGACGATACCCTTTTCCGGGTACCGAACTTACCGGATACAAGACTTTACCGGACATTTCTACTTACCGGACACCACAATGTCCGGACACCTCTGCTTTCCGGATAACACCACTTTGCGGACACTTAACCTTTCCGGACACTTAACCTTTCCGGACACTTAACCTTTCCGGACACTATACCCGGTAACCTGCGACAAGAAGCTACCCGGACAACTTCCGGACACCTGCTTCGCAAGAAGGTTTCCGGACGAGGCGTTGTTCGAGTTTAATGCTCGAAATCATGCCAAACACCCATTAAACAGTAAGATAATGCGACGATTAACTACATACAAGCCCAAACTCAAATCCCACAAAGTTTTACTGCCTAAACACAACCCAAAGATGCTTAAATCTCCCTTAATGGTCTTAAACAACTTTTTGCAAGAAAACTCTCAAAACCACAAATCACCAGCCGAATCTTTAGCTGAGGTTATGGATTAAGGATTACCTGATTGATTGTTGCAAAGAACAAACTCCAAAATCCAATCCTCCTTCTGATTCTACCACCTGATGATTCTTCTCTTCTTGCACAAAAAGCCTCAAACTCAAATGCCCCCTTTTCTCTCTAAATTATAAGCCGACACACACCAAAATCAGGGAATTGAAAAGATACCTAGGGTTTTGTGCCCTTTTATACTCCCTCTCACAATTACCAAAAAGTCCCCTCAACTTCTACTTTCATTTACAACTCCACACTAACCACAAAACACTTCGAAAAAGGGTCTGGGTCGTTACAACTCTCCCCCCTCAAAAGAATTCCGTCCCCGGAATTCCATTTTCGAAAAGGAGAGGGTACCTAGACTTCGTATCGGATTCTACCTCCCACGCTGCCTCTCGCCCCCTTATGATACCTACACTGAACTTTTACTGGCCGAATTTCTCTATTGGTTCTTCTTCGTACGACAGTCTCTCATCGATGCTAACATTTTCAAATGGAAAGGCTACATCGGTCTCAGCCAAACATCTCTTCAGATTTGACACAATAAAAGTTTGATGCACTCCTCTTATTTCTTCTGGCAAGTCTAACTTATATGCCGCTGCTCTAACTTACTCACTAAAGACAGAAGTCAACTTCTTATCGCCTGTAATTCTCGCAAGGTCGACATTACTACAGCTTCCCTTATCTGTTCCTCATAACAGAGGCGCACATCACACCACGAATTCCCCCAAAATTTCATCTAGTACCTCAAGATCGCGCACTATCTATTCAACTTTCATAACTCCGACGGATCCACAGACGTAGTCCACTTTACCTATCTCTCAATTCTCGAGGTTCCCCAGTCTTATGTTCTCAATTCAACCACTCAGTTCTACTTGGCTGCCCCAAATCGTTCAGATGGGAAACATAACCGCACTTCATACATGAAATCGCCCTCGGCGAGTCATCACTTGCTAAAACGTGCCATCTTGCACTATTTACTTGTACCCCCTTCGATCACTATACTCGCTTAAAACTACCTGATAAAACCAAGGTCAACCGCGCCTCCGTCCCCACATCAGGACTTACAGTTTTAAACACGTCTAATTAAGGTCTCTTATACAATTACACTTCCTTAAGAAAAGGACTTGGCAGAAATTCCCGCCACGACAACGAGAATCTTCTACCAAGAAAACTCGCTCACTGACAACTCGGCACCAGGCCAACCTTGTACATCCCGACAAGCTCACACCCATGAACCTCTCCTTGGTATACCTGAAATTTCTAGACTACTTTTTCCAACCGACATACGTCTAAGAAGATCATAACCCCTTCCCGAATCACATTGGTTACAACACGTCAACTAATTCGTACGTTCTCACAACTTCATCATTTCACACTTAACGTGTCTAATAGTAGGAAACCTCTATACTTCCTCATTTGAGTACTCACCTATCCGAATTGAACTTATCCTGAAGGCTCATCAATTTCTCACTGCTTGCCACGTGCGTCCAGCCATATAACATAACTTCGGTTACTCCTACTCATCTAGGAGGGGTAACCACGATCACACCCTACAGTTCTCAATAGCTTACACTGAACGATCAGTTCGCTTGAACGTCTCTCACAAAGCCACTAACTTAACTTATTCAGTCGTCTTACCCACTTCTTTCCTGCACAAAAACATACACAATTTCCTCCCTCAATACTCTTTCCAAAAGTTCGCACACTTACCAAGGACAGCCTACACAACACTACACCCATCGGCATTACTGTCAAGTTTACTACTTCCGATTTACTTACTTAATCCGACATACTGTCTTCACCTCCCCACCTTAGCGTGGAGCATTATCCACTATCATCTCTCGCCCCCCTCATCCGACAATTCCCAAGCTGCAAAAGCTTTCTCATCACTATACGTAACCAAACGGTTGCACTAACATTCTAACTTTAGGCTTCCGACCGAATCACCTCGAACTGACACCAGAGTTCGACGTCACTATACATTCTTTAAACTCCAACTCTTACTTTCTCAGACAATTCGTTCACACATAAGCAACAGCTCACATTCTTTAAGGTTTTCACATCTATTCCACCACATTTTGACTAATACATCCATCATCTTCTTTAAACTTCCAATGATTCCAAAATATACTTACTTTGCGACTCTTACAACTAAAAACACTTGGTTTCTCCTTTGGGTAACTACCCACCACCACTACGTGATGCTATCCCGAACATAATCATATCACGACGTCAACTCACACCCTACGTGCTCCAACAACCTAGTTAACAACACGAACACCCCAACCGAAATCTCCAACAGGCTTCTATCTGAAGTTTCCTCTTTCTCTAATCTCTCATCGCTATGACGCTAGCTGGCACATTCGACTTGGCAATTATTGCCACTATATAACTGTACATTACTCACTCAAAACATCACACTGCAGACCAAGACTCTCATGGCCAATCGTACACAACTCAAACTTATCTTCAAGACCTCATTCATAACTAACCGAGTCTATCTCGCTACATTGCCTCTCTCCCAGCTCTAGTTGAACCACAACACACGAATTTCTGAATAACTCTAACATACTCGTTTCCTGCTAGCTCTTGCGATCCCAAACCAATATAGACAGGGCGCACTCCCTCACAGATCGACATAATCTATACCCTCACTTCGTTTGTGCTAATTACTTTATTCTTTACGAACCATCCACCTCGTAGGTAAAACGCTTATCTAAAACAGCAGTCTTTCACTATCTTAACACCCCTACAAAGTGGTCCTTCAACTTTCAACCTTCTGATTCAAGTCTTCGGTCTCATACACCTTACTCAACTGCCGACTTTAACGTCAATAGTTGACCTGTTGATACTTCCTTAACCTATTCTTCAACAAGGGTCCCTTACTGAACCTAATCCTCCCAACATATCATAATCAAATTCACATCCCGTCGTCCTCATTTCAAACTCACTCGTGAAACGTTAATATTACAAGATCACTTTAAAATTCTTATTCAACGTCGCGGATATTTCATCTCTACTTCACCACACTACTCATAACGAGTTGCTAATACCAATACCTTGCTGACTTCTAGTCCTTCCCCTGAACACAACCGTCCCTCGGCAACTGCATTTCCAGTCATCGCACGAGGGTACAGACCCTCATACAACCGACACTAAAGTCCACTTCTGACTCCTCCACTGCTCATCTCTCCTCTTGAACATAAGTACCAAAACTACGAACATTCTCCCCTGATCTGTCTAACACCTCTCCACTCTAAAAGTTCTTCCTTAGCTTAAAATGTAGTACTCTACGACCTAGTGAGTTTATAGCCTTCATGCATGACAACGCGATAAATAAATCATCACACTTTTGATTATTTTAAAGAAACAACACTAGGAAACAACTTGGGTACACACGACCCCTTCAATACCCTGCACTACGATCTCGAGAATCGTTTGCATGCAACTTTCCGTAAAACTTAATCTTACTCAACCAAAATATATTGTTACGACAGAAATAAATATTGGATGAAAATCTTTTCATACGACAAAATTTTGAAAGGACATACCGACACGAAGTAAACCAGTCGGTTCTCACATTTACTTATATAACTTCAACATGTCAATACTTATCTTGGTCATAAAAGTTTTGCATTCAAACGTCTTCTTGACTTTTGCAACAATTTAACTTATAATGAAAAGAGTGGAATATTTTTTTAAATCGTAGTCCTCAAGACTTCATTGTGCGAGGTAAATGGATTTGCATTTTTCTTTAAACATACGCTTGCACACGCCGACTCATATCCGATCAAATTTGATATTTACACATTTACTTTACTTATGAAAAATCTCATATGCACATATACGATCTTAATGCATGAAACTCGACTTGAAATTGAAGGCTACTCACTCAAACAAGGTCAATCGCTTTACTCACGCAACTTGTCATTGACACTCCACTTTCGACCAGCGGTCGCCCCCCCTCGGTCTTGCAACAACTTGCTATACATACGTTCAACGGTCCACTTACTCAACTATTTCATATTACTTTCATCTTGACCAATTTATCTCATATTATACTTCTACACGCTTTCAGTATTCTACAGAAATCTCTCTTCAATGATCCTGCCACTGAACAACGCGACTAAAGAGTCAGGACTCTAATCCCCTGCTCGCTCTTGGATTGACACCTTCAAGATCTCAACACTGTCCCGCCTTACTATCCGAACAGATCTATCCCACGATTCCTAGAATCGAGACTCTCCTGATCCAGAAGACTTACTCAAAAGTAATCACTCATCCTCTTCGAACCACGAAGGTCTACCTCTAGACGGCTCATAACATTCCAAACAACAATCCGTCTCCACGATGTATACATACATCACATCATTCATGACTTCTCAAGAAACTTCCCCAACAAAGGTCTCAGTCTACCCCTCAGGGATCTTGCTGACATTCTAAAGTACTGGCACACGACATAAACACTAGTTTCTTACTACCACTTCGGAATACTAAGGCAGGTTAAGCACATACATGTACCTGTAAGTTCGCAATTACACTGGCCAGGTGAAATTTCAAACTTACCTTACATGACAGTCCTCAGTACCCTATCAGTCCTATCTCTATAATAGTGACCTCCTAACGCATTTTCCTGATTCTCAGTTGTGATTTCTACTCCCAAGTTTAAGTGTAGGCCTGTCCGGTCACCTAAATCCCTTAAACTATGGCTCTGATACCAACTGTAAAGACCCAACCAAAAATATCAAGCAAAACGTCAAATTCATAACATCCCAAATCACGGTCTCAAAATTTCATTACAAATACTAAAAAGGTTTGCGGAAACAACCTACACAACTGAGAAAAACTAAATGCTAGAGTGTCCCTACACTTCTTGACTCTTCACGCTGAGCTCAGCCTATTTGCCCGAGCTCCTGGAAACCTGCTTACCTGAAAAGGTTTTAATTTTGAAAATGCGAGGGTTAGACCATGAGGTCTAGTGAGTCCCTCCTAACAGTTATCAAGCATTTAAAACAGTTTATCTTTTCAGCATAAAACGCTCATACTCAACACGTCAAAATCATATACGGACTAAAGTCCGCCTCCTCGTAATCTGACACCCTGAAGCCACCCGAAGGTGACAACGAGTCAGCCTCATGCTGCCTTGCGGAGCCTCGCTCCTGGCATATAGGGACCTCCCTTCCCACACGAGAGCTGGCGGAACTACTCTCCCGTCTTTGCCAGTTTACGTCTCCTTGATGTATGCATACATTCTACATAAAACTTTAAACAACTTTCATGCAATTAAAGCATAATAATAAAGCATGGCAATTCTCAACATTCATAACACATTTTGAAAACACTTTAAAAGCCACACATTTTAGTTTAGAAAACTCACATATGCTCTTACTTCTCGTTTCTAATCGGTTCCCAACTTCCAATCGACTTTCCTGAATAAAAGGACATAATACAAACTACTCAGCAAAAGTATCCGGATAATAACAACTCTCCGGACAACCCTGATTTTCCGGACGCCCAAAGAATCCGGACACTCACACTAATCCGGACGACAACTAATCCGGACAATACCCCTTTTCCGGGTAACTTATACTTTCCGGACGATACCTCTTTCCGGGTACCGAACTTACCGGATACAAGACTTTACCGGACATTTCTACTTACCGGACACCACAATGTCCGGACACCTCTGCTTTCCAGATAACACCACTTTCCGGACACTTAACCTTTCCGGACACTATACCCGGTAACCTGCGACAAGAAGCTACCCGGACAACTTCCGGACACCTGCTTCGCAAGAAGGTTTCCGGACGAGGCGTTGTTCGAGTTTAATGCTCGAAATCATGCCAAACACCCATTAAACAGTAAGATAATGCGACGATTAACTACATACAAGCCCAAAATCAAATCCCACAAAGTTTTACTGCCTAAACACAACCTAAAGATGCTTAAATCTCCCTTAATGGTCTTAAACAACTTTTTGCAAGAAAACTCTCAAAACCACAAATCACCAGACGAATCTTTAGCTGAGGTTATGGATTAAGGATTACCTGATTGATTGCTGCAGAGAACAAACTCCAAAATCCAATCCTCCTTCTGATTCTACCACCTAATGATTCTTCTCTTCTTGCACAAAAAGCCTCAAACTCAAATGCCCCCTTTTCTCTCTAAATTATCAGCCGACACACACCAAAATCAGGGAATTGAAAAGATACCTAGGGTTTTGTGCCCTTTTATACTCCCTCTCACAATTACCAAAAAGGCCCCTCAACTTCTACTTTCATTTACAACTCCACACTAACCACAAAACACTTCGAAAAAGGGTCTGGGTCGTTACATATGTAATTTGAACAAATAAGTTATAAGCATTTTCAAATAAGTTAAAATTGATAACTTATCAAAAACAACTTATTTGTGGTGGGGAAAAGTCATAAGCACTTTTCTTTTTTTCAATCCAAACACTCAAAATAGCTTATTTGTGGTGAGGAAAAGCAATAAGCAAATAAGTCAAAAAAATAAGCAATCCCAAACACCCCTATTATTTGAAGTTTCAAGTTCACATTGCTCAAAGAGTGCTCTGGTCGTATATGTATCACATGTGTATCCATTATCTTCGACCCATGATTTGGAATTCAAAATATTGTACTTATCATCCACCAAAAGACAGTTATTTATTCAAATTATACATATAGATGCATAGACGAAGAATCGTGTGAGAAATTGAGTTAGGGGTTGTTTGTTTACCTCTTAATGGTTCCATTAAGAGGCAACCTCTGAATCACTAAGAGGTGAATCGTGTTTGGCAAAAAAATAGTCCGTCTCTTAACGGTTCTAAAACCCTCTGAATGATTTTGTATCCTGGACCTCCCTTAACGATTAAACGGCCTGATTTCATTCTGGACAATTACAAAACAACCATATTTCACTTTGAACTATATCATAAGAGCCTCTTATCATTCTGACCACTTAATCATTTTGTACCAAACCATTCAGCAACGACCAAATAGCCCCTTAAGGTGAGCAATGTAAAAATGAATTTGGATCCTTGATCACTTTTAATTTCAAATCTACCTATGAATCACGCTAGATATGAAAATTGATTCGATGCATCTTGATTCATTCTCACCATAACTTACTTTGCATCTCATGCTAATGTGGAAGGTGGAGAATAGCATTTACAATCTAATCTAGTCCAGTTTAATTTTAAATATAAATTTCTATTATGTTTTTATAGTTTAATATTTTATTAAGTTATTAATTTTCTTTTATAGATATATATATAGAGGGATAATAAATTGTAAACCGCTAAATGTGTGTAAACTTGTAAACTTTTGGATTTCATAGGGTTTGTTGATGAAATTATTTTATGAAATTGTTTATTTTGATAAAAATGTTTCATATCATTCATTTTTAATGAAATTGTTTCATATATTTGTGTTTTTTTTATGTAAAACGAAAAAGTTTCATCAAGTTTCATAGGAATGAAAAAAAATATATATGAAACTACATAAAAAACACAAATATATGAAACAATTTCATCAAGAAATGAATGATATGAAACAATTTCATCAAAATAAACAATTTCATTAAAAAACCTATGAAATCCAAAGTTTACACGAAAAAAAAATTTACAAAATAGTGAGCCTATATATATATATATATATAGGGGTGGTATCGGGTACAAACCAACTAGTTTGTACAAACCCGTACAAACTGAATCTACCTTCATGAATTTGCAATTTTTTTAATTTGGCTTCATGAATCTATATTTTGGCTTCATAAATATAAATTTTGGCTTCATGAATATATAATTTGGCTCCATAACTTCTTTTTTATTTATTTATAAGGGTATTTTAGGGCTCCACCGGAAAATATAGATTCATGAAGCCAAATTATATATTTATGAAGCCAAATTTTATATTCATGAAGCCAAAATATAGATTTATGAAGCCAAATTAAAAAAATTGCAAATTCATGAAGATAGATTGAGTTTGTACGGGTTTGTACAAACTAGTTGGTTTGTATTTGATACCCAGCCTATATATATATATATATATATATATATATATATATATATATATATATATATATATATATATATATATATATATATAGGGGCGGTGGTGGAAGTGGCGGCTGCCGGCAAAGGTACAGCAAGATTGGGCTGCCACATGAAGTGGAAAGTGACACCTGGACAGCTAGGCCGCCATTTGCAACCATTCACTTGATCATTTTAATTTAGTTTATACGAATTATTACTTCTTCCAGTTCTATAATTACACATTTCAGAACAAACATGCAATAATGATCAGTACACTGTTCACAAAATCTCTATATTGCTTCAGAAAAACCCAGTCTTATTTATTTCTAACAAGTTTTTTATAATTTTCAAAAAAGTTAAAGACTTTTAAATAAAATTATATTTTATTTTAACTGATTTTTATTTTAAAATTTTCAACACTATTTATATTATTAAAATAAATTTATATATATATAGGTCCATTATTTTGTAAAAAAATCATGTAAGCTTTGAATTTCATAGGTTTTTTAATGAAATTGTTTCATAAAATTGTTTATTTTAATAAAATTATTTCATATATTTGTGTTTTTATGTAGTTTTATATATTTTTTTTCATTCCTAAACTGTTTCATATATTTTCTCAGTTTGATAAAACTTTGTCGTTTTTACATAAAAAACACAAATATATGAAACAAATTTATCAAGAAATGAATGATATGAAACACTTTCATCAAAATAAACAATTTCATCAAGAAATCTTTAAAATCCAAATTTTACACACATTTAAAGATTTACAAATTATTATTCATCTATATATATATATTTATAGAATTGGACAAGATTCAAGAGAACAATACGAAAGAACAAATTGATATGAAAAAAATATTAAAAAAATTCATATCAAATTACTTAATTAAAATTCAACAACGACAACGTAACTGATATGATTATATAAATTTTAGTATTTAATTATAAATAGTTTTTTTTTTCAATTTGTAATTGAAAAATATATAAAAGTATAATAGAAGTTTTATTTGTTTTTCTCATGACATGTTCTTCATCTTGATAATAATATTTTCATATCGATAAGAACATAACATTTGGCATGTTTTATTTGCCATTATCACCATACAAAACAAACGCTCGATACCACAAATGCACTTTTTTGAGGCAAACGCTAAATTCGATCCAAGTTATGGCCTACTTTTTGTCTCTATTTTGAATAAAATAGAAATCAATATCTCGAATATGATCTATAGAAATGGTCCCAACCCAAACCAATACTTGATCCCTCTCCCTCAAAGAGGTCCATCATAAGGAAAACAAAACCAAATTTGTTTTATCCTCATATCTTGTCATACATATAGACATATAGATTATGAAGGATCACGTGAGAGAAAAAAAAAGTTAAGGTGAAAAGTGTAAGAAATGATGTGAATTATTGATCACTCTTAATTTCACTCCCACTCATGAATTACGCTTGATACGGGGACAATTCATGATATGGGGATTGATTTGGTTTATCTTGATGGATCTCATCCTAATGTGCATCCAAGAGTAGGGGTGTGCAAACGGTCGGGTCGGGGCCAAAACCCCACTACCCGATCGGATTTCGGGGTGAGGTTAGAGCACCCGAAACCCGTCCAAGTAACAAATCGGGTATCGGATTTCGGGCCGTTCGGATCGGTTCGGGTGGCTCGGGTAAACATGTTACATGTCGAAAATCACAGCCTAGTTAAAAATCAAACATTGTAGATATTGAGTATAAAATCAAACATTGTAGATATTCTAGCCTTCTAGGTATTTTAAACCCTAATCCAAAAATCAAAATGGTACGGGGTTTCACCGTTTCAGATAGAAAGAAAGATGTGAAATTGGAGATGGAAAGAAAGATAAAAGAGAATTAGAGATGTATAGTTACCGGAGACAAGATAAGGCAGTGGGCGGTGCGGTGGCCGGCCGACGATGGCTTCGATTAACGGCTCACGGCTTCGTCTCCAGTCCCGTCGGCAAATTGGGCAAATTAGGTTAGAAATTAGGAATATAATCGATGGTAAATTAGGACAGGTATATATATTTTCTAAAAAAATATTATTTTAAGGGAGTTTGGGTTTTCGGTCGGATCGGGTGGGTGTACCCTGACCCCAACCCGGTCCTACAAACCCGGGAAAATAATCGGGGAGCGGGTGGCTCGGATTCGGGTTTTCGGATATGCCAAGGTGGGGTGTTATTATGGTTCGGGCCGGGTCTGGTTATTCGGGTTTTCAGGTTTTGCTCACCCCTATCCAAGAGGGGAGACCCTTTATTACCCTTCTTACTATAACTTTCATTCTTACCGGAACCCAATCCAACCCGATATATATAGGGTTGGGTTCCGGTGAGAAGTTGAGGTTGCGTTGGATGAGAAATGGATGCACATTATGATGAAATGCACCGAGATATACCAGTCAATTCCCTTCTAAGCCGTAATTTATGAAAGGGCATTTGATTAAAAATAATTAACAATTCAAATCTATTTCCCATGTTTCACACGTTAACCTTAACTACTTACACAATCATTTGCCTATATATATATATAGGGAGGTTCAAGGGAAAACCTAAAAACGGAAAACTAAAGAACACCCTAGGGGCCCTTCATCTGGACGGTATGCATTTGTGCATACAGGTAAATTAAGTTGACTTTTTGGTTTTTATGCACAAGTGCATTATGCATTTGCGCATATGCATGTGTGCATGTTACAAATTACCTGTATGCACAAGTGCATACCGTCCAGATGAAGGGCCCCTAGGGTGTTCTTCAGTTTTTCGTTTTTTGAGGTTTTCCCTTGAACCTGACCCTATATATATATATATATATATGTGTGTGTGTGTGTGTGTGTGTGTTCAAATGAAAAATGCTAAGTGTGTGAGAAACAGATAAATGATCCTAACACTTCATTTGGTCAACATTTGCGGTTTTGACTGAGAAGCACCAGATAATTACTCGCGTGGCCTACAGAAGATGTGGGTAGTTTCGTAAAATACGCGGGACGAGTTGAAATGTGAATCTGTGTGATTTACATATAAGTATACGTTCATATGTGAATTAGTTAATTAGTTCAAATGTGAATCTATTAATTAGTTCTACTAATTCAGATATGAACATACAGTTAATTAGTTCATATGAGAATCATAAAATTAGTTCATATATGAATCACAAAGTTTCATATGCGAATTACATAGGTCAAGTTCATATATGAACTCATCTTGCATATTTGTAAAAGTTACAAAACTATCATTTTATTTTGGAATAGCCGCAACTTTTGACCAGTTAAATCCGTTCTTAACCGTATGAATGACTATGATTACTTTTCTATTTTTCACACACTTAACATTTCTCATTTGATTCTATGACTATATATATAGAGGAAGGTTCAAACGAGGAGCGTACCTATTTACGAGAACGCGAGGAGCGCCTGCCATGTACTGGATCACATGTGATCCACAACTGCGAAAAATTCGGATAGCGGGCGACCTGGTTCGCGAGACGGCCAAGTCGCCCGAATCACATGTGATTTTAGTTGTGAATCACATGTGATCCACTACATGGGCGCAAGCCCCCCCCGATCAGTTGTGAATCACATGTGATTAGCAGTAGTGAATCACATGTGATTCAGTGCATGGACGGTGCTCCTCGCGTTTTCTTAAATTGGTACGATCCTCGTTTGAACCCGACTCTCTCTCTCTATATATATATATATATATATATATGGTTTTCTCTAAGTAATTGTAAAATAGAAGAATCTCGTGGTGAATGAAAAGGGCATAGTAAGTACAAGCTGTCTTCTTGTCAAGGAGCGGCAAGACAAAAATCAACGAATTAGTGGCTTTAAATTTCTTGGATTTATTTAACTTTCAACAACAGATTTGTTTAATTTTACTTTAAACAAATCAATTAAATATTACCTGCCTGGTGTACTATATTGTCAAGATAATCTTTAAAATTTAAAGGTATTTATGACTAGATTCCTTTAATTATATTCCTTTAATTATAATATACTTATATTAATAGGATTTTTTTAATTAATTAAGTGATTAGTGTTAAATGTGTTAATCAACCTCAATTATTTATTAGGAACTATGTATAAGAGATTATCAAGGACCAAAAAATTCAAGAATCATGTTTGAAAGCACTTTTTAAATACAATAGTTCACCATATTAGCATTGGGTTCACGAATTTCGTATTGGGATAATAGTTGAGTTTTTTTTTCTCTCTCTCTCTCTCTATTCCAAAGACTGTGAAATTCAAGATACATTCCCAGCTTCTCGTTCTACATATTCAAATGAGAGAGCGACGGTTATTGGCGGTTTAACGGGTTATAAACGTTAATGGATAAGGTCAAATGGTAGCTATAACCGAATACGAATTTTCAAACAAACATGTCCAGAGCCAAAGACCAACCATAGACGACCTTAGACCAACCAGATATGGCCTGAAACGAACCATATACGACCTTAGACCAACTAGAGAAGGTAAGCAAACCAACCAGAAGATAACATGCAACACCAGAGCCATCTTTGCCTTGGCTGATTTTCGAAGTCTAGAAAACGCAAGTCTAGATGCTCACGTCCTGAGCTCTATACGCTCTGATTGAGAGTTACGACTTAGTAAAATTTCATGTCTAGAGCTCTGTATGCTATGGGACCACCACCAAGGGGCTCAACCCCTTGGAACCCCGCTAGGGGTGCTGCACCTAGGACCTCGCACGGGGGTGCGACCCCTTTGAAGCCTTTTATTGCAGAAATGTGGTGGCTAATTGCAGCAATCACCATTTAGAATGGCTTCATCATCTGCTTGATAAAGAGGAAACATTTTGACAATATTCAAGGCTCCTTTATAACCTAAATAAGATTCGCCTTTTCGCTTGCGTTTACGACACTCTTCACTTTGCCCGGTAAATACAATGTCCTCAATCATGCTAACTGTAACGACCCAGACCTTTTCGAAGTGTTTTTGTGGTTAGTGTGGAGTTGTAAATAAAAGTAGAAGTCGAGGGGCCATTTGGTAATTAAGAGAGGGGGTATAAAAGGGCACAAAACCCTAGGTATCTTTTCAATTCTCTGATTTGGTGTGTGTCGGCTGATAATTTAGAGAGAAAAGGGGGCATTTGAGTTTGAGGCTTTTTGTGCAAGAAGAGAAGAATCATCAAGTGGTAGAATCAGAAGGAGGATTGGATTTTGGAGTTTGTTCTCTGCAGCAATCAATCAGGTAATCCTTAATCCATAACCTCAGCTAAGATTTCGTCTAGTAATTTGTGGTTTTGTGAGTATTCTTGCATAAAGTAGCTTAAAACCATTAAGGGAGATTTAAGCATCTTTGGGTTGTGTTTAGGCAGTAAAACTTTGTAGGATTCGATAATGGGCATGTATGTAGCTAATCGTCGCGTTATCTTGCTGATTAATGGGTGTTAGGCAGGATTTCGAGCATTAAACTCGAACAGCGCCTCGTCCGGAAACCTCCTTGCGAAGCAGGTGTCCGGAAGTTGTCCGGATGGCTCCTTGTCGTAGGTTACCGGGTATAGTGTCCGGAAAAGTATAGTGTCCGGAAAAGTTAGGTGTCCGGAAAAGTTAAGTGTCCGGAAAAGTGGTGTTATCCGGAAAACAGAGGTATCCGGACATTGTGGTGTCCGGTAGGTAGAAAGGTCCGGAAAGTAAGAGTGTCAGGAAAGTGATGTCCGGACGGGTTGGTTAGTTAGCTTATGTGTTTATCCTTTGACTCAGGTAGATCGTCTGGGGAGTACAAGGCACGGTAGGAAGAAAGTAAGCATACCAGGTGAGTTTTCTAAACTAAAACGTGTGGTTTTAATATATTTTTTTCTAAAGCGGATACATGATGAGAAATGCCATGCTTTATGCTTATGCTTTGTTTGCATGAATTGATGTTTAAAACTTTATGTGGGGTGTATGCATACATTGATTTTGATGTAAATTGACTAAGTCGGGAAGGGCCCGCCAGCTCGTATCGGGAGGGTGTTCCCGTTTATGCCAAAGGCGGTGTGACCCTGCAAGGCAGCATGAGACTGACTCGTTGTTACCTTAGGGTGACTTCAGGGTGTCAATTTATGAGGGGCGGATTTATATCCGAAACGAATTCATCTAAACTGTTTTATGAACGATTCATACTGAAATGGTATTCTGTTTAAATGCTTGATAACTATTTGAGGGACTCACTAGACCTCATGGTCTAACCCTCGCTTTCTTTTAAATTAAAAACCTTTTCAGGAAAGCAGGTAGTGAAGGGCTCTGGCAAGTGAGCATGGCGTAGCAGGAAGACTTGACCTCTTAGTAACACTATAGTCTGTTAGTTATTTCTCAGTTGTGTAGGTTGATTCCGCCAACCAGATTTTGAATTGATGTAAGAAATTTTGGGACCCGTTTTGGGGATAATCTAATTATTATGATTTGAAATGTTTAATTTGTTTGGGTTGTTAAAGTTGGTATCAGAGCCATAGTTTAAGGGATTTAGGTGACCGGATGGGCCTAAACTTAAACTTTGGGAAGTAGAAATCACAACTGAGAAATCAGGAATGCGTTAGGAGGGCACTAATATAGAAATAGGACTAATGAGGTATCGAGGATGGTCATGTAAGGTAAGTTTGGAGTTACACCTGGCCAGTGTAATTGTGAACTTACAGGTACATGTATGTGCTTAGATCACCTTATTACCCCGTTGCTATAGTACTATATAGTCTGTGGTGTTAATTTAGTCGTTCTCTGTTGTTGTTGTATATCAGAATGTCTGCGGGAACCTTGAGGAGTAGGTCAATCCCTGTAGCGGAAGACGCTCAGACAAAGAGTACGACACTGCGGGAGGAGGCTGTGAGAAGCGAAAAGATTGCTGAGGATGAACCAGTGAATCAGCCGAGAGCGGCGGCCACTCGTGGACGAGGTAGAGGCCGTGGGAGACCCAAAGGAGCGGTACCGAGAAAGGCTGTTACCGAGGTGGGGACGGCAACCACCAAGGGCAAGGGTAAGAAAAGGAAAGCGTCGGTTAAGCGCAAAGCAAGAAGTGTGGAGGAACCCGAGATTCAATTGATGTCCGAGCAAGAGAGTTTAGCACCGGGGAAGAAAACGAATGCTAAGAAAGGGGGTAAACCCGAAGCTACATCGGCTTTCGTGACAGAGGATAAGTTTGCAGCAGAGATGGATAAGTTGCAAAAGACTCTTCAAGCGGTGTTAGACAACTAGATCAAGACTACGTCTGGGGAAAGAACCAAGAGCAGTACCGGGAAGAAGACCGAGGAGGAATGTTCACCACGAACTGAAATAGGGAACAATTCGGTGACAACTCCGATTGTTGTTTCCGAACCGAAGGCAGTGAAGGGGGGCTCGTTTAAGACCTTCGTTTCGTGTAAGCCTCCAACGTTCAACGGTGAGCGCAATCTTGTTCTAGTTGTGAAATGGGTTCGCGAGATGGAGTTAGCGTTTGATACTAGTAAGTGCGCCGAGGAGGATAAAGTACTGTTTGCCAGGTCGATGCTGAAATCTGAAGCAATCTTTTGGTGGGATGTGGAAACTGGAGGAAAAGGGTCAGAGGTAGCTAAGAGCACGTCGTGGGGGACGTTTGTTGGAAGGTTCAAAGCACAGTTTTGCCCCCTTGCAACAATTAAGAAATTGGAGGAAGAGTTTCTGGGTTTGGAGCAAGGGTCAATGTCGGTTCAGGAGTATACGTCGAAG